>JAPMIB010000064.1:0-600000 GCA_034770305.1 Trichogramma dendrolimi | reverse complement strand
ATGCACGAGAGATTTTTGAAATGTTTTGTAACGCGAGCGAGCGAGCGCGCGCGCGCTGCCCATTGCTTATGAATCGAAAAACCGGTTGGGCAGCTTTTTTCGCACTTTTTCGTGAGGGAAAAAAGACAGCGGGGGGATCGGGTCGCGCAGCGAGCAAAAGGACTTGCAATATATAATACATGCCGTGTAACAAGCCTCGTGAGAGGTGCCTCTCGATACACCAAGGTCGCGCGCAAAAAGTCAGCGAAATGATAAAATGTGTAAATGTACGCATGGTGTGTACGTGCGTGAAGCAGCTGCTGCTGCGTAACGAGCAGTATATAATCGCGGCTGCTTTCCACACTAAAAATTTATATTCATTATGTTGTATAGCAATGTTGAAAATGCGTGATTGAATATGCATTGCGGCAATACAGATCATCGCGCGCATATAAAAGTCGAAAAGTCATAATTCGTCGCAAAAGCGAGGCAAGAAGAAAAAGAAGATAATGGGGGAATAAATTACGCCTCGCGCGCTAATCGATTCTAAAACGATTCTGACCTAGATATCATTAGCGCTATAAAGTGCATGTAATGCGTGTGCCGTACACGTAGCTACTACTACCAGTGCCGCACAGGCCGTCGTGTACAACAACGGAATAATCTTCGTTAATTAGAAAGCGCCGGCTCTACTCGTGTCTAATGCATGCGTGTATATACGTGTATGTAAGTGGACAATTAAAAAGCACGTGACGCGTCTCCATGCGGCTGCAGTGTATACAACACACGCACACGATGTATAGCCGCGTCCAACAGAGTTGCAAAGTACGCGCCTGTATCGTGTAATACGCGACATATAAACAGTGCGGAGCGATTTGGAGAGCGGAGCAAGTAGCTCTACTATAAGCCGATCGTCGCGTTGTCGTACCTCCTGCAATCGCTGGACTATAGCTGCCGCGCGGGGAGCGAATATATAATATAAGAGAGGGAGACACACGGAGTCAAAGACGCGCCGAGCAATGGAAAACAAGACGAGTCATATATAATGTGTGTCCCATACATCGCACGCGAGATGTACTGTCAACGTTGAAGCGTTATATATACGTATATAAAACAGCAATGCCGTGTGTGGGTCGCCGCAGCGCATCAACGCGCGCGTTTATATGTACACATGCGTGGTGCCTGCGTGCCGAGCAACATTATTATGTATATGACACACAGCGCCTGCACCACATGGATCGCACATGGTCATGCGCGCATAAACTGTGGCAGGGGTCCAAGTAGTAGTTTATACACACGGCCTACGGCTTTCTTTTCGACGATTATTATATTGTGAGCCCTCTTGAGCATCAACAACGGTACGTTCAAATCTTCCAGCCCATAACGTTCGTAAAAACTCGCGGTACAGTCGAATACGTTTTCTCGAAAATGTTGTAATATTTGATGCTAGTACATTGTAATATTATACGCGCACTGCACTTAATACTTGTCAAGTACTGTACGTCTCTTATGATGTGCGCAATCCGACTCGCCGACTTCCCTTGACAGCTCCTCACCGCATGTTTCTTGGAAATTCAACTGCATAATTCTTCGTACTGTTTAGAGAAAGCATGTTACATCGGAAATTGTTTTGGATAGTTTTCACCGGTGTGAACCTTCACCCTGGCGTATCGTAGGCGTCTATGTACACGTTTAAGGACGTATCTCTATACGCTTCAGCGGGTGTGTGAGAAAAAAAAGACGAGCAGCGCGCCCTGATAGTTCGTTCAACGGCTGACTTGGAAGTTTCGAGTGTTACACGCCTAGCCGCGCGACGACGATCGCAAAGGGTTGAGAGGAAAATCCCACGTCTTCGCAGTTACATAAATCTAGCCCGGCTTGAAAACTTGCGAGTATACACAGGCGCGACGGAATATCAGAGTCCACAGAGTCCAAGCGCGAGTTCAAAACTTGGCTTTGCCTCTCTTGTGTTATGCTTTCTCTTTCTCGCTCGCTAGCCCGCCGCAAGCTCTGTTTTTGCACAGCGACTACGAGGAGGCTGCTTGGAGCGGGTTTAAATTTAGCTGCACATATCCCTCGCACCAGTGGCGCGTGCATACACACACACACACACACATACACTCGATCGCACGCACACACACACACACAAGTACAAAAGCGCAGCGAGTCGGCATTCTACCAAGATGCTGGAGCGCAAGATGCACTTTAAGGACAAAGGCTTTTAAATCCGTATGCACCAAGCTCGTAAATATTTTCAAGCTTTTCGTGTGTAAACAGGCTCGCGCGAGTCTTGGCTTGAATCGAAGAGCTAGATGCAGCGACGATCCTCGGTTTCTTCTTCTTCAGATGTACTTGGGATAACAATTGATTCATAGAAATTAGATGCTTATCCAGGCGGAACCGTTTTTTTTTTGTCTGCACAATTGTTGTCGTCGTTATAAACACATAGCCGAACGAAAGGAAAAATATCATGAGCGTATATAGCAACACTTGTGCGTTACACAAGCCGCATCGATAGTCGAGTATTGTGATCTACACAGCTGGCGCACGTCATCCATTCGCTGCCCATCAACGCGTTGAATACATCGAGCTTTTTTCCTTTTTTTCTGTTTCGTTCGTAAAAATTTTTCAACGGAGCTACATCGAGGTCGTGTGCGTATAATCACGCCACTCTGTAAAGGGCTGCAGAGAATTGATCAAGCTAATAAGTTTTCGTCTCTCCGCGAAGCGCGCGCGTGTGTATTAAGTGCGCCGATGACAGATTTGGATGGAGCGATTCTTGTATATTAGGTACGCCCCTGCCGAGAGCATCAGCTAGTGCCGACGGTATATATCCCGCATACCCTAGCTAGGCGCGCAGTCGCGCGATAGACCGTAACTTTTAACGAGCTGTAAGCTGATTGATTATTTTCCAAATGTGTGTGTATATATATGCGCGTGTTCATGCTGTTCGGAAGAAGCGACTTCGAGCCGGAGGAAGTCGTTCGCGCGTGAATCCCAGCTTGCACTGGGCCGAGCCCTGCGTGTATACTGCCTGCGCTGCGATAGAGCTGCCTTTCTCTGCTGCTGCTGCCCGCCTTGACGTTAAATGATTGACAAAAAAATGTCGAATGATTTTTTTCACGACCGACTTACGTCGCATACTTTACATGCGTGCTGCCCGTGTTTTTTCTTTTTTCTTCCCCGAATGGCCTTTCGAGCTGATGGATTTCGGTCGAATTTCATATTGTCATTTGACTGAAATCCTGGCACTGTTGATAATTACCGATACATCGAGGCTCGAGTAATTTCATTTGGTTGAAAATCTTTGCATTGATACGCCGTACTGATTGAGTGCTTCCATCCGCGGCTATGCGCACCTATTCTAGCCAATAGCGTATAGAAGCACCAAATGACATAAATTACAGTGATAAAGCTTTAACGTAAACGCGCTCGAGAAAAACTGTCAAATTAGATTATATTATTGGGGGTAAACGCGGGCGCGCGAGCTAACATCATTAAATTCGATTGCTAAAATGATTAACTGCCGCTGTGCACTTGCTGCTACTCGAAATAGTTCAAGTCTTTTTCTCCGCCATCATTGCTCCACTTTCGATTCGCCAACCGTGTACATTTCCAATATGTGAAGTTAAAAAGGAGAAAAAAAAGAAAAAAAAATACTACACCACGCTCTGAAGTGAGTCATTATCATCCTCTATCCTCGGATGCGAATCACATTTCAATCAATCAGCAGCAGTACGCCGATCGCAAAAACGAAAAAGCCGATCGTCCTCGCGTCACGAAAATCGATATTTCGTTTAACGCTCGTGAAATTATTAATCGCGCGTACTTGACACGGTCCTTGTCCGAGCACCGGAAAAATATATAAAACCTTTCAATTAAAAGAGCCATGGCAGCCGCTGCGAATGCAACGAGCGCATGTGTGTTTTAAGTACTCTACTCCACTCTCTCTCTCGCGCGCGCGCGCGTTGCCTTTTTCACTCTAATTCTCTCTTTCTCTCTTTTGCCTCCCTCCTCCTGCCGCCTGGCGTATATATCGGAACGGCACGTGCCTGTCCACGCGCTTTGAAAAGTAATAAAAAATAAAAAAGCCGAACCGGAGGAGAAGGAAAAAAAAGGAGTTGCATGGGTAATGTGCTTGGGCCTCTTGAAGTTAGAGATAGGGTGAGCCAAGCTCGAGATTTACACTCGCTGCTGCGTTACGCGTGCGCGCGATCGTATAACGGGCGCGTATTTTTAGGCCCTCGGATCTCGCAAAGGGGGACGTTGAATGTATACGCATAAACGTTACGCCGGGCGCATGTACATGTACGTAGTGCGTACCTATACACATACGCGGTACATTACGTACACGCACTCACACACACACACACACACACATATATGCGCCATATCCATCCACCTCTTTTCCGGTATATACCACACGTCTGCTGGTGTTAAAGTGATTTGGCGATGCCGTGCGCTCGCTCGCTGATCTACTCTACTCTGTGCCAGCTCAAGACTTTTCGATGTATATTAACGCGAGGCGCAATCTTTCAATACTTGAGATTTTAGCTCTATAGCCAGCCACTATAGACGCTATGCTGCTGTGCTGTGCTCTTTAAAGTAATGAACGATCGACTGTTGTTGTCGGTTAGGCGTCCGCTCGAGCTACAGCTTCACGAAGATTTGTTTTACTTCAGCTGCAGCAAGAAGAGATTTCGAAGTTGGCTCCGTACTTCATTCAAAAACTTCAAAAAACACGTATAGACTCTTAGGTATAAGCTCGGGGTAAGCATCGGCTTTGCATCTATGTAATGCAGCTATTTTTAGATACTTGTAAAGTGTGAAGTTTGAAGTTATCGTGATTTTAGTAATGAATACGCCAGTATACTTCCGATCACGGGGAGAAGTTTGGAGAGCTCAAAAGTAGAGATTTTTTTTAATACTGTTTGTCTCCCTCACGATGCTATATATCTTGGAGCTTGCCCCCGCGTATTATGCGTGTGTTCGCATTAATGCCTCGGTGATTAAACTTCGTCACGGGCGCTATAGGCCGCTTCGTCCGGCGCTTGTTGCTGCTACCGCTGACGATGCTTTTCTGCCTGTGACTAAAAGCTTTTTGTTTTTCATAAATTGCGTAAAAAAGAAGAAGAACACGTAGAAGAAGAGGAAGAAAAAAAGAGCTAATATTCTATGGGTGTCAAGACGTATTATGACTATTTGAGCTTTTTTTAGATATACCCCTCGCGCGCCGCGTACATCCCGAAAGCCGTTTAGACGCGCTACATAGCGAAAAGCAAATCCGCCGGCTTATTCAACCTGTTTCGGGTTATCGCGCGTGTTATGATGACTCACGACAATAGTGCGCGTGCGAGCGACTCCGCGCGCTGGCCCAAGTGTCTCGGGCGAATACTACTGCCAGGCCGCAGTAGAATACGCCGCAGTATTAGACGTCTGTGCCATTCCTCGCATCTCATTTCGAAAAAGTCATTTGACAAATGGAAATTTTTCATCGCTCGCCGCCGCCGCTGCCGTCGCGTGTATACCCTTTTAAAAAGCGAACATTTAGCATAAAACTGCGCATATAAGCTGCACGCAAAATTCTTCTCTTCCTCGGCGCCGTAAAGTAAAAAGAAAGAAAATAAATAAATAAATAAATAAAAGAGCAACTGCAAGCTGGCCTGATTTTTTAATATCGAAAAACACAAGCTGCGAAAGCTGCATCGGGTGCATTGGCGCGCGCAAAAGTGAGAGAGAGAGAGAAAGAAATTTGAGATGCAAATGCGCACGTAAAATACAATGAGCGCGCGTCGGAGAACGAAGCGGCTGCGCCGACGTCGTCGTCGTCGTCCTCTGGCCTTTCTGGTTCTTATACGATGTCAGCTGCCGGTTGTCGCGGCGACAGATTTATCGCGCGGATTGCGGTGCCACTGGCATGAGCCGATCCGCTCGACGAGAAAGAGAGAGAGAGAGAAAAAGAACGAGCCAAAACGTCGGGTTTATGTGTTGTTATATACTGCTGCTGCCCACCCTTTCGAGGGGGGAGGGGGGCAGCAAAAGACGACGAGCGAGAGGAAACGGTAAAGGGAATATAAACAAGCGGAACAAGCACACGTGACAATTCCATCAATTCCAAACGAAACATTCGTTCCGTATACGTCGTTGCGAGCCCGAAAGCTGGCTCAAATAGTTAATACAAAACTTATTACGTGCAAGCTTATATTGAATTCATGAGTTCATATTTTGATGCTTACACGAGTTTCACTGTACAGCACAATTAAATTTTTTGGCTTTATGAATTATTTCTATCTAACAAAAATAAAAAACCGCTGCCAATTCATTGGCAAAGAGCTTCCTCATAAAAAAAATACCAATTACATTTTTTTTAAATAATGAATATTGTTTTTGTATAAAAAATTAAATATTTATTTAAAAATCACCATAACATTTCCTGTAATCATGGATTCCTGCATTTATACGTGAAAAAATGAAAAAAAAATTTTTTTTCCAAATTTACGAAAAAATCTTAGTCAAAAGGCCGTGTATACATATATACGAACATTTTGAGAATTCAATCAAGTTTACAAATATGTAAACCAAATTGTCCTACGAGGTCTGGTTCAAAATCTCGTTTTCGAGCCTATCACAGAGCTTCCTCTATGAGGAAGCAAAAGTCTACAAGCAAGCTGTTTCCTGCAATCTAAATTAAGTTTTGATCCTTAATTGTTCGGATTTATTAAGCTTCGTGCATATTTAAATCTTTAATGTATAATATATAAATGAGAGTGCTCCGATAATGCAAGTAATGTCTCCGTAGGATGAAATTGACTTCAGCGGCGATTCGGCGCGTAATCCCATATTCCACTTTTACATACGTGCACTCGTATAGAATCGAGAAAAAGATCGATAACGTTACGTCCTATCCTTGTTTCTCTCTCGTCACTCGAGGTGCAGCCGTCTGGCTTGGCATAGCAGCAGCAGCACTTCTTCAAAATTCAGCCCTTTAAAATATGCAATGCCAGCCGTATAATATAAACGCCGTTGGAAAGATCGCTCTCCTCATCCGATGGTACAGCGAGTTCGCGGAGTATTCCGTGGAATAAGGTATAGAGATTGGTAAAGTAGAGAGAGAGAGAGAGAGAGAGGAGGAGAGAGATCGGTCACCTGCCATTCGTAGCAGTAACAGCAGCAATAGCGGCTAATGCAACTCAATTAATAATTAATGCTTTTCGAGCTATTTTAGGTGTTGCGCGCGGCTCTTCTCTCACTCCATTTCTCTTGCTATCTCTCTCTCTCTCTCTCTCTCTGCTCGAGCAGCTTCTGGCAGTTTCAGGGTTTCTCTCATTCTCCATCTCCCTTGCAGCACGCGATCGACAGAAATTAACGCTAATAAATGTGATCTTGCCTGCACGTACGCACTTAGATTCTCCATTTCTCTTCGTACGAGTATAGTTATATCTGTATAGGTGTGTCGGGTGTCAGTGTATGAGTGCATCCTATATATTGATCGCTAGTTTCACCTGTGCCGCGCTCGACGCCTTTTTTTTTCGTTCTCTTTTATCTTCGAGTTATGTAGTAGCTGTATATATGCCGTATACGGGTATTATTTAATCACGCGAATACGAAGGTTATCATTTAATTTGAATATTTTCTTGATCGTGCATCTTACGAGGTAAAAATAGTTTTTGTATCCGTGCATCCGAAGCAGTTTATCTTTATATTTTTATTTTTTTTTATTTTTCATGCACAAGATTCAATTAGATTTCTTTTTTGGACAGTCAAATGTCATCGAGGTACGTAAATATTTTTAAAACAGAGGCTGAGCGCGCGCGCGCGCGAGAGAGAGTGACGTTTCGTTTATTCTGAAAAGGAAATGAGTACATAAAATCAATATCGATTTTAAATGCAGTGCAGATAGAACCAAGTCGAATTCTCCGTTAATCATTGAGCGCACTGTACCTCCAAAATGTAAAATATAGCCTGCACGCGAAATAAGAGAGAAAAAAAAAGCGGAATTCGTTATGTTTCCAAATTTATATTCCACAACTCTCGAGGCTCGTTTTCGAAAGTTAATATGGGTCGAAAAATGTCGTCTCTCTCTCTGATAAAGTGTAAATAGTTATCTGTGTGTAAGCGCGGATCGCACGCAGTATAAGTGTATAATGAATTGTATTACATCTCCCCCGACGATGCGGCTTGCATCGCTTCGTACATGCAGCAACAGCAGCAGCTATATACCGCGATATTCTCGTTCTTGAAGTTTACAATATGATTCACGTAATATTTCTCTCACTGGTATTACGATTATTCGATGACCTCAAAACATCGTTCATGGTGACATCATTCTCTGCATTATATTAATTATGTATTCCGCTTGCGACGAGAGGAAAAAAAGAAGCGCTTCAGGACGATCAGTTTACATGTGTGTAGTTTACGCGCGTGTATGTGAGTGTGTGTACGTATGGAGGAGGAGGAGGACGGGGAGAGGAAAGGAAAGATATATGAAAAATTTGGACTTTTTCGTGGCCTTGATACGCCGCGAGACAAACATTGGATTGAATCTCGTGGATTAATCAGCGTCAGCAATCCGTGTTTGTTTAGCTGTGCACAAAAAATGGACATATTATATACGTATATATATTTATGTATATATCTATCCGAGGTGTTTGCACGCAGATCGTTGGAATTATATATAGATCCGGAGAGTCCAGAAACAGCTGCATCGCAATTGCAGATATAGTTATCGCGCATTATTTTCGCTTAATGTTCGATAAATACCATAGGATGCGCTGCGGCCACTGCTGCTGCTGCTGCTGCTGCTGCTCGCGATCAAGGCCGACGACTAACGATCATCCTTCCTCTCTTGCAAATCTCATATACATAATGCAACGCGTCCAGTGGCGACGACGACGACGACGAAAGTCATCATTATATATCGAGGAAAAAAAAAGAAGAAGGCGAGAGTCTACACTCGGATATGCATTTACGTGCACGCACATATAGGCGTCTCGTCGCCGTCGTCGTCCAAGACACGTCTGAAAAGTAGAATAGCGAGTGCTGCTACTGCGATCGCTAAGTGTTGTCTTGTGACGAGCAAATCGCAGAGTGCGCCGATCGTAGCACCTTTGCTCGTCGTTGTCGTCGTCGTCTTCGATCGTCGTCGTTGTGTGCTGCACACACGTATGTGTACATTTCGTAACCGTATGGAATTGGCATCCGCCTTGAAAATCATCGGCCTTCGCGTTCGCGTCCAAGGCGACCACCAATTACGAGGCTTCTATGTCTGTGTCTGTGCCTGTCATAGTGTACGCCTGCCGTGTATACATACACACGCTACAGTATACTACACTCTCGATTGTGAGTTCTGCGTCTTGTCTTTATATATTATATACACACACACGCATACACGTCTACGCGCTTCACTTGTTTACATACATGAGCGAGCAGCGAGCGCAGGAAGAGTACAGATACGTAAGTACTTATACGTACAGAAATGATCCTTCGAAAAACTCGAAAACCTCGCGGCTCGAAACAACGAAGACGGAGCCGAGAGAGCGAGAGAGACAAGAGACGAGAAACAAAAAGAGATTGGCGAAGGCGCGCGAGCCGAGTGGAGCATATTATTATATGCTATATACGCACATGTGTGCATGCACATGCCCACGACTGGAAAGTTCGATTAATACTGGTTTTATCTATACATCACGTACACACATACACACAGACATACACATATAAATTATATTCGCACTTTATCACGCGCTCGATTTCTTCAGGCGCTCGCGCGCGACGATAAGAAGAAATTACACCGGCTTTGGCCGGTGAACGTATTGTGTCGCGCGCGCGCATGACGTCAGCCTCTACTGGCCGCGCGATACATTTAATACTAATTGTTGCTCTGGCCTATAATAATGTAGCGTTTGATTGAGATACGGACTGTACGCGTGATTCCGATTGAAAAGTATATAAGTTGTGAGCAGAGCTGATGCGCTCGATACGCTGATGCTCCGGAGCGCATGAGCCGTAGCAGTTTGGCGAGCCTCGGAGAGATGAGGAAAATTTGAACAATTATTTACTTGGTTGACCTCGCGACTATCCTTGATTCTTCCGATTTCAATTAAAAGTACATTAAACGAGTAGGATATGAGCGCATGTACATTCCTTGAGCACGAAATAATTCGAATGACTCGAACTTTGTTTGACGAGCCAATTTTTAACTCTGAAATCATGCAACGATCAAGAAGAAAGAGAATGAATTAATTTTCTCTAATCAGACCGACTATAGTCTCGCAACGGTCAACAAAATTCGATCGATCGTCTCGAGCCTTTGCGGATCGGCGTTACAAAAACTCTCGAGCGTCTGAGCGCGCAAAGCTCGCCGCAGCAGCGCACGATTTCTTGACCGTACGGCAAGACGACTTTTTGCACTCGTGCCAAATGTGCGCTATATAAGCTTCATAATAACGATGCGGTACGCGCGCGCGGCAAAATGGCCTGGGTAACGCCTCTGTAGACGAGAGCTCTGGCGGTTCCCCTCTTTTTCCGTGGGCGTCGGGACGCGTTGCAAGCTCGAAAGCCAATCGACGTCGAGGGCGAAAAATAGCTCGAGTAGCACGCGTCATCTTTTTGGCTCTGGCTTTATACACACACACACATATACACACATAGACTCGTTACACTTTGCGGTCTCCTTTTCACGCGTATCCATATGCGCGTGCGGCCAGCAGAAGCAGAGGCAACAGCAGCAGCATCGGCAGAGAAAGAGAGAGATATGTAAGCGTGATAAATACCACACGCACTCGAGAAGCGAACGCGTGCCATCGCACTACGCGAGCTTAATGGTACGTGGAAGCCAAAAGAAGAGCGAAACGCGCCCCGCTACTGGCTACTACTGCCGACCGCCTGCCGCTTTATGCTCTTGTTATGCTGCTGTTGCTGTTTTGACTCTCGAGCAAAAGAGAGTTATCCTGACCGAATAAAACGTGGCTTTTGCGCATCATATAAGTGATCGGACTCGATGCTCTAACGAACAACGAGACGATCCGGGAAAATCTTGGCTTTTCGCAGCGCTCGATGAGAACGAAGAGAGCCATGCAAGAAGGTTCAAGCTTTTCGCTACGATGATTTGTCACTTTGTTCTCGCCCGAGCACGAGCACGAGCACTAGCGAGCTTCACAACATCCGCTCTAAATCCCGCAACATTTTTCCCCGCCCGATCGTCGTCGGGCAACGCGAATTCATAATATTTGACGTTTCCATAGCCACGTGATTTATAGGGAATTTGCGCGAGAGGCTGTGTTTGCCTTTTTTTTTATAAGTGTGCCAGCGATACGATCGTGGACCAAGCTCGACGGCGACAACTCGCATGCGGTAGGGGCTGCAGCAACAACAATACTTATGAGCTGCGTACGAGAGAGCAGCAGCAACGGCAGCAGCGGCAGCAGTAGCCGCAGTGGTACGTGCACGCAGGCGGCGTTAGGAGATATTTTCGAAGAAGTTGGCGTAAGCTCGACTCGACTGCTGCTGCGATGCAGCGCAGTTGCGGCGTCGCTCCCAAAATAGAGCTTTAATCACCGTAGTTCATTTTTACAGTCATGCAGGCTTTCTCTCGCACTCGTTTTCCCTGTACCCTTCTTCTTCTTCTTCGTCTTCGTGTTGGTCGTAGTCTTAGTCTTAGTCTTGGTCGCCGTTTCTCGGGCTCGCCACAACATAATAACGTACGCGCACACAGACTCGTGCATTATTCACTTGCAGCGCGAGCGTCGTGTATCGGTGCATGGCGCGTAGCGAGCTTTCTTCCATACACTCTTACTCTCTTTCTCTTGGCTCGGATCGCTCGCCCATCTGCATATATACGCACATATGTACGTATACGTATCGCGCCCACATACCCCACCCCGAGAACGCACGAGGCACACGAGCTCTTTGTACTTTTCTTCTCTCGTTTTTCGTCGACGATCCCGCTGCGTAGACCGCTCGAGCTTGCAGCGCTATCCCTTCCTCGTGCTCGGGCTCGAGCTCTCCGCGGCGAATGGCCAGCCGTCTCTCGGTCTAATCTGTCTCCCCCCCCCCCCCCCCCGCTCGCGTTCGCGAGAGCTCCGCGTGTAGGCCGGATCGTCGCGCCGGCCAAGGGATGCCGAGCTGCAAGCGCGACTATAGCTGCGCTCTCTGTCTCTGTCTCTCTCTCTTTCTGCGCGCAAAACTCGAGCGGGTAGGTATTTTGGTTTTGGCTCGGCTTTGCAGCTCGCTCGGACAGTGCGCGCAGTTCCCGAATGGGAGTGGAGAGTTCTAAAAACAGCGCAGAGCAGCAGCGAGCAGAGCGAGAGAGGTAAGTTCTATAAGAGATCGGCGAGAGCAGCAGATTAGCCAAGACTTGGGCTATACTCTACTGCTCGAGCCTGCCTGGCCGCTACTATCACTATATATTTCTCAAAATCTTTGTCGATATATTATGAATATATACACGAATTATATATATCGTTGCCACTGCTCTATAATTGCCAGCCTGCGTCTCTCTGTGTTAATGTCCGCGAGTGTCCGTGTGTCGATGTGTGTGTACGTGTGCACAGCAAAGTATCCCCCGCGGCAGCATAAATAAATTCACGATACAAGAGTTGCAAAAGCTTGAATAGTCGCGAGCGGCTTGTAATACACCTCCTGTCTTAACGTGTAAGTTTAATATAATACGCGCTCGCTCGAACGGATGCACAGAGATTGCATTCTTTCTGCGTGTATTATTCATTTGCAAGCTCGACTAGCAAAGTAAAGATTCTGCACATTCGCCACTCGAATATCGACTATCATCTATCCTTTAATTTCCGGCAATTCGTCGTACGTGTGTCGCTCGTTGAGGATATCACTGCTGCGGCGAATTAATTACTAATCGAGCTCCTCGATTTATATACCTGCGAAAGCTGCGACTTCTCCGTGTTCGACTGTGCGCCGATGCAAGTGATCTGCTCACGTAATTCTGCGCAATAATACGAACACAGTGGTAATCGGCCGTTCTTTGCCCCGTCTGATTTCTCGAGTTTCGATTAAAATTTCAACATTTTTTTGCCCCCAAAACGATGAAAATATCCATGGAGGATCTTTTTTAAATTCATTTGCCCATAAATACGCTCCGTCTCTAGATGCAATGAATTCACAGCTGAAAAATTCAGCTAAAAATCTAAACTCGTCTCTTGTAATTCGTTTCGCTTCATTTAATCGACGCTGCTCCAAAATGTTTTGGAAATTCAAATGTCCCCACGTATACTTAATAATCATTAGTAGCAGCAGTAGTAGTAGCAACAGCAGTAGCAGCAGCAGCAGCGAGAGTAGCAGTGGACACACGTACGAACGCACACCGACATGTAGGCACTGTCACTATCACAGATGCGATTTTACAGCACTCGCGGCGACTCATCTCGAAGTCGCGCTGCTCTCGCCCGCACACACACACACACACACAGGCACTGCGCATTACACGCGATACATTCTCACTCGGATTCGCAGCGCGAAACTCGAACAAGCCACTCGCGCACTCGACGATACACCTCGACTCGAAATCGGCCAAGCCTGCCGATTTTCCCTTTTTTCTCGCTGCTCCCTGCGTCTTCTCGCCCAACCGAGCGCGTCCAACAGTCGCGTGTACTCGCGGAGCAACTTGAACTTGTTGCGTGGCCCGAGCGAACGTTGAACACCTTCTGGGCGATGTTATTCTGGACTGGCACCTCCTCACGCTCTCGGCTCTCGCAAACCGCTATTCACGTCTTATAAATATTATCGGGTATATTTGGCTGGCTCTGTGTAGAACGTGTTCATGCCTCCGCCACTGCCACTGTAACCGATCAAGCTGCTGTTTCTGCTGCTGTTGCTGCTGCTCGTGAAGAAGACGGCGAAGAAGTAGCAGCCCCGCGGTACGACTAGCAATATATAGAATCGGCCAGCAAGAGTATAGCCCGAAACAGCAGCAGGCCGCGTTCCCGATTTATTTCTTCTTCGCGACTGAAAGAGCAAAAGAGCATATAGCCAGGCAGTGAGAGAGAGAGAGAGAGAGAGAGAAGGCAAATTATTTTTGGTATCTTTTCGCACTCGCTGTTTGTTAATACTTATAATAGCTAACCGAGAGAAAGAGAGAGAGAGAGAGAGTGACTAAAATTGAGCGGGCTATATATGCCCCAAGAAGTGCGAGAGGTATACGTTATAAATATGTGCAAAGGCTATTACGCTTATAGACAAGAGAGAGGGACCACTAGTTGATTCTCTCTCTCGTGCAGCGCGTGTGTGTGTGTGTACACACCCCGATCGCCGGCGACGCTTAACGCACGAGCTGTTTGTTAATGTTCACGCGAATCAGAAAAGCCACGCATCGGCTGCTTTCGTCGCATTATTTTATACATACACCTGTATCGTACAGCGACTTGGCTACGCCCGATATTTTGATATTTATATATCAAGTAAGAGAGAGAGAGAGAACGTAATATAAAGTATACAGGGGGACACGTGCCACAGGTGTCCCGTTTATAAGGGTGCCACGCGTGCCAAGTCTGTGTATAAAGAGAGAGAAGAGAGAGAGAGAGAGAGTCAGAAGGCAGGGTTGACCGCCTGTTGAATTTTGGGTAAACTCTACTCGTCTCCCTCGCTCGAGGTGCGCACACGCGGAATACGAATCCCGAGCATCAGCAGCAGCAGCTCGTCGTAGTTATAGAGTATATTAGAGGACGCTCTATAATACGGTCCACTCACGCCAACGCTCCCAACGCTACTGAATTCTATCTATTTTATATGTACGCGATTTAAACACTTGTTGATTTTGATTTGAGGCTCTGTCAGTGCGTATGTGAGTGTGTGTGTGTGTGTCTATGCGTGCTGTAGTCCGTCTGTCTGCGTCGGAGCACGTGCGCACGAGTAAATATACACGCGCGTGTGGGGGACGTCGATGCTGCCTACATTAACATAAATATGTATACACGGCTCTCAAAGTAGATCTTTTACACCTGATACAGATGATCACTTCCTCATTCTGACACCCACGTCCGACAGTTTCGTTTCGCGCCACTTCTCTTCTGCCGATGAGGCTTGTTTCGCGCAACATAATAGAGAAATATCATTGCTCACTTTGATCACATGTCAATCATATGCAGAAGTTAATTAATCAAAATTTTGACAACTGTCCATCTGCTGCATAGGTCCGTAATGCATCGAATTTTGTATCATATATCTTGATTCGTGCAGAAGAAGAAATTTTTTAACGTGGAAAATTTTATTTAACTTATCCAACGGTATCCAACGGTTAAACCACTTCAATTTTTTTTTCGTGAGAAGCATTAGAAAACCACACACTTGAGTAAAGTACCTAAATTATCCAACTGTTGCATCTCAAGAAAATCAAAGCCCGAAAATCAAGTGCCTACGTAACTTTTTTATGAAAATGATGCCATATGCGCGTCCTGTCTTTTTAATTCGCCACTCGAAGACGTAATATGATCTTTAATAAGATGACCAACGTAGAGGATCGGTGTACACATGTTGAATCGAACGATTTTCGGGAGTCACGCGCTAAATTTTTTGGAGGGAATAAAAATAGCGCGCGAAATTAATTATTTGTTGATACAATAAATGATATAGCCGTGTATGTATGTGCTTGCGCGTCCGTGCGTGTAGTCGACTGCCGAGCCGAGTGACGAGGAAAAGTCCGGATGTTGCGCGTTGATTTGTATATTTTACGAAAATCGGAACGATAATAAATCTCGACGCGCGTACACAAGTCGCGAAACCTGCGAGCGGCGGAGCGGAAAGCTCGACTCGCTCCAACGTGCCTCTAATCGTCTTCGGCCAGCCGCAGAGACATTAGAACATTACGTGTATTATATATTGTGTACCTCCGCTCGAGTCGAGCCGAAGAGTCATTATGCTGCGAGACGAGCGACGCGCAGACCCTTTTATGTGTACGTAGATATCCGCAGCAGCGACGATATTCCATTCGTTATTTAACGATTCGCACGCGTACTATGACGTTGGAGAACACACATATATACTTTTAATTGCGCGTCTTCGTACGATCGCCCGTTGAATTTTCTTAATTAAACTTGATTCGCGATTTGCATGTAATTTGCACTTGGACAGCCGAGAGCTTGACAAAAAAGCGACGCTCGCCGCAGTACTCTTGCTCGTTGCATCGTCATTGAAGCTCGTCGCATGAAATATTAAGCTCTTATCAAGCTCTCTGCGGTCGGCAGTGCCGAGTGGACGCGATCGCGCGGGTGAATTGTGGTGGCGTTTAGATTCAATTGAGTACTGCTGCAAGCCTATCCTATTATGATGGACTATCATCGCCTCGGGCTCATAATGACATACGATATATCCAATGCCGGTCTTGGCGGGCGCGCGCATCATCAATTGGTGTTGGCTTACGCTGTATACATTAGCTTCTCGCTATATATCTCGTTTCGCCTGAAAAATTTGTCTATTTGTCATTATCAAAAGTCGTGTGGCGCAAAATTATTTGAATATTTGCTCGTGCGAGATATACACGAACACACGCGAGTCATTTTCGCAAAACATTGGAAATTCCCCAATATTACGCGAGAGTCATATATTTTTTCAAGCAAGTTCGGAGCTGGTGCCTTTGTTTACAAATGTTTTCTCGTTTATTCGGATTTTTTTCCAAGAGCTACATTGCTGCCTCTGCTGCTGCTACTGCTGCTGATATGCTCTGTGGCTGCTGTGCAAGAGAGCAATATAAACTCCGAAGCTCGAACATTACGACTTATGTGCACACACACACGCAGTGGCATCATAATTCTCGCTTGTACCATTGCAGAATTTTGTGCGTGTGTATGTGTGTGTGTGTTTGTAGCCGAGGCGAAGTAGCGCAGCTCCGAGACTTGAAACTTTGCCAACGGCATCCCTTATAAAGACTCGTTGTTTTTCGAATTTTTCTCCTACGTGCTCTGCTGCTGCTGCTGTTGCTGGCTCGTCGTTGACGAAGACGATGGCGGCGACGACGACGAAGACCGCGACGTTTCGTACACTTACTCGCCGCGAACTCGTGTGTGCGTCTGCGTTTGTGTACGTGTGTGCGAATGTATACGCAAAACAACATTAACGCCACATCACCGTTTATTTTTGGTGAATATCTATGCGCGCGCGTGCGCCTGTGTGTATATACCGGATACATGCATACCACTATACCTTCGTTTTCACAACGTCGTCGTTGTCGTCGCCGCAGCCGCCGTCGACGACGACGAGCAAATTGCGCTCGGCAGCGGCGACGCAAAATTATTTCATTAGGCGCGCCGAACGCGAGGGGCAAGCTTTTCTTTCGCAAATACTTTGCATCGTACGTGCCTCTTAGGGCTTCGCCAATTTAATCAATTTTGATCTAATAAAGTTCGATCGGTGATTTTCGTCTTCGTGCGCGCGCGCCTGCACAGGCACAGGTCAATGTACATATCGTGTACTTTGCCTACAACGTGAGAGAAAAATTTCGACTTCGTGGGTTAACCAAACATTCCGTCACATAAACGTAAAACGCGAGCATCTGTAATAACAGCGGCGGGCGCGCTTTAAAACGAAATAAATATCAATCTCGTGTGGGCGGTTTATCGATCCTGTTTGCTATTATTTAACAAATTGTATTATTCTATGCGACGTGAACTGGCCTGCTTAAGTTTCTGATTTTTTTCCTCCCCGCTCTCTCTCTATCTGCGTCTCTCTTTCGTAGAAAAGGTCAGCGTGATGCGTGCGCCGAGATCTCCGTTGAATCTACAAACACGTCAGAAACACAGGGATTAAGGAATAAGCTTTTAATTTGTAAAATTTGTTTTTTTCCAGATCAAAGATTTATTATAAAAATGTGCATTCCGCGAGCCAGGGTAATAAAGTTAAACGAACGTGAAATACGCAAAGCGCCACGAGCGGAATATAAGCGACCGAGCGAGAGAGAAAAAATACATTATATTATATTATTGCTCCGTGTGGACTGCAAGATCGTATTTCTCATTATTAAACTTTTCTCGAATTTAATGCGCGCGCGAGACTCGGGCAACATTGGCAAAATTCTATTTTTAAGCTTTTCCTTGCAGCGCGCGAGCCGGGCGAACGTAATTTTCTGCCGTTGACGAATATTCATTAATCCTCTGACACCGAAATCTCATCATCGCGTTGGAAAAAAATTCAGCACACATACACACATACACACACCCGCGCACATAAGACCGTATATTTCTCGAAAAAAGACTCGCTTTTTGTAAACTTGTCAAGTTTATGGGTTTAGCCGTGCTTCTTTCACTGAAATTTATAATGTAAATGGGAAATGGATTTCGAATGGCTGCGGTAAATGCTTTTTACTATCGAGGCGACATTTCATATTTGTCTCTTTGATGATAGAACAGTAAAGAGTTTAAAGACTGCTGCGAACACTCAGTTTTTAATGTAGATTAAATGATGATCATTAAGATCTTATAGGGTAGAAAAATCAAGAGGCAGGCAGCATGTGCGAGCGCGTGGGCGAGGCAGGACTATACTTGAATGCAAGTGTGCTTATTACCTTGAATAAACGTGATTCTGATATGACAGTAGCTAAAATTTATCGCTGCAAAGACGTGATGTTGGAGAAAAAAAATGGCCAAGTTTGTAATTTGTAGCCACGTAGGGTATCGTATAGCAACTCGATGGCTAAGACCCCGGATGCCATCGACTTAAGCCGAAAAATCCGTAACTATATATCACCGCGGCGAAGTCGGCGGGGACCTACGACCTACACCTCCGAAAGTTCAATTGTCAATCGGCGAAGAAAAAATAATAAATAGATATTACGGCTCGAGGCAAAACCTCGCGACGCGCGAAGTGCCGTGCTTCCCTCCACAATGCGCGCAGAAGACCGCAAAGGTTCATCGAACTTCGGGCGCACAATATGTTTCTCGCTTCTTGAATTTTTATACCCCATGCCTGCGTGTATACCACGTTATGTTTTTTGAACCATAACGCCGACTTGGACTGTCTCTCACTGCAGTGTCTTTTCTGCGCGACACATCGAGTGTATATCCCTCACACGATTTATACGTCGCAAGCCGTGGAGAGAACGAGCCGAGAGAGCTCAGCGTGCGAGAGTCATCCCGTTCGTGTATTTTTTTTTTTTTTTTTTGCTTGCCTCGACGAATCGTCTCCAACAACGAGAGTCGACTAACGCACAGGCAAAGATGCGTATGCGCGAGCCTTTTTTTCTTCTTCATTTTAACGGATATCCGGCAGCCGAGGTGCACTGCTTTTCGGTGAGTGCTCCTTTGCGCTCGAACGGGGCAAGTTGACGAATGCACAAGGTGATACGAAGGAAATCAAAGCATAAACGATCAATTCTCGGCTGCAGCTGAATACTCGAACAAGATCCAAAAGATGGTCGAATGTGCGCGCTGCACTCGATCCTTTTCAAATCTCGCACCATTTGGTTATGAAAGTTTTACGATGGAAAGAGAGAGAAAAAAAAAATTAAGCACGCACATGAGAGAAGGAGAGTTACAAAAAATGTGCTGTGCATCTGGAAAAATGCGCCAGTGGCACGAGGAGAAAAAAAAAGGGAGAGAGAAATAAAAAGGGTTGGCTGCCTTTTACCATGCCTTCGTGTGTACTACATACATGTGTGTACTTAACGCATGTAGCCGGGCTTACTCTATAGGCACACGTGCGCGGGTGGTAATATATACGTCGTTGGCCGGCGTTGATGATATTGTAGCCGCAATTTTTGTTGATATTTAAAATATTCCGAAATTTCAATGTTTTCTTTTCTCGTGTGAGAGACTCGGTGAATGCTTGCGATGCGACTTTAAGTTCGATGAATAATTTGTTTTTTTGAGGAAAAAATCTTGAAAAAATTTCGATAGGTTATTGCATTCATATTTGCATAGGAATATTCGTATTAAATCTCAGTAGTCTTGTGCAGCATAGCCGAGTGTCGGTAGTTGGAATTTCCTTGAAGCGCGAGTCAATCCTAACGATACTAAAATTTCATTTAAACGACTTGATTTCGATGATATTCTACTTGCTGCATGTCGTGGCTCCCATACCCACGGAGCTACATGTACGGTCGTACATTAGATCGTCGGCATTAGGCACATCCCCTTTTTCTAATGCCTATACCACTCTATTCAATAAGAAAAGGCGATATAGACCCAGAAACAATATTTTTTTCTGGTACCAAAATCTCTTAAATTTCATTTCAGTTGATTTTTACTCGTGAATATATGGAGACCGTAAACACAAGGTCGAGAGACCGGATACAGAAGAGCTTAAGAAGATTGATAAAGGAATTATGGTTCATTTGACAGACATTTTTCTTACGGAAAGTGCGTAACTCAGAAACAAGATGAACACTATATTAGCAAATTATGGTGGCCATAAAAGCAAGAAAATTTAAAAGCTAAATCAGAAAATCGAATTCCCTCGATTTGGGCTTATAACAAATTTGTAGATTTATCATCAACGTTGATTTTTCAACAGCCGAAAGCTCACTTTATAAATTTTTGAATGCCAAGTTTATGTACTAGATAAAAAGTCCACATTGAATGTTCATAATCGGTATCGAAAAATTGGATACTCAATTAAGACATCCACATTGGGTGGTGTGTAAATCCTACCACGAAAGAGGTAGAAGCAGAGACGAACGAAAGGCATAGCACTCTGTATGGAAATGATATTTCGCTCGGGGATTATATGGAAAGTCGCGAAATTGTCGCTCTCTCTCGTCCGTATACACGTGAATTTGCAGTATTACTAATTGTTGAAAATTGACATCGGAGCCAGCGAAGATAAGACAGGAGAGAAAAGCGAGTTAAAATGCATTTGCCATTTCTCGCTTCGCTATTCAGTCCCTCTCTTCGTCGTCGTCGCTGCTGCTGCTGCTGTACGCGTCACTCACAGACCTGTACACGGAGCGAGCGTCGTATATAATATAATATGTATATACTTCGAAAATAGTGACGCGAATATATGTCGTCTCTGTGTGTGTGTGAAATACAGCTTGCGCGCGAACGAGTGCATGTACGTCACTCTCGGCGATGCTGCTGCTGCACGACCGAGTGTGAATGTGCAGCGCGCCCGAGAGAGCAAGAGAGCGAGAGATCAGCTATTTTTGTTTCAATCGACCGAGGAGCCGGTGTGAGCCTTCGTTGCGCGCTGCACATGTATACGTATTTGTTTTACCGAGGCACTCGATTTTCGTCGTTGGTGCATGGCAGCAGCCCGGAGAGCTCACGATCTATGTGTGCTGCGCAGCAGACCTGTACACATACACTCGCACACACACAGCCCAACTCTCTCTCTCTCTCACCCACACGCAGATGTATACCTATATATTGTCATTTGGAGCGAACAACAGAGACACGTGAAGGTTACTAATGAAGATGGACCTTTATCCAGCCAATCAAATATTTAATATCTCCGAGCTTGTCTTTATACCTACGCGCGCATGCATAGATAACGAGTGAAAATGGAGAGAGAGAGAGAGAGAGAGAGAGAGAGATAGACGGAGGGCGAGAGACAGAGACAGAGAGCTGATATACAAGCTATAATCGATATCGCGCACGCCATTTGCATTACTACTTCGTTCGCGCGGCGTATATAACGCAAAAACGGCCGCATGCGAGAAAATTATTATTTTAGAAAAAATATGTATACATCGCTAGAGAGGAGAGAAAAAAACCATAGTTAGTTAGTATAAGATAATTAGATTTATGCGATGCGATTATTTTTGCACGAGTTCGGTCGAGGCGCTTATTTTTTTTTTTTTTTTATCAATCGCCTCTGTGCAGCAGCGGGCAATATTGCACGGGCTCTCGCCACTCGTTCTCTTATTCATTTACCTACATATTGCATGCGCGCGTTATGATACTCACGAGAGCTGCATGCACATATACGCATGTGGAAAAGAACATCAAAGCCTCCTCTTTTATACCGAGTCGCACCGTACGCGTAACTACGCACGACACAAAAGCGATTTTTTTTCTTCTTCTTCTTTTCCTCCTTAAAGACGCGCATCTTCTCCGAGAGCGTCGAGTAATGCAAGAAGCGAGAAAAAGACGCTTGACCCTGTGATCGTCGGGCGCCGCGTACAGTAGAAAAGCTCGCTTTCATCGTCTCGGCGTCGTTGTGCACACACACACACTAACTCACTCATAGGCGTGCGTGTGGAAATGATCGCTACGTACTACGCGATGATGTAGTGCATCATAATATCCGACCTGTACGTACTGTCGGTGTAGTAGTCGTTTGCTCGTGTCGTTGATTCTTTTTTTCCGCACTCACTCCTCGCAGGTGTGTGTTTGTGTGTAGAATCAACCTTGCGCACCGACGAGCAACTGGAGCTATATGCACATTAAGCCAGTACTCTCTCCCGCGCGCCTCGCTCTGTGTACACCTTCGTGCATAAGTATAGGTGAGCGAGCGAGATAAGAGGACTCGACCCTTGTGACGCGCGGCAAAAGAAGCTGCTGAAGATTTCTTCGAGGATATTGCGAGTCGATTTTTATTTTTCTTCTTCTTCTTCTTCTACTTCTTGCTCGGCGGTATTGGCTTTGCCGATGATGCGTTCATGCTTCGCGATGCGAGCCAGCTTTTTATATATAAGCTAGAGCTTCTTAAAGGAGCTTATCCCTCCGAGGGGTTAATTTTTATTTGCATTCTGAATAAGCATCGCTCGAGAAAAAGGAAAAAAATTATGTTGCGCTCCAAGCTCGATAAAATACCATTGCTTTATAAGCTTCCACGAGAGAGATAGAGAAAAAATTTGGATTCAAATGACGAGCGTATACGAGCTTACATATGTACATTACGTCCGTCAATCACTGGGATGAAATTTTTTTTACCCGACCCTTCCAACTCTCGCGCGTGAACGCGAGTGTGAGAAAGAGAAAAAAAAGTTCGCATAAGTGTATAATAGGTCGTGTGAAATGTTTTCCAATAATTATGAAAGCTCCAACTGTCCAAGCAATAGCTCGCTTTTTCTGCTCGTTCCCCGCAACCGAGAGTCCGTATCACGTTCGCCAGCGAAAGATAGGCAATGACCTCTCGGTTAAAGTATGTTTTTTTTATTTTCTCAGAATCGCTATTGTAAAAAGTCAGTTTTTTTAAACAAAGCTCTCGTTCCGCTTCAAGTTCGTACGAGTATGATAAGAATTTATAAATCCATTTAAAATGAATCCAATTGAGTGAATATTTAATGAAGGTAAAAATCTCTTCGGGAGCTGATAATTGTTATAATTGTTTCATATATGTAGGATATTCTTAGCTCTTAGTTAGGGATAAGGAAATTAATATATTGATCACTCTACACGAATTCGACAAAACTCATTTGGATATCTGGGTTGATTTATAAATATAAAACTTATTCTTCGACGTTTTCGAGGCGGTGAGAGGAATATGAGGAGATTCGTTTATTATTCTGTAAGCATTAGTACGAAATTAAAAAATAAGATACTTTAAATTTCTTGAAATTCATCATTTGTAGTATTGTCAATCAAACTTTGAAAATTGTTTCATTTACAAGATAAACAACGTCATCATTGAGTTTTTGTAATCAATAAATTTTACCGTGCAAGAATGCAATTGATTTAGTCGTAAACTAATATCGGTGAATTGATGAGGAATTACTTGATTTTCAATATAACATTCTTCGGATTTATTCATCTGTTATTTTGCGTTACACTGATTATACATAAATTAATTTTCTTGTTTTCGCTCGCAGATATGCGCCCTTACACACGTCGCATTTCGAATTCCATTATGTTAATAGATGAATGACAGATGCATTTCCATTCTACTTGTTGTATGTTACTTTGTGCTTGAATAATAAATGCCTATTTCATGTCGTCCAAAGCTAGACCCATATTAAACATAGTATGCACTTTGAGAATTCGTGTTTCGCATTCCTGGTTAATATAGAATATTCGATACAACTTTTTCATCGCATAAAGATTTTTTTTAAATTGACTATCATGTAAAATATTTGCTTTTTTGTGAGTGAGGAGAGCATGTTATTTTTAGAAATCGAAATTATTGTAAAAATCGAACATTATGAGTAGTTTTTCAATTATGATTATTGAATAACGAAATAAATTAACTTTACTTCAAGATTTTGAAAATTTTATGAGCTAAAAATACTCACCTGGTGAAAACACATGTCAGGTGTTGTAAATAATAAAAGTTGCACTATAGTATTCTTGCACTGACACCACATCGAGTGTGTTTCGTAGACATGTTAATAAAACTAATACATTAAATAGAAAATCCATTTAACTAACTTTGTGTAGAATTGTCGAATTGTCAATTGAATGATGCTTAAATTTTTATACGACTTTTACTCTGTTGTTTAGAGATTCAATTTAAATTGTGAATTGACGAAAAATTAGCAGTATTTACTTTTTACATAATGTAAAAGTAATTGGACAAATTATGAGCCACAGACAATTGTAGTTAATATTTATTCGAGTTATTTCTTCATTCCCTCATGATGTAATAAAGACATCAAGATGAATAATTAACAGTCTAAAAATAAATGCAATATTTTGCGATAACAGTATTACAATTGAAAAAGTCAATGGCACGGAGTGAAGATATTTAAAAATTCAGATTGCGTGTAATCTGTTAATTCGGTATTGGTTCATATCTTTGATGTACCATTGAATCGCCATCAACACGAATTCAATGAAAATTAATTGATTTTTCGTTTACATACCCATAAAGTAAAGATCGAAAGTCATTACTTGTAAATTTGACAGTAAATGGAACTGGGGATGTTGGTATACGCGTTCATCTTAAGTCTCCAGCTGACTAACATGCTAGATTTCTCATTTTATGCGTTTCGAATTCATGCAAGCCGTGTGCGAGTGCGTTTGTGTGAGAGTCCGTAGCAAACTACCTCCCAAGAGCAGATTCAAAGCAGGGAAGGAGCCACGCACATGGCCCCATACTTCGTGCATAGCCGTGCAACACAGCGAGGATACAAATTACAAACTATCCCATGCAGGATACATAACGCTCTAGAGCGAGAGAGAGACATAATATATACACGTAAAAGCCAAGAAAGAAAGAGAGGGAGAGAGGGACAAAAAAACCTAAAAAAGCTTCATGCAAAATCGTTTCACATGCTGCTGGCCAACTTTGTTTTGCAATGTGCAGTACGGTGTTGCGCGGAGTGACAAAAAATTGCTCGAAAGCAGCAGCGGTACGCCCATGTTTTTCTTCGCTTCACGTGATAAATTGTTTGTTTTTTTATCGGCAATTAATTTTCACTCGATGCAAAACAAATTTTGTCGAATGTTTTAGTTAGTTTTCAAAATATTCGCGAGAATTTTTCCAATCTACGCTACAAATATTTTTAATTCGAATCTCCTGCTGCAATTCGGTTTAAAGGCAGAAACGAAAGTCTTTTGAATGGATTATAGCACGCGGTACTCCGTACATCAATAGCTGGAATAGGCTCGCAAAACGACGAATCGCACAGATAAAAGTATCGAAAAGCTTTGGGAGTCGACAGGTTCCGTCTTCATTGATAATGTCAAACACGAATCGATCGATCAATACGTATAAGCGACAACGAAAACTAATCTCGTTCTTTCGAGTCTGTTCATGCTTCGTGCATAACTTTGTTAAAATAAAAAAAAACAGTAGGTATTAACCGACGTGGTTGTGCAAAAATCGCAGCTTTTGCGTATTTGCATCAGAGCTTCAAAGCTCGTGTGCACTAAGAGACACATATATTGTACTCGTGCACGTATGGGCAACGCTGCCCTCTCATTTTACCCTTTCCCTCTCTACGTAACTTGCCATAGCTCGTTGCGTTGGCGCGCACACACACACACACACACCGACGCGCACACGAGCTTGCGAGTTTTTTCTACTTCTACACATGCATGCAGTCGCGTATACGGATGGGGGACTGGGGAGGTGGCGTGCGCGCGGCGCCGAGAGAGCTCTCGTATAGATATACCGCCAGTGCATCGCGGAGTTTTGACGTCAGTGCAAACAAGGCAGCCAATCAGTACGAACTTTGGATCTCGCTTTCTCTCTCTCTCTCTCTCTCTTTTGCTCTCGCTCTCTTGCCGATTCTCCGACGCGTATACGTGTGTTTCGCGCGCACTCGCCTGTGTGTGTGTGTGTGTGTGTGTGTCAACTTTTTGCCTCGCGCGCATAGACGACATACGTATACGTTTTTCTCCTTTCTCGTCTGCTACGAGTCGGCGCGGCGCATGCGTCGAGCTTTTCGTCGCTAAAGCTATCTCACTTTTGCAGCTGCGGCTATATCGCGTTGGAGAAAGAGACGCGCGCCAGAGCGAGAGAGAGAGAGAGAGAGAGGAGAACAGCCGACTCTGTATCAAGCAAGCGCAACAGCTCCTTATTCTCATATCTCGCTTCAATGAGAGCAGGCTGGGTGTGCTGAGAGTACTCTCGGCTACTGCTGCTGCTGCTTCTCCAATCCTGTGATTTGCTCGTGCGCATACATAGCTCGTACGCACAGTGTATATGTAGGCTCGTAAGCGCGTGCACAGCATGAGACTTTTTTACAATTGGATTTTGTGCGCGTAAAATTAGTGACGACAAAAAAGTTGCGATTCCACAAGCTCTGCATTTTTCTTTAATGAGTAGAAAAGGAAGAGAGTTATCGGTGCCAAAGAGTTTTTAGTAGCCAAAAAAAAAGAAAGTTTTAAAGTTCGCGTAGTTTTGTATCGAAATATACAAGTTGAATCGAAATACCAAGTGCCGGCTAGCGTGCAGTGTGTTTCAACGTTACCAAATATCATCGGAGCTTTTTCTGCGCCAAATTGACGTCGCGTCGAAGGGAAACTTTCGACTGGCAAACTTGCAAACGAGAAAAGCGGAAAAACGACGAAGGGACGTGGACAAAGAGAGGCAACGTCTATAATGAAAAAAAGAAGATCTTGTCGAGGAGCGTTTCTGAATTTTGGATTAGGCAAAAATTGAAACGCTAACGAAAGATTGCCGGTGAGTTGTTGGCTGTTATTAGGAGCATAATACATACGAATAATAGCGGGAATAAGTCGCGTGCGCGCGTTCACAGACGCAAAAAAAAAACAGATATATCATTTCGCTTCGGGTTGAGGTAATTGAATATAAAGGCAAGAGAGACGAGAGAGCCGGGCCGAGATTTTTGGCTCGATTCCTTTCGAGTATATGGGGAGTTTCCGGCGAGTAGAGTACAGCGAGACCATTGGACGCCAAAATGCGCGAGGCTCTAGTTGTGCAAAATTTGCGAGCTGCCTTGCGCGTATGTTGCTCGCTTCCTTCGCTTTCTCTCTCGCTCGGTGCAAAGTTTAAGCGAGAGTCGCTCTCAACAGCAGCAACAGCGGCAGCAGCAGCAGCCAGTCGCAGTCGCAGCATCGGCAGCTCGTCGCGCGACACTTGGCTACGGTCCAGAAAGCTTTCTGGCGCGTGACCTCGTGCTCCCAGAGGAATCATCTCATTCTTTTTTTTCTTTCTCTCTCTCTCTCTCTCTCTCTCTCTCTCTCTCTTTCAGCTTTATACTTTGCGAATGTTGGTGCTATCCCATTCGACGATTGTAGGTACCTCTACATAAGCTGCGCGCGAGAAGAGGCGAAAAAAAAAATTGCCGATGCATGAGATGTTAAGCGAGTGCGCGATGATTTAAACGCGCAACAGTTTCTTCCGTCGATACATATCTAAATGAAAAGCAAATCTTCTTCTCGCTCCTTATCTCATTTTTTTTTCTCAACGTTGCTCATTCTCCGAGAGCATGCAAAGTAGCTCCAACCCTCTATGAATACCCAACATAAAAAAAAATAAATAAATGAAAAAAAAAAAACCTAGAGGTTTGCGCGGCGAGTTTGTTTCGTAGAGTTCTACGTGTGTGGGATGTGCAGCGACACGTGAGATGATGCTTACAGCTTGCACCTCTAGGGAGTAGTCGGGAGCTTGCGCGCGTACACCCATATACAACAAATACGTACGTGTATTAGTTACGTGTAGGCATTAAGCTCTCGTCGCGTCCGTACGTACATCTACATAGGCGTATATGGGTATAGGAGCGCTGCCTCCGATATACATACGCTGTGTGTCCGCTCGATCGTACATTGAACCATTTTACCGTTTTGCCTTTGATGTTGAGCCTAGCCTTTCATATATATATGCATGTATATGTGTTTGTGTGTGCGTATGCATGCACGTAAGTGTGTGTGTGTATGCGAGCGCTCGGCGCCGATCCGAAGAAAGCAAAGCCCAGCGCCAAATGCAACAGGGTGCTCGATGCGCGTGATTGCCTCGCTTATACCCCTCTGCATACGTATCGGCTGTATAAACGAGGAAAGACGGACCAAAACGAGTGAAAAAAAATCGCGCAGCGGCTGGGGGTCCCATGTGCATCGCTCGTTAGTCTAATCCATAAAAACCGACGAATTTCTATCTGCAGCGCTGCGCTGCACAGGCCATTTACCGAGTCAGCTTATATTCCACGTACTCCGTTGCGCCGGGCTCTATTCACGTGTGAATTAATTTAAAGCCTCGCGGCTGCGTATATCATATGTAGAGCATATTTAACTGCAACAACGAGCTTGGGCTCGTATAAAAGTGGGTTTTTTTTTCTTCATATACAATTCGCAACGGTAAAACGTGCATAATTATACTTGGTAACTTTTAGACGTGCTTATAGCACGTAAGGACGTTATACACGCGCATCACAATCCGCACCGTAATACACATGCAGAGACAGATGAACTGTGTAAAGATGCGAGGCAATACATCAATACATTGAAGTACACGTGGCTCGCTCGCAAACGCGCAGAGCACCTTTGCAATTGTTGAATTGCTTTTTTTCTCTCTCTTTCTCTATCTCTATCTCTATCTCGCTCACTGGTCGCTGACCTCACCCTGCATTATTATCTGCACATACCAGCCGTTTACGTATGTTTAAAGTTTTATGATCGCGACGTATGTGTATATCCATCCACTGCATCAACCCTCGGGTAACTATTTTACTTTTACTTCTATTTTCTTCTTCTTTTTTTCCACTGATGCGCGCGGATATACACAAGTTAAATTGATGCGTAGATTAATTCATAAACGTACTGGTGATGTGTTTCTTCCGGATGTATAGTCGTGATTTTTACGCGAAGCGAGTGCTTAGAAATTTAATGGAAAAATTAAGTGTTTCCGTTCGAGAGAATCTTCTTTTTCTTACTGTTTTTAAAAAATCAAAGTGAAAATTTATACTCGATCTGTATCTCTCGGGCAGCTGGGAGAACGCAGCCCCGTGAGCGATTGTACTACTGCACTGTATCGCGCGCACGTGCGTGCCCTTCGCATTTGCAAATGAACATCCTGGAATACATGCATGTATCAGTGCGCCTGCAGTGCGTGTGGATTTATACAATTGTGCACGCGTGTGCATACTTGATTTCTTATGAATTTCATTGGATTTTCTCATATTCGCAACCCGTAGCTCTAGCGTACTTGTGATTTTTGCTTTATAAAGAACTGCAAATTTAAATTACTTTAATCAATATTACGTCAATTTTCGGTAAAACAGACTGCAATGATGAATAATCTTGTCAACTTATTTTCTAATAAAAAACTTAGCTTTGACTTATATACAATTATTATCACTTTGTCGCTTGCAGATTTACAGATCAAGGTTCTCGCCATCTAGCGGAAGAGGCCGGCTTTAATCATAATTGAATTCATACTTTTTTTGAGCAATAACACAATTACACAATTTCCTTTTAAATTCTTACATTTGAGTATAGAACAACATATTTTTGGTTCATCAACTTTTTAAACAATTTGTGTTAACGAATAAATTAGTACTGATACATTCATTTTCAACTAAGATTTTATGTAAAAGAATCGCAAAAACACGCACGAAAGTTCGACTTTTACGGCCACTTTCAAATGTTTACATGTTTTTACTCTGCGCTCGCAGCGCACTCTTGCATCCATCTTATATATTTATACACGCATATATGATATGAAAAATGAACAAAATCAATGAATTTGTTTATTTTTTTAAAAACAGTCAATCATTGTTTATCATTTTTATTAATAACCTACATGAATAAACTAGAATAATTATTGAAATTAAACATATACACTGCTCCCTGCACATGAATTGATATTAAATACAATAAAATTAAAAATAATAAAAAACTTCATTTTACACTCGAGATTTATTTTTGATAGTTTGCATGTTGACCCCAGATTCTGAGAGCAGCGTTAATACTGTTCTGCGAAAGCAACAATCAGTGTATTAGGTTTATACTATTACACTATTGATTGTATTATTTTTTGTTAGCCTCGACCAGCAAATGTCGGGCTCACTTGTTCATTATTTCATTATCATTAATGGTAACTTTTACTCGTCAGCGTAGTCGCTGAGCATATCGGTGTCGTTTTGCAGACAGTGCAAATAAATAGATCGCACGCACATTAATGATAATATATAATGGTCGCAAGAGGGCGCTGCAAGCGCATGACTCGAAAGTTTATAGCGCTACGCAACAGCAGAATTAAGTTGCATTTTGTCGTCTGATATATCATTGATAATCAATCTATTATTTTTTACTTTCGGCGGAGGATACAGAAAAATTGTATACATCACGTGGCACAAAAGTTGAATCTCCGCGCGTGCTCTTTATGACGCCTCGGCTTCGCCTCGGCGCCATAACCCGCACGCCAGAAAATTCAACTTTCGTGCCATGTGATGTAATCTACTATTAATATCGGTTACTTCTATTTTGCATTAAATTTAAGACTTTAATGAACGGTATACAACTTCTTTTGCTGCATAAAATCTCTAGAGGTACTTTTGAATTCGTAAATAGTATGTAACATTGAAATCCAATTATTATTGACCAACTATGTTTTATTACGTGTTTTTGCGGCATGGCAAAATCTGACCTGTATTCTTGACGTAAGCGATTTTAGAGATGTAATCGATATTCACTAGCAAAATCACGATCGCGAAATCTTTTTTCCGTTTTTCAAACTGTACTTCCAATAAATGATATTTAAATTAGTTTTCCGATAACTTGACACTTCTCAAAGCTATAACTTTGACTGTCAAAAACGTCATTTTGAATAAACTCTAACTAATTCATTTGTATTGTTTATAAACAAAGAAATTAAAATACGATTCACCTAGAAACGCAATAATATTTTATTTATTAATTTAAATAATAAATAAAAATAAATAATGAATAAGCGAAGCTACCGATGAAATCATCATATAATATAAGAATTTTTCACATAAAAAGTTTTTTTAAAGAAGGATAATGCATTAGTATGCACCCCAGAATAAAATCACATAACCTTGACTTCTAGAAAAACATATAAGTAAATATATAAAAGTTCGTTAAACTTTTTTCCTCTTTTTCAATGAAATCGATGGAGTCGAACATCTAATTAGTTTATTCATCTTATTTTTGTTTGATTGGTTACCATTAGAACATGAGACTACATAAATTTTAATCATAATCCATGAAATATGACTTTAAAACTACGCTAAAAATTTTGATGGTTACATCAGATTCGTGCGCGTGATGCAGAAGCATAACACATCGAACCGTGCCATGTACCCAAACAGTTATCATAAATACGTGATTATTGTATAAATAGTAAATACTTATAAAAAAGGCTCGTACATAACATCAAGTCTCTTAAATTTTAATGGCGCAGTTATCTGTTGAACGCTTGACACATTTAATATGATAGTAGTCAAGCTGAAGAAAATGTTGAACAAACGAATGAGAATTGTCGTATACTATTACTGTTAATTTTTAAATTTTTGTAATGGTGGACAATTGCAGTGGTATATTCTCTCCTTATGCGTACTCTACGATGTACATAATTAATGCATTATGTGCCTTACTTTGTACATCACTTGTATGTATATTACTATTCATAAGATAGGGGAAGTACACTTCATTAAAAATCCATTTTAGCGATCATTAAAATTATTCGTATGGTACTGATTTAAAATTAATATATAATAAATTAAAAATAAAAACAATAAAATGAAAAAAATTGACGTGAGATAACTAATTAGTTGTACTCTGTGTTACAGATAAAAGCAACATTCCATTGGTACATCAGTGTTGATCGATTGTGCGACGATTGCGCGACGATCGATGATCAGTGTTGAATCGACTCTTTAACGACACCATAAGTTGAAAAGAAAAGAAAAAAGAAGAATTGGAGCCAAAGGTGAAACGATTGGGCAGTTCGAGCACGTTGTCTAGCAACGATTCACCATAGATCCGCCAAACTCGAGGAAAGCACAAGTGGCTCCCAAAGAAGCAAGAATGGGTCGTAAAAAGATTCAGATTTCGCGCATCACCGACGAGCGCAACCGCCAGGTGACGTTCAACAAGAGGAAATTCGGGTCATGAAGAAGGCGTACGAGCTGTCGGTGCTGTGCGACTGCGAGATCGCCCTCATCATATTCAGCTCGAGCAACAAGCTCTACCAGTACGCGAGCACGGACATGGACAAGGTCCTGCTCAAGTACACAGAATACAACGAGCCCCACGAGTCGCTCACCAATAAAAACATCATTGAGGTGAGCGCAGCCTAAGTTTTTTTCACATTCTCATTTAATATATGCATTTTTTCCCCCTTTTTTCCCTTGTCTCTTCTTGACGTTTGGATTATTTTTTATTTACTTTTTTTTATATATATTTATTCGGACGGGCTTTTGCACAATGCGCGTGTTTGTGTGTGTGCATGATGATTTTCTGCATGGCGTGTGAATTGTCGTCGTCGGCTCGTCCGACTTTTGCCGCTGCTTTTTCGAGGGACGATCGCTTGGCGGCGGTCGTCGCGTCGATCAAGGAGCGCAAAGGTTGACAACGACCGGCGACCTGTGTTTGAATGAGCGAGTAAAAGGCATATGTGTGCCCTCGGGCGGTCTGATCATATGAACCTGTCTGCTACAATTTCCAGGCACTCAACAAGAAAGAGCATAAAGGCGCAATGTCCCCCGAGAGTCCGGAGCAGGACGTGCCGGAATTCAACCTGACACCGAGAACAGAGGCTAAATATGCTAAAATCGACGAGGACTTTCAAACTCTTATACGAGCCAATAATCAGAATGGCTCGAGGGTACGTTGATATTCTTTTGCTCTTTCGTTCTTTTTTTTTCTCTGAATCTTTGACAATTATACTCATGGGTACGAATTCTGTTCAGGTCATGGGACAAACAAGTTATACGCTACCGGTTACGGTGCCTGTGAACACCTACGGTGAGCACATGCTTGGTTCTAGTCCGCAAATGGCCCACACTAGCATCTCACCAAGGCCCTCGTCGTCAGAAACCGATTCAGGTAAAAATCCTTTGACACCTTTGCCCATTTGCGATAACGATTATTATATCCCGGAACAATTACTCTACGATATTAGAAAAGAAGGTACATATTCAAAATCATTTTTTTTTAAATTTGTTATGCTTTTATTAACACACAACTGCACTGAGTTTTTATTCATTCATCGCGCAATCCGAGCAGAGATTCTGTTCGGATTCGCAATTATGAGTTAATAATACCCAAAAAGTGCGTATATATATCATACATAACCAAGTTTATTTCAAACAAAGTGCCTTGCTTGTGGGCTGTTTTATTGTTTTTGAAGTGCCTTGAATATAAATTGATGCGAAAATTGCTAAATGCATCGGCATAATTTTGCTCACGTGGTGCATTTTTATGTTTCAGTTTATCCCGGCGGAAACATGCTGGACATGACCAATGGTTATCCAGCCTCGGCCTCTCCATTGGGAGGCTCACCCTCGCCGGGTCCGTCGCCCGTGGCGTTAGGCGTGCCCGCGGCCCAGAAAGGCACGAGGCACTCGCCTCAGCCGCCTCTGCCGCCAGCCAATCATCCGCATCGAGGAAATTTGCGAGTCGTCATTCCAGCACCGATTAGCCAACAGATGACCACCGACGATCCCTCTTACGATGTGAGTGCACCCGCTTCGAGCCGACTGGCTACGACTCTTTTCTCATTTTTTCAATCGATCAACACCAACGGAAAAATCTAAAAGATGCTCAAATATTTTCAGACCGGACACAATCAGACGCTAAACACGCCGGTAGTGGCGTTGCAAACGCCATCTGTACCCACAAATTATACCGGTTACGGCCAGACTGAATATACTAGTGAGTTGAGTAACTTGTCTTGGTCTCATCATAGGTACGTTGACGACCTGTCCATGTATTCGACCGCGCAATTAACTGGTTTAGGGTAATTGTCAACTTTTCTTTATTCAAATCGAATTGCATGCAACATTTGAGAACGACGTTGGTAATTGTTTGCGAATTTTTGTCAATAGCCAAAGTCTTCCACATTTGGGAGTGTCGAGTAACACGCCGCCACCGTCCACTTCGCCAGGTGTTAAAATCAAGAGTGAACCCATTAGCCCACCACGCGATGCTTCGAATAACTCAGCGGCCCCAATGCATCTACCAGGTAGGAACCAGTGCTACACTTATTATTTCTTTTTTTTTTAATTTTCCTTCAGCTAACGTATTTTCTCTTCGATCTGTTTTAGGACATTCAAATTTAGGTATACCGTCATCGACGCAGCAGCCACAAGTGTCGCCGTCGTCCGTGCATTCTGTTCATTCGACTCAGCAACAAATGCCCCCTCAACAGCAGCAACAGCAACAAACGTTAAATCTCGTATCGTCTCAGGCCAATGCAGCCGGTAGTAGGCCATCGAGTAATCCACCTCCGAGCAGTATGCCGCCCACGCCGACGAATCTGCCCTCGCCGTCCTCGGTCGTGTCGTCCCATCAAGCAGCGAGCGTAGTGGTCAGTGACATGCGCGCGGCCGTTGCAGTCCCAACTGAATACGAAGCCAATGGTCCGACCATCAAAAGACAGAGGATCACGGAAGGATGGGCGACATAATATTCCGGTGCGTGCCGGTCATCTGTTGCACTGTTCTACGAATCCGAAAGAGAAAATAATCAAAACATCGTATTTTTCCAGGTGCAGGAAACGATTTTCGGTGCATGAAAAAGGAAGATCTGTCGCAGTCAATGTCACCAGCCACGCCGATAGAAGAGCGGCTAATTGAGTCATTATATCTATACAACAAGCAGATATGAATGTAAAACAGTCAGTGTGTGCGATCGCAAGTGTAACACGACTACAGGTCGCAGGAGACTAAGGATAGAAAAAATGTGTATCTTTTTGCTTGTTTTGTGCATTGAACGAACAAACAACGACAGGCAGCATAGCATCTATCCAGTTAGAGACCGACAGTTTATAATCGCTCACCTCTGTTTACTTTTCTTCAAATTGATGTTTACTCAATCGTAAAAAAAAAATTTTCTGCGCGCAAAAATGACATCGTGAGCGCGCTCTTCGTACGTCGGAAATTTGTAGGAGTGAAAGGAAAATGTTGAGTAGGTCAAAAATGACACTAATGACATGAGTGCCATAAAGTTAAACCTTAAAAAGATATTCTTATTATCTAAATTTTAAATCTAATTTATGCAGATAAAAATATTATCTATATATAAATACATAGATATAAATACATAGATTATATAAGATATATATATTTAAATTATTTATAAATATGTATTTGAATAATGTATACGTACACACGATGAGAGCCGTTGAAGATATATGATATATATTTTATGTAAATACGTGAAAAAGTTAATACTTAGAAAGTGTTATTAGTGCGTTAAAAAATTATTATCAAGACAAAAAAATTGTCGTCGTGTGAAACGATAGAACCAAAAGAATGTTTCTAACGACGCAAATCGGTCCGAGTGCAATTATTGAATTATGAAATATGAAGATGGTTTTCACGCTTCTTGTTATATAGAATACAACATTCAAACGTTTATGACTTTAGGAAAATTTTATTATGAATAAGTTGATATGACACAAAAATATGTAAGGATAAGTTTTGCTCTTGATTTTTCTGTATGTATGTGCATTTGTGCTTTTGCGTATGTGAAATTTATATACTTGAATGTTGTATAGGTACAATTACAACCTGCAGATGTTGTATTAATTACTGAAAGTGACATAATCTTTTATCATTGTTGTCTGTATAACTGCACAATGTGACTCTGTTTTCATTGGTGCTCTCATTTTGTATCCCATTGTTCGATGTCTTCAAACGTTCTTAGTTTTGGATAACTAACTTGTACGAATACGTGTACGTATGAAATTCATAAAATTGAATTTTGATGTTTTCATCAATCAACAAATTATTATTAATGCTCGTGTTTTGCCATTTACTATGCGAAGTTGATGATTTTTTTACGTACTCTAGTCATTTAAGGACATGGTTTTAACTTACTAATTAATATTCTTTTCTACTAAAAAAAAAATCATTGCAAATGCGTGATTTTATATTTTCAATCTGTAAATATCTCTTTACATTTACGTTGGTTATTTACTATCAGTTTTAGGGAATGAATGTGTATTTGAAAAATTATTAATATAATTTTCAAATTAGTTTACGTTATTTTTAAAAATTGTGCTCAATTTTAAAATTTTTATCAATATGGATATCAAATTCAGAGCTTTATCAAAAATTAGATATTATTTTACTTAATTAAAAAATTGAGTACTAATTTTACTAACTCCGTTGCTTCGTTTTGAGAAACGACGGAGGATCTCATAATTATATGAATGATGTTACATCATATTTTAGATTTGTAATGCTCTGATTCTATGATAATTTTATTTTGCTTGTAAGCTAATCATAAATGCCTGCTTATGAAATGAGACAAGTCGGCTACGTACTCAAACATATGAAATATTTATAGAATGAGTTGCGTTACTCATAGACCCATATCCTTGCGAGCTAATTTGAATGTGAAATAACACAAGACGAAAATTTTTAGTTTTATTAATTTATAAGTAACATAGGATAATAATATTTCTTTACATTGTTGTAAAAAAAGACCACAAAAAACGCGATACATGAATTAAATTTTGGCAAAGGTCGACATTCATATTTTTATTGAAATGTTTCACAGTTGTTAATGGCAAAATTTTGTGCTCGGAGTATAAAAAATATTTGTGAAAATTTTGTAGCTTGATTGTTGTTTAAACATATAATGTATATTTAAATTCTTAAAAGTCGATAATATTTTAATAATGAAAGTTTATTTCGAAAAGCTGTGTGCTATTTGATAGAAAATTGAAGCTCGCGAAAAACTGACGTTCAGTAACTTTTCAATTTCATATGAATTGGCTTGACCATTAAAAAAGAATAATATTTATAAAATTTTTCTGAAACCATACAGCTTGGAAAGTAGTAAATTATAAAAAATCTTATGAAATGCATACAATTTTGTACGTACTAGGTATTAGTTTAAAAATGACAAAATTATTCAATTATTCCGACGAAACTTTATCAAAATATGTGGTAGCACTTTGCCAACAAAGTATAAAAAAAATTCTTACAGTCTCAATTTCACATTCATAGGTTCGATCGATTTTTTTTCTCGTTATCTAGCTTGATAAATATCAACATACATTCATTTTTACGTAAAAGCCAATTGATAGCAAAGACATTGTTGAGAGATAGTGCAACGAAACCTAATAGATAAATTCAGAAAAATATTGGATTGTATGTATGTGCAAAAATGAATGGAGGTAAAAAGTTGAAATTTTATAAAAAGAAATAAAAATATTGTACGAAATTTTACACATAATGACTCTCCTCGAAAGCCTTGAATTCTATGCCTTATGAATAATCCTCGACGTTGTTTATTGTTGTAATATGTACTAATGACGATGAATATATTTCGTAAGACATATCCTCTTAAGTGCTGTTCTCGTATACACATTTGAAAAGGAAGAAAAAACCAAATTTGAACAAAAATTTAGCTCAATATTTATGGATCGAATCATTTGTAAAAATTTACCTTCAAAGCTTGAAATGAAAATTGTGGAGCCCACTTTTAAGCGAGTAGATGAAATTAGTAGAATTTAACTAAAAATACGAATAAATTGTGTAAAGTCGTATGCGTATATTATCATATATTTATACTGCAAATGAATGGAGTACACAGGTATATTAAATGAATAGTGCCTGGCACCATTTGTGGCCCTCTTCTCATTAAACCGCAGTATGTGAGTGTGCATCAATGTGCCTGAAAACGAATAAATGGGATTTATGTATTGTAAATTAAGCGCCAAGAGTCAAGTGCCGGTTGTACCGATTATAAAAGATTCGTCAATGTAATTGTATCATATGCTATTCTATTGTTTGTCGTTCTTTTGTACGAATTTCGTGTCTAATACTGATTATTCCTGCCAGTTGCAAAATTAAATCAGGAGTAAAATCTTTTAAAAAAACAATACATTTGTTCTCGTTGATTCATGGAACTACTATAATATGAATATTATATAAAATTTGTTAAGTTTCTTTGAAACTCTCAAAATTTGGCATCTGCTACTTTATTTAATCAAATTGTTAATATGTTTTTGAAAAAAGAAAAATACGAGAAAACAAGAAAAAAATTATATTTGCCGTTAGTCATTGTAAAAATTATGTGTGTGGATGTTTATAAGGATGTATCTGTAAATTAACACGACATTTTATGTGAAAATTTTTCGTTGTAATTGCAAAGTTTTTCAATTATAAGATGATAATCACAAAGTGCAATCTCTTAGCCAACAATTCACTTTATAAGAATTATAATATATAAATTTATAAAAAAAAGTTACACCGAGCAAAAAAATTTTTTTATAAAATACAAATTTGGTACGCTGAAAGTAGTAACATGTGAATATGAAATTTTCAATGAACATCTTAACAGGACCGTATCGACAATTATCTCCTATCATTCAGCAGTGTCATACCAAAATTTTTTCATTAACTTCGCTCGTGAAGATCTCCCTGAAATAAACTTGAATTTATTATGAAAAGTACACATAAATATATATATTGTTGGGGGACCGAGACATTACAATGAGTAATCAACAACGTATATATGACATTTATATTTTTTAAAATACACATCCGGAGTCCTTTAAATTTTTGTACAAAGATAAAAAATGGCACAAAAAATATTTATTGTAGAAACTTATTTAAATGAAAAAAAAAAACTATGTCCATAAAAGTGTGATTAATTAGATTAAATTATACCACAATGTGCATGAGGGAAAATACCTATTGTCTGTAAGATTGTCCAAGTCAGATATAATATTTGTATGATAAATAACATATTATGGACCACTCGATGTTATCGTAAGTTCAAAGCACTGCATCTATTACATTTACCTCCTTATGCAAATGTACATTTCTACTTTATTGCACAAAAGAAGCTGAAAAATGATTGGCGGCACTTCGCATGAAAAAGAATATTTTTCTTTACATACATTTCAATATATAATCTAGAGATAAAAAGATATTTTTTCTTCCTTTTATCGAGTAATGAAAATTAACAGAGTTACGCATAAAATTATTTTTCATTGATTGTTGCGAACGAATATACTTTACGGTAATTTTTAATACAAACAAAAGTGTCAAGTTTATACCCGGTGCAAATGTTCGAAAGTACAAGATCTGTTGATGAATTTTTGAGAAATAGAAAAATCAAGCTACAGAAAAATACGCATATGATACACCTGTGATCAATAGAAATAATAATAATAATAAAAAGAGCGCACTATTCAAGTGGGAGAAAAATTGATATTTGAATCGCGAAGTATAATTATTCTATTAACATTATTAACGTGTAATAAATGCGTCGACGTCGGTGTTGTACTACTGCTCAAACCAGTGATTCGTCTGTAAACTACAAATATTTTAATGATATTAAATTTCACGTTTTCACCGGCGAATTATGTACCAATATAATTCATATATAAAGATCGGATAAGGAGAGTGGATTTCTTTATATTTTCATCGAACGTGTAAAATAGATAAAGACAAAAATGCAACTTTTATATAGTGCCATTATACCCTTAGTGTAAATAATAGTAAGCGGGTAAAAAAGTACACATACGTACAGTTTATTCGGTTGAGAAAGCGACAATGTATTACACAGATTTGTTCGGTGTACTGTCGCTTGTACTGCACTCGCATTGATACGAAGTGCAGGCTACGAATTAAATTCAACGGAGATCCGGAGCAACGTTCAAGTGTAAAAGCGTTACAGACGTCTCATCCGCAATGAACGTGCCGAGATTGTATAGAGAACATAATTTTAGATACACGCGTGTACGTTGCAGACGTATGAATATTTATGTAATCATAAAAATTATATATTTGCATATAATTTTATGTGTTGATAGTAATTACGATTAGCATGTAACGATGTCTATTACACAAAAATAATATATTATACAATAAAAGTAAAAAAAAGCATCCATGGAAATATGACTCGATAAACTATCTGCCCCCAATTACAATGTGTGCAATTGGATCGATCGTACTTATGCATCGCGTTGATAACAAATTTTTCATTAAAATATTTTCCAAGGTCTCGTTTAGTCCTCTTCGTTCTCATACTTTGTGAACTGCTCTTATGGGATACGTCGAAATGACGCACAATTACTTCGAAACGCTTCGACTGATAGAAAGTCACTTTTAATACATCGTATTACTGAATTTTGGTATTCACAACTGCAAGTGATAGACAACAGTCTACCTTTATCGAGCATTAACGCGGTTTCAGAATAAACGGAGAAAGCGGGAGACACGTGATATTAATGATTGCATAAATTTTCACGTTGTCTATGATCGCAGAGATTACAAGTTACAAAGACGCGAATGCCTTTCGTGTGTCTGCGAATATCTATAATGTAAATTATTAATCATTTTTACATTGTAAATTTCGTCAAATATTAATGGTGCTCCATGTGCTTTTGCTCGATCAATCGGAATGAACAAGAAATTATAGTTGATAGCTATAAGTAATCGATTCATCGTTACGATTCTTGTACGTGAAACATATTATTAATTTTAATTATTATCGCGTTTTCATTTTAGAGCAGCGCTATGTGTTATTTAATATTGTAAAGTTGCATCTTTGTATCGTTGTGTCATTTACTACTATAAATTTAGAAATATCAAACGTGTCTTTGATTGAAATTGCGTAACAATTGTCACTTTAATTATAATTTTAGTAATAATGATAATAATAATAACAATAATGATTATCATTATTCGCCATTTATATTATTATTATTCGTCATCTATATTTTATGATACTTCAATCAGCGCGTGAAAAATTTCTGTAAATGAATGAGAGTCATTATCATCATTAAGATCCTAGAATAAATGGGGAATAAGGCGAATATTATTTATTTTTATGTTTGATGGAAAGTTTTTAAAAATATATACGGAAATATGTTGTGATGAAGCGAAAACAATTGTTACTTTAAAGGATTGAAAGCAAGAGAAGCTTACGATATTATACAAACATTCATATAGTTATGTATTGTGTGTTGGAATAAAAATAATGTAAAGAAGTCATTCACACACGTACACTCACTCGAATAGTGTAAGTACATTAAACTGAAAAATAAACGACACGAGTATGGTTTTAACGTGTACTCACATGCATGCGACCATCATTGTGGCTAATATTTTAATGTATTAGAATAATGATAAACGATTATTATTGTATACACATATATAAATCATGTTGCCCATAGAATACATTTTACTTGGTTTTTATATACAGCTGCGTTATTTCATTTAAAAGTTTTCCTCTCCTTTATTTTTTGTAGGCAAATTTTTAAAGTTTAAAACAATACGGCTCTGATTCCATGAACAATTTATCGATTAACTTGTAAAACTTAGACGTCGATTTTACATTTACGCATTTACTGAGTTGTAAGGAGTCTCGCTTCTAAGCTATTTTTGTTTGTGTGAACCTTAAAATCAAAATTCCGGCCGTGCTCCAGCCAAGGACATCACATTAGAAATTCAAAACTGTAATTGAAAACACAATACAATAATTTTCTCAAGAGAGAGCTGAATTTCCAACGAACATTTTACGTGTGGAAAATGTAGTGTGTGAGTGCTATCTAATACTCATTAGTCAAGATTGGCAAAAATATATTTTAGTTAATAATCACGACTCAGACTGTATTAGGCAGATATTTCTCTCACAGGAGATATTGTCATATGCTCGCAGGCACGGATAACGCCAGAGTAACAGTAACCTTCACTGCGGGCAAAACAATTTTAGACAAACAATTTTTTCATTTTACTTGTATTGAGCTTGACTAATAGCTCGGATCATAATTTGTTGATTATCATTTTTGGTTTTTGAATTCTTATGAATCAAACAACTTTTCATTAGTCAAGCCAGCCGGATCTTTTAGGCTGACCCGCACACATGAATAATTAGGACAAAATCCAGCTATGGTATAATAAAAATTATTATCGTTTAGAAATTTTGTTAAAAAAATATTATTACATGATAATTGAATTTTATGCAATTCAAGTCGTTCTACGTTTGAAATATTTGGTAGCCTTGAAAAAAGGCTGATTGTTTCGATGTTCAAGTCTTGATTAAAGTGTTTACTTCGAGCTGGTGTATTTAGTCACGGCCTTGGTGCCTTCGGACACGGCGTGCTTGGCGAGCTCACCAGGCAACAGTAGTCTGACGGCAGTTTGGATCTCCCGGGAGGTGATGGTCGATCTCTTGTTGTAATGAGCCAAACGGGAAGCTTCGGCGGCGATGCGCTCAAAGATGTCGTTTACGAAGCTGTTCATGATGCTCATGGCCTTGGAGGATACACCGGTGTCAGGGTGAACCTGCTTCAGGACCTTGTAGATGTAGATGGCGTAACTTTCCTTCCTCCTCTTCTTCTTGCCCTTCTTGTCGCTCTTGGAGATGTTTTTCTGAGCCTTGCCAGACTTTTTTCACAGCTTTGCCGCTTGTTTTCGGAGCCATTGTGGAGTAACTATGCGAATTCGGTGAATACGACAGAGTGTGCCGGGCGGGAGTTTGGCGTCTGTATTTATATGAGAAACTGTGCGGCGTGCGACGCGGCAGCTAGGCCCCCTCTACCAGCACTCGGCTGTTCCCCCATGTTTTTCGCTCGCGCGCGATCTTCTTTTGGGTATAAATAGCTTGACGCGGCCCCCCGTCTCTCAGAACGCATTCGTGCCTTCATACTGTCACACGTACGTAATCTACGCAACTTCTCTCGAAAATGTCTGGACGTGGAAAAGGTGGTGCCGGCAAAGCCAAGGGCAAGTCAAAGACCCGATCGACTCGCGCAGGACTTCAATTCCCAGTGGGTAGGATTCATCGTCTGCTTCGCAAAGGTAACTACGCCGAACGTGTAGGAGCCGGAGCCCCAGTTTACTTGGCCGCTGTCATGGAATACTTGGCCGCTGAGGTGCTCGAGTTGGCTGGAAATGCCGCTCGCGACAACAAGAAGACGAGAATCATCCCCAGACATCTTCAATTGGCCATTCGCAATGACGAAGAATTGAACAAACTCCTGTCTGGAGTTACCATTGCCCAGGGTGGTGTCCTGCCCAACATCCAGGCTGTACTTCTGCCCAAGAAGACCGAGAAAAAAGCTTAAATTTCTTCACCAAACGCTTGCGACCTTCAAACAAACGGCCCTTCTCAGGGCCAACAAAACATTAAAACATAGGAATATCTATTTAATGAACATTACTAAATTAATACTCAACTAATATAACTTCCCATACATTCGTACACTAAATTTAATAATCAAGGACACGTATAGTATTGAACTGTTTACAAGATGAATGTACGAAGAGCCGTAGTTCAATGGAAATTTCAAATTTCATTTTAATATCGTAGTCTGTTTTATATTACGATGCATCTACATACATTGATATTACGGAGTCTCCATACATTGAGACATGACGTATACGGTATGGTGACGGTAAGTTTCGTGTCGACTTGAAAATACTTCCCTTGTCTTCGATATGATATTTATTCCTCAGTTTTCTGATGACCATGTGATGTCTGGGCTTGCCGAGGTCAGATTTTTAGCAGAATAAACATCAAAACTCAACGTATGAGTACGTATTTTCAAAAGCCGATTAAATGAATATCTTAAAATTTAAACTACACACCGATATCTTCAATTAAGACTTGAAAAGTCTGTCATTTTATAGTTTACGAATTTCAAAATTGTATACCTCAGAATATATCTAAGAATTATGAATTTGAATGATTATCATATTGGCGTACAATCAATTCAGTTATTTGCAGCTTGACATTCGCAATTTTATAGTATTTTTTCAATCATAATGGATACAAAAATCAAAAATATAACGAAAAACGAAAAAGTTAAGAAAACGTACAATTTCATAATTACTATGTTGAAAAATTATAAATTTCTTTGTCAATTCAGTTCTCTGCTGTAGGCCCAGATGGTACAAATATTAAAAAAAACGATCATCCTATGTAAATAAATCTAAAAACTCTCGTCAACCTTTTTTTTTCTAAATTTTAGTTCTGCTAAGATTAGCATAGTTGTTCATAAGCCAAGGTCACTTCAATCATTCAACGCTAACAATTTATAGTTACTATATCACTCGACAATATTTCGACTGATTGGGAGATACTCATTTATGATCTGCAGGCAATGCTGTGATTAAGTCGTTTAAAAAAGAGTTGAGAAGAAGTTTTAGTAAACTAGATTGAAAATATTAATTTCTAGTCTGACTTCTCTATGTCCTTGATACGATCAAAAATTTTTCAATCTTTAATTTTAAGGCTTTTCAAGTCAATATTAAAGTACGTAGGATTCCGTATTCATGGGCTGAATGTATAATAAATTTCGTACGCATTGGACGAACTAAGCTATCTCTGATCCCTGATAATATTGCTACTTAGGAATTATGAATATTATCAAGTATGGACTTTCATGAAAAGATTTTCTCAATAGAAAGAAAGAAGTCAATTTAGATGCTTATGAGTTCAATGTAAAACATGCATAAATTAAATTTCTAAATCGACTTGATCTTTTCGAGTGTAAGATCTGTGGGTTTATAATTTATTTTCTTATTATTTAATAATTAAATGTGATGTGTAAATGATGTAATATCCTCGTTTTAGAAATATGTAGTCCTGAAAAGGACTGTTGTTTTGGTAAGTTGGACCAGTTATTATAACTTAAGCGCGTTCTCCACGAATACGACGAGCCAATTGAATGTCCTTGGGCATGATGGTGACACGTTTGGCGTGGATGGCGCACAAGTTCGTATCTTCGAAGAGTCCGACGAGGTAGGCCTCGCTAGCTTCTTGCAGAGCCATCACAGCAGAGCTCTGGAAACGCAGGTCAGTCTTGAAATCTTGGGCGATTTCACGAACGAGACGTTGGAAGGGCAGCTTGCGGATCAGCAGTTCGGTGCTCTTCTGGTAACGTCTGATTTCACGAAGAGCAACAGTTCCAGGCCTGTAGCGATGTGGCTTCTTGACTCCTCCGGTTGCTGGCGCGCTCTTGCGGGCGGCCTTGGTTGCCAGTTGCTTGCGTGGGGCTTTGCCTCCGGTCGACTTGCGAGCGGTTTGCTTGGTGCGGGCCATGGCGATTCTGTCAAATTCGTGGATACGACTTCAGAAGGCGAAGATACTAATGTGCCATTGAACGCGCCGGTCGCTTGTTTTATACCATGTCTGGGTAGCATAGCTCGGCATCGTTGCAAGGAAATGATTGGTCCAATTTTAGTAGAGGGGAGCCGCGCGTCTGGCAAGGTGGGATCGCACCGGTTGTCAGACTATAAAAACGTGCACTTTGTCTCTATCGGCATCAGTTCGTAGTTCTCCGTCGAACACTAAACCCAATCAATTATTCATCATGACTGGACGTGGAAAGGGAGGAAAAGGATTGGGAAAAGGAGGAGCTAAGCGCCACAGGAAGGTTCTGCGTGATAACATCCAAGGAATCACTAAGCCTGCCATCCGCCGTCTGGCTCGTCGTGGCGGAGTCAAGCGTATTTCTGGCTTAATCTACGAAGAAACCCGTGGTGTTCTCAAGGTCTTCCTCGAAAACGTCATCCGTGACGCTGTCACTTACACTGAACACGCTAAACGCAAGACGGTCACAGCCATGGACGTTGTATACGCTCTGAAGAGACAAGGCCGCACTCTCTACGGATTCGGCGGTTAAACTTCCACCCTTGATCAGCTTTAAATTAAAAAAATCGGCCTTTTTCAAGGCCACCAAAAGTTTAAAACGTATTTCAAATACACAAAACATAAATTACACTTGATACGTTCTGCCACTCTCAGGGCTAACGTATAATTAATACATATACAAAACCTACACTTGAAATAATAATAATTATTAACCAGTTGCTACGTGTGACGTGTCGCAGTAAAGCACTTTTGACGGTCGCTGCTAGCTTGAATCTAACACAGTCGTCAAATGGAATTGATTTTTATGCTGATAGTATAGAACAAGGACTGCATCATTAGATAAATTTTTAGGCTACCGAGTCCCGGCATTGCTGTCATTTTTTCGTCTTTGTGTCGATACATCGAGACATGGGAAAATTTTCGAGCAAATTTAATTCATATTTTTCCTAAACTTGAAATTATGTATAGAGAACATCAACACATGGAATGTTATGTTATCTGTTGAAAAATCGTTGGTAAACTCTTCAGAAAGCCTGTTTAAAACTTCCGATTTTCAATTAAACTCTGTTGGATCATTGAAAATAATTTTTTTTAAGATTTAGAGAGTTTTATTATTGTTTTCAATTGGTGAACTTTTTTGAAAAATAGTCAAATATAAGTATGAATAAATTTGTTCACGAAAAATGAGTAAACTAGAGGACGAGAGTGATAATAGAGTCATTACTTATTATAAATAAATTAGCATTAATTTAAATGTGTTCATTTTAGATAAACCTTGTTTAATTTATCAAAATTTCTATGTCCATGAACAGTTAACTATTGCATATCAGTGCTTGTAATTTAAATTAATTGCAATTACAACAAGTTTAAAACACAAGTTGATATATAATTTTCAGGTAATCACATGTATAATTATAATATTCTAGCTACATTCATCAATTTTCGCTGATTTGACCGTGATCGGCGTAGATTACTGACTCAATTCAAAATGCTTGTGCCCGAAAAATTATGCAAGATCATTAGGGAGGAATAAAAAATGGTCAAACACAAACAAAATAGAGAAACCCAGCTTCAATTTTCTTTTGTCAAATTCATATAGAACGTTTAATACACACAACTTGCTGTTTACAAAATTGCCGTGTTCTTACACATCGCACAAGCAAGAAAATATAAAGTATAATAATTAATAATAATCATTATAAAAATCTATATCTTGTAACTGCAGATGTTATTTACTGCCTTGTCATAAAAGAAAAAACAGTTATCTTAGAATCTATAATCTTACAAGTAGTAAAAGATCTATATGTTATAGCAACGGATCAAACAAGAAATATAGATAATTTATAAATCCATTGTTATTGAAAACTCTAATATTTATTAATTCTGTTAAACTATAAAGGCAACTTCAATATAGTAGAATATAGATTTCCAATATTCTTTTTTCAAAAACATACTGCGTGTACTAAAAAAAATAATTTGTCCATTATGCTTTGAATTTTTTACATTAAGGCCATTGGTGGTCAGTACAACCAATTTGATTCACTCTTTGACACTAATTATAGAGTGCTTATTGTTTAGCAGCGTTACATTTTCAAACGATTCTTATAATCGTCACAATGTAATTTAATAGATTTATTTTTCATTCTTTGAAGCTTTGAAAATGCAAGCATCAAATAAAATTAAAAATAATGAGATACAATTTTTTTAAACACAGTATAAAGCTATTGGACTTAATATAATAATGAAGCCTTGATCATGTATCATTAACTTACAAACAAAAAGAGCTGAATTATATAGCTTAAAAAGCCTCAATTATTCAGAAACTTAAGCAGGTAGAGTCGATTAATAGAAAGTAATTTTTTCAACATTTTACATAAGGAAGCAACGCTCGTCTCCTTTAGGGTCACCCTGTAACAAATAAAATTAAACAAATTTTTAGACGAATCAATTTCAAATAGAAAATATACATAAAAAGAGAGATTAGTATATTAGACACAATTGCTAAATAAATTTATTCTACAAAGCCAAAATCTAATTTATATTAGTCAAGTTGAAAAAAATTATCAAAATTTTATATCAAGCTGACAGCTCTGATTTGATTTGCGCTTTATATCTAATAAGTTTACACCAGAGAAAGTTTTACTGAATTATGATCATCAAGATAAAAAATCATGTACCTTGAATTTCAAGCTGAGTAGAAATTAATATATTGTTATGTAAAAAAAAAACAATGAACAAGAATTTACAGAGATAAATTTATATTGAAGAATTATATAAATAGTTAAGTCCTAAATAGCGATAAGACATAAATTATGCTTTCATTTCGACTACTGTGACTTACGGTATTTAACATCATCAGAGCTGTAATTTACTGGCGCCTAAATGGGTTGAAGAAGAATGATCTTCTCTATATAAAACAAAATTAATCATTGTTCCAAATGTTACAATTACAATGGGTATTTAAAAATGATTAATAGTTTTACAATCCAACTGGTTAATATCAAAAACTAAAAAAATCAATATAAGAACTAAAATTTACCTGTTGATGATGAAGTTCTTCCGGTATTCTCAGAAAACTTTCTCTTTGTCTTGATTGTGCAGTAGACAATTGCTGCTTCTTACGTTCTGATAAGGCCATTTCCTTTAAATAAAATTTGATGTTAAATTTTACGATTCCGTAAAAAAACATTTTTATTGTGTTTGCAAGATTCTTTTTACCTCGCCTTCATTGTTAAGAAGAACGGTCGTCATGTTATCAGCAACAAACCATTTTTGTCCTTTCATCACGATGTTCGCTGGGGGCTCATGATTGGCCCCAATATCAGACGACCACACACAAACTGTTGCGGAAGGTTCGATTTTCACGGTTCTATGAAACTTATATACTGTCTCTAGATCCTCTACTTTACGGATCAGTTGCCAGCCACTCAAGCTAATTTCCTAAAATTTCATATTTCAACCGTGGTTAACATTCTAGTCATTTTATTTTCAATGTCGTAATAATTCCATAAATTAATCAAGCAATATGCTAAAGGTTTATGACATTAGGAAGCAGTGCATTGTTTCACTTAAAATTAATATAGCATAGCAAGATTCGGTATGATGGGTATGAAATAACTACAGCATTAAAAAATACATTTTCGATAAAAAAATATTGAAAAATTTTAATGAATAAAAATCCAGTGAAAAATCATGTGAAACACATGTACAAGCAGTGCAAATAAGTCATATTTATTTTAACAAATAAAAAAGCTTGTTATTAATCGTGCGTTTAAGCAAAAGCAGTTTTAGTTAGAAAAGAAGTTGAAGATTCCACGAACCTTGGTACCCTTGTTTGTTAGTTTTACATAACGACCCTCAGGTTCAGCTTCGCTAATTTCAACATCTCCGCGAGCCGAGCTCTGAACACTGAAATCATTTGTAGTGTGTTCTTCTGATTCTTCAAGCAAGGTTCGCTTCCTCTTACCACCGCGGACAGGCGTCTGACGCGATGGAGTCGCACGAGTTGACACATTGGGAGATGGCATCGGAGTAATCTTTAACCTGTATCAATAACATTATTAATTTTTCAATGAATCAAAACTGCTCTACATGGAGGAAAGAATAATTCACGCCACACACCTGGCTTCCTCAGATTCTAGTAATTTACGGTAAGCAGCAATTTCAAGGTCCAAAGCCACCCTGATGTCCATAAGTTCTTGATATTCTTGTAACTGGCTGGCCATATCATTTCGCATTCTGTCCAATTCTGCTTCCAATTGAGCCATATTTTCGACATACTGGGCACGCTCATTTTCATGACCGTTTTCCAACTCTCTGTAGAAATTATGTTATTTATCAATAATTAAAGTGAACTTGAAAAAATAAAGGATTTGTTCGTGATGAGTCTTACCTAATGCGTTGATTAAGAGCATTATTAGCCGTTTCCAGTTCGGTAATACGTTGGTTCATACCGTCGATACGCAAGCGAGCATTTTTAAGTTCTTCAAGAGCTTGAGCTGCATTGCCGCTGTTACGCTGAGCATAGGTACTAAGATTCTTAATTTTGTTCTCATAGAGCATTTCGATTTCATCCCGATTTGCACGCATCTGAGCCTCATACTGTTCTCTTAATTCTTGAAGTGACTGCTGAAGCTTGTCTTCGTATTCAGCAGCAAGACGACCGTCGATCTCTGAAATTTCGACCTACGAGAAAGCAAGCACTGTTAGTTTTAAAATTCATTTGCCACATAGCTTTCAAGCTTGTTTGGCCAAGACACTCACCTGACGACGACTACGAGTCTCCGAGAGCTCCTGTTGGAATACTTGATCCTTGAAGCTGATATCTTCCTTAAGACTCTGAATGTGATTCTCCAAATCGATACGTTGCAGAGTCTCTTCTTCGAGATGTCTGCGTGTCTCGTCGAGTACCGCCGTCAACCGTTCGACTTCCTTTTCGAGTTCACGCTCCCGTTCGGCAAGCTTCTTGCGTTCGGCTTGCGACTGATTGTACTGAGTCTGCAAATCAGTGCAGCGAGTCTCGTACATTTGCAAGTTCCTTTCGGCTACCTGCAGATCCTTCGTCCTCTTTTCAAGCCTAAAAATAAGTAATTAATTAATATAGCTATAGTGGTTTCATTTTACATAATTCACATTGTTTGTAAGATCTCAGTGTTCTAAGATTTCAGAGAGTATTTTAGATTTACATCGATGCAGAACCCTAAACCTCAATGTTCGCTCATTGAAAAGGGAGCCCGATCGACTGCACTCGGTCATTTCCTGTGTGTGAGTAATGCTCACCATGTAGCTGCGGGTGTTTACTGCGAGTGGGTGCGGCCAAGTATTAAATGGAAAATACATATACGGGGGCTAGTCTTCGTTGCACGTAAATTTCTTACGATAAACTAATTTAAATTCCAAATGAAAATATAGTGCGAAATTCACACTCATAGATCTTTATCACGGATTATATTATAAAACAGTTCATCGCACGAGTTTACGAATTATGATTTATTTTTGCCCGACGACATTTCGCAGACGACGACCCACATGGAGAATTCTCCGCGTGCACATGCATACGCATGCAGGGTACGCGTATTGCATTCGTATCTCCCTCGAAGATTTCGCTCCGTAAGCAACTGTGCATGGGCCACAAGTTCTCCATTTACTTTTGCCTTTCTCATTGCTTATCGTAATTGTAATTTTGAATTTAAAGTAAATAATAAATCTTTGAGTGAAGTAACTTTTTTTGCTAGTGTAACGTTCAAGAATAATTAAGATGATGCCGATAAGTTACGAAAGCAAAACTAAGTACAATGACGAGAAACCTTTTTCATCGACTCGTAAGATCATCCAAGTGGGAGAGTTAAAACAAAGCGTGTTGGGGATCTGCACGCCGCAGGCGCTGCGCTTTACAGCCACTCATGTTGTTCTTCCGGACTTGCGAACGTGAGGAGAGCGCAATTTGACTCTCCCTTTTACTTTCAGTTAACGCACGAGCCCAAAGTGCAGTACCAATAGCCCGTCTATTATCAAAAAATACTGATATCCATATGCATTATGTTGCAAGATACTCTTGAATCATGAAAAAAGCCGTGTTTATGCAGGAAAATATACAGACAACACTTGAAACTCCTTCTTTCGCAAATCCCATGCAAAACCTATAGAACATCGCGATGACGCGTCATGGTCGGCGAAGCTTGATTGATGTGGTAATTTGCTTAGATACGAAAAAACGATAAACAGAAGCCGCGCGAGTGGCCTAGAGAGACGAGTCTCGATTCTCGAGAGGAAAAGCATGCGGTGCGCGGGAATTAAAATATCGTCTGACTTCATTTACGAGTGCGTACACAATATTTACGTTTGCGCGTGTACTCGTGCGCGAGCACGAGTGTAAAAGGTTGTACTCGTTAGCGCCGTTACAACGCTCGACTGTTAGTAGTTTCTAGTTTAGAAATTTTTTCGATTCTCGGTAAACAGCTCAGACAGTTTGTTTTTTCGAACGTGACTAAATGTCAACGCGCCGATAGACGCGGAGTCTCGAATGCACTCGAAAATCACCGAAAAACATTAAATTGCTCTCGCGTAGCGGATTTAGAGCGATCGTGGTGCGTGAGCGACGTTTACCGCTGACGTCAGTTCGAGTTGCTCGAGCAGTATTTATTATCCCATTCAGCCAAAATGTGCAATGTAAACACCGGCAATCTTCGAGGAAAGACCATTGACATTGGGCTAGCGTTCCGTCCACGGTCAGCGCCTAGTGTCATCCTCTCGTTACGTTACGGTCCACAGCAGATTGTCTCGTGTTTTTTCAAGTGAAAGGAAGGAAAAAACACGCCTTAAAATAGTTCTAAGCCGCGATCGTGTCTGTATACGGGAGATTTTGGCGGGAAACGGACTCGGACATCCCGTAGTTATATATATTTATACGTAGATATTGCTTTGATGTACAGCCATACGCGACACGTAAATATCGCGCAGCGCGATATCTTGGCGCAATATACGAAATTCCGCGCGCGCTGATATTCTTTTTTTTTCGCGCACGTGTTATACGGCTTAAATTTTATCAATGTCGACGATCGTATACTACGGCTAGAGTCAATGTTTTTAGGTCAGTCTTGCTCTACACGCCACCCACCCTGACATCATCGTCGTTGAGGCTTTCTATAGGTGGACCGTGACGTAACCACAAGCTGTACTATACATCATGCGGCGCGTACACACATACACGTATCTTCAACTTATACGGACACACACACAATCATTTTGAACTATATAGTATTTCTTGCAGGCCGAATTTTTTTCTCGTCATTGAGCATAATATATTTTACAATATTGCGAGAAGCCATACGAATTCCGTAAATTTCGAAATGATGAATTAAAATATGCATGGAAGTTGCCTAACGCTCAGTGTACCGGTATATTTTGCCTGTATGTTTGTTCACATTTTACGTGCACGAAAAAATTAATCGATCGTATAATTCATTTACAAGTTCATAGGTAATATTCTAGAACTTATGGATTTGTATTTCTGTAAAAACTGTCTGTTTTCAATGTGATCAACAACACTAATAAGTGAATTAGATAATGACATCCCAAAATATAAAAACAATATTATAATATTGATTTAATTCATTAAGAAAAAAGCAATAAACTATGAATTTTATAATCCTTTAAATATTTTTCTTTGTTTTCAAGTTCATTTGCAGAGCTAAATATATTTTCAGTATAAAAAATTTAAATAAAATAAGAATAAAACTAAGATGTAATTTCATCACATTTTCTAACAGAAAATAAACAAAAAAGAGTTTCGGCATTGTGCAATCAGTGCTTGGAATAATGTAGCTACATTGTTTTAGTTGTAAACTACGTGTTATTGTATTTACAAAAACTATGCTTCAAATAAATATACTTCACGATTTCAATAGTGTCATAGAGTTCTGACAAAATATTTGAATAGTAATGAAATGTTTGATAATTACATCTGGGGTCTGAAACTCATAAATGCTTATCTCTAAGGTATTTGCAAAATTCATTTTAGCGTGCAAACTTGAAACATGACTCATGACCGAGGGGATATACAGAATTGCATTTATGACACAAGGAATATAATCAAGTGCAGTTTAACACCTGCTTGGTAACCAGCTACCAAGACAAAAACAACACGTATATCAATAACTTACTTATTCTTGAGGTCTTCATTGTCATCCCACAGCCTCTTGGTATCAATTTCGAGTCTAGCCCTCTCTCGAGCGGTCTCGTCGAGTAGTTTTCTGGCATCCTCAAGCTCATGCACATACATGGACTTGATTTTGTTAACTTCTATGTGATTCTTGTCCTCTCGGCTCTGAATCTCGCGGGTGAGCATAGAGTTTTCCGTTTCGAGGTGGCGCACCTTGTCAATGTAGCATGCCAATCTGTCGTTGAGATTTCGCAAATCATGCTTTTCCTGAAGCCTTGAGTAGCGCGTTGGGCTCAAGGGCGAGCCGGGCCTGGCACGCGACGCCGACTGCGCTCCACCCGGACCGCTGTTGATGGGAGTCGACGTGGAGGGCTGCTGCTGCTGCTGCGGCGTGGCCGCCTTCTTTGCCGTTTTCGTTGACATGATTGTAACGAACTGACCACTGTTGGAGCAGCACAACGGTCGAAACGCCGAGTGAGAGAGAGAGAGAGAGAGCGAAAACGAGACAAAGAGAGAAAGGTTATAAGATTATTATGCCGGCTGTAGGCAGGACAATGGAATGTTCGTTCACTGTTCTATAAATACAACAGGTCTACGACGTTCTCTGGACGATATTGGCGACAATAAACACCAGAGACTAATAAATGTTATGTTATTTACCCACTAAACGGTGACTTTTTGTCGTTTGTTATATATTATTAACGTGAATCACTCGCACACGCGCGTTCAGTAATCAGCGCAGGCAGGCACTCTATGGCAGTAGTGTAACACAAACGCGAAGAAGCGACGCCGACTGAGAAATCGTTCCGCGCACGCACAGGAGGATAAAATGCCGGTCGACTCTCGTACTGCCGTTGCGGCGCGCATGAAAGTCTTCTATTTGGTATTTCGGGGAGCGGCGCGGCGCGCTGGAGGAGAGGAGAGAGAGAGAGAGAGCGAGGCGGTGGCCACTGGCCGCGACTCAAGCGCTGCGCCCCGGATAAAGGCGAAAGCTCGAGACGACGAGTTCGCAAAATTTTTGCTCCGATGTACCAACGGAGTCGGAGGACGGAGACTGCAAAATTAGTTTCATCATGTAAACGCGTTTCGCGCTAGAAATCGGCTCGCGACGGCGCGACGTTTGAATGTAGAAAGCTGCATACGTTTACGCGATAATTAATCCATCAATTTTGGTACTTTTTCTACATTAATTAAATTTCTTTACATGTGTTTCAAAATGCGTGTACAAGACGTTAAAGTCAAAAATGATTTTCGTTTTTGATTAAGCATAATCCGCTTACCAATTACTAAAAAGAAGAAACATCAGTGGGGGGAACTAATTATGTTTACTCGAGCTGTCAAAACATGTAATAGGCCGCAAAGTTTCGGCTCTATTGCGGTTACAATAGAAAATAAATATAGTATAGTATAGTAATAATGGCTGTTTCATTCATCAAATCACAACTGATTTGACTTTTTATTCGAGAAAAAATATAATGGATTTGAGGGATTGTGATAAGCGTGGTGTGAAAATTGGGTTAAATGAGTCATTGATCATCGATCAAATAATAATTATTCGTATGACATTTAATTTTATTTAATTCGTGGAAACGTTATCAAAATCAATAATGTCTATAGGTAGACAAAAGTTTGTTTGGTAACAAAAGGTATGATGTCACTGAATAAGCATATTATAATAAACTAGCAATTTATATTGCAAAGTATGATTAACTTCTTCTAGATCTCTCTCAAATATTCTATTAAACTCGAATACACCATTAAGAATACATCCATTACGTCGCTGATAAACTATCACATTTTTGTCCTTAGCTATATTACAATCCCGAGCTTAACGTCAAAATACAATGTTTGCAAAACAATGTCAAAATATTTTTATCTGATAAAAAAAAACCAAAAATTTCGCATTCAACTTGAAATAACCTATATTAAATCTAATAATTCAGAAGTTTTTGAAAGACCATCGTGTACTCCTTGACGCGATCGACCAAGCCTAATACAAGATCTCTATCGCCGGGAGTAAACGTAAACAAGTTTCGTTTATTTACAAAAAAATGGCCGAAGTAATCCTCCTCCCTCGAGTCCGCGGGCAGTGGAAAGCTGACGCTCGTGCGCACGAAAATCTCAATCTGCTGGAGCGTGTCCGGAGTGATTCGCTGGAAGGATATAGGATTCCCATAACCTGTTATGCGCAGTATATTTTTCACGTACGTGGGAATCTGCAGGTCGTAAGCTCGCTCGAGAGTCGACCAGAAAGTCGAGCTCGAATTGCTTCTTGGATGATCGCATACATTGTTCGTTAGCACGTCGAGCGAAGTCATTTTTTTCCTAGGATGCAAAAGCACAATGGATAAGATTGCAATCGAGTTTCATAGTTACAATTGATTTGATTTTTATCGATAATCTGATAACGCTAATTTGTATGATTGTAAATATTAGGAAGATATCGAAAATCGTTACTTTAATCAAACTTTTAGAAAATAATGTAAGAAATATCAGTCGAATTAAAAATACACCATCATCAATTGTACAAATAAATAAATAAACAACGAGTACTTTTGAAGAGAGCAAGTCAATTAATTTCAAGCTTACAGTCTTTGGAAACAAAGTTTCTCTTCACAGCCACACTTGACACCTTAACACATAGAACTTCACTTCGGTACTGGCGAGTGCCGCCGATTGTCGACTGTAGATCCCGGCCGCGACACAAAGGCATGCATTATACAGTTACGATACCACGTCCATTGCAATGTCTATTCGGCTGCCTGGCATGGACGAGCCAAGGCAAAAATAAAGTGTGCGAAGTCACGTATGAGCTGCCAGTGTATATATGTTATATATACTTGTACACTTATAATAAAACAAAGCCCGTAAAGGTTTTGTGTTACAGCGATACAGTGCGAGTCGAAAATACCAACTTCAGCAGTTCTACAATTTTTGCAGCTCCTATATCTGAGTTATTCGGCAGTGGTATGCGCGATTTTTGGAAAACTCGAGCTGCGATTCGCCAAGCAGAAGGTTAAGCTCTTTCGTCTCGATGGGATAACAGCAGGCTTTATCAAGTATAAACGAGCAATATAGATATCAATTATTATTTTATCATTGTCAATTTACAGATAAGATAGACTTTATAAATATATCGCATAATTGTTTTTTAATGGCAAGTGCGAAAAAAGATGTTAAGAGTAAATAAAATTCTATTGTTCTTCAACGAGACTGTTGAGATGCTGCTGATATGAAAAATAATAATTTTTATCGGTCAAGATCAATTTTTTTCATTCATCGTACGCGTATTAAAATAATTATTTAATATTTCGAGTCGCTTCAATTCGATACTTCTTCAAAACTATGACATGGAGCTAAGCAGTGCATAAGTGCAGAAGTATACCTGCATGTTTACGACTATATTGTAATAACAGAGCTGTCCATTAAAAATTAACTCTTCATTCTCTGAGTTATGTACAAAACCAATAATTTTGTGGTTAAATAACGATCGGATACACGATGTATAGCCATGATTTATTTTTAGCATATTTAATGTGACTATATCAGGAACATAAGTGTATGCTTTATTTTTACCGATGTACTCGAACTTTCAATACTGGATCTTTTAACATATGGCATTTTAATGACTTAAAATTAACATGACATCGATTTCCAACTATCCGTGATATGAATAATCATTTATTATATTATCACTTTTACAGAATATTTTTTATCATATCTATTATTACTATTCATCTGAAATTAGTAGATTTAACACTTTTAAAATCGCTTAATTTGCAATTCTAAAATATTTTATTCTTTTAAACAATTTAATATCCCTAAATGCAATGTTTTATTCCGGAACTTAAATAAAGATGTCAGTAAGTTGGTAAAATTTCTCGGAATGTTTCAAGTAAGTTTTGAGCTCTTATTTCTCTTTCATGCACAGTTAAAAGCAGCACGTCGTCTTGATTGAAAATCACCCGCGCTTTCATACTAATGAAAAATGAATGAACTTTTTTTGAAAACAGAAGAGACAGTTTTGTTCAACAAAGCTTTCATCTTATTGACGATATTTCATATTTTTAATCTTAGAAAATTATTTTGAAACAAACAATTTTTCATCTTCTAACTCTCAACACTCTCGCAAAATTATTTTGCTGCACACAACGAATTCATTTTCAACGACAATTTCGGGAAACACAATTTGCTTCTATTAATTGTATATTATCTAAATTACAATTTTTTGACACGTTTATTAAAATTAAGATTAATTTTCGTCTTTTATAATGCTTAATCTGCAAATAGATAACTCTATTATAATTTCGAGACTTAATCAACAGCTTTTTTAATAACCTTTTTACAGTATAGTAGCAAAATTAAATTTAAAGTAATCCTTATTTCTTTCACGCGATTGTTTTTCACTTTTCATCCTTATGAAAGCCATGAAAGCTTGACGACATAAACCAAAGTGTAGATCTCTTCGTTGAGTTTGGAACAAAATCAGCTTTCACAATGATCTCAGAATCATATACATCTGTAAAATCACTGTGAAAACCAGTTTCGTCTAATGTAGACTCGGATGAATTTATTGGTGTCAGGATAGTTGCTTCTGCATCGTTGCTTTGCAAGAGTTAATCCTTGACAAATTGCAATAACAACTGCTGGTGATTTACCTAAAAAATTAATGAAAAATTTCTTTAAATCAATTCTTTCGAACTGTCCGTTTGGGATTTAACAAAATTGTGTGTATACAACCTGTATGATAAATATACCCGCATGATGAATCTGCATGAATGGAATTTTCGAAAATCAAAAAATAAATGATTTTCGGAGACTTGACGACTTTGAAGCTCAATTGATTGTGCAGAATTTTTATCAGCTTGAGACGAATCTTTCAGAGATGAAACACATCTGAAAAGAAAAGAAAAGTATGTGAATTCCAAATTTCTTAAACACATATTTTGATGAATTTTGAAAAGTAGGGAGTGTTTTGTTGGAAAAATAAAGTTCATCAAATATGAGAATCGTCTTTAAAATAATCCTCGTCGAAGAAAAAAGAATCAAGTATCATTTCGCGATTCTGATTCGAAGTCACACTTATATCAGCTTTGAGCATCGAGTCTTCGACGCTCGCACAAGTCATAATGTAACAGGTTTTGAATTATCAAGCTCAAATGCACTTACAAACGCGATGTTCGGTAATATAGTCGATCCGTCTGTTTTTATTATTTCTTCGCGCTGTCTTGTATGCTATATGTGTATATATTATACGGAGCCAAGCGATGTAAAACGCGCTCGCGCGTACGCATAATATAAAAATGATGTCGATGTAAAAATAGTCGCGGCCGTTTTGCACGTAAATGTATAACATAACGTACGCACTCTTAATTATTTCTAATCGAGTACGCTTGCACAGCCGTCGTCGTCTTTTCGCGCAGAACATATAAAACACGAACACCGAGTAATTTCGAGCATTTAGTCGGCGACTATTTTCAGCTCGTTCGCGTAATGTGGACAATTGAACGGCGTGTCTTATATACACATATAAATATAATAGACGCGGCTTGTACGATAGATAATCCCTTGCGAGGGCAAACTCGCTTACGGAGACACATACGTATACAGAGGCGAACAAAATAAGGATTCGCGGTTTATACTACACATATAATATAGCTGCTTGTTGCGGTTTGAAGAGACGAGATGCGACACAACGACCGCTGCGGCTGCTCCGTTGCATTGCGTCGTTGAGGAAAAGTCCGACGAAAATTCTTATAATAATTCCTATGCATCATCTTGCGAGCTTCTGCATTGTATTTATAAATATTACCCACAGCTACAAAAGGATTTCGAGATATCAAGACGATTACAAAAAGAAAGTTAATTAAGATATTTAAATGCTCGCAATATGTGTATGTGTAAAATTGCGCCCCTGTCAAATTTTGCCTGGATGCGCGTCTAATAATTCGTTAATACGTATAAGAGCGTCAAGCGAAACTCACAAAGATAATGGAATCCAGAGGAGCATATATAATAAGACAAAAAGTGAGGAAGAGAAAATGTCTTTGATTTGGAGAACGGCGAGCGAAGAAGCAGAAGCTCTTTGCGCTCATTTGACGATTAAAGCAAATGCGAATAAGAATGAGAGAGAGCCTGACTAAGAGAGAGAAAGATAAATAGAAGGCTACTTATACAAGGACCAATGGGAATGGAATGCGGGTATAAGTCCAATCCCTTCTTTATCTTACATATACTCTTCTTCTGTGCTTCTCGCTCGCGCACCTCGCGAGAGAAAGGGAGCTTGAAGCAAGAGTCAACAGTCTAGCAAAAAGAAGAAAAAGCAGCGGCAGCCTCCTCGCGGTGCAGAATGTACTGACTCGGATGTATATTATACATAAACGTATACTGTACTCGTGCGCGCACCAGTGCTAAATTTCAACTCTACGTAAGTTTATGTTTAAATTTGCAATAGTATATAGGTAATATTTCGTAAAAATCGATTCTCGCGATTCGGTGAAAAACAAAATTCTTTGCTCATTTGGCAGACGGCCCATCATTCATGCAGTGCAAGTATCGCATAGAGAGCATATTATCTCATGCATTGTACTCGCGACAATAGCAGTGCAATGGCAACAACGAACAAAAATGTATCAATTAAAAGCACACATATCGGAGCCTTTATAAGCTCTAAACCACACAGGTCCATGGTTATGCTTAGCAGTGCCCGGAATGCGGTCGTCGCGCAACTTGTGCACTAGCACACTCATACACCGCTTCAGGCTCGATTGACTATTTTTCCAAGGATGTATTTAACATTCTGCTATCTAACTGGCAATTTGTCTCTAAAATCATTCTACCCGAAATAGCTCAATCAAAATTCTCAAGCTGTTTTTAAAATAAATCAGAGTACCCGTAAAGTGCTCATTACGTTATCAGTTCAATATTCGGCGATGTATTAGTACTGCCACGTGTTCCGACTTTTCTTCATAATTCATACGCCAACGCACAAGCAGTGGAGGAAGCTGACTGCATCGACGGCTTCGTGTGATTCTTGTAAAAAAAATCTCTCGTAATTTCGACCACGTGTTTTTCAGTTCTCTTCATAGACCGTATAGTGCATGTGCAGAGTCAGTCCAAGTTAAGACGCCAATAAGCATCAGAAGAAGACGACGGCTACAAGTGATTTTCTTAAAAAAGTATCTCTCAATTTCGACCACGTGTTCCGAGTTCTGTTCATACAGCAAGTAGTTCTCACAAAAAGTAACTTTTTTAAATTTTATTGCGATAGTGTATCGTGCGTGAGTGCGCTGAACGATAGACATGTCTTCCGACGACCAATCCGCTGAAATTTCCCTCGTCGAAGACGATTTTTATAAAAAAAAATTAGAAAGTTTGAAGAATTTACGTGAAAATATCAATTGGAAGGTTAAAAAAGAGCGTAATGAATTGCTCGGTCAACTTTATCCCTTAATCAATGATCGGACAATTGGACTTTCAGATCTTCGTAGTATTTTTCAGTCCAAAGAAATCAACTGGCTTCTTATTGAGGAGGTGAAAAATCTGAACGAGTTCTTCGATCATATAACTGAACTTGAATTTTTTTTCAGAAATTATGATGAAACTAGGATATCAATGGAAACTCCTGGACTTTGTGAACAAAACCGGCTACAAGGACGAGCCCGAAGTTGGTAGAGATGGCAAGCCACTGTTACGTCGCACCACACCACTGCATCATGTGTCTCGATTCAACAACTGGACCAAACTTCGTCCCATGCTTCGAGAACCTAGGATCATGCTTATTATCAGTAAATTTTTTAACATTTACAACAGATTTGACTTGAGTTACATCGACAAATTGGGATGTACACATTTCCACGTGGCCTGTGAGTGTGGTTTGGAAGACGTCGTCCAAAAATTCCTCGAACTCGGACAGGATCCTAATCTCCTCGTGCAAGAAACGGCTAATTCACCACTGTACTTGGCTCTACGCCACAACTTGGGAAAAAATGTGACGCGATTGTTGCTAAAACACGGCGCCGATCCGAACGTAGCCAACAAAGACGGAAGAACACCTCTGCATGGTCTCGGCGAGAATTTCTGGATTCCCCGGGATATGGAAATGGTATTCGAGCTGCAGAAAAAATTGAAGCCAGGACAAGTTGATGCCCGAGACAAGTTGGGCAACACACCATTGCACTTGGCTGTGCCATCTTTTTCTGCCAATGTAAAGCACTTGGTCCGAGCCTTGCTGGAGATGGGCGCCAACCCGAATTTAGCTAACAAAGAGGGATTGACTCCAATGCATATTATTTCCAAGAAGTGTAAGCCTGATGGATTAGGGGAGTCATTCTTGAAGTTCAACGACGACATGAAGCAGCCGGTGCAGCTCGACGCCCGGGACAAGTTGGGCAATACACCGTTGCACTTGGCTGCGCTCTGGTCCTTTGACCATCATCTCAAATGGTTACTGAGAATCGGTGCCGATCCGAATGCGGTTAACAATGAGGGATTGACTCCTCTGCACATTATTGCCAAGACTGATGACTTCTGTAACTTGGCAAGAATATTCATCAATAAAAAATTCAATCCGCTGGTGCAGGTCGACGCCCGGGACAAGTTAGGCCGGACACCACTACAATTGGCCGTGGCAAATCTCTTGCCGGATATGGTCGATATACTCTTGGATAATGGCGCTGATCTGTCCAGCTTCGTTTTTCCCACCGAGAATTATTTCGCTAAGAAATTAGTACCAAACAAATTTGAAAGGAGGCTTAATTTTAAATTGAGCATTGCTTCCCGTGCTATGGCCGTTGTCGAGTGTCTTGAGAATAGAGGATACGAACTAGACCGAAGTATCGCCCTGACGGTCATGAAATTTTTCGCTGACTATGAATTGTTCGACAAGTCGGCGGATCTTGGAGCATGCTTGTATGGCCGCGACGGTGGAAAATTGGTGAAAAGAGCGAGAAAAACGAAGAATATAAAGCTATTGACGTGTGACGGTATTATTTTCGATCGGCTTCGCTCGCGCGCAAACGAGCCCCCGATATTTCAACTTTAGGATCTACTACGATTACCGATGAATTCAGTAGTAAATCTTGGTTGGAAATCGAACGCGAATACGTTATATTTTCCTATAGCAACGAGAGATGATTTTATACGACGATGCGCTGTCAACGAGCGAGCTTTGATCTACGATCGTCTTTGATTGTTCTAGTATCGTGGCAGGCACTTTGCTGAAAGCTGCGTGCGACACGCACAGCGCATTTATAATACGTATAGCTATAATATACGAGCACCGGTATAGCCGCGTCTCGTATTGACACTGAGGCGCCACGACGATTTTTTTTTCTTTCGATTTTTTGCGATTTTTTGACGCGAGGCGCTCCAACGATTGTTTGCTCGTCTCTTTTATACGCTTTAGATAAGGCGCCCCCGAGTGCTTTCGAAGCTCGAAATTACGGCAGTCGTGCGCGCCTCGAGTCTCTCCGCTCCGCTCCGTACTCGTGACGTTTTTCCTCGCGCGCATAAAGAGCTGTACGTTCGCGGATTCAATTTATCGCATGTATACGATTGAGCTCGAATTCGATGTACACGAAATCTGGTACACATTCGTCCGAATTAATTTCTCCATCGGCTCTTATACGAGGCTCCCGCGCGAGTTGTCGCAACACGCTCCGCGTTAAATGTACGTGTATATATATAAAATAATGCACGTGATAGTGGTAAGCGGCGTACGATAGCTGCTGGCTCACACGCGCGCGCGAATGCACAGCAGAGCTCTCAGGCCTCTCGGCTCGTCGCCCGAGAATTCACTCATAAAAACGATAAAATGCTCATACGTGCAAAAATTATTGCTCGTCGATAACGTCACATCCGGCCGAATGTCATACGTAGCCTGCGTGCTGCGCATGCATCGCCTTATATAGTTATATATTTTGTATGTGCAGTGCAGCAGCAGCAGCAGCAGCAGCAGCAGCATCGGCACAAAAAAACGTATTTTATAAATAATATACGGGCTCGCAATCTGGCGAATTATCGGCGCGCGTCGGACGCGCTGCACTGCCAGAGCCTCTCCTAATCAACGACGTTTATATAGCACACATATTTAATGTAATGAGCGAGAATCGATGCGCCGGGGGAGAAATCAATGAGAATGAGAAAACTTTTGCCGATTCACAGACTAGTAGCGCGCACATTTCCATGAGTTTGAATTTTTTTATTATTACTTTATTTTATCGACGATTCTACGTACTTTTTATGAGCAATGAACATTTTTCTCACTGTCTATATAGAATGACGAAATAAAAAAATTAGCCCGCAAAGTTTTCTTCATTCGGACGGATGAGCCGCGTGCATTTCTCTTTCTTTTTCTCGTTGATTTCCATTGGATTGTCGTTCACGCACGATAGAGCACGCGTATACGTATAATAGATCGAAATATCCTTCGGGTCGAATTACGAGCCTCGAGTAGCGCGCCACTTTTACGCGAAAACGATCGTCGTCTCTCTTATAGCTGTTGTGTAGAAAATTACATGGCTCGTGTGTCGCGTGCATAATACTTGCGCGTATACGTATATAACGAAACGCCTCGCGCGCGGGAAATATGAAAAAGTTTTCTCCGCGAGCCCGACTACTCGCCGGCGCCCAAAGTTTTTCCCGCCGAGCGGCGCAACTACAACAGCAACAACAATATATTTATAACGCGTATACATATAATAATGTAAGAATCTTTAACAGCACGAGCTTGCCGTTGCTGCTGCTGCAATATGTGTATATGAACCAAGTGTATATATGTGCACACATGCAGTCGCATATACACACATCTATACTGCACATATATATATATATAGGAGCGAGAAGATAGCGCGTGGGACCAAGTCAGTTCAAAAAGTCGCACGACGAGCAGCGGTTCTCACGTCGGCTTCACGACCTCTATAGTCGCGGCGGCAACGGCAGCAGCGGCGGCGGCGGTGGTGGCGGTGGCGGTGTCGGCGGCGCGAGAACACGCGGCCCGATGATAAGAGTGCATATACACACATATACCTATATATATATATATATATATATATATATATATATATATATATATATATATATATATATATATAATAAGTAAGTCAGAGAGACTCGAGCGCGCGACCGAGAGAGCCGTATACACTGCGCTACGGCGGCCTATGCACATTTCACGTATATGTATATATATATATTTACCAGATGCATTGAAACTGCAGCACACACACACGATATCGCGCAGTACACGCGTTCGCGCTGTAGTACAGCGTGAAAATAAGACTCGAGTGCGTGGGTGTGTGTGTGTGTGTGTGTAACGCGAGGTTCTTTTTTTCCGTCAGAAAAAATTGTTCACGACTCAATACAGTTTGAAGCTCGTATATATACGCGTTGACTCGTTATCGACACGAAGGAAGCGGGTTTTCAATGCTTACACGCATATTTCCAGCGTCGAGTATGATTCACCAGTTGGTGCGCCGCTTGCAAGCCTCGAGTCCCTTTTTTTTGTTGTCCTCGAACGAATCTGTAACAGCAAAAATACAGCAGAATTTTAGCCATGCGTTTTTTTTTTTATTACAGGCATATTTTCATACGCGACGTATTTGCCCATTCGATAAAAAGAAAAACCTATAGAGGAATAAGAAAAAAAAACGGGAAAGTCATATAACAGGGGTGTGTCTGTTATTTGTTCTACACCGCTCATATTAATGTAAATCACATCCCGATACATTTATGGCATTTAAATATTTACCGGTGTGAAAATTGATTTTTCCAACGCAATTCAATGTATAACACGAGCTCGAGTACTTTGCAGTTAATAGAGCAGCTCTCGTAATTAATCCTCGGGCGGATCCTCGAGCTAACGCGTTAAACGGCTCTTGATGTATGTTGCGTCGAGCGCAAAAACGCGCCGTATTTAATGCAAATGCCAAGTATAGATGATATCGTTATGCAATAAAAACGAAGCAAGAAACCGAACGAAATGAATATCAAACGAGTTTGGATGCTACGGAGCTGTAAATCGCGGCATCGATGTTGCATTGGATTCGTCAATTTATTTGCGTATATATATACGAATGTAAACGTATATTGCATGGCTTTGAAGCCGCAGCTGACGCGCGATTAGTAAACACTATATGTTGAGCGCGTTATTATCAATCGCATATATAATACATGAGAAGAAACACATTATGGAATTCGTTGGATAGAAAATCAGCGCCGTATGAATACTTGTAATCAAAAGCCACTGAACGTACTAAATACTCGAGTTGATACGCCGTGCGTCGATTATACATATTTATAATATGCGATTGTCGAGAGTCGAATTGATGTGTTTCTTAATTCCGTTATGCTAACAACTACATTCTTCCCTTTGAATTTAGCACGCGATCGTTGAGTAATATCATTATTTCTCTCTCTCTCTTTTCATGTATGTGTAATAATGTTATAATGTATATTCTCTTTAAATGTAAATCCAGCAGAGTGAAAAATGATAAAAAAAAACACACTCACACACAGACAGACAGACAAACGCAGCGGAAACGAAGAAATGCTATGTGGTTATAAGCTCTTCATAAAGAGCCCGCGTGCGTTGGATACTTCATACACTGTAGTACTACTCGTTTAATACTTGCTATACTTACGTAGCAGACAGATAGACACACAGGCTCACATAATGAAATGGAAAAATAATTGAACGCGCGCGCACACACACACACATATATACACACTGCACAGGAAATATAACTCGCAGTCGTGCCGATCGAATCTTCAAACGCTAACAAATTTACTCACTCGATTCCCTTATTATTTCTTCTTCTCGTGCGCTGTTTTTTTTTCCTTCCTTCGCCCTTAGAATCCTCCGAGAGCGTACGTGTACACGATTGCCATCGCGCCGAGATCATACATAAATATATTAAAAGCTACGACGAAACGATGAAACATCGCGATCGTGTATCCCACTGCGTATGTACGTTATGCGGTCGATTGCCGACGAGCTACGAGCGTGCGCGTATACCGATCGCCGCAGCACCGCAGCGACGATAATGAGTTTACGCGGACGCACGTGTATAGACGGACGCAAATATACTATACTATATGGACGCGTTGTACACCATCGTGGCACGCGAAAACGCGAGTCGAGGACGCCCTCGGATGAATTAGCCGATCTCGCGCGCATATTTATACATAAGCTACGCGTAAATAATATCGAGGCAATGAAAAATCACTGCGATCGTTTCGGCAACGGCTCCATAACTCGACTGCCGAGATCTTTGAGCGAGCATATTACAATAAGTGTAAATATTATATATACGCGATGTCTACGCATGTGTGTGTGTATGAGCGGGTACGAGTCGTCAGCCGCTGCATTACTCACAATATGCGATATATACAAGTAGGCGATCTCCCCCCTCCTCTACTGCATAATACGAGCCGCATCTCGTCTGCCTCGGTCGCTTAAAGGAGGAAGGAAGTATCTATAAAGGAGGGGCACGTGTCTTGCAGCTATATACTTGCAGCAGAATACACACACACACCAATACACATTGCATACCTATAGGTACTGGTATACGTGCGCGCGGACTGTACGCAGACAAGTACTGGCATCTGTCCTTTTCTGATCCGCACACTTATTGTCTCGAGTTGGATCGGTGTGTAGTATATATATATATATATAGGTATGCGTGACTGTGGCGCGTGGCTCGCTTGCGCACAGCAGCAGCAGCAGCAATAGCGGCCAGATGGTCCTTTTCTTGTAATATGTGTGCGCTGATGCATGTTGGCCAAAAAGATTCGCGCACCTGCCCCCCTCTTTCTTCATATTCTCTAAAAGCATGTGTACTTGCTGTATACGTATGCACTGTGTACGCACTTTTTGAATGCTCACATGTGTTCGGCCAAGTGAATAAAGTTTTTGTATCGTCCCTTTTAGGATCTGCTTCTCTCTCTACTTTTTTTTTTTTTTTTTTTTTTGCTGCGCACTCGCACACTGTTTGGGCGCATATTTATAGGTATACGATCTCGACAGGGCTACTGCTCTTGGCTGCGCACAATAAAAAGAGAGAGAGAAAGAATTGAAAATTTGAGTTTGATTTTTGAGGTGAGCCCTTGGCAGCTCGCATGGAGGCCGCCGCCTGTTCTGGATAATAAGCTGGAAAATAAAGGCGTTCGCGACGTTACAAGCGGACCTCGTACAGCTATCCATGACAGCGATGGATGACTCAATTAGTTCGAGCCATAATTTCGAGCGTTTCGGCGCATAACATTATACGGCGATTGCCACGACGCGCGAAAATTTCAAAGCTCAACGCGTCCGAAAAAATCGGCAAGTCGAAAGACAAAAGGGCCGAGCAATAACTCTTCTTTTCATCGGCTGCGCGTTAACTGTCTCACGCGTTAGCGCACTAATATAATCGAGGAGCGAATCGAATCGGACGGCCGCTTAAGCATGCCTCGCGACGACGACGTTTTTCTTCTCCTTCTGCGTATACGCACACATGTCCGCAAGCGCACAATAATAATCAGAGCAGATGGAAAACGAATTGAAATTTTCGGCAGCTATACGTACAGGATAGGCGCGGACGAGGAGAGAGCAGCCGGGTGACAAGTTGAAACTGGCACTGTACGCTGTACTCGCTCGTTATAGAATTACTCTCTGTGCACTTACTCGGCCATATGCCTCGCACGGGCATGTGCGTAATGCGGTGCGATAAAGGAAGTTCTGGAGATTGTTCGCAATAAGAAGAAGAAGAAGACCCCTTGGATTAATAGCTATAACGAGGGGTGCGTACGGCATATTATATATATGACCGCACGAGCTTCCTAACTCCCTCCCTCCCTTCTCTCTCTCTTTCTTTTCGGATATATCCTATACATAAGCATTCCCTTTTGCAAAAAAAGAGAGGAAGCAAAGCGTAAGAAGCTGCGAGCGTGTACCAGTACTGATGCTGCTGCTGCTGCTACTCGTATACTTGTAAAGACTTCGATCCAGTTTTTGATATGGCCGTTATACGTACGTAGCGCGCAAATTTCTTTTCTTTTGAGACTCGCTAACAATAGATCGCACAAATATATATATATATATATATGGCCATATGCAGCGTATACATATAGACTTATATACAAGAACGTGGCTTATACACAGCGTCAGCTCAGCAGCAGCAGCAACTGTATATAACCGTGATATTTAATTGTCATTGCTTTTGTGCAGAAAAATGAGCGAGAAAGAGTGAGAAAAGTGTGTGCCTCGTGCGCGCAGCTTGCAAGAGAGAGAGAGAGAGAGAGAGAGCTCGTGCGGCTCCGAGTTATATTGTTTTCCAAGACGCGCCGCCGTCGTCTCTGTCGTCGTTGCAGACTTGATGAAAGGCCAGTTATATACGCCGTGTGCTTAGAAGCAGCATGCCACAATACACAGCCTATAGCTATATACCGGGTCCCTCCGCTATACGTACTCTACACCTCTTGCTTTATTATTCCTTTCTTATTAAACGCATAACGCAATTCCTTTTTTTCCTCCTTCTTCTTCTCATTTTGCTCTCCTCTGTTTTGCGAGTTCGTGTGTGTAATAGAAAGAGAGACGTAGCTACGTGTTGCATTTGTGACTCTACTTGTATTTACAAATCCAGACTCTATTCCGCTGCTTCGTTCGCTTGATGCATCAGGGAAAATGATTTTCATTTCGTTTTGAGCCGCGCGGGCACGCGCGTGTAATAAGCCAACATAAAGCCCAGCGCTAATTTGGTCGAAGAAATTTTTCACAAGATACGCGCGCATTAAAATTCGTTAAAACGCAACGTTTAAAAACCTTAGAGCTTTAAACGCATTAATTTAGCGCGCAAGCCACGCGCGCTCACTTTTACAAGGATAGAATTATTAATTGAACGAGTTTTAAAATTGTGTAAGTATACATTATTCGGTGAAGGCACGCGTGTGCGTACTTTGTGTGCAGATACATACGTATATATAGCAGCCAATGTATAATTACTCCACATCCATATACCTATATATATACTTTGTGTCTGTACGGCGTGTGTGTATGTGTGTGTGCAAGCAATCGCGATTAAGCGTAATTGAGAGGAAAGAACGTGCTTTGCCGCTTCGCGAAGGTGCGATCGTATTAAACGAATAATTATACAGCAGCGGCAGCGGTGGCGCGGCTCGCAAGACCGAGCGGTATATAGTTAATATATTTCCAGAACAATAAAAAGCGTTTTGTCATCTTCGCAAACGCTCGCTCGACTTTTTTCCTCTCTCCCTCTCTCTCACTCTTTTGATTAAACGCTTTTTCATTTTAATCGAGTTAATTTTCCACGAGACTAATTGCGATCCGAGCCGTGCGATATACCGTGTGCTCTCTCGACGTCGTGCGAGCTCCACACATATACGTCGTTATATATATATATCTGTGTGCGATTTGTACGCCAAGACTCTTGGCTAATGGGTATGTATAGCGTCGAGTCGTGTGCTCGATGCAATCGTAAGTATAGCGAGCGAGAGAATGAATATTTCGGTGAGTTTGCAGCTGTATCGTGTACACGCAGTGTATTATAGCGAAGAAAGTGTGCGCGCAGCATATTAGAGAGACGGAGGCTATATGGTCATTTCGGACGGGCTGCCGCAGCCGCCGCCGACTGCAGTGGATATTTTTGAGTGGACCGCAGCCTATTGTTGGCTCGTCGCCGTCTATTTCTAGGACTTTTCGAATTGGAGAGATAGATGCAGGCAAAGAGTACGTCGACCTGCAGCAGTAGCCAGACTCTCTCTCTCTCTCTCTCTCTCTTTCTCAGTCGTCGTCGGCGCTCGTCATGACGACCAAATTACAACACTGGCAAATTTGCTCGTCGACCGGCAGCAGCAGTAGTATGTATATAAGCTGCAGTTGACTTTGTACGCACGTTACTTGCAGCGGTGATCTCTCGCTCGACCGACTTTGTAACCGAAGTAAAATTATTGCCAACACTGGACAGAATGAAAATCCATCCTCCGCGCTGATCCGTATAATCGTATATCCGTTGAAAATAAAAAGGCAGCTAAAGCGACTGTTAAGACTTAATAATATGTATACGTTTTAATAAAGTTGTAAAAGAGCTTGTATATATAGAGAGAAGAGAGAGAAAGAGAAGAGAGTGGGTAGAGCTGCACGGCGAGCGAGAAGCGGAAGCTGCGGGTGTGCAAGAGCGGAAAGACGTAAAAAGCTGCGACTAAAGCGGTGGTCGCTAGCTTGACGCCAAACTCCGCATGTGCATATGTATATATATATGTGTGTATAAATCTGTATCTTGATATATAACTACATATATATATTCTACCTTATAATGAATGAATTAATCATGCCGTGAGCGAATATATCTGGTATACGGAGCTGGCGGAGAGCTCGAGCAACTACTGCATTATAGGCACAGGAGAGCAAAAGAAAGAGCACAGCTGCATGCGGCACGGGTATGTAACGTCACAGGATGGATTATATAAATGACAACAACGTATAGGAAGGAAGTCGGCTTCCTTTCCTAACCCATGACGCGTCGGTAACACAGCGAATGCTTAAAAGGGTCATCACTGCTGCTGAACGCGATGCTGCTTATACTTCTATAAACGTGTGTATATCCAATGCTATTACAAATATATATTATAATACGCACGATATTATATGGCAAAAGGCGCGCAGCACACCTACGCAGCGCAATAATACGCGCGCAAGTATATACGCAACGCCCTGGGATTAGCTGCTGCTGCTGCTGCTGCTGCTGCGTTCGGAGGAAGTCGGTGTATAACGACGATTACGACGAGCCGGGCGATGATCGCAGTGCAACTCGCCGACCTATATTTCGTCAAAGCTCCGAACGCGGATGTAACGCTCGCGACGAGGAACGAGAAAGAACGAGACGAGCTTCCGGTTTCGCGCGGATACTGCGAATACGTTGTATCTCTCTCGCTCTCTCTCTCGCTCTTGCTCTCTTGGGGAAGGATTTATTTTGAGATGCACGCGCTGGCCCCGCGTATACATATATACCAGTGCAGTGTCTTTTGTACAAACACGAGCGCGCGCGAGCGTGTGCAAGTCCACCTATCTATATATAATATCTTGGCGTTCGCGTCGCGCCAAGAAGCTCGCGTCGCCGATATTATATTTACAGCTATATAACCGAAGCTTTTTTTGGGGGGGGAAGTGGAGGAAAAAATCGTGACAATTAGTTGACGGTAACTCGTCCGCGACGATTATCATCGTCATCATTTCGCGCGCTTAATAGAAAAAGACCGAGCCGAGAAAGAGAGAAAAAAGACTCGAGCGCAAATCGTGTAATCAGTAGCATTAGAAGCAGCAGCAAGTTAGCAACGGCGCAGTATCGTTGTGTATATAATAATGTACCGTTGAAGTTTGAAGCTGTGCATTACGAAATAGTAATAGATACATGTGGAGCGCGTCCCAATGGCGCCGATGCAACCGCCTGCGAGTCGACGCCGTATATAGCACTATATATATCTATATGTAAGTGCAGTTGCATGCGTGTGTCGTCAAAACTTTTCTCTCTCTCTCTCTCTCTCTCTCTCTTGAGGGCTTGAGGCCCTTGCTCCGACTGGCCTGGTCGGGCGATGGAGCTGGCGGGCGGCTCCCGCATCTTGGTTTGTCTTGCTCCGGGTCGGCGCTCATTGTGTGTCAATGAGCTCTTGTCTTGTAAATATAAATATGTAAATAACTGTGCTGTACTCTATTTTTGTTGTTGCTATTTTATATGTCTATCTGTGTATAATGTGTTACTCATCTGCGCTACTTGCTCCAATTAATTTTGAATTTTAAATTGTTTTATAATGTATATAATGTATATAATGTCATCGTTCAATATCTGTAATATGCTTCGGGGCCACATGGGGTTCTACCCCCCGGTCCCATTAATAAATAACCAATCAATCAATCAATCAATCTCTCTCTCTGGCGCACGGCAGACGACGGAGCTGCACTTCACAAAGCGCATATATTACACGCTTGATCGTCGTTCTATATAATACACGCACACACACACATATAAATGCATGCGTACGATTGATGGATGTATATTTTTACCTCGTTGCGACTCGTGTACAGCTATTCTTTTGTCATGTACACACGCGTACATGATTATACATAAGCCCATACTTAAGTTGCGGTGGCGAATCGTCGCGACGAACGAAATCACCTTCCGACTTTGCTAAATTACTTTTTTCTCTCCTCTCTTCTCTCTTCTCTCTCTCTCTCTCTCTCTCTGGCTGTCTCTCTGTCTCGTGCAGCGCAAAGACGATCGAGCAAAAAAAAAGTGGAGCTGCACCGATAAACTTCTTGCAACTTGTGCGTTATCGAAGTTTTAAGTGTTGAAAATCGCTCCAAAGAGAGAGAGAGAGACAGAGAGCTGTGAGTGAAGCGATGTTATTGCGCGTTACATGCCATACTACACTATACGTGCACGGCTCGAGATAAACAGAAAATTGTTCGCTCGTATGTATACATGCATGTGCACCGCGAGAGTCGCGACTGACATGTATTCTCCGCGTACGTGTGCAGCTTTCATGTGCGAGCGAAAAAGAGAGGAGAGAGAGCTTACTCGCAGATATACAATAAATTAGAAGAGATTACTCATTTGGCTTTTTGCGCAATTCGCTGCTCGCACATACGTAAGTATGTGCATGCGCGATGTGATATATCTATAATAATATGCGCTACTCATCTCGTCGACGCTTACACGACACATATATAACTTGTTATAATATATATCTATGTGCGTGTGTGTGTGTGTGTGTGTGCGTGTGTATGTACTCGGCACGACTCCGAACGAGGCAGCACGACGTTGCCGTTTTGCCTTGTAGATTCCAACTGTATTGCAGGTGGCGCTTCGCTTTTTATCAGTGCAGTATATTTGCACGCACACACACACTCACGTACGAAGGCGCGTATTACACGTCAATCGCCGTTTTTTCTTTTCAACGCTATTATACATCGCGTATTTTACTTTATTACAAAGCCGAGAAACATGAAATTTATGCATAGAAGCTCTCGGCTGGCTGCGCGGCCTGGGCGACTCGATAACCACACAATATATATACCCATAGGAAGTCGTTTAAAATTCCTAATTGTATTTTGGTCTCTTTGGATCGTGTACGTGCACGCATATAAGAGGTATATATATATATAGGGGCACGCAATCTTACATCATCGTCGTATGCCGGCCGATCGGCGAGCGGTGACGATGACGGTGTCTCGCAAAAAAAAAAAGAAAGAAAATCATTTCGGATGTATCGCATATCATTAGCGCTCCGAATATATCTATATGTATACGTCGAAGTGTTTATCCTCCTCCGCCTTCTCCCTCGTTCATATGGATTAGCGCGAGTCTATAGGCATATACGTGTATAATATATATAAGTGATGCAAGTCGCCGAGTTGTGCGAATACGTATCGTATACTCGTAGCAAGCAAGCACACACACACGCATATAGCATCGGAACGAGAGAGAGAGAGAGAGAGAGAGAGAGAGAGACGAGAAAGAGAGAATACGGGCAAATGAAATTCTTTTCAAGTATTAGACGGAAATGACGTCAACCGGAAGCTTTCTAATCTGCGTGAGTGTAAGTGCGAGCCTGCCAGTGTACATGCAATGTTAAGTACGTGGGTGCTTTTTTGCTCGATTGTCTATGTGTGTATATAGTGTGTGTATGTACGTACGTATGTATATGTATGCGCGAGTGGCTCCGCAATATATGCACGTACTTTTCATTTCCGCGTGCTCGCCGTATGTATATATGCCGCTACATTTTTGTCGTAATGCACCGTCGTCGTATAGCGAGCGATGTACATATAGGTGCACCGAATGCGTCGATCGCGTGCGGTCGCCATCAGCTGATGCACACCCGTATACCAGTCCGTCATACGTACGTAACACATCTATACGCGTATAACATATAGAAAGAAAGACGTCGCCGCGAGTAGTAAGTATAACATAAAGGCTTGGTATCGGTAAATTCGCGCTCGGCTTAAGTATACATTTCTACTTGTACACACACACACATAGGTGGTTTTGCGTGCATTATTTAGCGACCAGTGAGACTTATTACCTTGTTGTGCGCTCAAAGCGACGACTGCGACGAGAGAGATTTTCGTGTCGAAGGTAGCGCACTCGAGCTCCGATATATCGAGAGGAGAGTTGAACGAACTAGAAAACTGTTGTGTCGTCGTCGTCGTCGTCTGGCTGCAGTAAAATTTAATTCTCATACAGCAAATGTAGTACACAGCAGACGTGTCGCGGCTGCAGTTCACGTCACAATAGAAAAGTTCAACGGGCTGCTCTCTATGCGTACATACACACATCGTGCACTCTTGCGAACGCACGATACAATTAATGCGCTCGACGATGAAAGCGCACGATTATTTCTGTCGCGAAAAATACAATCAGCCCGCGGTATCTACGGCACATACCGAAATCGTCGTCAAGAAAAGCGAGAAACTCGAATGTCGCGATGATCGCCGATCGCTGCGTGTCGCGTTACTGCCGCGCACTGAAGGAAAACGAAAATATTTACGATCGCGAGTAAGAGTCCAACGAGTAAGACGTAAAAAAAGCTCGGCACCGATCGCGTACACACGACATCTACATAACTTGAAAATGCATAGCCCGAGCGCCGCTATATATATATATATATATATATACGTGCACGCATCGGCTGCTGCAGCTGGCTGACGCGCGAGCTCTGCGGTGCAGCGTGTATACGTATGCCGCGCGCGCGACGCGATCGGTTTCAATGAAGGAGACGAACTAAACGGAGCACTCGGCGCTCGGCGGCGGCACTCGGAGCTGCGCGGAATTCTCTGCGAGTGGCGGCTGCTGCTGCTGCTGCTATATTGCGGCTGGCTTCTACTATTGCGCCGTCTCGGCTGCGATTCTCTGTGTGTGCGTCTATACGTGTGCGAGTATGTGTGCAGGGCAGTCAGGCAGCAGCAGCAGCAGCAGCAGCTGAGTGGAGGGAGAGCAGAGCGAATAGCCCCGTTCATTCATCGAGTCATACTTTTGTGAATGAAGCTCATCGTGTGCGAGGCGAGTTGCTGTTGCTGCTGCCGTTGCAGCCACCGCCGCTGCTGCTGCTGCTACTGCTGCAGTATATGCATATATAGCTATATACGTATGCACAGAAGTGTGAAAGCTGCGCGTTGAAAATCGGATGTACCAGTATATACGCACGAGAGCAAGAGTGAGCGGAATACGCCACTTTGCTCAGCTGGATTATGATTTTTTAATTTTTTTTTTGTATTAAAGAAATGCTCTAATAATGAGGAGGAAAAATAGAGACGGAATATAGGCGTCAAGGCCGTAGCCAATTGGAGGAATTTATGGGCTAATCATTTCAACTTGAAGAGGGCAGACATTGCGAGAACTGTTCTACGGTGCCAATGCAGTTCTGCTTTTGCTCCGGAATAATCCTGTATCTATGGCCTATACAAATTCATTCATTACTATGATAAATTTATTTGAAGGTGCAATTTCCACGTCCGGATACAGAACTAACTTTGACCAATGTTTTTGTTAAATATACTTGCATTAATAAGCTTAATTTTAGAAGACCCGAAGAGAAGAAAAATCGCTCGCGGTATACGTTGGCCTACGACGCAGCGATCGGTTTCGTCGTCTCTACGTAAATATACTATATAGCATAAAAACAAAGTCGGTTGATAGTAGCTGCTCTTTGCGCGACGACTGCGTCTCGTGATCCATGCAATTGAGATGCTGAGAATCACTGGGAGGCTAATACACATATATGGTTGATTCTCCCGAAGTCTGCCTTTTCGGGTGTGGAAAATGAAAAAATGGTGAAATTTTTTTTTTAATATTGAAAGGCGCGAACTAGTTTACCCTTTTTTAAACCATAAAATATGAGTAATCATTGAATCTGGGGCTTTGAGATTTCGTTTTACGAAAACTATGTCCAATTTTATGCTTAAAATTGACTATTTTCGGTTACGGAGGTGACACACACGGATGTGACAAATCGCTACTTTGATCAACTACGTTTGAAAAATAAAAAATGCACAAAATTTTCCGCAAAACCCGAAATTCGGTCATGAAAAACGAGTCTTTTGACGGGGCGAGCGGTTCAAAAGAATGACCATAGCTCAAGATATTCATGTCCACGGAGGTGACAGTTTTTTTGAAACACGTGAATTTTCCAATAGAATAATTATCGCTGCCTAGCTAAAATGTAAAATTTGAACCCGCAACCTGCACTAATCAAAAGTTGGGTCATAATACTTGACAGTTATGTAGCCAGGAACATCAAAAATGAGTTAGCGATCCGAAGCAGGCGGTATATTTGAAATTATTCAGAAGCATTATTAAAATCCGAGACATTTTTCAAATTTGTGGGAAATTTTTTAAAAACATTTTTCAAGGCCCAACGATAGACTTAAACTTTACTTTGGATGTATAGATCGTGGTCTCGTAGTTATTATAGGGCCAGGTGCTTATGAGAATGCATGGTATATGCAAACAGAGTTGATTTTGTGATCTAGACATGCCACGGAGGTGACATTTGGCATGTATATCTTCACGGCAAATTTAACTGGCACTAAAAAATTGAAATATTTATGTCCAATCATTAAGAATACAACAATATTGAATGAATGACCGATCCAGATTTGGCTCATTTTCTCTAGTTTAAGAACATGGCATGTAGACATGCAAAAAGCAGACTTCGGGAGAATCAACCATATATTATACAACCGACGATCGCGTCGAGTCAGGCAATACACGACGACGACGACGATGACGACGACGCCCGCTTCCCAACGCTACTACTACCACTCGGCCTAGCTTTCGCGCGCGGCTCTCTCGGGGCGCTCTGTATAATGCGCGCACACACACGCACGCCGAGTTACAATGAGCAGCAGTTTATGAAAGCGCGAGAGCAGTCAACGCGCCGCATCGTATTATAAACTATGTAGCATAACGCGGATGCATGCCACATGCGTCTGTGTGTGTATGTGTGTGTGTGTGTGTGTGTGTACGTATTTCGATTACGCGTCAGTGAGACGACGACGAAAAACAGAAAAAAGCTCCGATATCAGCGCGCAATTGTGGCTATAAACTCGCTCGGTTCGCGAGATAATCTTTGTACTCGGCACGGACACGACCGCACGAGTGTCAAAATCGCTGGCGAAAATCGATGCAAAGTGCGGAATTTGGGGACGAGAACGTGACGTACTTTCCAGGATAATCCCATTGCGCGCCGATCTCGCGTACCGTTCGCGCGTGCTACGTGCGTTCGGCGCGAGTGTCGAGCTATGCCTGGCATTCGACTTTTTGATTTATTGGCGATAGGCAGCGCGAGCGAGATCTCGAGTATTATACGCGTATAGTTAATTGACGACGATAAGTCCGAAATGCCTATTGAATTCTGATCGATTCGTATCGCGCGTTATAAGTCATCGATTTCACATATTGTAAAATGTCACCGCATCCAACGCGTCTCGTGCGATTAAAACTTCCTCGTAGTTTGAAAATTCAAAACAATTTTACTTATCGATTTATTAATAACTCATTGTATACGAAATTAATAGTTGGTATGTATTTTCCAACTGCAATTGAATAAAAACTCGAGATTATTTATTGCAGCTTGACCCAAACGAATGAAAAGAGATTCCCATGACCTAATTCGTATAGCTATACATGTCCCGTAAGTAGATGTGAACTCGCGGAGTTCTATAGGAGTGCGACTTACATGGACGACAACGAGCAACCCTCTGAAGAGATCTGACCAAGCTGTATTTACACCCTCTTTTGAACATTGCGAGCATCATCGGCGCTCATCTGCGAGTATCCGAGACAAAGCTTGGCTCGAGTTTGACAGGCTTTCTGAATGTATAATTATTTCGTTTACAATATTTTGTACATTTATAGGCAAAGTTTATCGAATTTTATTTGATCGGCTTTGTTCACCGTATTTTAATACGAAAAATGAAATTATCGAATTTTGATCTTGACGATCAGAATAATCAGAATAATACGAAAAATTGTCACACATGATTGATTTATATCGAAATTCATGTTTTTTACTTGTGGGTTTGAAAGAGACATCTAGCGGTAAAATTGTATAGGCTTCTGCGCCATAATGATAGGTAGACATTGATTTTGCCCCGTGGAACATAGCGATGAAACTTGTACAGGAAATTTTATACATTCTTCCTTGTATTGTGTACAAGCGACAGTTGAGTTGAACGAACCCGCACGTGCCACAGGTTCAATTTCGTCCTTATTTTTTGCTCGCAGTTTCTCTCGTTTTCGTTGTTTTTTCGCGAGGTGCGCTTCGTCTCCATTATATCTCCTACGGTCTTTGACGCGTCGCTCGTTCAACTGGGAAATTGTGCTAATTCAAGGCCACTACGATATAGCTCTTTTTTACATTATAACTTTTTAATTCGAATAGATTTTTATTTATGGATATTCTGTAGAATTTTATCTTGTTGACGAGTGACGAAAAAAATTAATAACATTTCGTCAGGAAATGATTGTACGAATTATAACTTTGATATTTAGATTTTATCCAATCAAAGAGAGGAATTCGATCGGTGCGCGCGTGATTGTCAAAAAAAGATTTACATCTAACGAATTCGACGACGTTTGAAATTTTGTCACCCCGCAAAAAATTATATTTTTGATTGATACGAAGCGATCCGAGCCTTCGCAAACATCCGTTAAACGAGGTACAAAAAAAAACAGAAATATTTTTCATTTTTTATCAAAATTGTAGCTCGAGACTACGTCAAACGTTGCTTAATTTGGCGTGTCCGTGCGTACACACGCACACACACACACACATTATGACGCCGCGCACATGTACGAATGTCGAAACACACACGAGGATGCTTACGCGAGCGCGTAATGTGTAATAAAAATTGGAATTTTATTTATCCACGCTCGAGTCAGCTCGAGATACTAAAAAAAAAGAAGTGTCGGCGAGTTATCTGTACATATATAATATATATAAGAGCTTTATATATATACACGCGTTCATTAAAGTATTTCGGCGATCTCTGTCAAGCGAAAAAACCTGATCGCGTCTTTGCCGCACTGCGCGCGCCCCGGTTGAGTGCAGTTCTCGTCGGGCCGCGCGATCAGCTGCAGCGGCGCGCAATATTGCACTTGTGCCACTGCTGCTGCTGCTGCTGCTGCTGCAACGCCGTCAGGGTGGCACGAGATCGCGGCGTATCGAATTACCGCAGGCAAGAAAAAGCGCAGCAGCGGAGCCACACACGCGGCTGCTGCTGCTGCTGCGTTCGATGCATTTTTTTTCGCTTCTTATGTTGATTACTTTTTTTTAATTTTATTTTTTGCCTTTTACTTCGCCGAACTCGCTGCCTCGGTGCTCGCGGCAAAAGTCGAGAGAAAATCCGCAGCCGCGCGCAAGCTTCGAGGCACTAAAAAAGAGAATGATATTCGTTATCGAGCTGGCCGCGCAGTTATACGGTTGTGCTCGTTACATATTATGTATGTGTGCGTGTGTGCGTTTATGCGTAAGTTCTCGCGTCGTCGTAATGAAATATATTATCGGTGCAAGAGAGCGCGAGGCGCTTCGTAATATTCTAAGCAGCAGCGAAAGAAGCTATAACTGCCCGCGAGCCGTCGAAACTGACGTCACCGTCGAGTATTATGACTGCCTGTGTGCGTCGTGTGCGTGTATATATACACGATGGAGACAGATGACCGCATTCCGCGACAATAGCTTTGCATAAGTTGCGCTGTGCGTGCGAGTGCGTTTGTGTGTGCAAGTGTGTGTTGGTGTTCGCACTGCTGTCATCAGCGTGTATATTATACAAATGTATCCGTATAGTATTTCTCCGATCGCGAACAAGCTCGCTCGCTTCTATATGCGTGCATATTATAATAATATATATAGGAGAGAGAGAGAGAGAGAAAAAAACCCTCGTTACGGCTCGGCCTAATATACGTAAGCAGCTTGGCAAGTTTTGCGAATCATTGATGTAAGGCGAGTCATCGCTGCGTAATTTATAGTTGATTGTAAATATAGAAATGTAATCTTGGGGAGGACTCGCTGAGCTTATCCGCGAGATCGCTCGCCGATACCGTGTATCTATTGTAACAATAAAAATAAAATTCTTTGAATCAAAAGAGACGGCACATACGTGTGTAGCCCAACGAGACAATAAGCCTGAAAAATGAAATATGAAAAATGTACCGCCGCTTTTTTCTGCTTCTTCTTCTATTTCTTCTTCATTTTTTTAGGAAAAATGTCCGTCAACTTTGAAAAGGTTAATGCATAATGCTCGACAAGCGGAGCATACAGAGTCACACACACACGCGCACATACACACTCGATAGTGCACGTACACATACAAGCCGTATATATATGTATAAGCAGTGCCTTCTCCTTTCGCTTCTTTTCTTATATGTTCTTGTTCTTCGTCTTGAGCGTATGCTGCAGAGAGTCACTCGCTCGGCTCGCTGGCTCGTGAGCGCATATACCTACTTGCTATGTGTGTACGTATGTGTGTGTACGTGCACGTACGTGCGTGCTTGGGCTTTTAAACTTTAAAGAGCCCCGCCAGCAGCAAGAGCGGCAACTCACGAGCGCGCCGCAGAGCTCAGGCATTCCAGTGGTGCTCATCGTTTCGCGATGCGGCGCATTTTAACCCGTTTCGTACATGTATGTGTGTGTGTCTGTGTGTATATAATGTAACACGATGTTGCGCGAATTCAAGCAGTATGATGTCCCTTACATATACAATGTGGCAAAATTAATACGTGCATATGCGCGCGCGCGCGCGGTTTACGTATAGAACAAAGAGTCGAGCTGCGTCGATTAAACATCGTTCGTTCGTTCGTTCGCGCAGCTTTTATTTACGCTAAATTTCAGCCAACTCGGCGATCGAGCTATTTTTCCATTTCGTTTCGCGTCCTTTAATTACGCTGCGCCTGCTGGATAGACGAAATTCCGCCGACGTTTTATAAATATTATTATCGAATCGGGGCGCGAGCTGCGGCAGCGATCGCGCTCATTCTCGCCAAAGCTCGATGATTTTTCAATTACTTTTTTTCCTCCTTCTCTTATTGCACGCGCGCACGGTATACATATGTATACATAGGTATACGGATTGGACGTGGGCTCTCGCGTTCCAGTACATATATTTAATGCGCCGAGACTCTCGTTGTTGCGTGTATATAGCGTTCGCCTGTATGTACCATCCGCAGGAATGCCAAGCACGAGGAACTGTAGTATATGGAGGCGCGCATCAACCGATCGAGTGCACAGCTCTCCTCTCTCTCTCTCTCTCTCTCTCGATGGATCCTGTGCGCTCGAGACTTTGGTTTGACGTACGCTTTGCTGAAATTTCAACTTTTCGAGTTTCGATTTATAACTCCTATATAGGCTACAATATACCAATACCAAGTAATTCTACCGATCTCCAAGCGATGAAAAGTGTCGATCGAGCACACAGTGAAAGGATAAAACAAAAGACCGCCCGCGAAGTACGCATACATAGATAACGTGTGTGTGTGTGTGCGCAGACACGTACCTATATAGCAGTACTGCTCCGATCGGTATGCTGTCTATACAGCTTCGCAATAGCAGTAGCAGCAGCAGCAGCAGCAGCAGAGCAGCAGCAGCACATGTGATAGGTACCGAGCTGCAGCAAAGGTATTAACCGTGAGCGCACCAGACCGAATCGTCTCGTCAGCCGCGCGTACACCTATATAGGCTCTACATACGCAGAGCCTATATAATACATGTATAGTATATAGGCTGCATGCATGCCTGAGCTCTCCATAGACCGTACGTATACGTACTGCACTGCAGCTACTCGCAGACATCCAATAATGGCTAATGACGTCAGTAGTGTTTACTCACTCTTTGAAATGCCAAAGAGGAACAACATCGTTTGCCACGATGATGATATGATATTTAATTTACCAAGGTGGTCTTTCTCTCTCTCTGTCTCTTTCTCTCTACCGATTGCCGAGTCTACCGCAGCCAGATCTAATTTTTAATATAGGTATATGTACCCCTCTTTGACAAGCTGTACGTACGATCGGTTATCCTACACCTCGATATAATGAAGATATCGGCTCAACTCGTTACTCGCATTATATTCGACGTTATAATTGCAGCCGGGCATTTCTTCTCTGTTCTCAAATCAACAACGTAGGTACGAATAAGTAATTCCTCTTTTAGAAAGAGCATCGGCTAATAAATAACGAGGAGACACGCATAGGCTTGCTCGAGTCAAGTGTAACAGCGATGCACGTATCGTCGTCGACGACGACGATCGGGCCGCTATCTGGGCCGCGAGTGCAACCTAACAGCCGGAGAGAAAGATATAAGCGCGCGATCGCGAGCTAGCGTGTATTTGTATAAATAAAAATGTTGAATAAACAGCTCAATCTTTATTAATTAAGCTCCTCCCTCCGCTGCGGAGCTAGCGAGCAGGCGAGCAAGACGTAGAGAGAGAGAGAGCCGACAATGAGCGAACTGCAGTCGCACAAACGGCAGAAGAGCCTATTTCACGCGCTATAGCTCGAGCGTATCGTGGCGCATCGACTATATAACAGCATCAGCAGCAGCAGCAGCAGTCTAGTGGCACGATCGGCGCCGAGAGTTCGAACTCGGCTCGTTTTTTTTTCTATCGGCTTTTCCTTAAAAAGTAGAGAATCGCAGCTCGAACTGCGCGGCTATTCGTTTTTTTCTCCCCCTCGAGTCGCGCGAGCCCCGGTGCTACAAACAAACGTCCGCCAAGTCGCCATATTTGTCGCACCACGAGAGGCTACGTGCTATATATTATGTACCGGCGATCGCTGCACTTGAATGAACGTAATTCAGCAGTAACAGCGCGATTCAGTCTTCGCGCGCGCGTCATCCAACACCTCGAGAGCTTATTTACATGTTTGTATAAATTGCAGAGTACACGTTTACGTAGTTGCATTACGTTGCGACGACGCGAATCTGTGATCGATAGCTTTTTTTATTTCATCTTCTTCTTCTTCTTCGACTGCCTCTACTTATTCTTGTTCTTCTTTGTCGTGGCCGTTCATAGCCGACCTCATCGCGCAAGGTCTCTTACTTTTGCATCAGTGCATTAGCGATATATATATATTTACTTTTCTTGCATTCGTAATGCGCCAGCGAGAGCTGCTGGTCGGGCCGCAACATAGCTCGATAATTTTTTTCCCTTCGGCTTGCTGCTCGCGCGCATTATACATGTAATACATATAAAACGCAAGAGCGCGCGTCCAGTAGTCATTATGCATACATTTCATGATTAATTCCACGTTACTCTTTTATTTTCTTCTTGCGATCGCCAGGGAATTTTATACGTTATTATAAAATTATATATTATGTGGTGCACAGTACGCTCCTATGCGCATATTACGCTGCGCACATATAGTATGTACGCTTTGATCGAGAAAAATTCGTAGTTAAAAAAAGGCAGCCATTCGGAAAAACAATTGGCTAGACTCCAAGTCTATCTCTCTTTCTCTTTTTCTCATAGTCGCGGCGGGTATACAGCACGCGATAGTCTGATACACTGCCTTATGAATTATGTCACAATTTGCAGCTCGCTCTGCACACACACACATACACACACACGCGTATATAACGTTGTAAGGAGCGTTTTTTCCATCGTTTTGTCGTTTTATGCATAATGTTGTGCCCCGCGCGTATGTGTTGTGCCTAACACAACACAACAAAGTGACACTGGCTCGTGCGCGTAAACTCGCTGCCAAGTATTTTGCTATATAATTCAGATTAAATTACAGCTGGTTTCATTTCCCAGAGGTGTCAATTACCCCTGAGGGACTCCAAGATCGGGACTCGTAGCAGCAGCAGCAGCAGCAGCAGTACGGTCCGCTGCAGCAATCTGCGCGATGTTGTTGGCGCTTTCTCATGAGCAACTGCACCACTGCTGCAGCATAGATGCGTAGCTCGATGCTGCACACACGCGCACGTGCAGCAGCAGCCTAATCGGACAAAAACGATCGTTCATAAAGCCATTAGGCGGCCCGATCGTTGCGAATCGATTTTTGTTTTTACTCTTCTTCTTTTCAACGTACTGTAGCCAGGCGAAACGCCAGGTCGACGAGCTTACGGCGCTGCACCGATTTATCGATATCGAACTCGTCCGTACATTGGCCGTGCTGCAGAGAACAAAATGTTCTTTGTCGTATGTATATACGCGCGTTAAAGACTATGTTTGCGCTAGATGGCTCGAGTGCGCCTAGAGCTTATCGTATACAAACTCGTCCTGACTCGAGTCGCGCGTCTCGCAGCTCTTTTCGTTTGTTTTACGCGATAAGTACGCGTCATTTTGACGCAATCGTAAGAAAAAAAAAGTACGAATACGCATGTAACAGCGCATAACTACGCGATGACTATACGACTCTATACTGCTACTATGGAGCAACTACGATCGGCGCGCTGCAACTTTTCGCATACGTATGTGCAGGTATACGTGTGAGAGAGCGAGCGAACGATATCGCGCGGAAGTCACGCTTCGACTGCGCGTTTTATGTATTATATATGCTGCTGCGAGGGTGTGCGTAGAGCGCATAGACGCGCGAGACTGCACGGATCGATATATAAATAAAAGTTTGCCTCTGTGCATGTGTGTATATGTGTGTGCGTAATCGTCCGATGAAATCAAGTGCAAAACGAGTTGAACTGTGAAAAATTATGCACGCGGCTCCGAGTGCGCAGTAAAAGCGAGACTTCAATTGGTGCTGAGAGAGAGAGAGAGAGAGAGAGACGGAGAGACCGTTCATTGCATATCGAGCAACTATAACGACTAGCCGCGCAGCAGCAGCGAACGCGACGATCTTCAAACTCCGTGGCTGGAATGATTTTTCTAGGCGATTGCAATCGATCGCAAACGTCTCTCTACTTATATATATATACGCTACGTCGTTTAAAACGATCATCGATTTGTCGTCGATCGTTTGACGCGTGTTTGGTCAATATATTTATACGCGTATACATCGTACACATGTTGTATATAGATCGATTATTATTTTGTCATGCTCAACGATTCGCTTTTCGCCGCTTATGTGCTCGGAGCAGTGAATATTGTTAACAAAGCGCGAAAAGCTCGCTGCGCATCGTATCGTATATTATTATAAATGCAATAATCATCGAGCGTGCAACACTGGTGAATCACACTCACTCACACACATACACACACATACTCGTTCGTATCTATATTTGAGAGAGCTAATGCGTCTGTTATATCATTACCTCGTTTGCATCGTGACGCTTTACATATAGTCTATATAGGCATGTATCGTAATCATCTCGTCGTCGCCATCATCGCCGCCGCCGTCGTCGTCGACATCGGTATGCTCGTTCGATTGTGGCTTTGATCAACTGCAATAGCAGCAGCATCAGCAGCAGTGGTGGTATAGCAGCATCGAGACTTGTCCCACTCGCGGCCAGTTGCGAGCGTTAATCAAACGCTCGCCGAGACGTATAAAATGTATCATCTTTCAAACGTCCTTCCGAAGGTTATTCGTCCACTTTGTTTCGTTTAGTTCTTACGCTAATCAACGACGACACTTTTTCGCGACAAAGTCTACCTGCAAACTTGAACATATAGTCCCTATGCGTAACTATGGTTCGCGTTGACGCGCACGCATCGACGATAAACATTTTCATATATATATTTTACCATTATATTGTAAACTATCGTGGATTTCAAACGAGGAAAAGAGAGGCGCGCGGCACTGACTCGCATTGTTTATAATAACACAATTGTCCAAGTATATAATCACGAGTTGTCACAAGTTCCGTTGATTATCGGAAAATTTGTCATTGACAGGATATTACGCGGCGATTAATATCGATATTGTCTATGTACGATCAACGTCAATACATCGATAAAGCCACAAGTTATAGTTGCGAATGTGCACGGATGCGATATTACGTGCGCACGACTCGTTCGTCACTGTGTCATCTTCGTTATGTATCTCATGAAGAACTTGTGAACTATCGTAGTGGCTGGCGAGAACTGCCGAGGCCATAGCTGCTTTGGAGCCGCTTCGTCGTCGTCGTCGTCGTTATACCCCTCTGCAATCTTGATTCCCCGTGCCCCCCTTCACTCACTCGGTGTAGTCTTTAGCGTTGGCCGTTCCCTCTCTGTCTCTCTCTCTCTCTCTCTCTCTTTCTCTCTCTTGCCTGCCTCGCTCGCCTCGCTCTCTAGCTCGCGCTCCGTCTGCCTCGCTCCGCAGCAGTTCGCTCTTTTGCTCTAAGTGTATCTTCGCGAGCACACACAGCACATACTTACGTATATATACACGGACGCGCAGACACGAGCTTCGTGCTGTAGTTTGAGTGCGGTAAAGCACAGCTTCCTATAGCTTCTAAGCAGCATATACGAGCCTATAAAGGGCTTGATGCATCAAAGCTCGCTACTGATGCTGCCATACACACTCCTGACTTTTGCGAGCCTTAACCGAAGCTCGAGCCGCAATTGAAAGCTTTAACATTACTTTAAAAGTTAAAATGTCACGAGTAAGTAAATGTCAACAGTCGTCGGTCGATGTTTTTACCGCGAGTTCGAGCAAAGATCCAATGTGACCGTCGTTGACGATGAAAATATTATAATTTTCGGTAATATCGACTAGTCGAAGCTTCGGTCAAGAATAACCGCGCGCTCACAATACGACGTGACTCCGCGGCGCATCGTCGTTGGCGCCGGCAATTAATAAACCCGGGGGACGAAACGAAGGCACATAAATTATTTTAGCGAGAATCAAAAATGCGCATTCGCCCGACTACTCGTATTACTCGCGCTCGAGACACGCGTGAGCGAGTATAGATGTATACGAGCGACTCGAGAGCAGCTTATATCATATAGTTCGGTGCGGCCATTGCAGTTGCAGGTATGCGTGTATATCATACACGTACATTGTATCAACGAGCGCGCGCGCGCCTTGCAACGCTTGAAATATCCCGTACACGCGGTCAGACAACCGAAGACCGCCTCGTGCCGCATATAATACGTACCCGCGCCTCGGTGTCGCGCCCGCACAAAATAGCTTAAATAGAGAATAAAATAGAGGTCGCCGCGTCTAGGGACTTTTAATGTTTTAGCTGTGCTCTGCCGCTGCTGCTGCTGCTGCTGACACAGGCGCGCTCTTCGCGGCGTTTTGATTATACGTATTGCAGGAAGCACGACAAACGAAGCATCATGCATATTTTTGGATCCGTCCATACGATCAACGAGAACGAATCGGATCTGCGAGAGCGCGACAAAACGGACAATGCATTCGTTCAAGCTTGTTTGCAGCAACGAGCTTTTTTATTTTGTACTATGCGTTTTAACGCCACGTTATGGGCAAGCCACGTAATACACTCGTGAGCAAGCTGCGTTGCAAAATTTAACCGCAAGCTTCGCAAGCTCTCCTGTGATAAAGAATTCCGTCAGCTCCGCTAGTCCGAAGGGAGGTAAGATCGCGCCCCGACACTTTTTAAAGCTGCACGCTCGGCTCTATCAAAATTCTAGCTCGAATCTATCTCGTTGCTTTGAGAGAAAAAAAGTAATAATAACGACGAAAAACGATACCTCGGTAGAGAGTGCAGTGTGTATGCGTTTGAAGTAGAATGTAAGACACAGTTGACAAAGATGTACACACGCGTACGTACACACAAGCCAAGACGCGGTAAAAAAGGGCCGACGATGTGCCGGAGCTTGCAGCGGATTATCTTCTTTCGCGATGAAAATGCACGTCGGGGCTTTTTCGTCGTGGGCCGCTGTACGTGATAATACAAGCCGCGAGCTTTGTTTTTGGCAATTTTTCTCGCTCGCGCGGACGGGCTTTGCTTCTTTTATATCGCAGCGGCATGACTCAAATGCTCTTTGGTCTCGAGCACGTCGCTGTTGACCACTCCGAGCGTGGCGGCGGTACGTTACGGTGCAACGTAATATTTGAGGAAAATAAACGATTCGGTGCGACAGCGCGCGAAACCGTTTCACCGGGCCAGTTACAGCTTTCGCATATTTCGGCGTGCGCGTCGCTGGCACATATATATATCTGGTTTATTTAGCCGCGCACAACTCCTCTAATGGCCGTTTCTCTCTTTTCGATTCTTCCCTGTCTCTGAGAGCTTGTGTGTGTTGTGTATGTCTATGCGTGTGTGTGTGTGTGTGTTTATGCCACAATGGCATCGACACACACGGCAATTGACGACTTCCTACGACTTCCGTAGAATATAACGCACTCTCGGAGATCCTCCCCACTTCCACTAGACTTTATGTACACATATACATGCAGCAGCAGCAGCAGCTCGCAGGCACGCGGAGAGCAGCGAGCCGGGCGTCCTATATGCCGGAAGTCCGTGCGACAACAGTAAGCAGTCAATGCGCTCTGCGGTATGTTGCTGCTGCTGCTGCATGTATAGATATATGTACGCACTTCTCGTGCGCATAAGTCACCGCGCGAGTGTGTATTGAATGCGTCTACAAACACTTGTACCGCAAATATCGAAAGAGACCGCGGCCAGGCGTCGACGTCGTTGGCGATCTTTTCTAGTTTCTGCCTTGGACTCGTATAGCTCGCTGCTCGGAATTTATCGACAAAATGCACTGTATGATTTTCAAAAAACTTTGGCGCGTATGCGTAAATTTTTTCACTCGATTTACCGAGATTAATAATTACGGTAAAAATTATTGCATCGACGTAGTTATGAGTTTTGTAAAAAGTAGGTCCATTAATTGAATCGCTCGAGTTGAAAATCGACCGATCGAACAACGTTACAGCGCCGTACGGTCTACGGTGCTCCGTATAGCTCGTACACATACCTGTATATACTGTTATCCTTTCACGATAACTCCCCTCTTATAGCGAGATACCGCACTTATGCGTGTATTTGAGTGCGTGTGCTCGACCCTGAACTTACCTTAAACTCGCGTCTCCGTTTCAAGTGCGCACCTCCAGGTGATGGATGAAGCCAATAAAGGAGGAGGGGTGAAATGGTACAGGAACAAAAAAAGTGACAGATTCAAAAAATCAATTCTTGCTTTATTCAAAATGACGTGTGTGAAATTTTGCGCGCTATACATCGCTGTATAACGAATATTATACAAAAGTACAATTCCTCGATGTGCAGTCGGAGTGATGGGCTAAGCTCGCGCACATTTTTTACCAAATACATAAATATCTCTAGACAATTGGTTAAACATTAGGAGCACCTGCGGTTGGCACACCGACGATTTGAAACATAATATTAACAAATTTGAGCAATCAATCCATGTGATTGTATCGTTATTTCTTTTTTACTCACTGTTGAGTACAAAATAAACTATCGTGCAGCCCCACTTACTCAACTTTTTCCTCGCGGTTTAATATAAACCGACTTATATACTCCTTAGCTTAAGACAAAATTACTCAACAATATAAAACATTCGATAAATTGCACTAAGATCAAAGAAATTGACAGTCCCTTTCTTATTACATTACCGCGTCAAGTTGGATAAAATTTGGCTTTCTCGTCGCATTTACGGGCGTATCAAAATAGACATCTTGCGTCGAGATTAATTTAAACTATTATTGTTGGCTGGACCATCGTCGCTTGTCCTTTTTTAAATGGAATTCAATTACATTGAACGATCTTGGAAAATCTCTTGAATTCCGACAGTAAGGCATACAATTGAGATTACTTATTATCTAACGTCGTTGGCAAGACAGGGGTGTGTTAACCATAAAGTCCACGCTATGATTTGTCATTTTAACACACGAAGCCTTTTTCATTAAAATTATTGCAATATTCCTATAATATATCAATCGAGTACGAATTTTTTCTCTACGACAATTGGAATAGGCAAGTCTCTAAGAATTCATTCATTACGCGATCAACCAGGTTAAAATTTAAAAGTAAAACGAAAAAATAGATTAAAAAAGTTGTTTCTCAGCACGCCAGCGCAGTTTGGCATTTGATTTACCACAGCCCTTTTTTTGACGATGGACGATTGAATGCTGCATTGTAATATCGTAGTGTAGAAAACCAGCTGCATCCATGAGAAACGAAGAGGCCTCGGATCGGACGGAATCCGCAGCGAAATTAGCCCAGACCGACGTCCAACGACATCATGACGAGGAAACCAGCGATCGCTCCCCAACTGGCCAACTTGCCGTTGCCGCTGCAAGCACACATCAGAGCATAATGATAATATATGAGCACGATGACTTTTTTTTTTAATAATAATAACGTAGCAAGAATTTCTTAACGATTGATATCATGTTATATTTACGGCTATTAGGATGTGTGTGTGAATATCGAAAGGCCAATTGCAAAACAGACATCGACGACTGTTTCCGTTTTCCTATATACATAAGCGCTGGGTGCATCGTATATGTCAGCACGAGAATACGAAGGCATAAACGAGAGGCGGAACCCTACTTACCGCCACACGAGTATAACAAGAATCCGCATATCAACGAGAGAGAGAGAGAGAGAGACTACGACGACACAATAATCAAGCCGTGCGATTAGTTTTTTTGTGTGTCACACATGGAGTGCGAGTGAGAAGCAACAGCAGCAGTAGCAGCACGGGTGCGAGTGTATGAGTGAGCGATTCGAGGCTCATTTTTCACACATATATACCTGCTAGCAAGCGAGCAATATAGATATAGGGTGCGAGACACACTTGCTGCCACTGAGCATGCTCAGGAGGACTATACGCGCTAGGGCCAATCGACGCTTAAACACGAGCATTACAATGGGCGCGCAAGGTATATAATAGGTTTTTTCGCGGCGAGTCGTCTATCCCGAATCGTCGTCGTCGTCGTGTTCGACGTGCTTGCGAGTAGACGTGTCGCGATCCGTAGCTTTTTCTGGCTGCCTCCTGTATATAACACATGTGCTGCGCTGGCTTGCTGCTGGCGCGGACAAGATGCGTGATGGTGCGCGTTTCCCGAGGGAGCCTGCATAACTCGAGTATCTCAGAGAGACTTTCTGCCAGTGGTCCGTATGTACGCGCACCATCACGCACACATAGGCAGGAGAGCCAGTCAATTACAATGACAATGAGGCCAGTCGACTGCTGCCACTACTGCCGCATATACTCGACGAAGAGCTCCCCGCGCGAGCGGGCCACTACCACTACTACTACTACTACGACTACTACTACTGTACCACGAGGCTCCTCTCTAAATGCATGCGCGCCGATGGGAAACCGGTGCCTCGCTTTACAGCCTATACAGAATCGGAAGGGTCTAGTTAAATACGTATATATACGATGTGTTGTGTGCCGCATAGGAAAAAAGAAGCACATGCGTATACAGCGGCATTTCTTGCCTATATAATAATATCCGCGCGCGCGCGCTGCACCGTCCAACAACGATTCAGTCAAATATTATATTATGAAGCTATTCAAGGCAATTCAGCGCGCGCCCTATATATACCGATGCCCGACGATATTGTATCCGTATCGAGTCCGATTGGCCCCGACGCATCGCGTGAACGAGTTTTCTGTGCCCCGCACTTCTCGAAGCTCGAAGATCCGATACGTATTGGTGAGAATTAGGGGGTGTTTTTTCTCCCTTATTCGTTTCTCCTTTCTTTTTCCTCCAGCAGCTTGTTTTCAGGGGTGTAAAATTCGACGAGTCGGCTAAATGAACATTGTATTATTAGACGATATTTGACTGTCGACAATATTCGTGCTGTCTGTTTTACACATTTTAGAATTCTTTTCTAATTCATTCCTTGCATGATCTGGAAAGATCGTTTGTCGATGTGTTTGGTCAGCTTTTTTCAAATCAGGACTTAAAAATTTCAGAAGATTTGATTTTCCTCCTATCTTTTTCTTCTTTTGGTCGAGCTCCGAAATTACAGGGAAAATTTTCATATTCCATCGTTTTAAAAAGCTATGAATTATCAACAAACCTCAATTGAAAAGAAATCTAAATTGAAAAACAGAGTCGAAATTAAGAAGAAATGTTTTAAAAGTTAGCGCAAATCAATCGACTAACAAAAACATTTTCTTTCCAGAGACGTAATTATTCATCAAATTTTACAGAAATACAGTGTGTTATTATTGACATCGCTATGGTACCACAGCCCCGTTTGTTATAGTTGACTATTTTATTGGGTAAGCCATCATCACTTTGTTGACATATTAGTGATCTGTCATAACTTGCGTACTTCCCGAAGTGAGTAACTAATGAATTGAAAATCGAAATATTTTGAACCTCGCAGACTATCTACAACGATTTTAATCTGTATTTGACATTCCTCATCGGTGCTCTTTTTCTCTAACGAGATTCATAGAGAATATTTATATGAAAATAAAATGTATGCGAAAAAATAGAACTTATTGAAATTAGTATTTTAAGAAAAATTTGCAAGATCATTAGATAATCAACGTACACCATGACGTCAAGTATATCATAAATAAAAATGTACAATGAAAAAGTTTCACCTGCCAAAAAATTTATATGTATATATTGTAAATAATATGATATAATTTAAAAACCAAGAAGCATACCGCAGGAATTTAATTTCAATATCGCGTGACTGTAATAAACGACGTCTCGTAACTTTTTTTATAATCTATCTCTCCCTTTGCGTAGCGCTTGGCTATTATATACGTCACCGTAATCCTTTATTATTATCCTTTCGTTCCGACCTTCCATGACTATTCGCGCGACTGAAGCTCTTTTATATATTATATATAGGCTTTATGCGCTTGAAATTATGTCGCGCGCGCGCTCAAGTCTGCGTTATAATTGACATAGCTCGCATAGTATAGCGATGCCTTCGAACGATCGGTGAGGAACGAACTTTTCTGCATGCACAAATCCAGTTCGAATCTTACGTATGACTCGAGTTTTATATACATACATACATTTTTACAAATACAGAAGTTCACGGAAATGTATGAAAACAAGAGAGCCGAGCTAGCTGCGAAAGAGAAAGAGAGAGAGAGAAACGAGTGAGAACCAAAAAGGCGCGATAAGTTGAATAATATGTGAAAAAGTAACCTCCCTTATAGTCGGAAGATGGGTCATTGTGTCGGTGGGAAAGCTCCGGCTACGGTACTCACGTTTCTGAAGGGTTTCTATGCGCGTATACGTATAGCGTTATAAACACGCATGTGCCTCGTGCGAGTATGTGCGTGTATATCGACTGAAATGCGAGATTATACGAGGAGTGTAGTTCCGCACGCGCGAATGTATGTTTCTTTTTTCAATTTCTTCATTCGATTTTCCCATGTACAATGAACGAGAAGAGCAGAGCGAGTTGCGCAACAAACGGAAATGCAAAGATCGAGCGCGCGTTGCCAAAAAACACGGCTCGTTTACGAGTTCGAGGAGTCGTGGCTAATTCGCGCGTCCATTGAAATTAATTGGGACTTTTACAGGCAGCTACGTGGCTCGCTCCTTAACCGCACAAAAGGGGGCTATATTATATAATATAAGCTCGAAATGGGATTTTATTTCGAACAATTGGTCGTAAAATAGTCTAATAGACTTTCACACTCGTGGAACGAGATTCTCCTCGTCGTGTAGCAGTAGCAGCATGTATAATATTATATATATAAAAGTACGAGCTCGACGAGGACGAGGTGCAGGCAACAATGTCCATCCTCGAGTAAACAGCTTTAACTTAATGTATCGACGATAAAAAGCCCGCAGCAGAACGAACTGCGATGGTATGTAGGTACATAGGCACATATATCTGTGCAGTAGTTATAAGCTATATATATGTAGTAGCAGTTGTTTATTGTCACTCGTAGCCATATATATTCTGAATCAGGGCCAATTTGACAGTTATAACCGAAACAAAGTCTGTCTTTTCCTTTGCCCGTTTCTTCTTCTTCTTCTCTCTCTCTCTCTCTCTATATAAACTATGTATTTATGTGCCTATATTCGTGTGTGCATGCGTGTGTGTGTGTGTGTGTGTATCGTTACATTATATTCGCGTACATAGCATCGAGCCCGGATATAAACGAGTGACCCTCGTTTTTAATGGCACAAAGCGCACCTGCATTATTCATAAATGCGCATAATATAATCCAGCGAACAATTAAAAGCCGTGAATCTATAATTCTTCTGCCAATTCATAAAAGTAAATTTCGAGCCTAACGATATGTGTATAATATAAGGTGTGCAGAGAGCGCATATACATAGGATCTCCATCCCGTTTATACTATTTCTTACCCTATGAGCTTTGCAGCTCTAGCTATATACATATACGTGCATCGACACGAACAGGGAAGGGCAGTTCCGCAGCAGTGAAGTAGCAGCAGCAGCAGCAGCAGCATCGAGTATACGTATATATCTATAGCTTACATAATACAACAAACCCAAGACGCCGCATAAAAATAACAAGTTTCGGTGACGAGGACGGCGTAAATCACACCGAGCGCTACGATTTTTCAGCGTAACACCAGCGCGCGGTTACTGCCGCTGCTGCTGCTGCTGCCTGCAGCCGACGAAACAAGTCTTTTATATAGAACTCGCAGCAGCAGCAGCAGCAGCAGCAGCAAAGGGGGCATACATACAAGCGCGTACTTCGTTTCTTCGTATATATGTATGTACCGACGGAAACCGTCTCTATCCGCATTATACCTGCGTATAAAGGCAGCTTTATAGAAAAGACAATGTGCTTGCGCGCGGGGATGTGCACTTGGTAGTTGTGTGCGCGTATAACGCGCTGCTGCTGCTGCTGCGTATAGCTGCCGGAGTATAGGTAGGAGCTGCGACGAGGACGATTTCGGACTCGGTCGCCGCGCAGTGGATCGCGCGCACGAGCTGGCCCGGCGAATATAAAAGGACTGGTTTTAGCTGCTAGTCTCTTTTATATACACACACGGGCTTTTGTGTCGCACGTGCGCGCTCCGACGAGAGAGAGAGAGAGAGAGAGAGAGAGAGAGAGAGAGCACCTCGGGCGTTAAAAGATTTTGCGCTAAACAGTTTTTGCGACTTACTTGAATACCGACGCACACACACCATAGGTAAACGTGGGCTACCTATATAATGTACGCTCCTTCCGAAAAGGTGTTTAAACACGGGCGCACGAATTTTTCATGTTTGCGCTCGTCTCTCTCTTTCTCTCTCTGTACATATAAATACAATCTACAGGAAAGGATCCAAACAGGAAAGGATGATCGGCGCGCGGAAAGGATGAAAAATCGCATGCCTCGACAGCAGGTTGACGTACGCGCGCGCGCGCAACAATTATAATATATAGAGGTTTTTTTTTTCTCTCGTGTCTGTCTCCGATACCGTACCTCTGATGAGCCTCGGGTATGATGTCATCGATGACGACGTAAATCATGGCCCCCGCGGCGAAGGCGAGCGCGTAAGGCAGCACGGGCGCAGCCAGCGTGACGCAGGCGGCCCCGAGCACGCCGGCCAGCGGCTCGACCATCCCGGACAGCTGGCCGTACCAGAAGCTCTTGAGCGTGCTGAAGCCGGCGGCCTGCAGCGGCAGCGACACGGCCAAGCCCTCGGGGAAGTTCTGGATGCCGATACCCACGGCTAGATTCCTGCAACAAGTATTCCAGCCTTATATATTATGTACTGCATATATATATGTATATGTATTGATGATGATGATGGTGATGCGACGTTGCAAGTCGACTCTTCGTTCCTACTTATAATATACGTACATGCGTCGACTTATTTTTGCGCCCAAAGCCCGTATACGCTGCCGGAGAATCGGAAGGCAACGGTTTATTCATATATACATCCGCGCGTGTATGCGTTTATACGTGTGTGAGTGTACACGTGTAACGAGCCGAGAGAGCGAGAGAAAGAAACGCATATAAGCGGATGACGGCAATATAAGGGTCAAGCCGCGCGCGAGTTGCCGGTGAATGAACGAACGAAGATGTTTCTGTATATGCGCTCGCTTACTGCAAGATACTTTTCGCAGCTCTCTTGGCAGCTTCGTGAATGAAAGCCAACGCTTAGCGCGCGCTATATAGACACACAACAGTTATGACGCGAGCCGGCCGCGGATATGTAACACATCGACGATTTAAGCAGCGCGAAGCTCGCCAGGTATTCGTAGCGCGCGCGAAAATAACGAGAAAAAAAAAGAAGCAGCGATATCGACGCACAGCTCGCGGGATCGAATCGCGGCGCGAAAAACTTCTGCGCTAGCGTCTGTGCTTGTTATACACATATCGTGAGTATAGGTGAAAGCTCGATTTGCAACGACGAGCCACGCGCGGCGCGTGCATACATTACATATCGCGCGATATATAGGATTATATACGGCCGTCGAGAATTAACGAGAGCAATTATACGCAATGACGAGCTCGTGGAATTTGGTTGTTTCAACTCGAGACGATTAGCTATACGCGCGCCGCATAATCTTCCTCTCCCTCCCTCCGTCCCTCTCTTTCAAATGCATACAGTCTACATGCATAATATGCGTGATCGTGTGTGCAGCGACGTTTAAACGTTCGATGCGTGCCTGCGCGAGTATGCAAGCAGCTAAAAGCAAGAGAGAGAGAGAGAGAGATGCAAGAGACCAGACGCCCATTCCAGACGCTTGGCGCATTCTTTCTCGTATGACGACGTTATATAAGTTATGCGTGCATGTATTATATATTATATGCTGAATGCGCCCGCCACGCGGCGTTAAAGGATTGCGCCGCGACCACACGATAAGTAGATATGAAAAGTCGATCGATCGATCGATACGTACATATTTTATTACTATCGATTCGATATTCAAACATTTCTCCAACAGAACGCGATTGGCATTCGCCCTTTTAATTTCATCTTTTTAATTTTTTTGCCTTGATAACGAAATCTTTTCCGAGTTCGTTGTATTTGGTCGCACAAAAGATCGTACGACAAAAAATTATTGGCAAGAATTATGGGATGTTTATGCAGAAATAACTCAATGATTCATTAATCATCATCGGATATAATGAATACTTTTAATGACTGCAAGATTTCACGTCTCAAATAGACATATTACTCATACAATGTTTGCGATATCTTTGCCGTTACAAAACATATAAGTACTTTGTTCGCGTTTGAAACAATCAATCACGAAATGTTTTTCATACTTCTTTACGTGAATAATTTTTTCAAAAATTAAACATCAATTACATTTTTGGCACGATTCTCCTCAGAAATCATTAATAGATGGCTAGCTTGAAAGCGCTTAAGAAACTTTTTTGATACAGTCTACTTTGAGTAAACTAAAATTATTCATAGCAAATCTAAAAAAGCTACTGGAGAAACTCCGACATTACACATTTTATTACAGTTTTTCATCGTAACTTTTATCTTTTACTTTTCTTTGTTAGTATTTTTGCTGTAATTGCAAACTTTATTAATTAGAGTTACTTCCGCTGGAATCTCACTCTTATGAAAAAGAAGATGAAGCAGGAAGCATAATTATAATAGGACAGATTAGATAGCTATAATTACAATCCTCGTACATAAGCTTGGTAGAAGTCTTACTTATCTTTTCAATATTGATACATGCGATGTCATAAATGATGTTATGTATTTTAGGATCAACGAAGTAAAGCGAGACGTGTGAATTTTCGAAAAGACTTGAATCATTTGATTTTCATGAAAATCGGCTTGTTCAGAACCGATCGCGAGACTATACAGCTACCGACACCCCAGCGAGATTCTCGCTCCGACAGATCGGTAAATTTGTAATAATATCCCTTTCAATTATGTTCAAGAATAAAGCTATGTATTATTTACGTCGAGGCACGCGGTATTTTCACGCGTGCACACGTCTCGATTGATTTTTCTGCAGCTCTCTCCCTCTCGCGCGCGCGCGCAAACATTAAAGGAGAGCTTCGGAATTCTCTCGCGCATTCCTCAGGACTCTCGCAAGCGGTATACACATATGATATACCACGGTGATCGGTATATTAGCTAGCCGCCACCGAGCGCACGCACATACCGCGTATAAAGAGTTATATATAGTGTTGAGGAGGCTCGTTCGATGCAAGCTGCTGTACAGTAGCCGCGCTTGGACGAACTTACGCATCGTGCAATAACGCTGCGTGAAGCGCGTGCACAATGTCAAACAGCTATTCTGCTGCCCTATAATAACAGTTAGCTACCTCAACATGGACGTACATTGTTCGAACGATTTCTTCTACTAAATAATATCTCAACTAAAAAAATAAATAATACCCAAGTTCCTAGCTTTAACACTTTGGTATGGTTTAATTAAATTTAACATTTGCTACACAAGAGTTCGATTGGTGAAGGAGGATGACTTTTGAATGAGTCTTGAGAGATTTGACGGTGACATTCCACAACCCCCGAAGTTAGGGGCATCTAGTCGGACGAAACTCAACTTGACTACACCCTTGGCAAGACTTTTTGAGATCAGGGTCCAATTAAGATATTTGTTTTTCAGTATCTTGTGTACCTCGAGGTCAGTTGGATTAAAATAGGTTACATTGACGCTTCATATTTTTCATGGTCGGTCTCATCGCTCACCGAATCGAACCAGGGCTCCAACCAAGTTTCTTTTGAATAGATCATCCACCAACTCAAGATGAACTGTCTTCAATGTAAATACCGCGACCCATACCTTAGTAGCTTGGGCTCCACCCGAATGAGACTATGGCGTTACAGGAAAAGTTAGGTGAAACTATATTGATCGATTTTTAGTGTAGTAAACGTCGTAATAGTAAATCCTTCGAATATGTTATTTATGACAAATCATTTGGATATTAGCATGTACTCAAAATTCCCATTCTGGTAGGGCTTAAGTTGAATTTTTTCCACGGTAGAAAATTCTCGCTTCGAAACAAGAATTATTTTTAAACTTTGCACTCCTACCCCACAACTGATTTCCATACTTGTAGAGGTTTGAACAACTGCAATCTTTGATAAAAAATCTCGGTAAATATAGAGACTACTCAGCTCACCCGATGCAAAGTATATCGTGTTACTATTAATGGAAAGTATTGTTTTGCAATCATCATGAACTCCGATCAACTACGTACTGTAAGTGCACATCTCAGCGTCGCATCTGAACATTTATTCACGCATGCGTTTTTGCCACAGTGTATTGCTGCGATCCGTACTCAACAAACCAATACGCAAAGAATAATTTCCTCGCTAAAATCCAATTGATTTTTCATATTTTCACGTACAAGGTAACAACAATACCTTCCTAATACTTCATTAAAGCTCGATTGGAACATAATTAATGTGCATGGGTGCAATCGTTAAGAAAAATTTCTCGCTTCATTTATTCATGTGAATTTCGTTCGACACCCGTCGCACAGCTATAGCTTTCTCTGGGTTCCAAAAATCATAACAATTTTACTAATGATTGATTTATACCTTAGCAACCATTCAATGCACTTTGACGCACGAGATGTATACCAGCTCGTGGACAAAGGCTATCACATTAGTCAGTAATTTCAAAACTCGCGCTTAATGTAGAGATGGCATCAGTAAACCGTTCATTACGATGACACGATCAGATTATCACTTTGAAAGAAAAATTCTGATATTCGTTTTTCGCGTACGCGCGAGCTAAGATTCACCAGGGTTGAAAGACGCGCATTCGTCTCCACTTGATTTCCTGTTGTACGTCTCGTTGCCTTTTGCTACCGATGCTATAAAGCAACTCTGAGGTCACCACTGATAAATCGATCGACTTGATAATAATTACTACTCGTGTAACCAACCGTACCGTTGGTGCATGAGAAAAAAAGAAGAAAATTATATTCATCAAATATCATACGCATCGAAACGTGCGAAATGTGCGTTCAGAAATTTCCGCGTTTCCAAGGCAAAATAGAAAGCCCCTCCGAAGAAGCCTATGAATTTATCGATCAACGTAAATCACCGAGCTTATACAAATAAATAAATTACACGATAGTTGCATCGTCTATGTGCGCGCATCGCACGCAAGCAGCGCGCGAAAATAGCCACGCGCAAGCGGCGAAACGGAGCAATAAATAAAAAAAGGTGCAAAAGTTCCGCGACAAACGAAATAAGACGGAGAGAGAGAGCGAACTAGAGACGATGTAGAGGTAGAGAGGGAGAGAGAGAGACTCACAGATGCTACGCGTGCGTCAGAGACATCAACCTCCGTGGAAGCAGCTGTTGAGCTCCGTTGAATCTCCGTCAGACTAGCTTAACTATACACTAGGGTGGTCCACTTTTTCAAAAATTTTTTGTATCTCGGGGGATCCATCGGAATCTGAAAGTTTGAGGTTTAAAATGAAGTTTCCTTTAAACGAGAGCTCAAATAAATGATTTTAGATGGTGTCGATGGATTTTTGAAGTTTAAAAACGTGCTCCTAAAAAGGAGCAAAATCGGGGCAACCATTCGATTTATTTCAAACTTTGCTCAGAGTGTAAAAATGACCTTAACGATACATTTTCTTACGTATTTTTGTCTGCGGAATCGAATGCCGTAGTTAGTTTTGACCTAGGAGCACAATTTCATTGAAGAAAATACACTTTTTCGATCGTTCTTTTTCGCAAATTTCGCAAAGTTCATTTTCAAGCGAGCGGCAAATGAACAGAAAAAATCTAGGAAATTTTTTGACACCACCAAAATGTAGGATTTTTTATGACGAATCCAACGGTGTATATAAGTATACACTTTAAAATTATTTTAATGCCGAAAAAGCACGATTTTACCTCAAAAAACGATATTAAAAAATGGAAAAATGGAAAAATATATTCGTTTCTTCAAGAAAATGGCTGAATATAATCACTCATGAAAATAATTGAATACAATTATCTGATAGGTTTTCTTCTCACCTTTCAAACGCCGTTTTCAGAGTTAAAAAATTCACAAAATTCGCTGAGATACAGCTGTTTTTGTACGATGCCCTTTTTTGCTTAAAAATCTGCTTTGCTGGTTTTTAATGAATAGAGCCAGCTCAGAATTATTGAATTTCAACCCAAAAAAGTGCATCGTACAAAAACAGCTGTATCTCGGCGAATTTTGCGAATTTTTCAACTCTGAAAACGGCGTTTGAAAGGTGAGAAGAAAACCTATCAGATAATTGTATTCAATTATTTTCATGAGTGATTATATTCAGCCATTTTCTTGAAGAAACGAATATATTTTTCCATTTTTCCATTTTTTAATATCGTTTTTTGAGGTAAAATCGTGCTTTTTCGGCATTAAAATAATTTTAAAGTGTATACTAATATATACCGTTGGATTCGTCATAAAAAATCCTACATTTTGGTGGTGTCAAAAAATTTCTTAGATTTTTTCTGTTCATTTGCCGCTCGCTTGAAAATGAACTTTGCGAAATTTGCGAAAAAGAACGATCGAAAAAGTGTATTTTCTTCAATGAAATTGTGCTCCTAGGTCAAAACTAACTACGGCATTCGATTCCGCAGACAAAAATACGTAAGAAAATGTATCGTTAAGGTCATTTTTACACTCTGAGCAAAGTTTGAAATAAATCGAATGGTTGCCCCGATTTTGCTCCTTTTTAGGAGCACGTTTTTAAACTTCAAAAATCCATCGACACCATCTAAAATCATTTATTTGAGCTCTCGTTTAAAGGAAACTTCATTTTAAACCTCAAACTTTCAGTTTCCGATGGATCCCCCGAGATACAAAAAATTTTTGAAAAAGTGGACCACCCTACTATACACGCACGAGAGCTCGGAAAGCGATCGCGATTTTGCTCTACGAAGCCCCGATATAAATCAATAATTTGCAAAATAGCGCACGAATCGAAGAATCCAGAGGCTACCGAAAAACGCGTGTAAATTGCAAAAACTCATCATTGCAGTGATAAATTAATTTGCGGGTCGAGTCTTCTGCTTTCTATCCCGATCGGGGTGTAACGGAAAGTCCAGCATGCACGCAGAGGCCAATGCAGCAGCCACGGACTTGATTAAAAGGCCGCGCGCGAAAAGAGTTATGTACGTATATATCTCGAATAGAATTTATGAAAATTGAACGTTGAAAAATAGAAAGATCACTTAAAAGGCTGCATTCCGTATATATATATATAGACACGTAAAAGCGCGCTGCAGCTACCCGTAGTTCACAATTCAATTATTACTGTTACGAACTTTCAAAGGCAATTTCACCGCGCTCGCTCGAGAGCTGCTGCGCACAGGTAGTTGTTGGCTTCGCGGGCGATCGCGAGACAGACACCATAGCGCGCGCGAGCTTATAATATACAGCTGTGTGCTGCACCAGCTGCCTACATAGTTTTCTATGAGAATCAGTGTATTATGTATGTGTATGTGAGCGCTGCAATGTAGGTACACCGCGAAAAAAGAAATCACACGCAAAAGTGTGACCCAATATAGTCTCTCTCTCTCTCTCTCTCTCTCGGCAGTGCACGCGGATCGCGCGCTGCAGTGCGGATGAAAAATGTGTTCACCGCTGGTGGTGGTGAATGCCGCCGCCGCCGTTGCTGCTGCTGCTGCTCTGCCACTCTATACTCTCCTCTCCCGGGTATATAATATATATAAGGCCTAGAAAATCGCGGCTCTCTCACGTTGTCCATGAATTGCCGAACTATCGTATGTAGTGTGCGTGTCAGTGCGGTATATATACACACACACACACATACACATACATATACAATATATACATACACGTATAAAGCAAGAGAGCAAGTTGCACATACACAGAGTATATTATGCCAAAGTAGCAACAGCAGCCATAATACCTGTAGTTGTGTATACTTGTACATATGCTGTATACGCGCCGGTCAATGTCCGCTCGTGAGAACGGAATGTAAGTTTCGTCGTCGCGACTCTCCTCTCCTGACTCTCTCTCTCTCTCTCTCACTCTCTCTCCACATATATATAAAAATTACATTCGCACATATGCAAGTGAGTTTGGGTTTGTGCATCTACGTTGCATTCGCCAAATAAATCTATTTTACCCTATTCGCGCGATTTTTAACCATCATCTTTTGTACGGATTATTTGAATATAGAAATGATTTTCACACATGAACGGAAATTGGAATTTTTATGTCAATTTTTTGTTGCATTCAGTTACTGTCGTGAAAATAAATGTTATTTATTTTAATCTCTCGCGAGTAAAATAAAAATTTGAAAATCATTGTGTACGCGCTAGCAGCGCAAATGCCATTTTCATTTTCAAACTATTCGATGGCAAAGCGCGTTATACACTCGACTGGAATTTCCGAAGCACCCGAGTTCACGGTGCAGACAAAACAAGCGCGCGCGCGCGACAAAATCGCGTACATTGCTTATAAAAATCAATATCAGCAAAAGAAATTTTTATCGCGGAGGATGTATATAACATAACACTGTATATAGAATGAGAAAAGTGCGACGACGCGTGGCCGAGGTAAGAAAAAGGAGTTTTTCAAGCCAACACAATCAATACGATGTAGGAAGGGAATACGGATGAATCGAAAATTAAAGAGAATAGCTGCGACGAGAGAGCAGCGAGTAGGTATATTATGGCATGCACATTGGCTATAAGGTACATAGGATACGTATAAGGAGCGTAAACGCGTGTGCAGAGTTGATACTGCTGCAGACACGCGTGCAGGACGTTTCTCGACCTTCTTCAAAACGCCTGTTATTATCGCTTCTGAGATTCAGCCAGCAAAAAGCTTATATACAGAAAAGTCCAAGCTTCTGCAGCAGCAGCAGCAGTACTCGAGGCAAACTGGCCAAGCTAGTTTCGCACTCCGCTTCTGCTGCTGCTTCTTTAAGCTGCTGCTGCAGCGGCAACGACGCCCTGCGACTTTTAGACTGTTACATGACCACGATGATGTGATCCAGCCAATGTTATATAGCTATATACGCGTACAAGTATATACGGACATGCTGTTCTCCATTGCCTTTCATGGGGTTGAGGAATTTTCAGGAGCGTGGACGTGTGTGTGTGTGTGTGTCCGTGCGAGTGCACGGAAAGGAAGAAAGTCGCAACCTCGCGTCAAGAGGCTCAGCAGCAGCAGCAGCATACACAGCCGAGAGAAATTTAAAGAGCCGCGCAAACGCGAATCCATTCATAAAGCGCGCATCATTCGCAGGTATACACACACACACATAGCCGAGTCTTTGGAAATTTTCGGAGCGAACGGCATTCGACAGCCGCAGCGGCTCTCTCGGCAAATAGCGACTCTCGGTGATCCGTCGATGCGCGCGCGGCATGCATATCCATACATAACATTGCCAAGCGGTTTTCTTTCATATCGCGCTGTGTAGTGGTGCATGCGCTCGCAGCGATGGTCGAGTCGTTCGTTCGCTCGCTCAGGCTGTTGCAGTACCGCATGGATCTCGAGCTGGCGAGACAGAGAAAACGTAGGTGGAGTAACGTTGCAGCTTAAAGGCAGCATTTCTGCTGCAGCGCGGAGAGCAGCACGGAGCTAACACAGGGCCACCTTAGCTGTGTGCTGTACGCTGCTGCTGCTGCTGCTGCTGCAGCTACGTCTCTCTCTCTCTCTCTCTCTTTCTCTCTTTCGCTCTTTCTCTTTGGTGTGCGCCAGCTCGCGCTCGCTCGCGTTGGAATGTGGTGCGCGGGCAAATCGCGGTCGGCTCTGCAGCAGCAACTCTTCGTGCTGCTCGTTCCCATGCATTCCTCTCTTTCTTTCTCTGTTCTCATTCTCTGCATACACACGTACAGGCTTTACATGTACACACGAACACACACATACACACACGACTATATGTGTACACTTGCACGTATATATACTTATACGTGCGCGGCGCATTCGTATATATATATATACGTACATACACTTCGCAGCACGTATACATGTATGTGTACGCGATTGCGCTTGTGCGAGAGAAAAATTCGAGCTTGGCTCTCTCGACGAGTTCGAGAATCGACTCGAGCGATACGACACGTTAGGCACTGCAGCATATAAATGTGTATACCGATCGCAACGACGCTAGTTGCTGTCTCGTTATATTATACCTATGCCGTACGCTATATTGATCGGACTCGCGGCGCTCGACAGCTGCGATGATCCGCGCCATGGCTGTCTCTTGCCTATTGTCCGCGTCGATTCGCAAATTTATCCATCGCACTAGACGGCGCGCTAAAAGATATCGAGATGGAAGCGAGCATTTTCGCGCGCATATAGCGATCTTTCTTATTGTGCGCGACAGATATTCGCTCCGAATTTTCACCTGTTCGGGTAATTATTTTACTCCGTGCGCATGCAGCGTAATCCGACAAATTTCTCGCGAGTCTCTTCTCGAGAAAATCAAAAGCTAATTTGCGCAGTTCCTTTCTCCCTCTCTCTCTCTCTCGCTCTTTCTCCGGCCGCCGCGTGCACCTGATCGAGCGCTAGGCTCGAATCAAACTCGAAGAAATTCGATCTAGAATTTAATTCTAATCTGCAGTTAGAATTGCATTATTGCGACAAAGAAAAATGAGCGCTGCAATAGTCGCGCGAGCTCGGCAGTGCTATGTGCGCACATGCCGTACATAAGGTACCTACATACATACATGCATACACAGAGGCGGCTGCAATTCTACGGCAGTGGCGGCGACGGCAGCGGGCGCGTAATACGAGAAAAGCGAGCGCGACTCGCTATAGTAGACCTATATACGGGCGCGCAGAAGAGAGGCTCTCCGCGCCGCGTGTAGAGAGCGAAAGAGAGAAAGAGAGAGAAAGAGAGCCCATGCACAGAGTCGAGAGAAAAGTATTATATTGGCTTATGGAATGTCACATAGAGTCGCGCAGGTAAATTGATGCTTCGTTTCTTGGAAGTGTGGATTTGCTCACTGCCGCTGTTGCTGTTGCTGCTGCTGCTACTTCTCTTTCTCTCTCGCTCGCTGTATAATAAGCTAAATAGAACGGGATGGCTATCTTGCGCTGTTCTCGCAGTTCTCTCTCTCTCTCTCTCTCTCTCTCATGCTCTCCGATGCGAAGATTAACAAAGCCGAGGCCCAAGCCAAGGGGGAGGTTACTATTTTCGCACGAGTATTCCAATCTGCACACTCGCATGTGCACGGCATTATATGCGATACACACGTACATACACACACAAGCAGCGCAGCGCGTCTCCCTCGACTCTCGATTCATATAAATGTCCAATTCATCTTGTATCGATGATTTTGCGAGCGAATTACGGCCACGTATTTTATATACAAAAATAAGTGAGACACGTCTATACGGAGCCTCGATAAGGTCGAAGCTGCTATATATATATACGCGACCATTCCGAAGGCATTTCTTTCGAATTATTCTCTCGAGCTCGTGTGCATGCGGCCGGCTATACGAGCGAAACGAACGGTACAAACGCAGCAGCGAGCGTTTAATGAAAATGTGCCTCTGAACAAACACAACGTTTCAAGCGGCCGTCGTCGTCGTCATCGTCGTCTAGTGCGGATGTTGCGATCAATGAACGCCCGTGTCCTTTGCAAAAAACGTCATTCCGCTGTAGCCGTCGAGGCACGCGGACTTCTTGCGCACACACAGACGCACACCCATGTATAACTATACGCGCGTGTATTTGTGTAACGCGTCACGATCGAAGCAGATATTTCATAAAAATTAATTCTCGATCGTTACTTAATGAAAATACCAAGTGGAATTCTTGTTTGTTATTGGTACAAACGAGCGAATCATGCGTTCGATGCGTGCTCGCCGATTGTTATTACTGTTCAAAAGTACTCGAGATGCAACTTATACCGCGATATTTTTGTACAAAAACTCGCGCAAAGTTAATCAAACTCTCTTGCCCCTGAATTACAACGCTACCGAAAATTTCTACATCATTGTTGAAAAAAAAAAATTCAATCGATTCGATAAAGTGTAGACGCAAAAGTTTATACTATCGCTTGAGCAGTGCAGAGAACCAAACGGAGTTAATATTTTTGTCGCAGAGCCGCTCGTTTTAAATGTACGAATACGCGCGGACATATTTTTATAAATTGTTGGCATCGGCTATCTCTGGGTATGTGTGTGTACACGTACTTATGCTAGTGCAACTATACGACTATACGACTGATCCGTTAGAACGTCTGCAAGTCTCTCTCCCTCTCCTCGGCGATGGCTTGCAACAACTCTTATAAGACTATAAAACACCGATGGTGAGGTCGAACTGAATTCCATGCCATCGTTTTAAAACGCGAACAAACGGAAATTCGTATTATTCCTGTCTTTACACCCGTATGGTATATCTGTATATCTGTATGAATGGCTTCATACAACGCCAAGAAATTTAAACTATTCAATTTTACAACAATTTTATTTGCAACCGATAGCCTGCAAAAAATGCATAGTTTCCGCGAGTTATTTGTTTCACTCAACGAGATATTTAAAATTAATCGATGTATGCAACAGTGTAATGAAGAATATGCGGAAATTTTATGCGCTCCGGCGGTCACTGCTGCTGCTGCTGCTGCTACTGCCTCGCAGTTCAAATGGTCGTTTCATACGCGCAGTTTTATGAATGAACTGCCTACGTATATATACATCTGCAGTGAGTATGAAAAGGAAGATTGAAGCAAAGCACACGTATAATAATATGTGTGTTATGCGTGTGTGTATGTGTAAGCAAATATATACGTATGCAATCGCGCAGAGACGGACAGACTTAGGTTTTATGTATGTATTGGCACGATAACCTTACGCGATTTATCAGCGAAGCGCGTCAAGCTGTAGCAATGCTGTGTATGCCATTCATACATGTTGCACGTATATACATACATGTATGTACGCATGTATCGGTATGAATGTATATATGTACTCGCAAGTGTGCGCTCTACATTCGATCTGCGTGTATGTAAGCAAGTTATATAGCCTATATACACATACCGGATGTACGTCTTCGGACTTTGGAAAAATAAAGAGAGAGAGAGAGAGAGAGAGAGAGAGAGAGAAAGAAAAGAAAAAGAAGTCGTCATAGATTATGCTCGCGATCGCGCACTTGATATATTTTATTTGCACGAGTAATAATCGTGCGTGCGCGTAAATATTTTTCAATCCGCTTTTTCTCTCTCTCTCTCTCTTTCCCTCGAGCTGACTCGGTCCGCGTTCATGTGTGAATAAATAATAATTTTGTATCCGATGTATTTTCACGTTAAATTATTCAAACGTGCGTGGAAACATTTTTACGACGATCGAGCATTTGCCACATTGTTAAACCTTTTCTCTTCGCATATGCCGTAACAAATTGATGACGAGACCGGGACGTTAATTAGACTTTTAATCATCGAACAATGCACGGTATGCAATTTTCATACAATCTTTTTATAGCATTCCTCGGTGCGCATTCATTAGCAATTTTGCTGTTTATGCGACCCTTTTGTAAGAAACGAAAGTTCAGATTTTGCCGCGAGATAATGCAAAAAAAGGCCGATACAATCCTTCTCTTTTCCACGTAAAACGTCGAGCTCAATTTTTACGGAAATATCTGCATACGATTATTCTTTTCGATCGTGCGGCTTTGAGAGAGCTGCATCGATGCCGATACATATAACCCCTTGCGAGCGCACGTATACATAATAAACACGCATACGAGCAGCAGCGCGCGCGCACACACACACACACGTGCATGGCTTACACACGGACACAATGCGAATATGCCCAAGATGAAAAAGGGGGAAAGAGCAAAGCTGGAAGCGCAAGAATAAGAAGTAGACTGCAGCAGCAGCGCACGCGTGCACGCGCTCGAGCTCATTTCCAGGAATCTTCGACGCGCTTTTATAAAAACTCTTTTTCTCGCACTTTGGACACGCGACCGAATTGCCTCTGCGCGCAAACATACACGCACTCGTACGGCACCAATTCTAACATGCATTATACGAATAAACGAGCCTCGAGATTCCTCGTAAGCATTTTTACGCTTCTTGAGCTCCTGCGGCTCGTGCGGCCGGCGTGGCTGGAGCTTTTTTTTCCTCGTTTGTTTTCATTATTTTCGATAAATCTACGGCAACTGTTTTTTTTTTTTCATTGCAATATCGCTTCGCAGTCGAACACGCGTTAATCGAGCCACAGCATCGGCCAGAGAGCAGCATAAATAAATAGAAGTAAATAGAAATAAATAGAATGTCTATTAGGTCGCTATCGGGGTTTTTTTTCTCGTAATATCGTGAAAAAGTTCGGGCGCTGCTTCGACGCAGGTTGAAAAGTTGCTGCCTATTATATGCGCTCGGCGCGTTGCATGTACTGCGCGCGTGCAGCATCTCTCACTCGGCGAGTTATACGCCGCGCAGCGCATAAGAGAGCGAGAGGAAGAGAGAAAGACTTTTGTGATGTGCAGTTTACAACAATATGTATATATACCTGTATATACTTTTTTATGCACACACACACACATACACACATGTATACGTATATACGGACACACGGAAAAAGGGTGGGGATGGAATGCGCGGCGCCTAAGGCTGGCTGGATTCCAGGGCCACCGTCGTGTACCAACATCGCGTCCACTGCACACATACATGCACGCTCGCACTCACACACGCGCACGCGGAGTCAGCCGCGGCTGCTGATGCAGTTTTCTCTCCATTCATGCAGACCTCCTACCTTGCAACGTGCACTTCCCCCCTACCTTACAGATATGTATGTATGTACTGTATACATCAGTAATGTTACATGCAGTGCTGCACCAAGCCTTTATGTGCTGTACAGTTTCGTATGTTAACATGAATGATCCGCAATTTTCCAGATGAGAGACATCTACACGAAGTCCGAGCAAAAGTCGACGACAATCGCTACGCGCGCACACGATCGAGTCGGTAAAGAGGCTCGTTCGCTTCCACGCGGATAAAGTAGAGCTAAAAATCGGTATACGAAGCTTTCCATATAGCTATATGTTTGTGCCATTATATGCACCAATTATTATCATTGTTGAGTAGCGGTATCGGCAGTTTATGACGGGGGCAGCCTTTATTATATTCATCGCTACTGACGGTGTTTAATTATTTTATGGCTGCATAATTTAACAATTATTCACTTTAATGGTTTACGCTGAGAAAAAAATAAAAGAAAAAACGTTTGTGTACACTGTTATTCGGTTAAGGAGTAAACGAGGAGCAATTTTCATTGCTCGTCGATACGCAGCTAATGTATTATACTCAACAAGCTGCTGCATATATATAATAAAATCGAACGTGCCGGATCACGCGACTGCGGTGGCGGCGGCACATACGTTAACGATCGACGTACACTTGAACCTCTGACGTTGCAACGAGGTAATCCAGTGATTTCTCTTCGACCAATATTTATACGTTGCCTATACGTGCGTCACGTCGGACTAACGTGTATTACATATATTATAAAATACATGCGCTCATCGTAAAAACGACGATGTAGCACGTGTTTCGCCCTTGACTATACATTCGCTGTCCGTATACACGATAATTACGACAATAAAGCTCTAATCGCTTTGCTAAGTACGCGCGCTCAAGTACGCGATCGCTGTTAAATGAAAGAGTGAGAGAGAGAGAGAAGAAAAAATAATTACCTAGCGTTTTCGAAGGTAGCCGATGCGCTGCTGCCCACCGCGCCGAAAGCTACTCCTACGGCCAGTCCCTCGGGGATATTATGTACCTTGAAGCGCGACACAAAAAGACATTATCAAGAGCAAGTTCCAATAATTCGATATCAAAAGTGGACGAACTTACAGTGATAGCGATAACGAGTAACAATATTCTTTTCCACTGGTCGTTTTTGGCCTCGCTGCCGGGATCCTCGTACGTGGCCATCACCTCGCCGGACTCTTGATTGCGGATGGGATTCGCTGGCTGTCTTCTCCGAGCGTTCTGCTCGTAAAAACCTGAAAATAATGTCCAAGCGTTTGCGAAAATCGCAAATATTAGTTGGTCCTCTCGTCCGCGCGTACGTATCGCGTATTAATTGTTTATATTTCATCCCAGTAGTATTGTAACCCAAGTAGTATGTCTTTATGCTTATGTCAGCCATTTCCCATCCGCAAGCAACCATAAAGTTTTAATTAAATAACGAATGATTAAAATTTTAGCGATCTTAAATCATACATTATGTGTGACAGATATAGCAACGAAAAAATGACTTAGATGAGTTAAATGAATACTTGAGCCCATACCACATAGATAGGTTAGTTTTATATTTAGGTAAAAACGTAGAATTTTCATAAGATGGTCAGTTTACATAGATTTTAAATTGAAAGCAAATGTAAATTTTACTTTCCAGTGATTATATTTGTGATTATGCTTCGATCAAACATATAATTTAAGTTAATTATAGTTTTGTAATGTTAATAACAAAAGAAACAATGTTAGAGTTAGTCAATATTACTTCACGTTTGAATTAGCAAGTTATCTAAAGAATTGTAAATTATTTAAAATAATAATCCATGTCTATGTTCGAAGCATGCTTTGATTAATCATTTGTCAAAAAATGTATAAGTAACCTTTGCAAATTCCAACCACCCGTCATGCGTTAAAATTATATTTGAAGGCGGATCCAGGACAAGTCTTCGCGTATAAGATTTTTTACTTTTTTACCTATTTCTCGGTGTACTATGTGCAAAGTTCATACTACGTAAAACAGCTGATAAAATCGATTGTCAGCCGCTCCATCATAAAATATGTCAGGTTCCGTAATATTACGGCTGAAAATAATTTACGTGGGCGAAAAAAATGATAAACTTGCAAGCTCTATACTTTTCAAACACTACCTGGATCCAGCCTTTCGCTATGCAAAAACTTAATATACATAAGAGCGAAAAAGAAGTAACGAAGCAGAGCATTGGTTGGCTTTACAACACTCTCGTTCTTTTCATATGAATTTAAAAAAATTTTTGGCTTCAACAGCACGATGGAATTCTGATAAACTTTCGTTTGAAAAGCATCCTTTACAAAAAAAAATTTCAGCACGTTCGCTTCAGACATGATGGGATTTGACGTTGATGTACATTTCAAAAGTGTAAATGATTGAACGATAAACGTATGAAAGAGCAGCACGAATATTTTGACTTTTTTCAAAATCCCTTTTTTTTTTTGAATGAAAAATATTTATGTATTTTTTATTAAAAAAAAATTATTAGAGAAAAAAGTAAAAAATTAAGATATTCATTTTCTTACGCAATGAAAATGATTCTCGAAAAAAAATTGCATTACATAACAATAAGCATGATTCTGACCATTGATATATACCAGTGCAGATTTTCAGTCATCAGATTCAACAATGCATTCAAACTAAAAAAAAGAAAACAATCACAAAGAAGTAATAAACAAAAAAAAAGAGACAAAAACTAAAAATGTAAAATACAAAACCAACGTATAAGTACAATACAAAGTATAACAAAAAAAAAACTTAAATGACCCCGAACAACCTAAAAAAAGATATAGAAAACGAATAAATAGAAATATTGAAATTAAAATCAACAAAGGTAAAAATAAAAACGAATAACATCAACAAAGTGTGTATAGAGGGAGCAATATCTGAGCGTGTAGTGTGTGTGCGTGTGTGAATCAGAGGGGGTACCATCGTATCTGTCGGACTCGGCCTTAAATGTCCCGCTGGCTTTAGCATTAACAACAACCTCTGCCGCAATGTCCTCTTTATCACTCTTTAGCTTAGTCTTGGAGCGCGTCGCTCTGTATGCGACGACCGTGGCGACGTCGTCGCCGGGCAACTTTGTCGTCGTTGCCGTCGCCGCGCCCTTCGTTTTAGCCGCGCTCTTATTAGGAGCGCTGCGCTTTGCTTTTTGCTTGCGCTTGTTGTTGTTCATCGTACCGACTGACTGCATGGCGAGCAGCACGTTGGGCGACTGTATGCCAAGGTACGTGATGAGCGCGTCCGTCCCGTAGACGAAGGCCGCCCCAATGAGGAAGCCGATGGCAACCGGCACGAAGGCGTACTCGCCCTCGGCCCCGTACAGCTTCGACTCGCTCGCCATCTCGATCGCCGGCGACAGCAGGGACCAGTAGCTCGCCGCCACCATCACGCCCGCTGCGAAGCCCAGGCTCACGTCCAGCAGTTTTCTCTGCAATTGTCCCAAAAATCCATATGCGGAATGAAATTAGAAAATCTTGCTCGACAAATTAGACCGTTTAAATACGCGGTTTTGCACGCGAGAGCGAGAAATCAAAAGTAGATAATTTTTTCAACGCCGTCGCCGTTTTTTTTTCCGACGCGGTAGATAATGATCCAGATATAGTTATTTTCATTAAAGTTTCACTACCGATTTGTCTCGAGGCCAGACTTAAAAATTAGAAACGATTTATGTCTCGTTAATTGACCTTTTCAGCGAGCTTTCCAAATCAAGTGCATTCGCTCGTTGACATTAGCGTCAAATATTGATCGATCGTTGAAATTTATCGTCGATACGCACGTAAATATCCGAGCACTTGCGGAAACGCTTGTAACGTGCGCTGCACGTATAGATAAAAAAAAAGTAAATATCGTCGCATTACGCATCGAGCGCGCGAACTTGTCGTGCTTGCACAAGTTTGCCGAGCCAAGCTTTTTATCGAGAAGCTGAAGAGAGAACGCGATGCAGTAGACCAATTTCTCGGAGTTCTAGTCGCAGACACGCGCGCAATTCATCGAGCCGCGCGTAATCTCATTGATAACGATTAAATCTTGCGTAATAAAAGCTGTGTGCACGCAGCGACGATGGTGACAACAGGAAAACGTTCGACAAATAAATATTGCGTTCGACAATGCACAGCAAGCTACTCGAGAGCAGGCAGCGAATGCACTTCAAAGAACTTTGGTATACGAACGATTCATTAAAAAGGCATCGCGCTCGGACGTGTTGCCGTGACTCGCGACGACGATTATTTTTTTTTATTTCGTTGACTCGGAGAAATATAAAAAAAGATTCACGGCGAAATTCGAGAGTACACGGATTCAAGGAAATCGCTTATTCGAATGACGATATAAGAGATGAATGTCAATGGGTAGATGTCTCCTATATCAGCATTCGCTGCGACTACGTCATATATGGTCGCAGTAGCAGCAGTCGACTCTTGTATTACACGTACAAGAGTCCCGAATAGCTCCAAAATGTATCGATCTATTTTTTTTGTTTTAAATAAGTATACGGAAAATGATTGAATCTTACCTGTTTACCGCGTATAACGACGACGACGGCGGCGCCAGCAGCTGTCAGACCCCAGGTAAACAGGGTGCCGAGCAGCGCCTGCGTGACCGGCGAGTAATCCTTCAGCATTTTTCGGCCGTTTCTTTTCTTCAGCGAGTCTGTAGTAGGAGCTTTACACTACCGGCGATTGCACGCAGGACTCAATAACTGTTTGTACGGAGTCAAATGGAACTTTCAGCCGACACGAAGAAAAAAAGTCGAGATAAAAAAAGGAGCGAAAAGAGATATCCGGCGAATTTATGTATCCGATCGGCGGCACACTCGGGCAGTTATACGCGCTCGCGGTTCACGAATACATAATAAGGACACGGCAATGTATAAAAGTACACGCTAACTACTACTACTACTATTACTACGACAGCAGCGTGTATGATATGCTCTCGCGGCGCGCGCGAACCAATGTGCGTATTATACTCGTTCGTCCAGTTCGCGCGAATTATATGCCTCTCTGCATTTGATGTGGCAGGCCGCGCGAGCCGCTCGTGTGTGTCTGCCACGGATTAAAATGTACATAAGGTGTTTTATAATATATAGGTGTGCTGTATATATAGTGTTTTCCTTAAAAACCTGTGGCAGCGGCGGCAACACTCGCGGGATCGGGCACTACTCGGAGTGTGTGTGTTGTGCCCCTCTACCCACTTAAGTAGCAGCAGCAGCAGCACTCAGAAGCGCGTTCGAGTTAGCACGCGCGTGTGTTTATACGCGGCGCGGCCACTATGTAATTCGCGCACTACTCCGACGCCGCCGCCGACAACGATGCCGTGTGTGCGTGCGCGTGTATTACACTAAACCACTTTATAATCGTTTCTGAGTGTACCCGATTCAACGCCGAGTCTTTTTTTCTGCTTCTTTTAGTTGCTCCGGTTTTATCTTTTTTCTAATTTTTTTTTCTTCGTGCACAGGAGCGCAGCAGCACTGTCAGTGGGCACTGTCACGTGGACACGCATGGAAAGCCAACAACTGCCGCTCTACCCGCCGTCGTCTCGCTCCTTTTTTCTTTTTCTCCTTGTTTCGTTTTTCCTTTGTCTCTGTTTGTATTAAACTTCAACGCTTCGGCAAGGTCGTTTGTATCGAGCTGTTTCTCCGCCTGCAGCCGCACTTTTATTTTTTAATTATGTTCAATGGCTTCTAATAACAACTTCCGCAGTGGTGTCGGTACGATGCGTTGCTGCTTTTTATTTATTGTTGTCCGTGTCCAATGATCCGCGCACGCGGCCGGGTGGCTGCAGCTTTTTGATACGGTGCAGTAGCTCGCGCGATGCAGCAGCAATGACAAAACACAAAACAGCAGCAGCAGAAGCAGCCCGTTACGTTCGGCTGGTGGAATTTCGCATAGGCCACGTATTATACGCGCGACGACGAGCCCCGCGCACACATAACATCTCTCGCTCTCTGCGCGCGGCTTTCACTTATAAAAGCCGAAGATTCAGCGATGCTGCACACCATATATAGATGGATTCGCAAACTATGTGTATGCGTGTGCCTATGTGACTGTGGGTAATATCACGATCGCTCGCGCAACGTATATCACTTCTCTTCCGGTCGGCAGCTCGCACTACGCCACTATACAACACACTCGTTTACTCGTCCGTGTGACTATCTGCCGCGCTTGCCTCTATATAATCTATGTGTATGTGTGTGTGTGTGTGTGTGCGAGGCAGCAGCAGTCAGCAGCGGAGAGTTGAGAGTTCGCACAGCACCCACGCACGTTCCGATGCTCTCTCTCCGCTACTGTACAATCTGACACAACTGCCTAATAGTCGCCACACCGCTCATCGCAATCCGTCCAGCGCTCGACGCTCTTTTTCTCACTCTCGCGCGGCCGATCAGCATAATACACAGTCCGTCGTTGTCAAGCTCTTCGATTCTGACGGATCCGCTGCACGTGTTTGTACACTATGTATAAGCGTGTATCGACGTTGCGAGCGCGTTGTGTTGCGCACACCACCACTACTGCTGCAGCAGATGTCGGAGGCGGCCGGACGGAGTCGGAGCCCTTCAAGCTCCGCATATGCGCACTTGTACACACGCCGCGTTATAACCTCGCTGTGCAGGGGGTGCTTTTCCCTCTCTCGACGCGCCGAGCAATTTTCTCGTTTGCCATGCTCGTGACGAGTTTTGCGATGCGTCGTGCAATCTTACACTGATACTTTCACTTTTTCAAATTGGCCAAAGGTCGTCGCGCGAGCCCCAGCAATTTTCGTCGCTTTTACGAAACACCAATTCCACCATTCGCGGCATGCAATACTAAGCAAATGATTAAAAAAAAGTGTCAGAGAGCGCGGCGATGCGCCGCCGACTCATTCCTAATCGATAGGCGCGTAAACTAGTATGCATTTGACCGGCCGAGCCGCGTCGAGCGAGCTTTGCCGCTGCTGATCCTTGGTCGATTACAAGCACTTGCGGGACTTGCTCGTCTTCCGTCTTATATTGCACAGAGACAATTGGTCGACTCGTCGCGCGACAGATAATGCTACAATACACACAATATGCGAAGCGGGGGCAGAAAGCAGAAAATCGACGTCTCGCCGCGTTGCATCGATGTTTGCGTGACGTATACGTGTGCATGTGGACTATATATACACACGATATGATAGCGCGGACACACTGACTATGCGCTCGTACAGCTGTAATAAGTTTGCGCTTGTGTGTGTGTACGTGTGTACGTGTGAGAGCTATGCACGTACTCTTTGGAGGCGCAACCCGCGCAACGCGTGTAAGCAATCGTGTATGGGTTGCCCGCTGTTCTCCAACGTCATAACATTTCTCATGCGTGTATACAACATTTCATTGCGCTGTTGCCGGCCTTCCGTAATAATGACACTCGTGTGTAGTGTGTACACTGTACAGTCGATACGCTGACGCGTAGCAGACGATTGATATCTGAAAACAAATGTAGGCGATAGTTTGAACGCCAATTCTTTTCTGCAGCGTATTCTCATCGCGACGAAGGATGATCCATCGATTCGATCAATCATTCGACGAGAAATCGTTCAATTTCGGAATGTCATTTTAAAAGTACAGTTATAATAACGAGCCAGTTGGCGCATGAGCGCAAAATTTTGGCAACGTCGCACAGAGCCGATTTTCGCTGATCGGTGATTCGCGCGCCTACTGCTTGGGGGGCGCAGCAGTCGTGCGTCAAACTCCGAAAAATGGCGTCGGCCTCGGTAAGTTCAGCAGTGCCGCGTCTTCTGCTTGGCTTTTCTCCGTTTTGTCTCTGTGTGTGTGTCTGCGCGTTTTTTTTTCAATTCACATTTTTTGCTATTGATTCACACCCAGCCAACGTCGGGATTTTGTACGAGGCGTCGCGATAACGAATCTGATAAACCGTACGTAATTTTTTCTTCGGTCTAGTTGCTTATCAGAAATTACAGCTGTCGCACGTTTTCTTTGGGTGTGCGTGTTTTCAACTCGATCGCTTCGTTGCTGTATTGACGTGTATGTTTTAATACACTGAACGTGTTGATTTACAAATTTTCTAATAATCTTTACATCATTTAGTAATTAATTATAATTGACATTATTGCATCTCACACCATAATTATGTTTACATTTTATATTCTCCAATAACCAAAAAATCACGATAAATTTACAATTAGTTTTGCAAATTTGACTTGAAATTTACAATTTTCGAGCATTACATTTATAATTAGTAATTTTTTCAAACAAAATTTTCAATTCAACTCATTAATGCTTAATTAGATTATTAAACAATGTGTCATTTGAACTGCAATACAAAGTAATTTTTTTACAGGTTCCTTTACTCATGGATGACGATACGATAGCATTTGGAGAAGAAGATGCAGTGCAAAAAGGACAGCTTACGTATGAGAATTGATTATAACTATAAAGTTTTAATACAATCTGTAAATTAATTCTTTATAATACTTTTAGGCATCCATATGTTACTTTCTTTCATTTAGCGTTTCGAGTGACAGCCATAGCTACCTATATGTTATGTGGTTGGTTTTCAAATAGTTTTATAGCTAGTTTTGTATCTGTTATACTTTTACTATCAATGGATTTTTGGACTGTCAAAAATATTACTGGAAGATTAATGGTAGGCCTTAGATGGTGGAATTATGTTGATGACAATGGTGTCAGTCACTGGGTTTTTGAATCCAGAAAGGTCAGTAGCATCATAAAATATTTTTTTATGCCATCCGTTAGTATTGTATACATTTGAACATATTTTGTATGTAATTTTTTAAATGGCTCACTTGTAAATTGTTTTTGAGTTTATTAAAAATACTTATAAGAAATAATACTCCAAAATATTTAAACTGTAAGATTTAACATAATTTTACTTGATCTGATAAAAGCCCTGTGTTTCAGGGCGCTCAACAGAACCGAATCAATCCTTCTGAATCCAGAATATTCTGGATGGCATTGATTCTATCACCGTTACTTTGGGGAATACTTGTATTAGTTGCATTATTTGGATTAAAACTGAAATGGATGCTTCTAGCTGTAATTGCTTTGATTCTTAATGGAGCTAATCTCTATGGCTACTTTAAATGTAAGATGGGTGGAGATAAAGATATTTCATCTGCAACTTCAGATTTTTTCAAAAAACAAGTCATACAAAATGTAAGTATTTTTTTAATGTCATTCTAATATTTTAATATATTTTCTCAAAAAATAACCACTTATGCTGCTTGTTATTCATTGAAGATGGCAACCATGATGACTAGGAGCCCCCCAAATGCAGGAAATATGAATCAGCCTACCAATATAATTTAGACTAATTTGTGATATTAATTTAATTTACTTGTGTGTAAGTCTATGAATGTTTTGTACAAAATGAACTGTTTAAATAAATTTATATTAATTAGTATTTTTTTAAATATCATTATGTTTCAATCATCTAAAGTTTATAAGATTACATTTTATAATATAATATAATTTAAAAAAAAATCAAAATATAATTTGGTGACAATAAAATGAATAAGATTGACACAAAATTTACACATTATTTTCTAGTTTATTAAAGCCTTCAGGCAATACATAATGTACATGGGATTTCTTCATTCAAGAGATTTCTATTAATTAATATTATATTTCATATTTTTTCATTTTATTAGTGATCTTTAACATATTGTGTATTTTTTGATAGATTGCTGTATTCTTTGTAGCAAGTTAGTATCACAAAATACCTCTTCCATTTCTTGTTGGTTTAAATATAAGATTCATTTCAATGTTACAGATTTTCGGAATAATTGATTATTCAAATTTCTTCTCTTTATTTTTACACTGGACAAAGATTACAACAATCATTTTCGATCTTTCAAATCTCTTTGAAAAAAATTCTTTTTAACAAATTATAATAATCATAAAAGTGTCTTTCACTTAACATTAATTGCTTAATATATGACAGTTAACAAATAAATGCATACATTTTTATTGGGTATCTATTTATAGTTTCACATTTTTATATAAATGTATTATACATATTAAAAAATTGACGACATAGGTAAAAATGTAAGTATTGATCAACTTTACAACGGAACAGTTTAAATATAAAATAGCAACATCATGGTCATAAACTTAAGTAAAATTCAAAAAAATATGCACTTTTAGAATAGTTGAAAAGTGGCGAAAAACATTGAAGAGATAGAGAAGAAAAACTCTCGGAAGGCGCAACGTTCGTCCAAATTTTTCTCGTATACAATTGAGGTGATGTTTACTAATAACTGTGATACAATATTAGTTTTATACAATGTTTTTTTCAAAGCACTATCGCTACTATAGTCAAGTCAATAAATAAAAAAACCTTAACAATGCATGGCATTGACAGAATTGCGCCTGGATTTATTTTATACATCATTTTGTAACTTTGACTCTTCCAAAATTACGATTACTTGTACAAAACTTAATTTTTATATGATTAACTCAACAATTAAGTAAAATCTATTAGAACCGTGATAAATGTCAATGATAATAAAAAACTTTTTGAAACAATACAAGAAATTTTCACTTCTACTTTCAAATAAGCTCTCGTCGAATAGAATATCAAAACTATTTAATGGATAAAGTTTGCAATAACTATGACCTTTAGTTTTCCATTGACAAAGTACAGCATGAATTCTTTGTAAATAATTATCAAAATAATAAAAATCAATAATAATAGTAACAATTTACTCTTTGCTTCACTTAAATTCGTTTTAAAATATGCATTACAGTTAAAAATCGTTTCAAATTAAAATAACGCTTTGCAATGTACACTATGCAAGCATATTTAAAAATTAGACGTATAAAAAATTTCAAAATTACTCAGACTATCATAGAAGTTACTTAAAATACTTCGAAAATTGCGCTAAATGTTTCTACATAACAGTCCGAGTGAAATCAAAAAATAACACATCGATTCAAATATTACGTTATGATTTTTCTATTGCTTTTTAAGAATAATATTTATAATAATCTATGTGTACGTCGTATATTTTTATCGTTAAATTATAACTCATGGTGGGATGGTGCTTTATATACAATAGTGAATCCCCGTGATCTCGCGTCCATTCATTAGTTTTTTTCTAGCATATAAAGAGAGCGCAGAAGTACAATTCAACGCAATTATTTCTAATTTATACCAACTTGAAAACTCACTGTCTAATGAAATCGGGGGCGATCCTTTATCTGCCTTTAATTTTCGATGGCACAAAATTTCAAGATAAGTTGAGTTTGTCAACATTTGGTATCGAATAGATTAGTCCATTTCGCGTTCAATAATATATAGTTTTATTGTTATACTCTTCGTGTTCAATTATAGATTTTTTATCTGCTACATATTTCTTATTGTCACCGAAGACAGAAGTCATGTTTTCTCAAAATATTTAAAAACCGCAAGTATCAAAAAATTATTGACATCGTACTACCCATAGCTTAAGTTGATTTAAATATTTATTTTTATACAATCTACAAATTGATTCGATGTTCCACGCATTTATGGAAAAATATTAAATATAACAAGTAAAAATTCGACAAGTACAATTTTACACAATCAAAACAATTCTGCGGCCGTTACAAAACAATTTTATAAAATCTTATTGAAATTAATAAACGCTTTTACAATTTCAAAAATTAAGCTTGTGATAATCTAAAGGTAAAAGACAAATATAATTCAGTACCGTACATTACGCATTAAAGTAAACGCTCGACACAAAAAATTCATAAATAGTTATTGCAATGTTCCGATGACACAAAAAATTAATCAACATGATTTTGAATGCGATACACACAGTAATTACGAAAATACTAATCGTCAGACATTACAAAATTTCATGACGTCCATTTTAACAACATTATATCAAAGACACGACATTAAGTATATATTATCGATATCATTATAACATTCATCTTTGTACACGTTTTTTTAATGATATTAAATATGTCATACTTTGGAACCACGAGAGACACGGGTCAACAACGTTTGAAATTTCTAAACATTTAGTGCGTTTTCTTCTTCATCAGCTTTGTTATCTATTCATACATTTTTTGACACTTTCACCATCCACTCTGAATTCGTTGAATAAACGAGTTGTACAGAGAGTTTTACAAAACTATTACTTGCTAATCCATATTTATTATTTATAATATTATAATTCTATATAATATTTTTGCATTCCTAATGACCCTCTTTTATTAAATGCACACTAAAACTTATAAATCATTTATAACTAACTTACTTACATCCTAAAATTCATGTTTAACACATTTAGTTACTCAAAATTTTTCTTAGCCATCTTTATACGAGATATCGAAAATTCTCGTTCAGTCATTCAACTTTTTCTGTCACGATTGGATTTGGCAATGTTTATTTATTATTGCTTATGATAAATTCATAAGCTTAAAATGAAACTTATAATTCATAATTTTCGAAATTTTTTTCACGTCATCTTGCTGAACGACTATTTGTACACAGTCTATATATAGAAAGGGGTTGCAGGCAGTAATAACATAAGTATAATAGTCACTTGATATCTGGAATCACCCCGGTTTTCCAGATAGCTGTTACGAATTCGCATTAATTATAAAGATATAAGTAATACCATCATTCACATTTGAAAACTCGCTCATTCGCTCATTAAACTTCTAAGTAAGCCTACGTTCTAATACATTTTGTAAAAAAATTGTTAATCGTCGAATGGCAAAAAGATGCACTTGGATATGTTTTTGTTTATTTCGGTTATTTCCTCGAGAGTATACAGAATGTCAGGGGGAAGGTATTTATATCACTTTTTTAAAGCTCGCGTAGTAATGAACTGAGTAGTTAAGTCAAGAGTCAAGTAACTGAGAAATGGGTCATGATCTATTAAACCTCGTCGAATTCGCTGGCAGAAAAGCCCGAAGAGGGCGGCGGCAGATCGAAGCGACGTCGTCGCTGTAGTGCTGGGGTAAGCGACGACGACGTCTCGTCGTACCACTAGACCTTGCGCACTTTGGCAGCTCTCTCGATCGTGTGTTCACGACTTCGGCCCATTGAACGGTCCATCGACGAGGTATTGTTATTGTTACTGCCACCGATGATAACACCCCTGACTGACGATCCAGTAGCGTCAATCATCATTTCGTGTCTCATCAAGGTATTGTTTTCCATCGGTTGTCAGTTAGTGTAATGATCGAACGAACCTAGATAATCTAGACTGGCACGATAACAGAATTGATACTGATCCTGTTGGTATAAATAGTTGTATAGTATCAAGTTGTATCAAGTGTGAATCGTAAATCACGAAAAAAAGTTCATACCTCGGTTTGCACCATGGCCGGTCTCTGAGTACGCAGTATCCTAACCGTTTGGAAAATATCGACGACACCTTCGTACTGCATGCGCTCAAGAACAATGCTGAGAGTGATAAAAACGCCGGTCCTGCCGACGCCGGCACTGCAATGAACAGTAATCGGCCCATCTTGACCAAATTGTTCCTTGGTTTTGTGCACCTGACCGATAAAGTCAATGAATCCGTCGACGGCCTTGGGGACACCTTGCTCGGGCCAATCGATAAATTGGAATTGACGTACGGTACGACTCGAGCCATCGCGAGCGTCCGTCACTTTGAATTCTCGTAGTATGTACTGAGGCATATTGTATTCAGCAATCGGATCAACTACGAAGCATTGATAACGTATTGATCGATCGGATGGCCAGTACTGGTGACATTTTTCTCGTCCCATCTCTTTCAGTTTTGTCAGCATGACAACAATGGTCGAGTTGTGTTCCCATAACATTCGCCAGAAGTCATCGGTAGTATCGTTGAGAGGACCTGAACAAAGTTTAAAAAATGAAATGAAGTGTTTATTGCTCAATTACAATATACATGTGTTTTTCTACCCACCTTGAGTGGCAATATATGCGCTGCGATAACGGTAGCCGTCAATGAGACTAGCGTTAATGTAATCTGAACCTTCGATGTTGCGTTGAGGTTGCAAACATACCCTCGTGCACTCGTAAGGCAATATATGTACAAGACGATTTTTGTGTTTGTTGCACGGCAAGTTGGCCGATATGAAACGCGTCGAGTCGACTTTAATATTCGACAACTTTTTGAATTCCAACTCCATGCCGGTTATGTTGTCGATTTCTAGCTGCATTAGTTTAGCCATGTGCGAGTGTAAGTTTCTCGCTGGAACCTCGGTATTTCCACAAATGACGGCTTCAAGAAGAGCATCGTGAATGAAAACGTACTGGTCCTCGGTTTGGACCATGTAGTTGCGCTGAGCTCGAAGGCAAGTGACGTGCCCGTAAATGTCAATTGTTTTTTCGTGCTTGATGCGCTCTAGCATGGAGTCAATGACGATGAAACATCCAGTGCGGCCAACGCCGGCACTACAGTGAACGATCAGTGGGCCAGCATCGGACGGATTCAGAATACGGACGCGACGCAAGAACTGTAGGAATGGAGCTGGATGCTCGGGTACGCCGTGGTCTGGCCAAGCGGTAAATTGAAGTTGCTTGATTTCGCGACGCTCGCTGTAGCCGTGTCTACAGACCTACGTAAAAAAAATATCGAGGGTCATTTCGGTATATCAATTGAGGTAAATAAAATTGAGCCTTTAAAATGGTGTAATCTTACTTGGAATGTTCTTATGCAATAAGTAGCCAGTTCTTGAACATCGCCAATCGTGACCTGCATTTGTCCATAAGTCTCTGTACCTCGAGTCGGCCAATATTGGTCGCACTTGATTCTCGTTCTTTCCTCAAGTTTGGTCATCATAACGATTGTGCTGGATCTTACTTCCCAACACATGCGCCAAAAATCTCCGAAAGTGTCCGCTAATGGACCTTGCGTAGCTACATAGGCATTTTGCTTTCGATACCCGTCGCAGTAATTGGCATTAATGTAATCTGAACCGGGTATGCCATCGACCGTTTGCAGTATAACACGTGAATGGTCATAGGCTATTACATTAGCGTAACGGTTCTTGGATGTGTTGACCTGAAATATAAAATATTGATTGTCATGCTTGTTCTAAAAAGTGAGCAGAATTTAAATATGTCAATCATACCTCCATATTGGAATGATCCCACGTAAATTGCTGTCCAGGCTCTATAGATTCATATTCTTGACTGAACTTAAGATTGTCGTTCGCTTTCAAACGATCGATGTGATTGCTTAATTCGCTAATGGGTATAGGCGGGTGAGATATCATGCCGGGCGTCTGGAAATTCAACCGGCGCATCTCGACTGGATCGGACGGAGCGTGATTAGTATTTATGTCAGCGGACATTAAAGGCCTTGTTACTGCCGTCTGGTCAGGTGCTTTACATGGCTGTCTGCGTCTACGAGATGATTGGAGTTTTTTACTTCTTCGATGCAGGATGAGAAACAAGCAAAACAAACAAACGAAAAACACACAGGGTGCATGCACAATGATTAAAAAATAAACATTAAAAATGCAAATGAGTTAAAATATATGAAATGATAAATTAATGTGTAAATGCACTAGCAATTAAAACAGAATTCACGAAAAAGAAAACATTGAGATTCTTATATTTCTATCGCTTACTTTTTAATTACGAATAGCAGAACCAAACAAACGCTGACCATGAGAGCAGCTATAATGGGACCAACCACCCAGACCATACCGGGTTCTTGGCCACTCCTATCGACGGAAACCTCTGGGTTACCATCGATGGGCGAATCCGGATGTGGGCGACGTGGAGGCTCACCTGGTGGTGGCTCTCTCATATCCAACGACAAATATTCTGAGAAGGGCGAAGATGTGTACAAATGCTAAAGAAAGTACCAAAAATGTAGTAAATTAATCATTAAAATAGAGAGTAATTTTGATATTTCAATTTTCATACTTTTCTCGGCGTATCAACAATTGCTCGTACAAATATTCTGTAACGCTTCATTTTGTCAAGTTTGGCATTTAAAAATCCTTCATAGGTACCATCGTCACCGAGGTGGAAAGTATATGGAATATCACGATGAGGAAATTTGGCAGTGACGTAAGGCTTATTAGGATTGTTGTCTTTGGAATTTTTGCCAACCAGTTGATCTTGCGTAAATTCATCTGGCTGCTTATTTGCCGTTTCCAGGGACTCTGGCACGACAATCAAGTAGTAATGGGAAATTGGTCCATACTCTTCGGAAGCTTGTGGCAGTATAACTTGAATTTCCTCGCCGTTGACAACTCCATAAAAGGCAGGGCCGACCATGGGTTTCGGCGCAGCCATTTGGGTAGTGACAGTGATCTTCGATGGAGGTCTGTACTTTTGATCTGGGGGTACAGCGCTAACGTTCACGTTGTACGTAGTGAATGGCTGCAAATCTTTGACTTCGGTACTCAAGGTATTAGCGTCCAAGAGTATCGTGCGTCTTGGTACTATCTGCGTTTGAGTCATTCCTTGCGAATCAACGAACTCTTTCACCGCATCAAAAGATATTTTGTAGTTGATGGGATTGAGTTTCAGCGGTGTCGTCCACGACAGAACCATCGAATGCGTCGAAACCTCCGGTGCTCGTAATTGCAACGGAACATCTTCGGGCCAGACTTTGACAGTAGTTTTGACGCTTAGTCGTCCTAAATTAGTTTTGTAGCGAGCAGCCACAGCAACGGCGTAAGTAGCGTACTTTTCGAGATTTAATAAATCCGCTGATTCCGTTAAGCCAACGCTCTTATTTTTCCATTCGTCCAGATCCTCAACAGCAGTGGTGGTGTAAAAGATTTGATAGCCAACAATTTTGCTTAGATTTGGTACCGGATCCCACCAAACTTCTGCACTTGACTCCGAAGTTGCTACAGCATTCACCGACATTGGCGCTCGACCGATATCCTTGTCTGTAGTAATAAACAACTTCTCCGAGTACGGACCACCACCGCGTAGAGTAAGAGCTTTGACGTGGAAGACGTATTCGGTATTCTCTTCTAATTCTATGAAGACAGCCCGTGTTTTTGTGGTATTACGTGTCACCTAAAAGAAACAACATTTTTAGCTTTGCACATTTAACTGCTAAGCCTCGAATCAGTAGACCAAATTTACCTCGCTCGTATGATCGATCTTTTTATGAAATTGGACGTTGTAAGAGACGATGTGACCATTTCTGAATTTGGGTGGTGGTGGTTCCCAAGTTATGCAGACCGTATCAGGTGTTTGGAAATTGTAATTCAGATTTATAGGAGCACCGCTCGGTGCGCTTTCCTGACTAAACCAATTTCGAACTTGTTCTTGACCGTAACCCATAGCATTCCTTCCAGCAACTCGAAATTCGTAATCGACTCCACGTTCCTCTGTAATTTTTTATTAATAAAGTTATGAACCGTAAAAAATCCAATCAATTTTGAAGGTATTTTAAGGTCAAAGGAATTCAAAACACTGCTGAAAGTTTCGATTCAGATTAACGATTAATTAACTATACCAAGTAATACAAAATGAATTTATCATTCCAACATTAATAGTCGTTAATTATTACACCGCACAATAAGATATGATAAATATTGTAATGTTTTACGTCTAGACTGCTTAATCGACAGGGTAATCAATTATTAACTGTAAATCAAGCTTAAATTAACGTTAAATATGTATACGTAAGAAATTACCAAGGTCTGTTATTCTATACGAGAATCTCTGATCACCCTCGATGTTGATTTCTTTGAGGGTCTGATTTTTAACTCCATATCTTATTCTGTATCCAAGTATTTTTCCGAACGTTTCTTGAGGCTTCTTCCATTCAACTTCGATTTCGATCGGGTCTTCTCGACTCATAACTCTGTAAAATGATAATAATAATTATGTGTATTTCGTATATCGAACGAATGAAAATAATCTCAAGATGTAAAAACAATACAAACTTGACGGTAAGCTGAGGTTTTCCAGGCACTCCGCCTGGTGTTTTCACGTGAGCCGGAAGCGAGCGAGCGCCATCGCCCTTGCGCGTGAGAGCAGCAACTTGCACATCGTAGCGCGTGTCTGGCTGTAATCCGCTGATGTTCGTTTGTAAAACTTTTTCCTCCAAAATGATACTGAGAATCGGCTCATTGAGCTGAGTTTGACTCTGCGAAAGGGGAAAATTGAACGTCATATTTTGTATTATATTCGACGTGTCTCGTCCCGTAAGAGCATAAACCGAAGCGAAACTATCTCTCTCACCTCCTCGCGAACCTCTTGAACGTAAACGTGATATCCTCGTATAATGCCATTGCGGTCGTAAGGCTTGGGAGGCTCCCACTCGACGTGTATCGTTGTAGAATTGATCGCAGTTGCCTTGACGTTCTGCGGATCGCCGGGTACTGTGCAGAACAAACCCCAAAGTCAGACAGTTAGTAAAATTCGCTCGCTTTTCATGTATAGGGCTATGTGCTGTACTCTCAACTAAGCTCATATAGAGATACATTCCTTAGCATACTCTCTCATTTGCATGCGCGCAGACGTGTCTCTCTTTCTCTCCACCCTCTCTCTTTCTCTCTCTCTCTCTCGCTCCAACTGACACACACTCACATACGCACGCACGACATTTTCGGACACATTCTCAAGTAATTCCATTCGCACGATATAACGTAAATAATTAAAATAATTATGTGCTACTTTAAAGCTAAATAATAACTATGGGTATTTATTTTCAAAATTAACGACGAAGACAAATTATAATAAAATAATGAATACTAAATAGCTTAAAATATACTATAATTATAATATGATGAAGGGTATGAATCGATATTTAATCAATAATGCTGAAAACAATAATAATAAAATTAGTATATAAATCAACCTAGGTAAATAATAGTTGCGCTAAATTCTAATAAAAAAATAAATAAAGCTGTCGAATAATAAAGTAATAAGTAATAAGAGTACAAACCAACCCCAAAAAAGATACATACTTTGAAAAGAGATTTAAAATAAAAGCGGGAATAAGATACTCTGCAAGAAAATAAAAACCAAGTATAAACGTTCAATCGTTCATTCATCAAATTGCACCCATTTTCGGTAATCCATGCGGCTATTTAATTTATAATATTCTGATTTTGCGTGAAATCAAAACAACCTGCTTTATCGTTACAATCGGGGGATTTCAAATCGTTACATTTGAATACCAATATGAATATTTACTATTTTATCATTGAAAACGCGATTCTTGTTGCCGAATACATTTGATACAGAATTGAAATTTGACTAACAAATTCAAAGGGCCATGAACCGAAAAACCGAAAACAATTTATATTATAAGTTCCATTTTCACCAAAATTTCGAATCAAGAATTTAGAAAGGCGCAGAAGAAAAAAATTGCATGATTTCTCCAATTATTTTGCATAAAAACAAATTATCAGCATTAAAAAAAAAAGTTTTATTATTTTTTCCGTCCGAAGTTCCAAGTTTATTTAAGGCTAGTTAAGAAATATCAGCATGATATTTAATGGATATATACACGTAATTGTATTACGAAAAATGTTTGTGGCTGTCTATAGTATAGACATAAAAATAACGTAGTACTCGTAAAAATTCTGATTCGTATCAAAAATTCATCAAAAACATCAGAAAGTCAAAAAAATTGAAAAATTATCATAAAAATGACAAAAATTCTGACATAACTCTTATGAGTTTTGGTAAAAAATACTCACTTATGTCTGTAGCACCATTGGAATTCGCCAAAAATTTGGAAAAAAAAAAATTACTCGTCAAAAAATCGTTCATAAAAATTGTGAACGCATTATTGTGTTTGTGTATGTAAAGTGGAAAAATGGTAAAACATTTTTAGTGTGTATTCAAAGATTCCAATAGATATCGAATATTTTCCTATATCATAAATCCAATCGCCAATTTAATCGGCCCTCTAATCTCTTACGTGTGCATGTCACGACCTTTGGGAAATCAAACTCATAAGTTGAATCTCTGTTATAAAAATGTAATTTTACTACAAAAACAAATACATGTTCTGTAGATAATCTCGAGAAATTATTTTACATACTCTAAACGTTTAAATGTGTTTTTTTTTTGTATTGTTTTTGCAAGTAAAACAACCTTTTTACAAGTGATTGAGGTGAATTTTGATGGTGAATGTAGAAATGAGTATATGATTAAAAAGTCTAATGGTTCCTTGTTATGTTCATATGATAAATTTTCGGGAGACGTGAGAATAAAATGATTTTTTATTTTTTTTTGGAATGCATGCGCAAGTATCTACTGAAAAGATTGAAATGCATGGCTAAAAATTCATGTCACTCTGTCTCGCGTTCACATTATACATAAAACAAAAACCTTTGATAAGGACAAACTTGTTTAATATATTATTAATATTATAATCTCATTCGGAATCAGACAGTTAATTGAATATACATTCGTCTCGGCAGCAGCGCGAGACATTGTATGATATGAATTATGACATCGAGAAAAAATGATTCAAATAATAAAGATGTAATTTTATTTTAAAAAATGAGGAAAAAATTTGTGACAAGGATTTCATGTAAATGTTTGTGTATGAAAAAGAAAAATATCACGAGTTGAAAAATTGTTTCAAAATTCAAAGTTTTCCAAAATACGAGAGCCAAAAACACCGCTCATTTAAAAATTGAAAATATTTCAAAAGGAAAATGATCGAATCAAAAACATTGGTATAAGTCATTTCGATCACTCTCGCACGCAGAGTTACCTATGCAATATAATATTATCATTTTGTCTTGAAGATAAATGTTTCAGTTGTTAATATTGGTTCCTTACACAGTTGATGAATTTCTCAAGGATCCATCATGTTATCAACTAGATTTCAGACATTCAATTTTATTGGTATTCAAATGATATTTCAAATAATGATCAGTTGACTTCAATGACCTCTAACTCTTGATTTCATTCAATCCATGAAGAATTATCGTTTTTTTTAAGTCATCTTACCTGAGTACATACAATTATTATTGATACCATTTAATTACAATAATGAATTTATAAAAAAGAATTTTTTCAGACTTAGCACTGTATTATTTCATTTTTTAAATATCCTATCTACTTAAAATGTTTATCAAATGAGGTGATCGTGGTACGATATAGCACAAAAATTACCCGAGCCTAATGTACAATATAATATATATTATACATCCCGATGCAGCCACTTTGTTCTCTTCCTATTACTCTTCTCGTAACGAGTCACAAGAGGAGACGGAGCACTTTAGTGAGCACAGAGAAAAAAAGATAAATAAAAAAACAGACGTATCCTTTTTCACATAACCACACAGTCACGCAAGCATTTACTTCAGCACGTAATATCTCACTCGCTCGCTCACACATGGATTACTCGCAGAATAGAGCAAAGATGATATCCGTTCTGAGACCAGTAGCTAAAGTAGTCATTTACACGTGATAAGTTTTTGTTCCTATTAAAAAGCTCTTGAATCAAAACGGACAGTTGCTCTTATTTTAGAAAAGAGAAAAAAGTGCACATCATTACATATGTAAGTTATAGTATAGAATATAAAAGTGCGGTGCTGCTGCTTTTCTATGGTGTTGCTCTCAATCTCACGCCATACGTTACGGTGTGTTTCAGTAATAAATTGGCTGTGCTCTTTATAGATATAGATGTGATATACACAAAGACAACACATAGTGCACTAGATCGTCAGTGTATTGTATTTTATACGTATAACGTAGTTTACGCTCGAGAAGTACTCAACAATGACACTCATTAATAAAACACAGCCCCATTGCGAGTGACAAACAGCATTAGCGGAGTGACAAACTGACATATTTCACGTTCGAGGTGCATCGAGTGCTTTCATCATATTATTCGGTGCGTGTATATGCTATGTACAATAGATATAAATGGTGAATTATAATAATACGCGTGCGGTGCGAAAGTGTCCGAAACGCAATATATACGTTTATATATATTTAGGCTGTGCAAATTCATCCTGGTGCTATTAGTGACTTTTGCATAGATAATATACAGTGTCATACATAATCATTACTGCACGCATGATATGAAAAAAAAATTAAAAAATAAAAATTGTGCTGCAGTCGATTGACTTAGTGTGGAGCTTATACTATCATATAGATCGATTTAGAGGTGATAGTCTGTGCAGTGCTTTATAATAAAGATTTTATCCATAACACCAGATGAAAGAGTGCAAAATAACGCGTAAAGGTGTTACTCGATAATATTTCATTAATAATACTTTAGCGGTGCTTTTTCACTCGTGAACTCATCTAATAATTTTGTGCGATACAATTTCGTGATTTATGATATATAAGTGAGAAATAAAAGTTTCGCTACTACCGTGGTAAAAAAAGAATGATTGAAAATAAAAACTAAAGATGTGTACATGCTTGGCTCACTCGAGGTGGTAATAAAGAAATTGAAAAATATATATGAATGAAAAATACTGAAAACCAATAGAGTAATTTATCATGCTCTAATTGTATGTTCAAACGGTAAACAATAGAAGTGTAAAACGATTGGTACGTTTTCGAAAATATCATACAACACCAGTAAAAATGGTGTGGAATAAATTTATTTGAAAAAATATACTATTTGAAATATTTATGACATAAGAACAAAGATTAGAAATATGGGGTTCGTAAAGAAATGACTATAGCTAATTATATAACAACATGTAAGCTGCTCTCGAGAATTCATTCATGAATAAATTTAATGTTTAAGATATGCCAATAAATGCGAAAGTGAAGTAATAAATTTGTCAACTTGCATGTTGTATGACAACTACGTTATAAATGAGATTTAAATTTGCAGGAATAGATCATATAAGACAGAAAAATAGAATTGCATGATAGAAAACAATGAGTAGAAAGAAAAAATTACTAAATGTAAAATGCTTAAGATATATAGGATGATAATGATGTGAAACTAAAAAATGATGATATTTTTATAACCTGGATCATCCTCCTGTAATTGTAGAGAAAAAAATGATAATTTTAAAATGACTTAGGTTATAAACAAGTCTGCCAAATACATTTCTTTTAGTTGCATATGAAAAATGATTGGACGTGACATTTTTTCAAAAATCTTTACATAGATATGCTGAAAATGTTTTAAAAATTATTATTGGTTAAAAATATCATTATTCTGCTGCGTTCAAAAATCGTTCTTTCAGCATTCAAAAATCCAAGATCCCCGAAAACCTGAAAAATTATTTGGGTTTTCGATGCAAAAATTCCAAAAATACAAAATTTCGCCAAAAAATGCCGCTTCGTGATGAAAAACTCCTTATATTTTATAAAAAAAAGCATCTTCTAAAGATGATGGGCAGGAAAAATTTTTTTAGCAAAAATATTTAGTAATTATTGACGCACGTTTGTTTGCACTATGTATTAATGAACTAGTTTAAAAATTTCTTTCTTCTAAAACAAATAAATTCAATAGACATCAATAGTAAAGAAAAAATTACATCACAGTATAATATGGATTAACAATATTTCAATCTAGAGCTCAAAACTAAAATTTTTAATTACAATAAATACAATTGTTTGTCAGTTGTTTTGTTTTTTAACTCGACATTTTCTTGACATTTTTTTGCACTGGGAACAGACTATCAAATACAAGAGATTATCTCTATTGTACTGTTGGCGGATTTTTATATTTTTTGGTTTATTAATTATATACGCATAATGATCCAACAAAACTGTTTTCATTCCACTACGAAATTTTTTTTATTTGTACATTAATTGTTAATCAATTGAATCAGTTATTTTCTAATAAATTCAACTGCAAATAAATAATAGATTTTCTTAGTGCAATGAAATAGTGTTGTTTCTTCGAATTTGGATCTTTACTATTATGTTAACCATCACCACTTATCGTATTTGTCTTAAACTTAAATAATTAAAATCTATCTGTTCGCTCTCCAATAAGTAATACATACCGTCTTCTTGGGTGCGTACAGTTATGGGATAACTTGGCGGTCCATCGCCGACGCTCGTGCCGGCTACCACCCAAATTCTGTACTCGGTCCATTTTTTCAACTCCTCTAGCAGGTACTCGGTCTTGCTCTGTTTGACGAACGTCGATCCCGAATCGCTAATTCCCTTCTCGACATAGTATAGCTTGTAGTACGTGATGGGGCCGTTTGAGCGTTCAATCGGCGGTGGCTCCCATTTGACCAATATAGACGTTGCGCTCTGCGAGTAGCCAGTTACATTGCGCGGTGGTGCGCCCGGGACTGTTATCAAACTCCGTTATAGGGGATGGTAAAATTCAAGGGCTTCGGATACTTATGATTGGATGATTTGGTATTTTTTAGTCTTTTTTTTCTTATTAAAAAAATTAAACGAAAAGTAGAAGAAAACTGTCCATTGAAATTTATAGACAGCCCATAAGAAATAATTCGGACGTGGAAAGTATGATACTTTTGACATGATGAGAGACGTAAATAAGATAGGTGTTAAAAACAAAGATCACTAGATATGCACACAACACACACATATAGTAATATCAATGCAGTGCTTATGGTGCTTGGCAATTATGTTGTATATATATTTTTTACAAATATATTGTAAATAGAAAAATATTATAGAGAATTAGCATTCAAAAAACGACTCTTGATCGTTTGGCAAAACATGCAGTGATTCTCACTCTCCCACACGTGAAAATTCTCCCCTTTAATGTATCTGTAATATTCCCTAATGCAATAACTACCGATATGTAAAAATTTTTAAACAACGACAAATGTCAAAACAAACTACGGTACAAGACTGTTAAAAAACGTAGCATTACTCGGGGAGCTCGATCTCTTAACAATCGATTATATTTACGTGTGTGAATATGAGGAAGCATCATTATAGATAAATTCTCAAGTAGAAGTGATTTATATTTCAATATACTTGGTGCGTGAATAGATGTGAATCTAGTGTGGTCCAGACCCACCTGTCGATCGTTCGATCGTCGTTGATCGGCTCGCGTTGCAAACTTCTCGAGAGCCGAGAAGCACAGCGGAGTCGATCAACGAGCCAACGAACAATGATATGTTGTTTGTATTTACCGTACTCCTTGGTGCGAACGGGTAGCGGTATGGTAGTTGCTCCTTCGCCCCGTTGACTGCGCGCCGCCAGCCAGATGTAGTAGAGGGTGTTGGGGTACAGGCCCGTCAGCGTATAAGTGTCCAGTTCCAAAATTTTCCGATGATGTTTTTCCTACATTTCGATATTTATAAGTTATTATAATTTAGTCTTCAAAAAAGTATTATTTTCCACTCGAATCGTGTACGCACCTGTGCGTAAGTATCGTTCCAGTAAAGCTCGTAACTGAGAATATTATCGGCACTGTGAGCGGGTTTATTCCACTTGAGGGTAACTGAGGTCTCTCCGATGTCAACAGCCTGCAGATTCTCGGGCTGGCTGGGCACGCCTTGTTGCGTTTTGATTTGTACCGGTGTGCTCAATGGTCCTGGACCTATGCTCGTCAATGCTTGGACGCGAATCGTGTAGATCACGTGAGCCGTCAAGTCGGATATCGTCGTCAGTTGGTTGTTGTCGACCGTTTGAAATTGCCAATTCGGCATCGGCTGACTGGGATCCGTCGTGTAGTAAACCTTGTAGCCCTAAATGTGAACATTTATGATATATCAAATCAAGTTCTATTCTTTTTTCTTTAATCTACTTTTCAAATTTATGGCACTTACCGTAACTTGACCGTTTGGTGTTTCCGGCTCGTCCCACTGAATTACCATAGTGGTGGAGCTAAGCGGTCGAACTTGAACGTTGCGTGGTGCGCTCCCGGGTCCTGTGAAAAATCAAGCATTCGAATTATTCGTGATTTGAGAATGAAAAACTCGGTTAAAAAGTTTATCTTTAATTTCCAGTTTTTAGAGCATTTTCTATGCAGCACAATTTAATACTAGAAAATTTAGTTAGTAGCGTTAAACTAAAACATTGGACTGAACTAAGTTTGAAAATACTTTAGTGGCTCGAACTCTGCCGTTCTCTCAAAAATGAATACACTCTTATGTAAATTTTTTAAACCAAATTAAAATACGGAAAAAAACAGCCGCGGTAAAGCGATTTGATATTTTCATCAAGTCTTGATGATACTACGAAAATCGTGTCACACGCACACGCATCTAACTCGTTAAAAAAAATACATGTTTTCAAAGTCACAAAGCCACGAGAGAGAAAGAGAGCGAACGGTTCTGTTGAATGTTTCATCGCAATTTGCATGCAACAAACATTTCAATAAAGCATAAATGAAGCTACATTTTTCAGGGAAACTTCCATCCGACGCGTTTGGTTTTCTATTTTCTACGTGTATACAAAATGAAAAAAAATCAACTGCATTAAATATATAAGGCACACTCTTATATTGAGAGATTTTCGACTTACTGGCGCCTCCATTTGTTGAATCCGCTAAGCATTGGATAGAAGAAAAAATAGAATCAATTCGTTTATACGAGTGATTTTGAACATTTTTTAGTGCTTTTGAAAACACAAACGAGTAAAATCATATTTACATGCGTAATTCTACGCGAGTACATTTTGGTATTCGTTTGTGCTTGAGATTAGTGTCTATGTATTAGTGCTATCTATCTATCTAACACATGTGAGTCGAGTCAGCGAAAATCACGACAAAACGCTGACTGAATTTTGAATCAATGGCATTAATTGGTTATTACAAAAACTGGTGATCAAAATAACTATTTTCCAAAAAAAAGTAATGCCACAGTACATTCATGTTCATGTAGGGTGAAACAATCGTTGAAAAAAACAACAGTTAGGACATAGTAATGGAGGAAAGTGCTACAAAAATGCTTTTTAAATGTCACTTACATGTTCGTATCGACAAGACCGTAGTTGACGGCATGAAAAACAAAATTAAAAAATGGTTCCCCTCAAAAACCGTTTTGAAAATATTTGTATATTGTGCAAAAACACTACTGATCTAGGTGCACATAATATTTTGCTAATCTATTTAACAATTATTTCTTTAGTCTGTTCTTATATTTAAGTCGAGATAAAAGCACATAAATTCTCAACAACGATTCTGATCAGTAAAATAAAAATATTATTCTGTCCAAAAAACCCAAAAATTCTATCTTTTTACACATAGACTCTTGCTCTATTCAATCAGAAAGAATATATTCATCAAAGCTATTGCTCCAACAAACCCATTGTAAACCTCCACCAGTGAAAAAAAAAAAAATAAACCAAAACTCATGACTTGTACATTTTTTAAATAGAAAAATAGATTCTGCACTGAGAATGAAGAAGGTTAATAAAGTATTCAGTATGTAGAGTCTGAAAAAGGCATATTTGACTGACTTGTTTCGCCGGTGGTCACGACGACCGGTGCGCTGGGCGGTCCTCTGCCTATATCGTTGACTGCTATCACGTAGAACTCGTACTCGGTGTAGGGGCTGAGAGTCCGCACTTGATAGTACATGGTCGTTATTCCCGATATCTCGGCGAACGCCTGGTTCGCGTGCCTCGGCTTGTGCTGAATGACGTAATAAGCCAATTGATCGGGACCTTTGTAAGACCATGTCAGCTTGACCGACATGGCAGTTACGTCCGAGACCTGTACGTGCTCCGGCGCCAGTGGTAGAGCTGTATTAATGGAAAAGCGCGTGTCTCAGTAGCTTCGTAAACAACGACCCGCGTACGCGTGTCGGACTCGAGTTATAAATGTTCACGGGGCGAGCGATACACGCAGAGATTTGACGCCCTCTAATCGCACGATACATCTCTCGCGCGCATCTATATGTAGCTATAAATTTATAAGTTTCGAATAAAGCCCAAACTCACAGTGAACTTTGACGAGGGTAGTGGCGTTGATGATGCCCAACTCGCTCTGGGCGATGCACGTGTAATTGGCCGACTCCTTGATGTCCTTGAGCTGCAGCACGTTCTTACCAACGGGCGGCATGAGATTGTCGGGCGTCAGATCCGTGGCGGGCTCTTTGCGCCACTTCACGTAGGGCATGGGCGCGCCGACTGCCACGCAAGTCAGATTCAACGACGAGCCTAGCATCACCTCGTTCACGGGATTCGGTGGGATCGAGAATTGCGGAGCCACTCGGCGCACTATAAAAGTTGTATTGTCGTTACATGTGTTAGGCGTTGATAAAAAATAAAACAGGTAAAAATGTTCACAATGTGTCAGGCGGCCGTTTGCAATAAATTTATAGCGATAGTGCGAGTACACACTGCAGATTCGATACTCGTAACGTTTTTATTACGTGATGTATAGAAGCTGTAGCGTACATCGGTCTTGTCACAGCTGATAAATTGATAAAAGTTTTTCTGGGGATATTACTAAAATTTGAGCAATAGAAAAACTTGGAAATAGTTGCTTTGTCCCATCCGCGTGTCCCAGGGCGGCATTACAGTATGTCATGGAAAACTTTCCAAACAACGTACGTGCAGAGTTAATTCGATTACACTTACTTTTTACGTAGAGCATGGTCGATTTTGAATATTCCGTGCCGACGGTGTTGTTTGCCACGCACTCATATTTTCCCTGATCAGACGGCTCGGATTCCGTTATCTGGAGCGATCCTGCAAGAAGCAAATAAAAATATCGTATAATCGCATCATGAACTTATACAGAGAGTCGGGTAATGACATTTTTTTTTTTTAACTACAAAACTTTTCGATTTTGCTATTCAAACGCGCCGGGGAGCGGAATCTTTAGTGCACCAGGTCGAGAGCGAGAAAATAATTTCCCAAGAGTGTCTGAGCATTTCTACTTCAAGTAAGTATATTCAGCGTTTAAAGATTGATCAGCAGGAATCCTTGGCAACATCCTTGTCATCGGATGCTGAATAAAAAAGAAAAAAAAAGGAACGCGCGACGCCTTCTCCATTTAGACATCAATCGCAGAAGAAAAATCGAACGTCAACGTTCATTTGTTTACCTTTCTTGGGCCGTCGTTGTCTCGCTTAGATTAAAGCTCCTTTATTTTTCAAGCCGAGGCAGTCAATGGTACGAAAATAAATGGTCAATGCGAGAACTTGGAGACGCGCGCTTGCGAGCTCCAAGTGAATGGAAACAAACTTATAGGTATATCGGCCTCGGTATCTCTTTTGTATGCTCCAGGAAATTGTATCAAAGCTTTAAATGGAAAAAATGATGACTTGATAAGCAGGATGAATAAAAAGTGCGACTGTCAGTGGGTTACAGGTACTTGTCACCTCCCTTTGCAGCCAAGTGACTTTACAACGCATTGTTAGTTTAGTACACAAAGCTATTCATAATATCGACTCGCTCAATTGCGACAATAAAACGTTTATTAAGCGTATATTATAACGACGAACGATACGACCATCGTCGATACGCAGCGTAGTTCAACTCAAAGAGGAATATCGCGCTGTGCAGTTTATATATTGTCGACGCGCTCGCACATCGTTGAGTGATTATGATGTTATAATTATCGATAGAGCGCGCGATTATTATTCGATTTCGTTAATGCCTTGTCAAGCTCGAAAGCCTCGAATGCTCTTGAACGCGGAAACGCTTCGCTTCGACAAAGCTCGATACTCTTTCGATTTTTATTTATCTTTTTTCATTTCACAGGGACATAAACACCGTGACAATTGAGAGGGGACGAGAGAGCCTTTCAATTTACAATATCGATTATGAGAACTATGCGCGCGAAGCCTTTGAATATATAATCACGAGCCTGGGAAATGCGAGCCGCTGTTTTTTATCGCACGTAGAATCTGAATTTTTTACGCATCGCGAACATCGAAAACGAATCAATACGAAGTTTTGCGGCGCGCGGAAAAAATGGACGAATTTATGCAAAGCACGCCAGATAAAATGTTAATAATTACTTTTAAATTTTAAATGACGCGTATACTTTGTCCTTTTTAATAATAAAGAAAATTGAATGACAGCGCGGGTATCGCGTTTTCTAGTCAGATTACCAAGCGACAATCAGTTGCTCGTCAAGTTTGCATAAACTGAGCCGGACGTTAAAGTCAACAAAAAGATTCCATAGCGCAGCTGGTGCATTCTTCTCAATTTTTTTGAACCAAAAAAAACCACCGAAAAAGAAGATATTTACAAAGGTAACGTCAGACAGCGCCGAGAAGATCGCGCGCAGACAGCTCCACGATGGGAGTAAGTCGATTATTTCGACGTCAGTTCGTTTAGTAAACATATCCCCTTTCGGCAAGAGACGGCCTCGCGCTCGCGATGAATAATGCTCCTTTTTTCCTATACCGCTGAACTATATCTATTGTACGTCGCTCCCGTAGGCGAGCTAGAGTTCTTAATCGCAGATATAGCGGATAAGCTATCCATTTCTCTTGTTATTATTATACCGTGAGTTGGATGGATTTTTGCGAAAACTGACGTGCAGCCGCGCGGCGGCTACGGAGGGATCCATTGTGCGCTAAGTACATCCTTATTTTTGAACGGAACAGACAACAATTGGGATCGATGCACACATCAAATATTATTAAAGTCCAGATGAAATGCCATTCATTCGATTGCTAAACGAGGAGTCGGCATGCACGATTGTCGTAGAGCGCACATACTTATACGATATGCAGCGAACTTATCGGCTATCGATCAGAATACGTAATCGCGTACCGAAACGACGACGACGACGACGCGAAATCGACTCGATGGCTTTTTCTCTTAGATCGCATGTGCGCACCCTTATAGGAACCTGTCGAGCTATAAGTCATTGCCTCGTCCGAACTTTCTTTCTGCCTCTGTAAGATGTACGTCGAAGGATGCACGCGCGCGCAAAAGGAATCAATCGGCCAAATGCGAGCCCGGCCGTTATTATTGTTGTTGTTTTCGTTATTGATTTATCGCGCAGCGGAAGCTGCTGCCTTCCATCTGACAAGTGGTGTACGTACAGATACACGCGATAAGTATAGAAAGGTTATAAATCTTGTTAGAGCGGCTAGCAGGTAAGCGCAGCTACCCGTTGATTTTCATTCACTACTCGATATCGGAGAGCTCCGACTGGTATTTAATACTCTCGTTATGCCGCTTCACCGGGGCTTATATATCATGTACATATGTTCAAAAATGAAACACGGGATATCGATTATAATTGAGCTCCAGAAACGATGGGATGGAAAAATTCATGAACTTTCTAGTCTGAATTGCGAAAGATAAAATCGATTTTTCAAAGTACAATTTTAATGAGGTACGATAATCCGACCGGATTCCGAGTGATCAGCGCGAATCGAGGGAACGCTTTGAGATATGCAGCGACAACATTTTAAAGTCTAAAGCGTAAACTCGAAAACGTCCAATCCGAGTTTCCGTTCACTTTCAACCGTAAGTGACGTACATAGAAATATGTTAAAAAATTCAATTAAACTAGCGATCCAAGCAGCTAAAACAATTTATCTGTTTTCAAACGAAAAGTTTTCGATTTTTATTCAAAAGTGCGAAATGAAAAGTCGTACGCACGATTCACGATAATGGATATGCGTGCAAAAACGGAAATTCACTGGTGACATAAAACTGTTTCGATCTCTTCCACTAGGTACGAAAGATTAAAAGTTTTTAAAAGAAAAATGCAAACGATAATAAGTCTTATCCCATGGCGGGCCAAAATTTAGTTTTTAATTGAGAGTACCGGAACACTTTTTCGTGCGGTGTACAAGGGGTGAATTTTTTACTTAATTGAACTCGTTTCCTCTCACTCATTGGGTCGAATTTATTTTTTCGTTGCAAACAGGAATCGGTCAGGTGCACGTATATGGAAACTTTTCATTTGTCACTCACGGTAGATTTTTCCTCGATGATGAGTAGGAGAGAGAGAGAGAGGGAGAATAAGAGAGGAGAAAGATAGTTCATTAAAAATTCGACAGTTCAAGCGTGGAGAACTTGAGCCGCTTCAATTATAGCAACTACATATCGTTGAGATTTAATTAAAAGAAGTTAATGAGAAGCCAGACTCGATCCATCGTATTATATACATTCTTTTCCAACGATTTCAAGACTCATCGCGATGATATTGCTACTGCTCTGCGACCCCCCACCATCGCTTATATCGTTCGGGCTGGCCAAAGTACAATTATACGAAAGAGAGAGAGAGAGAGAGAGAGAGAGAGAGAGAGAGAGAGAAAGAGAGGAGGAGAGATATAAAGTCGTACACGAGTCCCTCGAATTTAATAAAACTCGTAAGCTTGCGCTACACGTACTCGTCGACACACTCTCGCCGCGCACCCACTCCTCTCACACACACACACACACACACCACACACACACACACACACACACACACACACACACACCACACACACACACACACACACTCACGGGCGTGCATCGCGCGTGCAACAGCGAGAGAAAGAGAGCGGAATCAAGCAAAATTAATAGGATCGCGCGACTGAAAGAAAAAGATATATACTCGAGTGGGCGAGAGCTTTGGGAGGGATATAAAAAAGACTGAAAAATGGTTGCATGATACATATAGAAGCCGATAACTCTGTTCGGCCAAGTGATATTGCTGTTTGCGGACACATCACGGTCTCTCGCGGCGACTCGACGCCCAAAAGCCTTGGTCAATTTTTTCGAAGCCATGCGCCGAGCTAAAAATGAAATTTAAAGGCATGTAAAATTCGTTATATAGCCACTGATGTCGTATATCGCAGTGACTGTGCAATTAGAGAGGAAGCCGTGAAATATTATTCACCGAAATTGGATTAATAACTGTTTAGTAAGAAAAAAAGAAACGAGTTTAAAAAACGATGCTCGGATTTAATGAAAAGATTAGATTCAATTAGATAAGATGTAGATATTTTTACAGAGCCAGAAAGAATAGTGGCATTACTTCTAGGCTAAACGAAATATAAGAATATAGTTGGCAGTTGAGTTATTCGACTCCAAGTGGAGTAGATTCAATAGTGGTCAACTTTAGGGCTGAGATAGCTGACATTGTGCTTAAATCCTGCTGCGCCTGATATAGTACTTATTATTATTGCTCCAATTAACATAATGAACAAGAGAAGGTGAAAATGATAGAAATCATACATTTGCACGTTTGAGCAATTTGACGTTCATAAATATTATATGATACATTCTAGTCAGACCGAACGTTGATATCTTCTACTTGCTGAGTCCAAACGCACGTTATCTCTAATAAATCACGAAAACGTCATTAACGCAGACGGTGTCCTCTGGAAGGCGCAAAAGAAGCTTCCTCTTTGACGAAAAGAAAATCTCCATTGCACGAATCTCGAAGAAAAAGGAAGGAAAAGCTAGGCGAGAAAGCTGCATCGGATGCTTGCGCCAAGAAACTCGTAATAGTGCCGTACGTGTATTACGTGAGCAAACACGCGGTATGAGTGCAAAAGGAGCGCCAGAAGCAGCAGCAACATCAGAAAAAGGAGAGTAACAGCAGAGAAACGTGTTTGCACAGACCAATATTGAAATATCTCTCTTCTCATACGTTTAGCCAAGCAAATGCAAGTCGCGCCAGTGTACGTACGTACGTACAAGCCGCATATATATATGGCCGATTCTCAGTGAAATTGAATGGTCAAAACAAACTTTTTTCTGTTAGCATGAAAAACTTTTTATTTTCTATGCGATACAAGTCCCCAAATTTTATCGGAATTTTGGGGACCATCTTTCACACTTCTTCAAAGGCTTGAGATTGGCATTTTTTTGAAATTCACGGTTGCTAATATTCAAAAATTTATATCTAAATTTGATTGCTAATATTTAATAATTTTCAGAAACAAAGCACTCAAAAAAAGTCTGAGCACTTGAGGAGCTTGCTACTATAAACACGTCACTTTTGAGTCTCTTTGAAAAAAGGTGCGATAAACACTCCCAAAAATTCTAATGAAATTTGGAAACATATATGACATCAAAAACAACAAGTTTTTCGTAGCAGCAGAAAAAAAATTTCACAGAGAATCTGCCATATGTATATCTGCGCGCGCTGAACTTTCGAGCATATGCACATATGTGTATAGAAGAGAAGGATAAGTGTGTACGAGCGTCCGCGCGTGCCTTCCTTGCCGTTGCTAATGTTTTTTTTACTACTGGGCTCGTTTGTGTGCGCATGCGCGCGCCTGTATACACAAAAGCCAAGGAGGTTTCAGGATCTTCAACTCGCATACCTCTGGAGAGATTTAAAATATGTGTGTCGATAAAATTTCACGTTTTGAAAGCCATCGTTTTCTTTTTTTTTACTCTATGGAAAATCATATACGGCAGATATTCGTGCCTGTATTTACTCGCGCCGAGGCAAAGTCTATTTTTTACGCTGTACCGATTTCGTCTCGACACAAATGATTTTTTATTCATAACTTAATTTTCCATGGGTGCTCCGGTAAAATATTTAAAAAAGCTACGCTTGTAAAGGATGTACTCGGCCAACACGGATCAGCTACACATTTTTGTGATTAAAAATTCATTTAACGTTCACCTAGCGCCATTTCTGCGTACAGTCTTTTTAAAAATGTATGAAAACCAGAGCAAATATTTCGAATGATGAAGTTTGTGCAAGGAAAATTTTTGTTCAGAAACGCCTTACATCTTTTCCAAGTCAGAATAAAAAGATTGTGTGACGAAAAAATACGTCTCTACACAATGCGTAGTACTAAGACACAATCGCTTTACTTTTGGCATTTTTCATCCAAAGAAGCGACTGCTCGAAGTTACAGAGGCATATAATATCATAGAGAAGTTTGTAAAAAAAATTTCACTCAAGAAGAATATCGTCGGTTTAATACATATCCAAGCGAGCATCCGAACACGAGTGCCCAGGCAGAACAAAAAAACCAATGAGGTTAATAGACAAATGTAGAGATAAATATATACGCACGGGATGGTTGAACAAAAAATAGCAGTGCGCCGTATGCATTCGCTTCGCTTCGAGTTTCTCATCCACAATAAAATAGAAACAGGCAAGTAGAAAAATATGTTTACACGCGCGTACGTGTACTGTACATACAGGGTAGTACCGGGTAGATAAATGTGTGTAACCTTGGCGCCCTACTGCCTATATGCACTATGTATGCGTAACGTATAAAGTTTTACTTTGTGTGCGCGCGCGCGCGTTTTCTATAACATTTTTTATCACGCGGCGGCGTAGGCGGCAGCGGTACCGCTGGTGTTTTTTTTGTACACATTCTGCGAGGTAAGATATCGCGTATGTATATATATGGCAATGTTTCAGCCCGCTTGATAGACAACGGAGGAAGAGTTTGTACAAGAAAACAGATAGATCTGGCAAACAAATTTGCTCAAAGTATACTACTGAAGAGGGAAAGAGGAAAGAGTGGTATGGGGTTGTATACTTTATCATAGAGTGTATGATGCACGACTGGGAGGAGATGGGGATCGTGTATAGCCAAGGCCGTTTGGCACAGGCTGACAAGAATGGCGAATTGTGCAAAGAACGAAGGACTTTCGCGCGATACAAACTTCAAGATGCAATGAATAAGTTTTCGCGCGCACGCATGCACGCACGCATCCATCATTATTATGCTGCGGAGCGCGCCAATCACTTGGACGCAAATGGAGCAACTTTTATTGCGAATCGCATAAATGTTGTTCTACATCAGGTAGTGCGTAAATTTCTTTTTTTGGGAGTACAGATAGGTGGCGTATTCTTCAATTTGATTGGAATTCATTTAAGCAAATTTGAATCTTATAAAAATAATAAAAACATCATTGAAATTTTGGAAAACGTACGCAAGTTCGTAACACGCGTGAGTTTACGGCCCATGTATCTTGATAAAGAAAAAATAAAGGCATCGTTAAAAATCGTGGCTTACCTTTTAAAATTCTTTTGCTTTTTTTCGGTTGACTTTATGTATTTATATGCTCGCACGCACTGCATCTGTTTACGCAAACTTTTAGCTTGATTAAAAGGGTACATCGTCGGTAATTAAGGTAATGGCGTGCACATGATGAGGAAATTTTTGTTCAGATATTTTTAATCACCGAGAGTTGAAAAGAGAGAAAACTCGAGAAATCCGTAAGTAAGTAGGTTGAATTAGTTCCATGGCAGTGCAAATAAGCGATCCATCCTTGAAAATTCGATGGACTCGAGTTGAAATCGATCCATTCAGTGATTTTACTTTTTCAGTACTCGACGTATAATTACCAAAAAGTGTCGATTAATGCTCTTAGTTTTTTTTATTTAAGTAAAACATTTAATCGTCTCTATTAAAACTTGAAAAGCAAAAATCGCCCGAAGCAATTGCCGAGTAGAATCATAATTGAGCCGCCGAGTCGAGCTTGGGAGCATAACTTTCGACAAATGTCCGTGACATTGTATCGCGCGCCCGACTTGCCCGTGCGCTCAGCGAGAGAACGAAAGGTGACATTAAAACCTTCGCTACTGTATAGCTACAGTAGTAGAAGCAGCAGCAGCAGTAGTAGTAGCAGTAGCAGCTAGTCCTAGACTTCTTACATCCTGCAGCCAGCAGTATTATAGCTTGCACAACGGCTCAATTCAAGAATATGTATCAAGTTTCGCAGTATAGTGCGCGCGCGGCACAAGTCGTCGACGTCGACATTATAATCTTATACGTTGCATGTACATATATATACAGCAGAGAGCTACATCCAAGTTTCGGGGACTGCAGAGCGTATACACGAGCTGGCTGCACCGGCGCTGCTGCGAGCGTCACAGTTTTCGGAGGAGGGTGAACGTCTTGGTGGCGCGCAGCAGTTAAATTCTCTTATACGCGCGCACAGGCAGCTAAACACAAGCAGCTGCACGAGCCGCTCGCGAGCTACAATTATATTCGTACGGGTTATACATCATTCGCTCTCGGTGAATATTTAAACGTGACTTTTCATGGAGTGAAGCGTCACTACTACTACTACTGCGCCAAGGCTCGAGCGAACCTCTTCCTCTTGCCGGCTATGCACCGCCTCGCTCAGTGCGCTTTATCTCGCCTCTGCACGCTGTGTAGCGTAGAGCAGTGTGCGTTATATACCTGCGTATAATATTGTCTCGCTCTGTCTTGCATCGCTGAGAGATGTTTAAATACGAGAAACTACGCCGTGAACTCAATTTTACTGGCGCGCGTCGGAAAATGTCTAGGTTTTCGCGACACGCGCGTATGCGCACATACGTGTATAATGGCGCGACGGAGCGATGACGAAGATAAATAAAAATGATTCTAACTCGCGCACCCCTGTCTGGACACGATGATTAATTTCGTGTAAGCAATTTTCGTAAAATATTTTCACGCAGCTCTCGCGTACACAGTTATTGCATTCATGAATAAGTTGAGGAGAGCTGCAGTGGAAGAAAACATCGAAACCGAGCAGAAATAATTGCATGTTTATAAAAAAGAAGAGGGGAAAAAAATGAAATTTAATCATTTTAACATCTCGCTTCTTACTTGCAGGAGAAAGGAGCAGAGAAGGAAACAACGCAAGCGCGTGGAGAGAGAGAGAGACAGAGAGAGGGAGAGAGTGAGTGAGAGGGAGTATAGGATGGGAAACATTTTCTTTTCTTTTTTTTTCGTTGCACGTCAGACAAAAAACAGTAGTAGGTAGTGTAAAGCTAAAAGCGAACGGCGCTGAACAAAAAGTCTGTTGGCACGAAAAAGCATTTGGTACGTAGGTGTTGGGTATATACGTGTGTTTGTACGCGTACGTACATATACCTCGCTAAAGGTTAAAGTAAAGATTGCTGAAAGCAGATGTTCTTTCGCCGGTATAAGTACTAACTGCGCGCGCGCGTGCGCCCCCGAGAAAGTTGCCTCCTTTTTTACTGCTGCGCGCTTACTTTCGGCTCATTTCCGCCCTAACTTTGCATGTCGTTATACGTACACACGTAGCCGGCTGTGTGTACACACAAAACCCTTCAAAACATGGGCTCTCGCGCGCGCGCGCGCGCACAAGAAATGGTTTCGAGCCTTTTCGCCGCGTCTAGGACAAATGGCCCGATGCACACACACTGATTCGCGTTACGGCGAGCGAGCGTGGAGAACTTTGATTTTAATCTTTGCATGCTAACTCTTTATATGGTACCTCTCGAGCAATTTATTCCTTTTATTTCACAGATTTTTCAACTAAACCGACGTTGCTGCTCAACCTACGTGTATTTATATGTACACGTACACGCACGAAAATTCATAAAAATTACGAAAAAAGTCGATCTCAGGAAGAGAAAGAGAAAAAAATCTTTTTTTATGGACATTATATGGAAGAGAATTTAACTGTTATTCCAATGTTATATTCATCGATGCGCCCATTATACCACAAAAGGGCACATCGTTTATTTACTCTTTATTCTGCTTCGCGCTCTCGTTTGAATTCAGAAAAGCGCATAACCTGCTAATAATTTTTTTTTGTCACTCTTTCTCTTTTTGTTTATACATGTAAAAAGCGGAAACTCTGCTGCGTGTCGCGGATGTAATGCACCTATACGTACGTATACTTCTGTACCTTAATACGCAGCCGGGTATCGCGACGATTTCTGTAGAAATCATAAAATTGTACGACTGGCAATTCCGCGAATATAAACGCGCAGATATCGGGGAGAAACGATTTTCGCGCGAAACAATTCACGCAACGGCTGAGAACAACGTCGAACGGTATATATAAGCGCGATACAGCCCGGTGCGCGCCCAGGGAAAAAGATGCAATCGAATCACGCTCTTAATATACTCGTGTATATAAACTCGAGAGCTTCGCTCCGTGAGTTTATGTATCGTTTTGAATTTCAAAAGGTTTTTTTGCTCCCTCTCCTTTTTTTTGCTCGTTTTTATCGCGTTACGGGGCAGGCGCGCGCACGCGGCCGAGTTTCCGCGAAAACTAATGCGCGTAATTATGAAAAAGTGCACACGCTTTAATCTAGCTCCACGCGAATGGATGAATAATCCGCGCCGCGAGCTTATATCGAGCTCGCCACAAGAGCAGCAGTACTCGTAATGAAGTCGTACCGAAGCAGCGAGCATTGATCCGGCGCTGCGGCACGCGCGTGGCCGATATCATACGCGCGCTCATATAATGTATACGTACATACCAAACGCCACTTGTCAAAGCACTCGCGTAATGGCTCAATTGATTTTCTTCGATTCCACGCAATATCGCGCGCTCGATGTGGCTTATAGGAACAAATGGCCCTACATTATTCGAGCTCGCGCGCGTGGTTATTTAACTCGATAAACGCGCTCGTTTCGTTCGATTAGCCAGCTCGCGCGCTATGTATTTATTCTCCGCGGCTCTACGTATGATTGATTTCGTTATGCACAGCTCGCTCGACTGTACACATAATTAGAGTTTAGGATAATGATCGGAGTTGCACTCTCGTACCTGGTGCGATTACCTAGATGTATTCAGAGTATGGGAGGTACTTACCGGTTTCGAGTACGGTGTAGCGTGGATTGGTCGTATCGATGGGCAGCATATTTTTCATCCAGGATATGATGGGAGTAGGCGAGCCCACGGCAGCACAAGATAACAGAGCATTGTGACCTTTTTCCACGACCTTTGTCGTAGGTGCTTGAGTTATCATGGGGAAGCCTTGTGGCAGTCTTTCAGCTGTAACAAAAAGCATAGATGGCGCATTTATAATACCATATTTATATGACCGATATAAAAGCACTTGTTGCAAGTAAAACTATGAAAATTGGAAAATGTTTTTTCTCTACGCATAAAGCGCGCCAACTTATAGGGATACTCGACGCGCGAGCTATATACAGCGCAGCGAAAAAAGGAAAAGTCTGATGAACCGTGGAATTGTCTGTCTCGCTCTTTTCTCTCTTGGCAACGTGGAAATCCTATTGAATCCGCTCATCAATATTGTTCTGCAAGTTGGAAAGTCGCGAGAACGGCGGGAAAAGGGAGGCGGCGGCGCGGGGAGAATGGCTTCGCGTGCTCGCTCCCTTCGTGTGCACCGTATACATATAGCTAAAGATAGCCAAGTCGCGACAGTTGAAACGAGTATAAATAATGGACGTATCGAATGTTGCAGGACTTCTTTTCAATTTGAAAAATTGACCTGTATATGGAGTAAATTTAAATAATATATGTACGCTCGGGGGAAAATTGATGGCTTTTATGCAGCGAGTATTTTATGCGCGATTTTGCGCGAGTTGAATCGTCGGCATTTCATAATGGAAAACGTTGTTCGAAGTTAAGTGTAATTTTTTTGAAAAATTCTTCGAATGCAGCCAACTAAAAGTTTACATTCTAGTTTGTGAAAGTTTCGGAGCTGCATGGATCTTCAAATTCTACGAATAAATTGATTCGCCGTAAATTTTTCAAGCATTTTGGGCTTTTGATTTTTATGCAACTCGCGTAGGAGGTAATAAAACTGTCGGATAATTTTATATTTCAATATAGACGCGCAACAAGCTTTAGCCGAGCCAAACCTTATGGATCATCTGCATATACATATTACGCACAGGAACATAATCGAAAACTTAGGGGCTATCAGCATCCGTAATCGGGCTAATCTCGAGTCTCTCTCTCTCTCGCTTCCCCCCTTACTTTCTCTCGGCGTCGAGGAAACTTCTGCATGCGTGCTAATATTCGCCGCTAGCGCGAGCAGTGGTCCCGGGCAGAGCCCCGAAGGCTCTTTGCATGAAGCGTGCGCCAAGTAAACTTGGCCAAACTCAAGTTTGATAAAGTCTCGAAGCTGCTGTTGCGCTCAAGAAGAAGAGAGAGAAAGAGAGTGAACATACGACGACGACGACGACGACGTATTGCTCGATGAAATTTTGGTTTAGGCTCGAGTGCAAAACTTTGCCTGTTTTATCAAGCGAGCAGTTTTTCGTCCTTTTACCCTCTCTTCTCCCTCGTCTTTTTTTATTTACGATCGAGTGCATTTATACATTGAATATATATACGTATATACGGTCAAGAGCAGCCGCCGAACTTTCTTACCCTGCTCCTCTCGTTCTCTCCTTTTTCAATTGCTTGTATATAATATGGTGCACGTACGTGTGCAAGAGTAGAGGGCTTGGAAAAGTATAATTCTTCGATGTCGAGGCAGACTTTTAACGAGGATAATATAGCTGCATTAATGGATGCAGGCAGGCAGTGAGCAGCGCCGCCGCCGTAGCCGCTTTTGTACACATATATAATGCTATATATATATGTAAAAAGAAAGAAATTTTAGGAGTCCTGCTAGCGTGTACCTTTATGGCTCATAGAATTTTTATGGCTTTCGAGGGTTCTCTGTAATGGAGGCTTAAGGTTGAGTTGCTTGTTTGGAATGTCTGCATACGCGAGCGAACGAGCGCGCGCGAGTTCCTAGCTTTAGTATATCAGGTGTGCGCCTGCATACATGCACGCGTATACAGTATATATCAGCAGCAAAAGTTTGTTAATTTTTCGACACGCGCGGACTGGCGTGCACGCGTGGGACGAAAATGCTAAATTTCACTTCGGAACGAACGCATTTCGGCAACCGAACTCGACGGTTAATTGATTTGGTTTTCAAGCTCGAATATAGTATACTTCGATATAATTATTCAAGCGCTAAGCATTGATGACGACAAATCAGTTGTAAAAATTATAAGTAACAAAGTTGGAATAAAAAGCCACGACGTGTATCCTATTTGATCAATTTTAAAAGTAAATATAAACAATAAAAATGCCTTTGTGTCATTCGCGGGCAAAGACAGAATGCGTGTGGCGTACATGAGAAAATGTTTATATAGCACAGGATACAAATGCCATGAGGCGTTGCAGCAGTATATAGTGCCGCGTCGTCATCGTCGTCGTCGTTGTCGGGTGCGGTGTGCGCTTGCGACGACACACTCGAAATGTCGCAAACACGTTTCTCTCTTTTGTGTCCCCATGCGGGCTAGCAATCAAAAAGTCTTCTCGCGCTATTATAACAATAGATAGCGAAAAAGTAAATGGGAACATTCGAGGAGGCGAAGAGCGAGAAAGAGAGAAAGAGAGAGAAGGAGAAGAAATAGAAGAAGAAGAAGTAGAAGAAGAAGTAGAAGAAGATGAAAACAAGACTTTCTCTCTCTCGAGGTTATCTTCATTGAAGAAAGAGTCGGGCAGTACGGCAGTAGCAGTATAAGGAGCTTGCGTATACATGGTCTCAAAGCCATTAGTGAGCTCGTATATATATAGTCGTTGAGTTACTCTCTTTCTCTCTCTCTCTCTCTCTTTCGCTATACACTATATATGTACGCTACGCTATTCTCTCATTTTTGTCTGTCTTTTGTTGCAAGCTCGTGGCTTTGTCCTTTGTATTCGTTATCGGCGGTACACCGAAGTCGAGCGGCTCTCCTATATATGCTTGTACGCAGCCGCAACACCAATTATATCCACTGCACGCTGCTGCTGCTGCTGCCACTGCCGCTACTGTCGACAATGAGGGAAAAGTCAACCACAATGTATATTAATATATAGCCTTACATGCTCCCCTTTTTCTTTCTCTCATTCTTTCTGCGCGGCACGTGTCTCGACTCCTCGACTCATCCACGACCCAGCCCAGAGCTTCTTTTCACCCCCTTCAGGCTGAGCCATGGAGCAGGAGGACAATCCTGCGCAAGCGTTGCCTCGAGAGTGGAGGCGAAAAATTGCGTTGCTGCTGCTCTGGCAAGCGGACAGGTACGAGGTTTACACATGCCACGTCTACGAAGACAGGCTCGTCTGTTCGCACACCGTACCGCTGCAGGGGCAACGGCAATGTAGTATACGGAATCTAAGCGGCTTAGAATTCGTTGCGTTTGCTTCGTTTACTTGCTGCTTTTTTTCTCTTTTCTTTATTCGCGCGAGGCACTTTCTACACATGGTATAATTTACAGCTCTAGACGTGTTTGGTGTTTGAAAAGTAATTTAATATTCGATCGTCCGAGAGCCGCCAGGGACGGGTGAAAAAATTGTTGTTCTTGGCTTCTAGCCAATATTGATCGGTCTTTTATATGTCAAAGGTGAATTTTCAAATAAATATGCGACCGATGTTGACCGTACGATTTTCAATCTTTGAGGCATTTTCTTTAGTGCGCGCACACATTGTATGACTTTGTTGTCCGTCGCAATGACGTTATAAATACATCTATACGTGCCGCGTATGCATAAGTACAAATGAGAGGATTAGAAGTGGGCTACTAACCTCGTATCTTTCAATTTAGCCTCGACCGAGCTTTTGTGCTCGAAGCAAAAGTTTGTATACACACACGTGAATATACAGCTATAGAGAGACGGCATCGCACGGCCACTTGACCACAATAGCCTCAGCTTTCCGCGCGCGCTCGCAGCGTATATTTTCAAACTCGGCTCGTTTTCTGAATATCAGCTAGCATCCTTACGTCTGCGCTTGTACTCTTCGTTCTTATTTTTCCTTCGTTTTATTATACCTCGGCTGCTGCCGCACTGCATTGCACTCCGAATACGTATTCTTTCTCTCTTGCCCTCTCTTTCGTGCTCTCTCTCTCTCTCTCTCTCTCTCTCTCTCTCTCTCTCTCTCTCTCTCTCTCTCTTGGGGCTTTTTTTGTAACCTCCCGCATACAGGTATAGAATATATAAAGAAAAACTCGAAGAAAGACGCGAAGATTTTTAGTTTCTGCTTAACTTTTTTTGAGCTTCATTGTCTTTTCTTTTTTTATTTATTTACTTTCTTTTGCTTTATTTTTCAATGCCCGAGTATACACTTGTGGTTATTCATTTTCTTTCTCTGTATTTTATTTAAAATCGAAAAGACTGCAGCGCATTGAATCTGGATTATCTGGCTTGTACTCTACTTGTTATTTTATTTTTTAAAATACCTTTTTTCGCACGTTTATTTGAAAAAATATATTAACTTAACAATAGTAGACGTCTTCCAAATGAAATTACATTTTCATTATGCTAATGTGTAAAGATGAAATGGAAAATTTTCCATTTTGTATATTGCAAAAACATCAGAATAGTCTTGATTGCGTTGCGGGAACGCGCTCGGGTTGCAAACTTCTCACTATACGCGCCCCACAAATCAATAATTCGAGTTGCTTTTTAATTAGTCAAAAATGTGTACGCGTAAAGTAAATATAGAATATTGATCGAGCTCTCTGGGTTATGCACACCCACCCGTATGAAACGATACTTCATATAACTCAGGCGCAATACTCGAGCCGGCAAGTTGTCTTCCCAAAAGGCAAACGGTCGCCGTAACTCTTGCATGCCACGAGGATACTCACTCTCTGATTGATTTTTGCACGTGCGGGCGCTATTTTAATCGATTTATCTCTCGTGCTCGCGTACTCGAGATGCGAGTTATTTTTAATACTCGCTCACGTTGGACGATTTTCGAGTAATAATTTTATATATTTTCATATACTCGAGGAGATCATAAAATTCAGCATGGGTGGTCGCAAAGATACGAGGCAGAGGAAGTAAAGTGTATATATATACACTCGGGGCGTTCACATGCGGTGTCGACGACGGGCGCGCGCTACACAGCAGCAGCAGCAGCAACAACAACAAACAACAACGACCACGACGAACAAATGCCGCGACGAAAGTATCTTTCTACGTTGATGCGCGACTCGGCGTGCAGCTATGTGCATTTAGTTGCGGCTATACGCGTTCCTTTCCACCTATATTGTACACACATACACACACACACACACACGCACACACACACACGAGGAGGAGGAAAGAGCATGGGGCCGTGCGCGAGCGAACGCCGCATTTATGTACAAGTGGGGCGGAGTTTTCGGACAATGGGAAGCGACAAGGACGAAAGCTCGCTCAACCGAGTATTAGCAAAGTTACGACTCGACTGACACATTGTTGCGCGCTGCGCACACGCCATACAAGAGGAATTTTCATTCGCCTTCTCTACTCGGCAGCTCTCGCGCGCGCGCTATGCGTGTATGTGTTCCGTCTCTCGTACCAACGAGCTCCGAGCGAGCGTAGCTGCGCACAGCCGCGCGCCGTAATCATTAGCGTATTTTTGATGTAATTTTTTGCGTATACGCAGCACACGCCACGCAGCGGCAGCCTGCACGCGCGATATTGAATGCGCGCAAAGTCTCTGCTGCGCTGAGCCGACCGCGCGCTTGTAATTGAAACTGGCCATGCGAATAACGATAATAGCGATGCCTTCAAGTATTTAGTACATCGTCAGCCTGCTGCATGCGCACGCGCGCGCCTATAATGCATATAGTGTTATATACACACATACAATGGATGACTTAATTGGCTTTGTATATAGAATTATGCAAATATATATTACCGCACCTATACCAATTTATCGTGCGTATACGTGCATATATACGTAGGCGCGCGAGAATATATATCTAGGTAGCTGCAGCTATTTAATTATGCCCTGTATAATATAGATTTTCAAGAGCACTATCGTCTAGTATATCAATCTTAGCTTCATGTTACTCTGCGGTGGCCGACTCAGCGGTAGTGTTCCTCGGTGTTCGCCCGTATTTCGTCTGTCCATTTACCTCACACACACATATAGGAACTTCTATTATTCACCAATCCGACCTCTTCCTTCGCAATATTCTCCATGCTTCGTGTGCCCTGGGATATTGCTCCAATCATTATTATCGTCATTATTACTATTATTATTATTATTATTATTATAATTATCATATCGATCTCACTGCTGCATTATGAATAGCAATATGGAAACTGCAATAGTTCAAATTTAATTATATTCAACGTTGATAATTCTTAGATTTTCTCGGCGCGAGAAACGACAAAACGACGAGCCGAACACCACCCCCATTTCAAGTTTTAAGCCGGGTGAGACGCGCGGATGATAATAAATTCACCATATCAAAAAGTCACTAATCTCCGACCGAATTAAGCCCGGCGGACCGCGCGTACTGCAGGGGGAGAGTGCAGAGAGTCGAATATTTTCGTCCACGCAAGTATTTGGCCTTGGCCAAGGCGGTGACGGTAGCGGTAGCGGCGGTGGCGTGTAGCTATACCGCGGCGTGCGGCATATTCATGACTATCACACTTTAATTAAAGCTCGCTCGCGAGACCAAGTTTCTTAATGCATTTAAAATGCCACTTTCAAGCTGCGCCGCGCGCGCGTCGGCCCGAGTCTGATTTTTCGACAACGATAAATTCCCGCAAGCGATAATTGAATCACTTTATTCTCGCGTTTATCAAAAAGATGTCTGATGCGACAAACCACGAGTAGTAAATAAAGGAGATACACCGCGAGGATCGAAATAGATGTGTAGGGTGCTATGGCGCAGCCTCCGAGGAGTCTCGCGTATAGTCTTTGTGAAAATTAATGGCTAGTTACGACAATGTAAATTAATAGATTCACGAGTGGAGACAAGTGTGTAACAGGCGCATAGTACTACAAACACAGAAGTATGGCGCGAGAACAATAAGCGCAAACGAAAGTTGAGCTTTAAATTATGTGTTTCCTCATTGTACATGGCAGTTATACGCTACATTATATTGTTTACCGCGTATACACGTCCATATACGCGCAGGCGGGCGGCCCTCCGGAGTAGCACGGCCAGGAGTTAACACGTTTGTTCGGAGGCTTTTCGGGCTACCGCGACTGTACACACACACGCGCGCAGCTTTATTCACGTGACGAGGGACGCGCGTACCGCAAAAATTTTCCTTCGTTAAAATAACGCGCACGAAAGCTTTACAGTCAATTAATAATATTAGAGATATAGACACGAGTTCACGGGAGCAAATAAATAATAGCGATCGCTTTTATTTGCAGGCACGGCTCCGACTGCGGACACGAAGTGCTGCGTGCACCTACACATGTGTACATGCAGTCGTGTATATAATATTATATATGTGTGAATGCATATAGCATGGGTCCATATACAACACACACGAGCTGCAACCCCCCGTGACCCGGAGCGGTGGGCTTCGAAACGGCTAATGGACATCCGGTATTCCGAGCATTTGCTCGAGTCGCTGAGCATTCACACACGAATTCATCCGGAAGGCACATTCTGTTGGGCGAGCTCGTCGAAAAAAAGCAGCAGTAGCAGTAGCGGCAACTGATGTTTTTGCCGATTTTCTCCTTGTGTTTGGGAAAAAGCACATGTTGTTAGAGCAAACATACGCAGTGTGTGAGCGAGCGAGCGAGTGACTGAGTGCGTGCTTGCGTGCGGCAAAGCCCGAAAACGAAATGTGTATGGATATTTGCGGATGAGTGTTAAAACCTCTGCGAAATGTTCAGTTCTTGCCATAAGTGTGTTTATTCGATATCAAGATTACCAACTATTTTTTCAGTCCATTAATACATTTATCAATTAAATCATAAACTTAGATAAAAAAATATTACGTTCAAATAAATATTGATCGAAGAGGAGTGCACAAATAAGGGAGAGACAAAAATCAAAAGGGGCCGCGCGCAGAACTCGTGGACCGAATAAACAGAGGAAACCAAAGTTAATGGATTTAAATACTAAAATATTTCTTTTTCGATTCCCAGCATTTATCGATGCATCCTACATTTACATCGAAAATATCGTATTACGAACTACTTAACGAAAAATATATTTAGGGTTTACATTTCAGTCGAGGGGATGGGCAAGGCTCGTTTCGATGAGAAACACAAGGAGTAATCGGTGTGGACACGAGATTACGGCTGTATTAATTGTTTGATCAAACATATTTAATACGGGAACATTCATTAAGGTACGGAATAAAATACGAGCTCAGCCCCGTGATAAATAATTGTCTGTGTGTGTATGAGAACCCGATACAGAGAGGGCCATGTTCAGTTTCCGCGTTATTATTCTTCATTTATACGGTCCGCTGCAGTGCAGCAGTAAATTGAAAAATCAAAAAGGTACAAACACGTTGTTGAATAATTAACAAAAAAATGTATTTTCGGACAAATTCGTTACTGTAGTGCACGAGGCATGTAGACGCGGGCGCGCGTGTCGTACAGCTGCGTACAAGCTCGCATACACAACTTTTGTTCAAATACTTTTTTAAATTCTTGTAATGAGCTTCGACCGTGGTGTATAGCTAGTTTTCATTTGTAAAAAAAAAGAACGGTACGAAATTCAAACAAAAAAATATCTCGAATATTTTCTTATAAAAATGACGCGCAGTCTCGCGTGGCAAATAGACTCTGCGATATCATATTGCCATGTAATATCGCGACGCGAAGTAGCCGGGGTATAAACAATAGCGGGGGCACAAAGCACATCGATCGATGTGTATTAGTTAACCAACGTGCGGCTGCTGCAGCTGCTATATATAACGTACACATAGATACACGCGTACGCGTACTGTATATAGCTTGCAGCGCGCCGGGAAAGCTACGCGCGCGCGCGAGCGTACATATAATGCACGACGAAGGCCTCGGCTTTTGCAACTATAAACGCAGCAGCAGCAGCAGTCTCCCCTGCACGCGCGCGCCCGCGCGTGAGCAAGTTAATTATGTCAGGGCACGCTGAAAGGCTCATATATTGACAACTATTCGCTAGATAGATTGCTTTAATCGAATTACCGCGGCGACGGCGACGCTGCCAGTGTCTCTCTCGCTCTTGCTTCCTTCCGCCTTTCCTATATAAACCAAACTTGACCTGGCCAACTCACCACCTTGTATTCTCTGGTTGGCTGTTTATAATAAGACGTCACATTGAAAATGGTAAATTGCATTAGCCAAAATGTCTCGTCATTCCATTTATTTTGCTGCGCCTCTACCTATATACATATATACAGTGCTGTGCGCGGGCTAGGCATGCACGTCACGAACCTTTCTCTCTCTTCTCTCTCTATCATGCTGGCGCGCGCGATCCTTTGTCGCGCACGAACGTCTCTTTCTCACTTTTTTTCGTAGATATGTGTGTGCGCGCAAGCGTCCCGATGTGCCCAGCTTTTTTCAGCAGCGCGCACGCACACAAAGAGAATACGAGAGACACCCGTATGTAGCAGGAGCGCGTCGGTATAGTGCGCCCGAGCTACGAGACTACTTCATTTTTATTCTTTCATTCTGTTTATATGAGTTATATACACATATAGACCCACACACAAACGCACTCTTCTTCATGCGAATTTTTACTCACTTTTTTTTTGTACCTCAGTTTCTGCGTTGTTTTGCAGGCGTGCGCGCGTGACTGTCGATTGTTATGTTTCGTTACTCGAGCAGTGGCTGTCGCACACTCGTTATCGTGCCTCTCTGTGGCCTATACTCTTCGCCCTTGTAAAAGTAGTCGTTCGTTTGAAGAGCGAGCTCGTACATACATCGCGCACGGTTTTTTGGCCTTTTCGGGCGCATTTTCCGGACCCAACCCGACCGCTTTGATGGTCAGAGGTTTTCACTTCTCTCTTTCTCTGTCTCCATATGATGCTGCTGCTGTTGCTGGACGCAAACTAATAAATAACCCCCCGAGCGTCGGAGGTTTTCAATGCTGCAACGAAACAATCGACGCGCAAAATAACAGCGAACGAAAATCAAAACTCGAATTCGCTCATTGCAGCAATAAGCAAAATGCGATGTGTGTGTATTTTGTAAATTATGCATTTGCTCGAGTTATGCGTGCAAGTAAGTTCGTGGGCGTATCAGTAAGGGTACTATTGAAAATTCGAATCGAGTCGAGCGCAAAGACTGCTGACTTTGTAAGCCGTGAAAATCTGCTTATTCCGCTTAGAATGAGAGGAACAATGTCCCGCGGCGAATAGGATAGCTTCTTTCACTCGAACCGGTGAGTCTGGGTGCTATGTTCACGTCTATGGCGGGCAGACGGGCGCACTAACACATTCGGGCCAAAACATTGCTGCTGCTGCTGCTGCTGCTGCTCTACGTACACACTCAAACACATAGACTCCAACACATAGATATAAGTATGTGAACAAGAGAAGGTTTCCCCACGCAGCCCCCGGGGCAAAACTACATCGCGAATTCACTTACCGGGCTCGGATGTTTCAGTGCGCCAGTTGCTGTAAAGAGTAGCAAGCAGCAGCGGTCTACAGCTTGATGAAGAAGCCTCTAAAATGAGAAACTATACGTGCGCAAAAAGTGCAAACGGAATATCAAGTTTCATCGTGCAAGCTCGTTGGGCTCGTAATTTACAATTGCAAATGTAATTTTGATTGACCGATATGCACGCGCGCGCGCACGAAAAATTCATTTGCCAACGATACAGTTGCGACTTATTGCAATCGTACATCTGCGCCGAGCGCGTACAATAATCGAGAGAGCTTCGCTGGCCAATCTTATGTTACATATTGTATGTACCCAGGGCTGGAGTCATCGTCGACTAGCCGCAGATTTCATTAAAGCTCGACGCAAGAAGGCGTATCTCCGGGACTGCTGCTGCTGCTAGCGTCTATGACCGTATCATAAGTCATAAACGATTCATTTACGAGTAGGCGGTAACTGCGGCCTGAGCTTATACAGCGGCTCCGGCTGGAATTAATGAAACTTCGAGCGCACACGAGCGATAGAGACGCGCGCGCTGCGGTATTGTTGTATCGAGACGTTTGACAAAAAGCTCCTTGCAAGAATTTCCTCTCCACACGCCCGCTCACCCGCGCCCAAGTCTCGATCCAATGAGAGAAATGTGGCAGAGCAAAAACTATCGGGCTGTGATGGATTGTTTGCTTTTGTTTTAAGAATAAAATAATAAATCGCGAGATCGAAGAAAAAGAAGAAGAAGAAGAAGAAGAATGCCTTCGAGTGCGATGAGCTTCGAAGACGGGAAAGGATCAGTTATGAAAATTGCTGGGAAATCGGCGAGTGTGTGCGCGAAACTTCGGACTTTTTAAGGCTGCATTTATGATGATTTAGTAAGAGAAAAACTTTTTTCCAAGTGACTCGGCTAACGCAAATGCGCTCGATATGTTCGAATGATGGATGGATGTACGAAATATCGCATTGATATTTGGAATATATGTACGTAAAGAAACTTTATTTAAAAAATAATTGAAATAGATCTTGGCTCACGGGTATATTGATTTTCGGCCCTCGAATCTATCACATGCTTCAGTTGTTTTACGCTATTATCTCATAAATACAAACTTATCAGAATTAATTTTTCAATGGCCCGTGACATTTGAAGCTTTTATCATTAATTTCTATCGACAAAAACAAACGGGGAAAATCATTTTGAAAAAGTAGTAGCACGTACGAACAAGCGAGCTTTTATCTCATTGAATTTAAATTTATTCCCGAGGCATGAAATGTCCTCAGGTATCGGAGTGCTGAATCGGAAGATAACATTTCCATTCGAACTTTTCAATGGCCATTCAATATCACTCTTTGATACGCATGCGTGAAAAGTGAGTAACGGTCATTGACATTTAATTAGTGAAAATTACTCAGTCGCTGTTTCAAGTACATTTCTACTTCGTACGTCTGATTGCTTATTTCGTTGATAGTGTGAGAATATTTTTCCTAGATTACGAGAATAATAACAATTTTGGCAAAAATCCAGTTCATTATTGCTTTTTCACCTGGAAAGAGCTAAATGAGATTATGGGCGTATCATATGCCAACAAATATCATGTCCACATACTCGGACGTAAAAATTTTTTTCACGTCCACGTACGACGAGGAGTATTATAACTGTCAGCAAAAAGAAGAAGAAAATCTCGGCAATCGTCGCATGCAGTATCAAACGCAAGCAATAATTTGCGCACTTTTGCCCAGTCGAGGGAGAAAAAAAGGCTCATTGATAATTAAAAATGAAAAAGTGTTGATGCATAAATATAAGCGGAGGATGAAAAAAGGCAGCATGACGAGAGTCGAGCTGAGCCTTTTTCACGCTATATGTACAGCAGGGATAAATCCGCAATTTTCAAGTATTCGATGCTAGCGCGTCGCCGCTGCCGTCGCTGCCACCATGAGCGTTACGGATGAGCCACACGCGCGCATATTGCGAATGAAAAAACATCGAAAACTCCGCCTCTTGAGCCTTTTTATTATTCATGAAGCGAAGGGCTGCCTGATGCTTCTGTGTATGCGTCTATGTGTGTGTGTGTATGTGGCGCGCCATTCCTTTTTTTCACTCGATTTTCACGAGCGCTTCTTTCCTTGGCTGCGACGTCTCTCAGCCTCCTTTATACAAAATTAATCTTTCATTTTTTATGTTTTATTGAAGCTTTTCACATGTTAAGACTTGCTGCTGCAAATGGATCTATGGTGAGAAAAAATACTCGTGCTCTGCCTAGACATTTTAATAATATTTCAAGCATTCAAAGTTAAGGGGAATAAATTCTTTTTTACGCTGTATTTTTTTACCGATTAAAATAAACCTAATATATTGTATGTAACAAAATGTAAAAAAATAATGAAAAATAAGCTACGCTGTGTAAATGTAATTAGAATCCTTGATTTAAATAAATAAAAATGTAATTTTTCACAGAGTTATGTAGCTAGGTACAACTAGTCGTATGGTATTTTTCGAAACAAAAGCTAAAAAAAACATGAAATTACTGCAAGTGAAAAATCAAAGGACGAAGTTTCTTGCTGGGGCCAAACGCAATATTTTTAAAAGTTTTATGCTTCTCAACGTCATTACGCTTCTTTTTCATTATATTTATCCTGTACTTAATGAAAAATGAGTAAAATTTGTGAAAAACTTGTAATATCAAATTATAATTTATTAAAAATGTCGGTGAATGATACTTAGTAAAACTATTTGGTATTAAATACGTTACAAATATCTTTCATTTATTAAAACTTGCTTTGTTTCAACCATTCCACATTAATTATAGAAATCGTGGACGAATAGTGAGTGATTAAAAAAAAATTGTTTGTCTGAAATTTTATTATTAATGGAGCAGCTAGCGCTTCTAGTCTATTATAAAATAGAGTCAGACGCAATTTTCACTCGTTCTACTTCTCTCTTTTTGCATTAGGCTCATTCTGCATTTGATGTTCTCTTATTCGTCGTGTATGGTTGCAATTAAAAGCTCATTAACTCTGCAATAAAAGTGCAAGGTTTCTTGAAAATTTTTTTAGTTGTCCGTTACAAGTTAACTAGAAAATTAATCACCAAAAAAGACACAAAGATCATTATTCGTTGCGTATTGTTAATAACATTCACGTATTTACTAATACTATTTTTTATTTGAACTACATATGGTTGAAAACGAAAATATGAGAAGTAAAAATTAGAAAGGAGATAGCTCTTGTGAGCTGTAATTTAAAATTCAAATTTTTATACGTAAATATATTACAAATGTTCATTTACAAGAGAACGAAACTAGCGTGTTATTTCACACATTTTGCACACAGTGGAAAATCTAAATACGAGATAACTTTTCCGTCTACGTCAGTGCAAAACAGAAAATAAAATATTATCCGGCTTAATGTAAGTATTTTTTTTTATAAACTGATGAATCGATTTTCTCAGTCAGTTAAAAAAAATATACGCAAAATTTAAATTATTCTCATTGATCATTGATACTAGCAGAGAAAGAGAGAGATGATGTGTAAAATACATCTATAGGAAGGAATAGCCACGCACGGAGAAGGACGAATGCAATAAAGTCCGATGCCGCGCACACGTTTAATTTTACCGTCCAAAGGCACAGGGTAGCGCTCGTCGGTCGACGTCGTCATTTCGCAACCCCGCCCAGCTTCTCTTCCTGGCACATAAGTGGCTGCGGCTAGTTAGCTTCGAGAGAGGATGGATCGATTGACCATTCGTATGGTAATAAGCAGCCAGTACCAACATCGTGCATATAGCCTTTAAGTATGTAGTCTGGGCTGTATTCCTCTCGGCGCATGACGGCGCGGCGCACGAGGCCGTCCCTTTCTGAATATTAAATCCCAAAAGCGAATCCATTAAGTCGTGAGTTATTATTGCACACCTATAGGGACATTTTTCAAACCTTCTTTACGCGCACTCATTCCCCTGCCCCTTTCTCTTCGATTTGCACACTCGTGCCGATGCGTATAACAACGGGCTCTTGTATTTTTTTTCTCTATCGCGTTTTTCCGTTACGGTATTCATCTAGTTGCGGAAGATTTATTTTTCTAATGGATTTTCCGATGCTCTGTCGGATCGTGAAGGCGCCGGCAGCTGATGGAGGAAAATGAAGGGAAAAAAACGAAAGTTCGGCCGAGGGATTTGCATGTTTTTCCCCCTGTTGCTTGCGCGCACAGTGTATATAATTATTGTTCACTCGGTATCTGTAGGCGCGCAGCCGAAGATTTATGTTTAATTCGTCCGGCCGTAAAGTTCGCTCGGAAAATTTCCCAACCCCAATTCGGGCAATTTTTATCTGCTTATCGCTGCTTGTCGAGTTAATTATACAAATTATTCGCTATTGGGTGCTCATTCGCACATATGTACGCGCGTAAAGCAAAGCCAGAAATATATACATTACACGTGTACAAGAAAGTTGCCTACTACCTCGCGCAGCAAAGATTATATGAGATAGTGAGGGAGAAAGCATGGGAAACTTGGTTTGCGCTATATGAGGCAATGTTACTTCGCAATTCAGGAAGTCAAACGATATGATCTACGACGCCGAGAGAGGATAGTTTGGGGATAATTTAAGCACATCCTGGATAAATCAGGATACCTAACTTGCTACTATTACTGTTTATACAATGTATATCTATGCACACAATGTATAGCGTCGCGCTGGCGACTAAATCGACTTACGCACGCATCCAACACCTCGTTAAGTCGGGCTCCGTATAGTAGCTAGCTCTGTATACGACGCAACACTTGCCAGCCACGGTGTCTGCCCGAGTTCAATTTTGATTTTGCGCGGGGCCTCGGCGTTGAACGCGCGTTGAATTTCTTATATGTATTAAATTTCGTGACTTTACACTGAGAAGTGCCACAAAATCATTCATTACACGTTTTCGAGACACAATCGTTAACCAATTGTTTATAGTCGAATACAATCGTGCCTGGCTGTAAAATGGATAACGACTGGTTCGATTTCTACCAGGGCAGGATTTCATAAGTAATAAAGCTTAATTTAGCATTAAATTATCGATGATATTCGAATTACCAGAAGGTAGTCTGGTCACCTCCAAGTGTCTTAAACGTCCTTTCACCGAATTAAATAAAATATACTCTTTTCGTATGCTCGTATGTGGGTTAGTAGGTAAAATGGAAGTACTGCACTTTTTTCATGATCCTATTTTTATATTTGAGATTGTCCACTGTAGTACATTGCAATTATTAAGTAAACAGAAATATTAATATTTCTTACAAACCACTTATCTCACTATCATTGTTACTTGCCATCGCGAGAAAGTAATCTGTATAATATCCGATTATCGCACTCACGATATGCAGACATTTCCAACAGGTTTGTACTCTTCGCTCTGTGCTATGTAAACGATTATTTCGGGGAATCTTCGAGCTTTTTTTATCACAATTGAATAAATTCTCATTCGATTGAAGGTACAAGGATTTACTCACTCTCTTATGCTTTACCGTCTCTCGTATCCGAGGGACTCTAATACAAAAAATTGAAGCTCGAAATGAAAATTACATATTTTTTTTTCTTCTTATTGCAACGTAAATTTTATTTTTGTAAATTTCTCGCTTTTAATAATTGAATTAATACTCGTGGATAATTTATAACTTTATAAACCTTCAAAATGAACAACTTAATGAAATGACGCAAAATATTGCTGACTGATCCGAGGTTCAGGGATGCAGCTTGTATATTGATTGAAGTGCATGGGCGTACGATGAACAGCTCGTATGAGCTTACATAGACTTGAATGTGATTGTGTGCATGTATATAAACTAGAGAACTTAATTTTATGACTAGGCCGAGCAGAAGGCTGGCCTTTATGCCTGCTATTAATGGAGCTCTAAGCCACAGACCCGCATAAGAGGCAAGTTGCTTGTGTTTATTCAGAGGCGAATCTGCACGTCATATTACAATATATAGGAATAATAATTGGTTTATTTCAGCATTGAAAGCTCGACAAGGAGCGCGATGCATTTTATAATATGCAAATATTACGATTACTCCGGTTATGAAATTGATTTATTATTATCAGATGTAATTAATTTTTCAACGAGGTGGTAGGAAAATCGATTATAATATTATTATCTGGTTTTCCTTATATATATAGAATAGCAGAACATCGGAGTTGCATTCGCCAAGCGGATCAATTTTCATGTAAGAGGTGCATCATTAGTTCTCGCATTGAAGCTTTAATTGATATTGATTCTCCCAACGTCGATGATTAATGAACTCTGGAGTTTACATACACACGCGCGCACACATACGCACATATTGGGGGGTATCGTAGATCTAATAACGGGCCATTTTAAACGGAATCAACTCGAACTAACTGATTTATCGATCGTCGAGACGGTACAGAGCGCGGATTACTTTGTTTTCGTGGCTTTATTATGTTTGTTAAAAGGTGCGTATTTACGCAGTATTCGCTCGGGGAACAATGGGACAAATTTTATCATACAATATATGACTTGTGTTCTCCGGAATTCTGCTTATTAAGTTAGTTAACGATCAAAAACAGGCGGCATGTTCGAAACATGATTAAAAAACAAAGACGTGCGACATTTTGCACGTTTATCTCAATGACAAATATAGTTGCTAATAAAAAATTGTGACTTTTTGTGTGGGATGGTGAATAATACAACAATATTGAATTTGAACGATGGACTTAATTTTTCGGACACGTAACACGCAGATTTCTGGATAATGAATCTCATACCCATGATACGAGAGGGTCTTATCGGTTCATCCGTAAGCGCCTAGCTCAAGTTACGTCTCACTCCAACGCGCACACATATCAAAAATAGATCGAACGTGCGGAGCTCCTGTCGTGCGAGGATCTTAAACTAGGACATGTTCTATATTACGATAGGGTAGGCAGAGAGCCGGCAGCGTTGAAACTCAAATGTTTGAAAACGTTTTCTCTTTCACCTCTTGGGGCGCGCGCACAAGATAAAGGCTGTGCCCTTTCGCCGGATGACAGATGTACCACTATGACCGCGCGTGGTCGCTCGTGCGAATTCGATTCCATCCACGCTGTACGTAGAGATATATACGTGTGCGTGCATGTGTGCATATGCACTCGACTTGATACGCTTGCGAACCTTTTTTTACGCGTAGGGTTTCATTTGTTTTTTAATTGATTTCAATATCGTTCCAAAAAGCTATATAAGAAATGCGGATAAATAAACTATTTTTAGCCGAGATTTATTTTTACGCAAAAATTCTTTCGGGTGCATCGGTTCATCTTTACAATGCGCAACAAATCGAGAAGATCCCCCGGTGTAGTGATGTATACACACATCATAGACGATAGAAAGAAAAGCCCGAGACGAAAGCTCATTTCAAAAGCAATCACAAAGGCTTGTTTGAACGCACTTTAGCTTTTATAAAGAATAAACCTGCAATTTCATTTCGCTCCGGTACTTCGTGCAGCAGACCGTTGTTCCTCTCCGACTCGTGCGCAAGGGTATGGAAAGTATCTGACGTTGAATCAATTTCACTTGCATTAAAATAGCAGATGCTAAAAGATCTAACAAAAATCCGTTTGATTCGCCTTTACCGCGATGAATTTTTTTTTTTTTTTTATAAAATTCAATTCCACACACATATGTAGTTGAAAAATAAAATTTGAAAATTCATTTTTCGGCGCGGCTTCGTAAACCAAGCCATGCATGATCGAATCATTTAGCCGCGACGCGTACGCGTAAATTCCAACGTGGAGATACAAGCGGGTAAACATGAAACGTATATGGAGCTCTCGAGAAACGAGCGTATATGGGGCGAATCACGATAGATGCCCCAGCGGTGTGTGCGAGTGCGCAAAACAGCCAAATCGCGCAGTTTTTGACTCGCTGTACGGACTTCATATGCTATCTAGAAAAAAACCCGAGTAAGTGATTTCGATGTGTTTTTTTCTCAGCTTTCCAGTGATGAGGTCAAAAATGCAAAAATCAGCCTCCATAACCTCAAAAAATGGACTTGAACATAAAACACGCTGTATCTTCTTTTTCCGCCAGGTTTAGAGTTTTTTTGAAGGTCTAGATCGAAAGATCTCGCGATTTTACATAAGAAATAACTCTAAAAAAAAGGGACTTTTTCGATTTTCTCGAGCAGTGAAGGAGGGAATAGCGCGCGGTCGGCCGTTTTACACCGCCGCGGACTGTTTTTTCGTTACACTTTACGTTTCTTTATCTATCACGCGTTGGGCTTTCGCCATAAAAATAAACAAATACATGTTTTTTGTGTATTTTTTCTTCATCTTTTCAATGGTGCAATTAGTTTTTGGAAAAATTTGCTTTTTTGAGCAGATAAATTAACTTTTTTGATTAATAGTTTCATTATTTTCGTTTTATTCGCGAAACGAAGCAAATTTTCCAAAACTAATTGCACCATTGAAAAGATGAGGAAAAAAAACAAAAAACATGTATTTGTTTATTTTTGGCGAAAGCCCAACGCGTGATAAATAAAGAAACGTAAAGTGTAGCGAAAAAACAGGCCGCGGCGGTGTAAAACGGCCGACCGCGCGCTCTTTCCTCCTTCACTGCTCGAGAAAATCGAAAAAGTCCCTTTTTTTTAGAGTCATTTCTTATGTAAAATCGCGAGATCTTTCGATCTAGACCCTCAAAAAAACTCTAAACCTGGCGGAAAAAGAAGATACAGCGTGTTTTATGTTCAAGTCCATTTTTTGAGGTTATGGAGGCTGATTTTTGCATTTTTGACCTCATCACTGGAAAGCTGAGGAAAAAACACATCGAAATCACTTACTCGGGTTTTTTTCTAGATAGCATATGAAGTCCGTACAGCGAGTCAAAAACTGCGTGATTTGGCTGTTTTGCGCACTCGCACACACCGCTGGGGCATCTATCGTGATTCGCCCCATATATCTCCGCGGTAGTTTCTTAATGACGTACGTGTGAGATGTTTACCGACGTCTGAATCAGCTCGAATTTGCTTGGCGCGCGCGTTCGAGCGCGTTTTCTTCTAGACGAAAAAATTGATTTTCCGAGTTCGAGTGAGCGCTCATTGGAATATTTTTTTTTCTTTAGATTACGACTATAAAGCTAGGATGATTAGTACTATTTTTCAAGGATTTCGATATCGGTGTCATGTTCGCTCGAAATATATATTTATCAACAAGACAACGCATTGGTTGCGTTTGTTTATGGTATTACGCACTGGGAAACAAATTATTCGGCAAATTTCGCAACAAAGGAGGCATAATCTTATTTAAGTTAATGATAATGGAACTCAATCGAGTTTATGGCTGCGTGAGCATGTAGCTTTGTTGCAAACCAACCACAATTGACTGAGCTAATTAATGATTATAATGACAATATATTACCGTACATGCAAGCACATATGCGAAGGCTCATGTGTGTGTAATGCTCTAACAAGCTATCCCAACATCAATAAAATCCACAAAAGCAAAAATATTCTCCATCCTCTTAAGGTACATAATAATTATGTATATTCTTTTTTACCGGTTCTGTAACGTTCAAAAATGAGTCCCTTTGTGCATATATTTACGAATATTTGTGAATTCCATTTTTCTTAGCTTTATGGATATAAATACTCTACTGTGCTGTATTTGGTTACATGTGCAGCATTGTATATTAAATGCAGAAAGTGGAAATTAATTGATAAAATATGTTAGTCTTTTGACATTTTGTTTATAATTTACTTTCAGCGTATGATTTATTATCTAACAAATTAAGCATTGCGACCGTTTGAATAAATGCAATGATTTCTGATGAAATAAATAAAGGTATACAAAATTGTCCACCATACCAATTTAATGCACTGATGTAACTTTTCCTTTCGCTCCTCGTACCTAAATAGTTTTCTTAATATCTCCCCTCAAAGAAGCGTTTTCGGCCCTTGGGACAAACGAAATAGTACATTACGCAACGGATACTAGAGGTTATTTATCTTGCATGAGTGTCAAGTTTGCAGCCCGAAGGCATTGACATGAGTCGTCTTCGCCTTGGTTGATAATTGACATGTGACCTAAGACATTTTTCACTTCTTTTGTCCCTTCTTCTTTTTTAATGTGTCGTGCCCCCAAAATTTACGATTTATCAAGTTGAAAAAAATGTTAATAGAATCATATTAAGAGTATGTAGTTAAATTTTTCACATGGCAGAATGAAATATGTAACTTTTGTTTAATTTGCTATACGCTGTGTCAGCACAATTTTTTAAAAATAAGAATTGGGTCTCGTAAATTGAAACATGTTCAAAACCAAATAAACTTATATTACCAATGAACTCTCCAATATGATTGATTTTTGTTGGAACAGCACTGTTTACCGTGGTCGTTTTCTCTTTTAAATAAATTTTACCTTTAATTTTGGCCGCAAAATTTTCCAAAAAATTATCTTTATTCGGTATTCTATTTGACGTGGGTTTTTATATAAATTTCTCATGCTCAGCAGTGAAATCATGTTATTTAAGAGTTGAGGTATAGGTAAAGCACAGAACGAAATATCTTTTAATGTTATTTGAAAAAAAACCATCGGTTCAAAAAAATTCATATAAAAAGTATGCGCACAAAGCCAATTGAGCCGAAAATTCAAGAGCAGAGCTTTCATGGACATTCATTAACACAAGCATCGTATTCATTGATAGAATACAAAAGACCCAGATTTATTTCGTCCCTAAATCGCTATTTGTAATACCATGGCTGTTTTAAGCAAGTTGAATAATGCCTTGATTTATAATATACTTTGTGTGTGTACGTGTGCGTGCGTACGTGTATTCGTATCGAAACATATATAGACGTATACACCAGCAACACACAAACTTTCATTAGTAAATTGCACGTCGGACTGATTGATTAGTCTCGAGTTATCCCGTGCGTTCCGCACGTATGTGTATGCGCTTGCTATCTCGATCACACGTTCGTTTAATGCTAAGCTTTTTGTTCTGCCATTTGACAGAAAGCGACGTATTACGCGTTCGTAAGAGCATTTGCTGATGGTAAATGCCTTGTTAAAATATTTTATGAATTTTTTTCCCTATTTTCCAGTCATCTCGATAATACGAATTGTTATTTCTAACGTTATTTTACGGGTTTCTCGACATTACTATGATAATAAGCTCTTGGGATGTAAATTTTACAGAAATATAAACATGCGTAGGCGGTAAGACGAGAATAAAGCAAACATTCTCCGCCTTACAGCCCCAACGCAAATGTGCGTAATCCGTTTTGTTGTTGGAAAAGAATGCCTATAGATTTACTCGTTAATCCTATGGATTATTCTAAATGGCTTAAAGTTTTTTCACCCATGCAGAGGTTGAAATCTTATATCAGCCAACACGCACGAGGTTCCCTTTATTAATTAATCCAACACGCGCTACATACAACATCACCTCGAAATATAATTACGTAAAACACAACCGCAACTGCTAGCTGTCTGCTCGATGAGCTCTCGTCACCCTCTTTATACTTTATTACAACACTCGTCATGTTTTTTTGAATCGTGTACGGTCGATCTGCACAAGCGAGGGATCAAAGAATGTTTTTCAACTACACGCGAATTTAGGATAATTAAAGTTCTTGAAAAGTCTTGATATGAAAAAAAATGTTCTCGAATTGGCACGATCCGGTGAGTACAGAGAATTCAAAAGAAAACTAAAATAATCTTGTATTCGGGGTAAATTCAGCTATATCTATACATGAAATTGTGAAGTACTGTACATTATTACGTCGAATGAAGCAAAAACGAAATATCACTCTTTCCGACGTTTCTCGTGTAGCTTATTTTTTTTTTTATTTCTATCCGCAGTAACTCATTTCACGCGCTCGACGTCGAGTTAGCGCACGCAGCAGTGGAGTAACTTCTCTATCCTCTCTCTTTCTCTCTGCCTCTCTCTCTCCTCCTCTCTCGTTCACCGTATCTCTCACTCTCGCTTGCGCAAACTTATTTGAATTTTCATTCAACTCTTGAAGCAAATAATTATTACGATAATGAGCGCTTGGTAAAACTTGCGCACTACTACGCGTTGTTATTCCCTATTTTTTTTTCTTTTTCTCGCACTACCTATATATAAATGCACATCCACTCTGTACACAGACTCATCGTGATATTCCTTCTTAGTCTCTACTCTTTAATTCTAACTACATTTCTCTCGCTTACTCTTTCTCGCTCTCGCTATCTCCCTGTCTTTCTCTTTTGCTCTGTACAATTCATTGAGCTATGCTACTGCTTACAACGTCTTTTATCGTGAGCGCTATATACGCACTTACTCTTTCTTTTTTTACTTTTAAGAAAAAAAAGGAGAAGAAGAAGAAGGCACGGGGAGAACTTTCTCGTCTGTAATTTCATTTCTTATGGAGCACTTTGCACGAAGGTACATGGCTCTTGTCTTTCATAACCGAACCTGGGAAGGAAGTTTCAAACACGAATATCGCACCTCTAGCTTCACCTGACTGTGCTATTCAATTTTTCTACCTTTTCGTTTTTCTTTTCTTTTTCGTCTTTTAATCGTATACTTTTCTTAGTGTTGGAAGATTGCGGCAGATTCTTTGAATCCTCTGAAGCTAAATTATTTTCAGATTTTCATAACTGGGGCGCGTATACAAAGGATATATTTCAGATTTTTTTTCTCCACCTGTACAATGTACATACAACTGCTTGATAACTCGTTTATCATACTGATGATTTTTTGAATTCCAACTCGCGCGCGAAAAATAACTCACTTCGTGCTGTATGATTAAAAGAAAAGAGAGAAAAATCCTGTAATTTACGCATCGCCGGTGTAAACTTATACGCAGCAAGAGTTTTGTTGCCGGAACAATTAATAGTTGCAGCAGGCAAATTGAGCAATTTCCAAGGAAAGTCGAGAGGCGAGAAACCAATTACGGCGCCTAATAGGACAAGTGCATTCGGTATACACGAAAATTCAACGCTATTCAGATCTTCTTTATTTTCGCGCGTGTACAGCTAACCGCACTTTTACACCGTATATACATACATCCCCGTATAGCAGACTAAAATAAATCAAGAGATCGAGTTTCATATTCACAGTGTACCACACTAGCAGACATACATGTATTCAGGAAAAAAGCTTTATAATGAAAAAAAAGGCAATTCAAACGAGGTCAATCGTGAATGTAGCCAGTTGCCGGGATACAAAGCATATCTACGTGTGTATATATAAGTCAATTACCGGCGGCTGCATGCGCATATACATACGTGCATGCCCATAGACTAAGCGAGTAAAAGAGAGCTGCTCGTGAGATAGGCGAAACGTACGAATCTGAATGAACGAGCTAAGCCAAGCAGAAGATTCAGACGCTATAGAGACGAGCTGCAGGAGCGCGCCCCAGAGAGAAGTCTATAAGATAGAGCTAGAAAACTTTTTTCACTTTTGTATTCGGCTGCATTCGTTCTTCTTTTTTTCCCCTCCACGCCGAACGAGCGGCCTCCGCAGGGGAGGCTGTATACTTCGCTTTTTATTCACTTTTCACTCGTAAATGCGGTGCAACTACTCGATCGACGATCTTCGTTATTTTCCGGACTTTATTACGACTCTTAGAAAAGGGAAAAACGAAATGATAATTAAAGAGGTTAATTATTCGCAAGCTCGTTTATGCCTTTCATTTGTTTATAGGTGAAGAACTAGTTGTTTGAATTTAATCTACTGCCAACTGATCCAATTCAATTTTTAACCCAGAAACAAACGCTCAGCTCCCTTGACGCGCATATGAACCGAACTAACGCTACAATGAAAATATAAACTTTTCAATAGCGTCGATTCGAGGGGTATTTTACAGAGCGATACGGACCGTCGCTTACAAGCTCAATGTAAACTCGAAAGTCATTCGGCCTTTCGTACTTTTAATTCTCGTATCGGGCTATGCGCTGTGCACGGCACTTTGCAAAGTCCAGTCCGGGATCTTGCCCAGCCATCCAATTACAGGAAGTCTTGACGTTCTAATCCTCGATCGCGTACGGTCCACACTTGTAAAAACTTTCGTTTTTACATGGAAAATTGGATATACAAAAGACCAAAAGTTTCTAACCAATAACGTATGTACAAAGACTGCCTTACTTAAGCGAGCGGTTCAAGCGAAAAAACAATTTGCGCACATGCTCAGCAAGCTTTACGCAATTTGGTTTCTATTGCCCCTCGTTTCTCTCGCTTGAATTCAATCAAATATCGTTTTTGCTTCGGTGAATGTTATTGATAACGTCATTAAAATATCCCTTATACTGAACGCTAATTCTCATTACATGCTCCCTAAGGAATAAAGCACTGGTGAGTATACGAAAAAAAAACCGCATAATAGTTTCTTTTTTACGGACTTTCAAGTACTTCCATTCTTCAATAAGCGGAAAAAACAAGCTGCAGGACTCAGAAGCCGTGTCGCTTAAGGTATATAGTCCAGGAAATGACGTAAAGACAGGGACGAGGGGGAGGTTGGAAGCAAGAAAAGGGAAAAAGTAGAAGAAAGCGTGAAGTATAAGGAAAATGAGAGCAGAAGCCAGCTTCCCCGATTTCTTACACTCTCAAGTGAAAAAGTTTTCCACTCGATACGAGTCGCGCCCATTTTCATTCCCAGAACGCTGCAGAGATAGAAGAAGGGAGAAAGGGAGACAGAAAAAGGAAAAGAGAATAAGGATGGAAAAATAGAAAATAATATCAAAAAGAAAGTGAATTATACGTTCGTCGACTTTTGGATCATACTTTAAAGAGGATACTACTATGGCTAAAAAAAATAAAAGAAGAAAAAGTAAAAGGAAAGCAACGAAATCGGTTAAGGCAATAGTATCTTAGTTTTTTTCTCGTCAGTTGTGAAAAAGCTAGAAAGCAGAAAAATGAAATTTTATGCTTCGTCATTCTCTTCGCAGATAGCGTACCACTGACAAAGATTGTTGGGTACTTTTTGGAGTGTTTATAAGTACAACTCAGAACTGTCATCTTTTCCATGTAATAAATACGGAATACTGTTGAAAATCTTTATTTTTTTTATTTTACAATGCGCAATAGTTTTATGCTATGTATGGAACTTTATTAAAATTCAGGATAGTCCAAATTAAATATTTTTGTTGGTCTGAAAATGACCTAAATGATCGTGAAAAAAGCTTTGTAATAAACAGTATGACTTGAAATTTGAATTGAAATCAAATTTTTCAACGATCACAATTTCACGATAACAATGTTTTTATAACCTGATTTCATTTCGTATGTGGAGGAAGTAACATACAATTTGATTTCTGCTGTTGCATTGCACGGAATAAGTTGAAGAAAAAGATACCTCAGGAAATATTTATGAACCATAACTTAATTTTTTTTATCGAGAGTCGAAGAACAGGACACGCGGACTACAGAAAAATACAGCAAAACAAACAAGATGTATTAACTGACTAGTTATTCTTGTATTTTTCCTCAAAATTTGCTATGACAATCTCCTTTCCCTAAATTTTTACTTCAAAGTACTTATCCATCAAAATGTTTTACCCAATTTAGCAAAAAACAAGGGGTAAAAAAAGCGCCCGTTGAAAGACAATAATGTAAGATTAATGTCGAAAGATGCGAAGGAATCGATCTTCATCTACGTTTTCCTCTCTATATACTCTATATACTGTAGGCAGTCGAGAATTTGGAACGGTGCAGACGTATCCTCTGGAGAATATGCAGCAGCTCGGCAAAAGAAGATTGTAAGAATTTTTGGTTGAAGGTGTATATTTAATGCACATGCGATGCGGGGTACAGTAGATCTGTGTGCACAGGCGCGAGCGTATGCGCGTTCGTTCCAAAGTAAACTCCGAAGCTTTTTTAAAAAGCCGCGCCACGCATGAATTATTCAAGTCTCGTTTGTACGATTAATGAGCTTCAGTTGTTTTTTGAGTTCCAACAATGATGTTGTTAAATGTTCTTTGAAAATTAAATAAGTTATTTCGGAATTTCGCGAAAAGCACTCGACGAACAATAATAGAAACGAGTGCGTGAGAGTTGATATTATTATTACTTAGCAAATTAATGAATCGAATTTTCTCCGAGGAAGAAAGTACGTCACGTGTTATCTTGCTTTGCAAGTATTTCAATATAAATAAGTTAGCTGCTTTAGTGCCGGATACATGCAAATAACTCACTTGTTACGCTGTAACTTCAGACTTGATTTCATTCGACGTTAATGTTACTCATCCTTGCACGAGGACGTCGCTCTGGGTTGCTTCGTTATTTTTTCTTTTTTGTATGACGTTGAATGATTAAACAAACTCGGCCTTTTTTTTTGCATCATTAAATATTTACTAGCTCAAACTGACTGGACTAGCCAATTTACGGCTAATAGGTATAAGACTCCCACGTGGTAATGGGTTGAAGGTTAAGTATGAAAGCAGCGATCCGGAAAAAAACGAGAGTGATATAAAGGCGCTGGAAGCTTTTTGCCATATTGAAAACCATGAAAACTCGACTTATGTATGTATAGATAGAGATCTAGAGAAAAGCATAGACAGTGTTCAGTGTGGACCGAAGGTTAGTATATAAAAGAACCAACTAGAAGCTAACCATTATTTTGAGTGGATTTTGACTTATAAGAAATAAGTCTTGAATGATGTGTCTCTTTATATACCTCGGGTGTGGAGGAGCTGCATAAAATATCGGACTTTTATATTGAGTTTACGATAAGAGTCGAGGAAAATATTGACTCTTGGGTTCCAGGGATATGCTTATACACCTACAGCTCTCGAGAGGTTTTTTTATATACACGGGAACATACACCGTAACGCTCCCATCTCTTGTCTCGCGGGATTAATCAGATTGATATCGAGCCGGAGTAGCGCGTTTATATATTTTTTTTTTACTTTCCGTGAGTGTACTCTTTGATATGAAAGTATAAACGAAAACGACGCAGCGAATACCCCGGATAATGATTACTATTGCAGAACTTGCGTATCGATTCCTTGCGAGACCGTTTCGGAACGACTCTATATATTTTGAGTGGCACCAGACAAGTACCAGTCATTCGAGCTAATGATTCAATGTGTGATGCACTTGATGTTTCCGAGTGGCTGATTTGTTACTCGCGTTTGACTGATTTGGAAGAAAAAAATTCGTATAATCTTGTTTCTCGGCGGCTAATTTCTCCGGCGGAGCAAATAGACAAGGAGTCTCTGAACGTGATGCTAATTAGCGTATACACATACGCCACACATGCGCACGAGCCTAAAGGTTTGTATAACCAGACATCAAACAGAAGCTGACCTCCTTCGTAGCTTACTCTCTCTACATATATATATATATGCAAACAACCTCTTCTCGAGTACGTATAAGCGCTTGCGTATATGTATATGTACGAAACATGTCAGAGCGCCTATGATCGATGCTTATCATCAATTATAAGTGTACATACATATAGTGTCGCTTACACACACCAGCGCGTGTAATAATAATTCATCCACTTGCTTTGCGCAAAAAACATTAATTTGCTTTTACCACGTGCGAGGGTGAAAAATTGAAAAGTCGTGCCCCCAATATTTGCCCCGAAAGTTCGGTAAACACGAAAATATACGGTGTTTTTGACTTTGCGGAGGATAGTAATAAGTAAAAAATAATAATTGCAGGGAAAACGTGTCGTTACAGGCTCGGATAAGGGTAGAAAGTTCGGGGGCAAGATGTTTCTTGCAGTAGTTCTTCTGCTTCTTTTTGCCTTGGCCGTTTTTTCGCCTCTTTTTACGCAAGATTAAAGTAGATACCTTCCAGAAGAGTATATACTTTTCATTAGAGTAGTAGTGGTAGCCCGTTCAGTAACAGGAGCCCAGTAAAGAAGGTATTCTGCTCTTTTTCTACAGCTAGGATGCTTTTACAGCGTGTTGTTCTCTTTTTCTCTGATTCATTAGGATTTAGAGAAACTCGCATTCGGCCAGACCACCCCGGCTGATTCGTACAATTTTTCCACCCAATATCAATTATCAGGATTGAAATCATCGCGAGATAAAAACGAAAAAATAATACGAGATCTCGGGCGGACGTGCCACAGGCGTCTAGTCAAGCGTATATGAAAACCAGCCTCCCGGCTAAACACTGACCCGTTTGATCGTATAAAGCGCAGAGGTGGCATCAGAATCGCAGACAGGCGGGGGTGTGCGTCTAGTTCATTAGTATAATTACCAGCGAAACGCGATGCTGTCGGGAGGAGCCGGAGCGCATCTTTTGGCTGCGCACTGATGGCCCAGCCAAGAAGCGATGTTGAAACGAGCTGGCGCGCTTTGTGGCATTCTCTAGCGTCGACAAGAGAAGCGTAGAGCTAGCTCCTCTCTCCTGATATCTTATCCTTTACATAAACTTATTCGAGAAGGGGGATACCTAAACTAAAGCGTGTCTTGCATCTTTCTCTCTCACTCACTCACTGGGATGCTTTCGTTCTGCGTGAAATTCCATAGTTTCCGAGGCTAGAGAGAGAATGAGAGAGACTGGCAGACGCTATAGTGTTGAGCCAACTCTTAGTATTAGCGAGGCATTTTTCTTTTCTTGGTTTTCTATTTCTTTTCTAGACTGATAAATGCAAGCTTCAACGATGAGAATGCGAGCCACTGGCTTAGCTTGGATGAAACACGTTTTCTTCTTCATATTTTTCTGTTTTACGTTTAGTAAACACAGCTATTTCAATTTTTCTCTGCATTTTTGTTGTTGTTTTTATTTTTGTTGTTTCTTTTACACAATATGCGTGTTTTTCTTTACATAGCTTGTCTTCTGTTTATACAGCAGTGTTTCTAGTCAAAGCGCAATATGTCTCAGTCGAGGCACGGCGAGCCATAATTGCCTTGCAATAACCATCAAGACGATGAGAAATTGCTCCGAGAAAGTATGACGTTACACGGCCTCATGAAATTGTATAATGTTAGAATTAATGGTTCGGAGGTTACACGCTGTCTCGAGAGTTACTAGTTTCGAGAATTTCCATAAACCCTAGCTCTGATTCAACGCTGATTTTCCATTGTGTAACATATTGCAATCCTGATTTGTTTTGCCAAGTCATTTTCACTCAGTCAAATTTCAATCAGAGTATTCACTTATGATGATAATAATTTATACTTAAGCTTTTGAATTTATGGAATTATCTATGAAATTTTTCAAACTGATTTTCATCTGAATAAGATGCGTTACAAAATTAATTAACCCAAGTGAATCATTTGACATTGAAGCGAGCAGATTATTTATGTATGAATGCACATCAACTGGAGCATAATTATCAACTAAGCCAAAGCTACTAACCGTAATTCTTGGTAAAATAATAATAATAATTCGACTTCGATCTTGCCAAAATCCAGCGAAAGACAATTCCGACAGTGTCGTTATCCCCGTCGTATCATTAGGAGAGAGAATGAGAGGAGGATCCTCCTGATGAGGCACAAAGACAATCATATCCAATTGAACCACATTCCCTGGTGATCACGCTTTTCTTTGTTTCCCATACACATTCTTTCCGTTACTCGAATTTGTCTATAACTATATATATTCTCTTTTGTTGTGCATTACCCTTATCCTTCCTTGCTGGAGCACGTTGCTCCGCATTGCTTTTCAAATTCAACTCGGACAAAAACAAATTTTGCTGTGGCCCAGTAGATAATACAATTTTCAATAGCTGAACCGTAAAAAAATATCAAAGAATTTTATAAAACTAATCGGATAAAAGTTGAAAAAAAAATTATGTAATTGTTCAGGACTATGAAAATATAACTAAAATTGTTACATCATTTACCATTCGTGACATTTTTCACCGAATATTTTTATTCACGCACCAATTCAAACATCAAGTTTTCATTACCAGAGAGAAGCTTCATCCAGACTTGGCAAGATTTGCTCCGACAACTTTGATACCGAACAGACTTCTTAAATCTCTGTTCGAAGCTCTAGCAACTTTAGCTGGACTTTTTGTGTCAAGAAAAAAAAAAGAAATCCGAACATTGTATCTTCGGTCTGGCTGTACTTCTGTCAAAGAAGAAAACAAACGACGCGAGACTTGAGACTAATTCTTTCGTGTACGGCATGAGGGAGGGGTGATCCTTGTCGTGCATTTCTCAACTATGAATTCGTGACTACTCCCTCAGTCGTGCTAAATCAGGATTTTCCTCGGTTAGCTTACTTGCTTCTTTCTTATATCGAAGAAAATGTTCGTCGTTGATGCTTAGAGAGATATGTACATCTATAGACGCACTGCGCAAGTTTGTTGACGCGCGTATTCACAATAAATTGGCTAATTATAATCCGTGGAGCCTGCAGTCGCCTATATATACATCCCGATACTCAAGAGTTTTCACACTTCAACTAACGTTAATTGAAGGCGTCTATGACCTCTAATTAGCTTCCTTTCTTCTTGCTTGCGCTCGCCTCATTCGGTTCTCCCTTCTACCGATCTATCTCTCTCTCTCTCTCTCTCTCTCTCTCTCTCTCTCTCTCTCTCTCTCTCTCTCTCTCTCTCTCTCTCTCTCTCTCTCCTTCGTTGACCCCCTATTTATTTTTGATTCTATTTTTTATTATTCTCCATTGTCTCGGTTACAACTGCCCTTGCGAAGATCGATCGTTGCTGCATAATAATGAATTACTCAACATTTACTTTCTACGAAAAAAAATGTTTTTTTCGCTCTACTCCATAGATGAAAAGGGGTTATTCGTCAAGAAACTGCAGCAGAGGCGATGAAAGTGCCACAACATCGCTATACTAAATGCGTAGCCGCAAGCACGAGGTAACAACCTTTGCGCTCTCTGGCCTCGGCTCTATCATCATCCTCCGTCGAGCGCACAGAGACATAGCACTTTCAGCATTAGCGCGTCTATATCCGATAACCTGTATAGACCACTCTCTTGAGTCTTAGACTCACACGTATATGCATTCGAAGTGCTACAGACATCCACCACCCGTATACCTATGTGTAGGTATATTTACAGTATAAATTCCATATCTTAAAGCAAACACTCATGCGTGCACTGCAGTCGAATATATATCATACGTATAGATAAAACATAAAGATGAAACTAAACGAGAGTAGACCAAAGTGCAATGTCAGACTTCAAATATAGCTGTATCGTGTACGTATATACCACCATTCATATACGGACGATACGGGCGAAGGTAAAGAAGAAACGCCATATTAAATAGTTTCAGCCATGCTTGTCTGTGTAGAACGCACATACAATATATAACAAGAGAAACTGGCGTTTGTCGAGGATGGAGCTCGTGTGTGCCTATATATTTAGAGATTCTCGAGCGACGTATTTTTCTACTTTGTAATTCCTTTAATCTTGCCACATTAGCTCGATTAAAGTTAGATAACCGTTGGCTCGGGGTTTTTTCAAGGGGGTCAGCTCGTCGCGCCCACAGATGCAGTGCGATTTGTTGCGCAGTATACGATTGAATATATGTACATGCGAAATATTCTAAAGGAGACGCGCTATGACTGTCAAGCGCGTTGCTTTGAAAATATCCCGCAATAATGTCTGATGGATTTTATAGAGTCGCACGTCTCGATTTAAATTTCAATCTATTTTCATGCAATTGAAGAAACTATAAATATGTTGCATTGTAAGTACATCAAATTTGAAATGTTTTGTAATATTTCAGAGTTGAGTTGCTTGTTACAATTTAATTAAAATCTGATTTAGAGTTTAAATTGGTTCGCAGATGCAGAAAGAGAAATCGCGATGCGAAACATTTTTCAAACACAGAAATGTTACCATTACCGATGAAAAAGTAAATCCATACTGATTAGAATATTTGTCCAAAACACAGACGGTAAGTAAAAAATTCATTTAACTTTTTTAAATAACTTTAATTAACCACTTTTTATGCTTATTTCAAAATCATTAAGAATATAAAAAGTGAGAAAACAATATCTGCATTTTTAGTTTATTGATCAATTTTTTAGCATTAAGAAAGTAATTGAATTCTCTAATAGAAAGAATTTTCGTTTCTTATCGTAGAAAATTGAGTGGGTTTTTGTGGGCGAGAGGGAAGGAGAGAAAAGAGAGAGGTGGATGATCCCAAGGCTTGAGACGTTTCTTACGAGCTCCATCTCCGGTTTCCAAACAACTTCCCGTCGTTTTTCTCTTTCCACCTCTTAGCCCTTAACTTTTTGAATTGTCGTCAGATTTTTAAAAACGATATATTGCATTTCCCTAAGTTAAAGAAATGTCCTAAACATTCTGTCATTAGAATTTATTCGTCCAAATTAATTTGGATTTTTTTTTCAAGCAGAAAAAAGCTACTATGGCGCATCTTAAAATTACCATCTAAATTCAAAGTCACAAATCCAGCATCCAGATCTCTTTGAATCGCCGAGATAGAATTAAGGAAAATTGCTTCAACAAAATTACTTGCGTCCACACACAAAGCTGCGGTGCAGAGCGTGTGGCTCATGCACGGGCGCGTGCGTGAATAGGTGAGGTTGCGCACAGCCAAAATATGATCGGCTTTGTGGAGCGACCCTGAAGAAGAGAAAGGCGTAGACGAGGGTGTGAGTGTGCGGGAGAGAATTTGCCAGTGAAAAGGGGTCTAAATCGAGAAAGTACGTCGGTGAAGCTGTGCTATTCTTTATATAATGTAAGAGGAAAGGGAAAAGTAGTAGTAGTAGTGGTAGTAGTAGTGGCAGCGTAGGAGAATGCTCGATCTTGCCTCTCACGCGCGTCCTGGGTATGGGTTGCGGGAAAGAAGGTGGATGGCAAACGGCTATTGTTAAATGCCGAGGCATTATCCTCGAACGGCGTAACGCGCGCGCGAGAGCTTCAATTTGTTTTGCCCGCAGATCCCTGCAGAGTGAGACGACTTCTTGTGTCTGCCTTGTCTGCTGCTCCAACTATTGCAGCTGCCTTTCTGCCACTTTAGACCTCCATTATCGGTCTAGTTTTTTAGCGGGCCTGCCGCCGCCGCCTTCTTGTCGAGCGTAGCTTTTTCTCTTCGTGTTTTCCATCTGTTTTCTTGTGCTCGTGAATTTGCGCGTGCTCTTTTACCGCATGTATACATAGCCGTGATTTCTCCATGAGTCAGGAAGTGATGGAAGAGTGTGGGATCTTTGATGTAGGACAAAATTATCGCGATGAAACTCGCAGCGAACTGCGTCACGGACTTCATTTCTGTCCTATTTTTCAGTCGTATTAATTAAAAAACATAAATTTTAAATTTCTCCAAACTTGTAATTTAAAGTTGACGCGGGGTTTCGCGAACCCGATCCGATTCATGCATACGAATAAAGGCTAAAGGGATAAAGAAAGTTTTACAGAGGAGAGCTCAGGGCTATAGAAGAAATTCTCGCTCAGGTATAAATTACGCGCCAATTAATTGGCAATTAAGACCAGCTACTTTTTTTCGTCAAATTAAATTAGCTTTCTTAACCCTTGACTCTTCGAGTATGTATATATAATCACGACAAGAGGCGAAGTTGACGCGTGCTTTTTTCCTTGCAACCGCTCAAGACCGCGGTGAGCGACTCCTCAATGCTACCTTCTTCTTTTTTTCTCTCATTTAAGCCCCTATTTCATTCTTCTTTGCCCGTTAAACTTTGAAACTTTGGACCTGCAGGCTTTTTCAGCAACGGCACACAAGCAAGATCAGCCTTTAATCGAGACCTTATCCTCGCGAGGACGCGCGCGTACACTTTTGACTTTTTTATCCATCTAGTGATACAAGAGCATTTTTTTCTGGCAACGCGCGCGCTGCCAACGATCTGGGTGGTGCATACTTTCAGGAATGATTCATTAAAGACCTCGTCGTGACATTTTAGTTTTTTTTTTGCTCTCTCCTTCTCCGTCTCTCCTCGACGTTCTACACTACGTTTTGATTGAAAAGTCTAGGTGATAATGATTAACGCGAAGAGTTTGCAGAACAAACACACTAGATCGGGGCCGAGAGTTCAATGTTTAAAGTGTCATCGTGCGGTCTCGAGAGGTTACCTCAAGATGGGCGGTAAGTTGTTACCTTACGTGTCGGGCGAAATATTGACTTTTTCACTTGATTCATAATAATCGCTTACGCGAGATGAGGGACAGATGAGTGGACGGTTTTCAGAGACCTTAGAGATGGCCAAGAGAAAGAGATAATGGTTTTCGGTGATACAAGATTGCAACGAGTTATTTTATATCGAAAGCACCTCAATTGACATTTGGAAGTTTCTCGTCCGGACGTGAACAAACACTCGTCGAAGCGCTTACTGCGCTTGTAATTTTCACTTTAACGTGGGCGTGTGAAGGGCGACCCTTTGATTTCCCACTTGCAATAGCGGCAGAAACTACGCCCCATTCTTTTCTTGGCGTGGCACGAAGCATAGTCATTCGGTCGTAACAAAAGTCTGCTCCGCCACTGGTACTGCTTTAACTTTGCAGTTACCTTTTTTTTTTGCTCGTTCTCCGGGAGCTAACGTCTGTGTGTGTGTCGCTGTGCTGCAACGCACACTTTCAATAGGTGCGATGCGAAGTAAAAAAGAATGTAAACGAGCGAATGCAGGAACCGCGTGACTTTAAAAAGATGCGTAACGCTATTAACGTATGCGCCGTGTGGCTTTTTACTCGGTATTAAACTGGAATTCTGACTAAAAGACAGAGGTGTTACTGCGAGTGAACTGTGTTTGACGAAAAAACAATGATCTATTATACTTTTAAGGGGAATGGTATTTTTCTCTATACTTTTCATTTTGTTAACTTAAAAGCGAGATGAAAAATGTGAAATATAAATTTACTGAGGCTCGTTTTAAGATTAATCCGTGGACTTGGTTGTATCAAACACAGATCTTTTTTTACCTCACTCGTCACAAGCATGACAAAAGTAAGTTCGAAAAATCGACAGCAATAACAAAGAGAGCAGTTTTTTTTTCAAGCTCGCTATTGCAGTAGAAAAACTCTAACAGCAAAACAAGCGAGCTAGCGATTTTATTCTCTATGACTTCTGTTAACAGTTTTTTTCTTTCCTCTTTTTTTTTTTTATTTGTTGCTTTTGATGGATCTTGTGTGGCTGATTTTCATTCGTTTAATTTACAAAGAGTTCACAAAAGAAAAATGATCTTTCGAACGAGAAAGAGGAAAAAAGAGAAGAAAAAAGGAAACCAATTCATGGATGAATGAATACAATCTCGATTTATATACGTACGAAACAAATACGCATTTATACGTTATACTTCAAGTTCACGTCCATGAATTTTGATGTTTGAAAATTGTTATAGTATAACAGCGCCGCAGTCTGCTGCTCGTCTAAGGAGAATTGCCAAGAGTTTCAGAGAGAAAGCGGGTTATGATACGAGCAAATTCAACTTCTTGCCCGACCGACAGCTCAGATACGTGAAGAAGCGGTGTCCTTTGCCGAACTATAGACTGATAAGAATGACATGGGAAATGATGAGAAAAGATACGTGCAAGTTTCGTACGACAAAAAATAGGGGTAAAAACGTGAGCTGAAAAAAGCAGTTATTCAGTTGGGGTGCAAGTTATAAAATTAAAATTTGGTACAAAAACTTGCTGCAATCGATTAACAAGCTCGCTCGGCTAGGAGTAAACTGTAATTGAAAAGCCGAAACTTTGGAAGCGAAATTTCTTCCTCGTTCCAGGCCAAAATCGCGTTAAAAAATGGTTTCAATCAACAATTGCTTCGTTAAAGCCCAGGCAAATTCAACGTTACAACGAGATGAAGCCGAGCGAGAATATATATCCGGTAAGCAAATGCTTTAACCGAAACGCGCGCGCCGGGAGAAGGGTCACGGTAATAAGAGAAGGAGAAGACCTGAATGAGAGAATCTCTCTATCCTAATCGCACACAAAGCCTTTTCTCCGGGCCAAGTGCGAGAAAATTGTCCCGCTTCTCGTTATCGCCTTTCACACGTAGAGGCATTGGTATACCGTGCTTTTGCTTTTTCATTACCCGCACTGCACATACGCCGAGAAGGGGGGGGGGGGAGAATAGGCAATTTCACATGTACATAGCAAACTGAAACGGTAACAACAAATTTAATGACCTCATTGTAAGAGTGACGTTGCCGTGTATATATCGCGCTAGTCGGGAGGTATACGTGTGTTTACTCGTAGCTTAGTTTATACTGCGCGTGTCTTGCAAGGAAACTCATTGCATAAGGAATGGAATCTTCTTTGGAATGTACTGTTGTGTAGCAAAAACGAGGGAGAAAGACACCCGACAACAATGGATTGCCATCGGTGTGGAATTTTACGCATACCAGCGTAAGAGAATATTTTACCGCGCGAGCGAGTGTGATTTAGTCTTCATGCGTAAGGGAAAGCTTACAAAAAAATGACAAAAATGTATCTCTCGGTTTTTATTAATACACTGACACAGGAAAGATATTTTTGCTCTGGATTACAATATTTAAAAAAAAATTTAACGATGAATTCCATAGCCTTGCACGTAATCAAGTATAGTAATGACGATATTCATGAATATAAGAGAATATGTCTAAGTAAGCGATGCTCCAGCGCTATTATTGCAAAGTTGTTGGTTGCGCAAGCGATAGCAGTAACAACAAGCCAGTGGCAGTAGCAGCCAAGGTGGTTATTGAAGCACACGCGCGCGTATTGGCTAGGGGTAAAGGGGGATAAACTCGATATGCGATAACGGTGTATACGTACCTGTGCTTACTCCTTCCCAAGTGCTTTCTATCTCGGAGAGCTACCCCCAGCTCGTTCGCTCTCACTCTCTCTCTCTCTCTCTCTAGCAGTGCCGCCTGCCACTTGCGATACATCGCGAGTAACGAGTTGTACGTTATACTTGCTATACATGTATACACCGTGGCGCGCTCGCTTCGTTCGCTTTGCCGATAGTTTCGTTGGTGAATCTACTGTTAAATTGCTTACACACTTTTTCGTCATTTGTTTCTGTTACGTTTAATTCAACATCGCTTGTAGTATTCTATTACGACTAGGATTTTTGACTCTGCACGTACATTTGTCGGACCGAAAAGTTTTCAATGTAAGAAGAGCAAAACACGCAAGATAGAGCGCCGATTTTTGAGAATTTTCGAGGCAATATTACCAGTTATACAAGAGATTGCAGTTTCTCTAGTCATAGGGTAATGCTGTTGAGTAATCGTTCCAGCAAAGTTTCAAAAGGATTAGAACGGAAAGAGAATCCAACAAATATTAATAGAATTTTTAAAAAAAAATTCATATAATATCTATTAAAAGAGTGATACCTAGATATTCTGGTTGTATATTCTCTTTTGTACAGAAAAAATCTCGTTAAATTTTACGATCCACTATTTTATACTTTTTATTTGTTGAAATTGAATATTATAGAAAGTTCATGTAAAACATTTTATTTAGCATAGAAGTTCAATTCAAGAATTAATGAGATACTCACATCCCCGTTTCAAAATTTCAACAATATTTTATCATGATCATCTACTTTTCTTATATCATCTGAAATTGAATTTACTCGCTTGGGGGTTAGCGATGCGACATCTACAGTTGATGAGCTAACTATAAAATGTTTTAATCAAGAGCTTACAGCATATGACAAGCTGCATGGTATATACTTTGCTTCATATCGCAATGTTTAATTTTACTCGAATGCTAACCCCACTAATAATAATCAACGAAAAAGAACGAACTCGTAGGCCACGCAAAATTTTACAATACAACTCCTAATAGTACTCAAATGTATGACACATAAAATTGTCTAAAATTGTTGCAAAGTAGAATTATAAATTTCATAGTAAATTTTATGTGAAAACTATTACGATCAAAAGAATATTTTTTATGATTTGGATATTATTTTTCACAAGGAGAAGATGTCACACTTTTTATATTCAACATCGTAATAATTTTTATCATACAAGTTTCTTCGTGTACCGTGAGAGTGCTCAGATCGTTAAATTATTTCGGCACACGGTGCCAAAGTGATTTACGCGAAGTGTATTTAATTAAACACTTTTTAAAAAACGATTAATCGCGTCACAATTTGCATATCTTCTCGTTTCGCATAGATGGAGGTTCTAGCATACCATTTTGTTAACTGGAATTTTTTCCAGGAAAGTCGGTCATCCTGAGTTATCGACCCAAATCGAGTTTCCAACAATCGCTCTGCTGCTTTGATAATCATTAATGAGCGATCGTGTCCTCTTACCACTATTCCGATGTAATATAACTTAGAATTAATAAAAAAACTTTTCTAGATCAATGAGGAAGGAAGGAAGGAAGGTAAAGGAGAGTGTACTGACCTTCGTGAACTGTGAGAGTTGCGGTCGCCGTCACCGCATCGCCCACGCCATTTTCCGCCAAGCACTCGTACTCGATACTGTCACGGCCCGTGCGGACCGGCTCGATTCGCAGCAGCGTGCCGTTGTCGTATGGATGGACCATGAATCGCGACTGAGTTTCTGCAATTAATGAAAGTTTCACTCGAGTAAATGCATCGGAGAAAAAGTTTTTCCAATCGAATACTAGTCATTACCAAATGATTTTTCCAACTGTTTACATTGGAAAGTTGTACTTAAAACGAAGAGCGAAATTTGTGCGCGCCGTTATTATCGCGAAAAATGAAATAAGTTCACGTCAAGGAATGAGCCACAAACCATTTGATACTAGAGAATAGCCGTTTAATTATACATCTCAATTGGCGCGCATGTGTGCGCGAGCGGGTAAAAACGACTTGGCCATTTCACGCAAATCGGATCTTTACAGCTTTTATGCTGTTGCGCTAAACGAAACAAATCGAAACGAGATAGCGAGCTACGCACTTAAATTAAAGCTCACGGATCGAAGCTTTTACGCCAGTATTCCCAGATAACTGAATGTAAAAAAGGCAAGAAATTTATATGCTGTTCTGAATGCTTTTTTTTAAACACAATGCGATTGAACGAAACCATTGATTGCGGTTTTATCATAAATATTTATGTTAATCGAATTTTTTATTTTTTCGTCTTTACAACAGCTATAAACGCGTAAAAATACTTTTTCATATATTATTCAAGTTGTAATTATTCACTTACGAGTAATTTTTCTCCCATTTTTACGCCAATGAATCTGCGGTGGCGGTGATCCTGATGCACTGCAGAAAAAGCTCGCTATTCCTCCAGCTTTGACTTTCAACGACTGCGGTTTTCCCAGGAATCTCGGTGGGCCTGTAGACAAAACAAACAAAATTTCTTGCATAAGTATGGATGGATCGATTTTTAGATCAAAGAGAATTACTGTGAACGGTGGTGGTAAATAGAGATAATTTTTGAGGTCATAAAAATTTACATTCAAGTTACATTTTAAAATAGAAAAATATGATCGCTTGGGAAGTTGTATTTCTCGGTATTATAACTTTGAGCTCACTCGATTTTTCAAATCTAGAAATATTCTATTATAACGCATTCATGAATACATATTTGCCCATAAAAATGTGCCTTTCAACTTCGTTTTTGATCGTAAAAACGATTTTTACGACAGAATGTTGTGCGGGCTTATCTAAAAATTCTTCGATACAAGCGTACACAATGGCTCGAGCCCACGAATACAGCTTTATTATTACACATTTTTGCGGACTGCAATCAGACATTTTATACTCATCCGATTGACTCAGTTTTGGTTCTGAGAGGGAGAAAAAAATGAGCAGCTGAAGCTCGAGAGTCGTAATTGTAAGAAATATAATTTGAGGGCCGCTGCAACGTTGAAACACGCGAATCAGTATTTTTATCCCGCGCTCAGTTATAGTGTGATAATTTCTCCTTCGACATCCAATATTTAAGCGGTCATTTATCTTGCGAAGGAAAGAATGCTTAAAGCTCGACTGTTGGCACGAGATAAATCTACAGCTTATATATATAGCAGCAGAAAGAGAGAGAAAGAAAGACAGAGAGGTGAGCATGGGAGAGAGAGGAATAGGCTGGAGTGGCTATAAGCGATTAAAAAGTTAACCGACCGTTAAACCAAGCCATATAGCATAGCAAAAAGCTTTCGACGCGAGGCAGCGGTGGCAGCGAGCGGGTGTGCACGCTCGTCTTTCATCTCTACTTCTCCTGGTAATGACGATTATTAATTAACGAACTTTCTACGAGCGTGCGCACAGCTTTTCTCTCTCTCCCTCTCCTTTTCTTTTTACTCACGCGTTAACTCCCGCATTATACACCGCATCGATGCCTATATATCTATACAACGGTGCAATACACAAAGTGAAGAAAGCGGTACCTTCTAATTTAGCGTTTTTTCTCAACCTCCCCCACGCGTGAGAGAGAAGAGAGAGAGAGAAGAGAGAGAGGGTTCAGAGCGTACACGATCAAGAGACTATATTTATGAGCTTACGAATGGAAAAAAGAAACTCGAGGAGCACAGCTCCGTGCCGCACAGTAGCTGCAGCAGCATATCGCGCCCGTGGAACAATGGCAAGCACGTACGCGCGGGAGCTTTTTTGCAACTTTTCCCAAAGTTGTACATTAGCGCCGGAGTGTAGCTTGTTCGAAACGGGGCGCGCACTTCCCCCCCCCCCCTCTCGTGCCAGCTCCCCGAATGGATAATGTTTTGTCGAACGAAAATGGCCCACGGTGTATGCGCGCGTTTTACGTTTTAATGTCCGACTCTATATACCCGTACACAAACGCGTACACCTGATATTAAGTGCTTTCTCTGACTCTTTCACTCGACTCGAGTGTGAGGCAGGTACCTTTAACGTGAGCATATTTTAGAATTACGCAGTTTCTATACAAAAGCCTCGAAAACGTATACAACTATGAATCGAATACTCTCTTATTAAGTCATTTTAAACGGTTGTTTTAACTTAAATTTTTAAAAGCTTTTTTGAGATCGATTTAAGTGCAGAGTAAGAAAAAATGTATTCGACAGTCAGCATAATGACACGTACATCCCGCAAGAGCACGAGTGCGAGTGTCTAGAGTGCGCATAATACAAAAAAGCCATGCATCAGATGTTCGTACACGCAGTATGGAGATTACTTGGCGTGTGCACCTACACATATGCACATAAAGTTCATCCATGCGCTAGGATGTTTCAAAATCAAAGCCGGAGCACCAGAGCGGCAGTAGCAGCAGCAGCAGCAGCAAACTCGCACCTGTGACGTAGATGCGATTTATAGGGAAAGCGAATTAGAGGATAAAGTGCCGGGTTATGTATATATGTATGTTATAGTATACGTACGCAGACGCGAAGAGCTATATGCGCGATCGATTTATCAACAAGAGATGCTGTATCACACATACCGCCGAGTCTTCAAAGATTTACAAAAGGCTAACGCGTTAATCCGATTATATAATACCTTACTTATTATGTATGAAGCAATTTTATCCAAAATTATATCAGAATGTATGGAGTATTAGATCATTGATCAGAGAGATAGAGAGGGAGAGAGGGACCGACCGACTTTTCAGAAATAACATTGGCGAAATTTATCACGTTAAAAATAAGCGAGCGAGCATAATTGAGTTGTATATGGGCGCTGCGGTTACGCGTCGAACGATATTTCAGATGAAGATACTCGGCAGAGCGTGTTGTGTCCTCATGGCAAAAGTCGAAATGGAGAGATAGAATCAGAGAGAGGAAAAAAGAGGAAAAAAGGGAAGAGAGAGAGGGACGGGAAAAATAGCTTACTTTCTCTTTAGACAGAAGCGTCGCGCGTAGGGTCGTTATGCAATGGCACGTGGTTTTCAGCGCGACCACGACGAGTGGTTAATGGGTCAACGCCATTTCGCGCGCACATATCTACGCGAGCTGGCAATAGTAAAGCTGCTGCTGCTGCTGCTGCTGGCTCGGCTGGCTCGGCTGGCCGGGTAACAGCAGGACTGCTGCTGCTATGCACTCCAACGATAAAATTAATTTACGAAATTGGCTCGTTGCGCGCAAGCGAGACCTTATGCAGCTTTTATACTCGCGAGTACACGTATACACTCACGAGCGTACGACAGGTGTGGATGTGTCGATGGAAACTATCGTCACGACTAAATGTGTTCTTTTACATTATAGCTCCATTATCCAGGTACACTCGAATATGTCTGCCGCCCCATGCGAGATAGAGAGAGAAAGAGAGGCAATATGAAAAAAAAGGGATGAAAATAAAAGGAGCGCGTAGCCTGGCTGCAATGCACAAAATATGTTGATGTGCCAGGCAAAGCCGCTTCTGCTCTACGCTCCTGTCGCTGTCATCGTCGTCGTCGTCGTCGTCGTCGTTGTCATCGTCGTTGTTGTCGTCCTCGCCGTCGTCGTCGTCGTTGTTGTGGTTGACTTCTTGCTATAAGCGATTTACGTGCCACACAATGGATATTGTCGTGTATACAATGCTGACTCTCGCAATAACGTTGAAAATTAAATGCGCTTTTGTCGGGAGCCAAAAACATTTTTCCATGCGGCAGCTGGCTTTTTTCCGTTCGCTACCGAGCCCCGCAGCTCGCGTATATTTTAATGATTGTATTATCGAGCTAGTCGCAAAATTAACATTTTATTTAATTACGGAAGTCAAAATTATAACGCTTGTCGCGGCAACTTTGGAATTTCCAATGCTGCTGCCGCCGCCTCCGGTCTACCATGTGCGAGCTATATGCGCGAGGTTTTTAATAAAATTACGATAAAAGTACCCTCGTGTTCCTCGTTGATGTAAAGGTATACATTTCACTTTTTCCTCATTAAATTTGTCACAATAATGTTAAAAATTCGTTTGTCACGATTTTCGGGACGACCTATTATGTTGTCGTGGAATTCACTGTGAAACAGACGTAATTATAAATCCGAACCCTTTGTCGACGATACTTTTTTGTCCCGAATGCTTAAAGAGAAAGAGGCCATTCCATTCAAATACAACTTATTTTTGATTTTATTTTGCTAGCTCGCAGCCAAGATCCAAGCACATAGCGACATTCAAAACTGTACAATGGTAGCCCGGATGCTGTCTTGTGCTTCCTCCCCCTACCCCGTGCAGGAAAACGAGATGGCGGTGGTGGTTACCGACATTGCCAACTAGCTACGACCGAGAGTTACAGAATACCGCAATCATGAAATTTTTTTCTTTTCCCGCGCGCGCCCAGAAAATACTTCGATCGATTTTCAGCACTCATACGCAGACCCACATGCTGCCGCGTACACGAACTCGAGCTATATAGTGCGTGAGACTTTTACGAATTTCAAACACGTACTATGGGGTTATACCTATATAGCCATTTCCTCGATTGTGCGCGCCCCCGCTGCTACGTGTTATCATATTTTGAATTGCTGTAGTGCCGCGTAAAAATGGCGCAATTATGTCGTCGAAATATCATTACAAGCAATGGTTACCGTGACGATATACCGTCAACTTCGAGGAAATTGATAATTGCAGTCGCGATGAAAAAAGTCAAAGTATTGTTCTGTTTAATGGTACATTTTTAATTAAGCGAGTGTCCTCCTGCAGCATGAATTTTTTTATTCGGAATGAACCCATAAATTCGGTCGTTACAATTTTATGCTTTTTTCGATTTCGTACAACTTGAAAAATAACAAAAAATCAAATCTTTACAACTATTTGTGAGCTTACACACGAAGTGTGCAGAGCTCTTCTGGTGAATAAATCGAAATCGATCGAATTATAACGCAGGTTAATCGAAAAAGTCTGTGCTTATACATGTTCACGTATATTCGCGCGAGTTTGACGGGTGTAAACACAGAAAAAGACAGCGCCAGTCGCAATATATATATCTGATGGGAAAAAAACATATTACACCGAAATTGGGCTTCGGCATTGCGCGCCAGGCACAACCCGGCACCTAGCGTACAGCTCCGCTTATATATCTATACATTAGCAAACACGATTGGCGCACGCGCTAACTTTGAATTGGATTAATTTAATATTTGTCCGGCTTTACAATTCAGAATGTTGCAGTTGCACATGGGCGTCGAGAAAGGGAAAAGCTAGTTTCCAATAAATACGCAGCGCGCGATTGCCATCGCACATCTTTGCCAGGCGAGCGCGCGCGAGAGGTACACGTACGCGAAACTTATACTTGTGCCGGGGCGTTTCGCGCTGCTGTAGCCATGCCTGTACAAATGCGTGTTGACCTTTCTAAATTAAGAATAAACTCGGGGCGCGTTGAATTATGCGTGAAATTATATTTGCTCGAGACTTTTATAAACAATTTCGAAGCAAGTGGAAAAATCTCTCAGGGATTTTCGCGCGCGAATTGCCGCGCTATATTTTTCTTTCGCTCGATTTCGCATTCGAGTAACGATTTTTCCGGCAAATACATATAAACAAGATGAAGGAGAGAGCGGGGAGAGAAAAGAGATTAGAGAAATAAGAGAAACTAAAAGGTTTGCACACAGGGACATGCATAGGAGTAACGTGCCGCACGCTATATGTATAATAAAAGCCAACATCATGAGGTTGCGCTTACGTTGTGTCTTTTTTTGCCTACTGCAACGACAAATTCGACGTTTCGCTGACGCGCGTTTGCTGTTGCCACGGCGCTCTGGAAAATCACGTGAGCGATTCCCTCCCTACCCTGCCTTCGACCTCTCTGTCTCTCTTTCTCCTTGATGTGTGTGTATATATATAGACACTCGGCATTAGCAATTTATGAGCAAGTGAGATGGAGAAAGTAGAAGAGGAGAGAGAAAGAAGAGAAGAGGATGGAGAGAGAAAAAATGCGATAACGACAAAATCCCTAAACTCGAGGCTCGTAGTATCATCGGATTTCCATTGGGATATTCCAGCTGTAATGTTTCCTAGGTTAAAGTCTCGTGACAGAAATAATAAATATAATATGCGCGCCAAGATATCTCGACAATTTATTTTATCATTGATAATTATTTTTCCAATGCTATTTTAAAGTCGAGAAATCGCAGCTGGTAAATTATGCATAAATGTATATGATGCGCGAATTCAGGGTAATATTTTACTCCAGACAGCGTGATGGAAATTAGTTGCACCGCGGCTCCCGAACAAAATGTCCAGCTACGTAACCCGTCAATATGTATATGCATATATAGACGTGCGGGTTTGTGTGTATTATACACATATATATGTAATACTGCTACGTGCAAAACCCTTCCGTCTGTCATATAATGTAAATGACACGCTCGACGGATAACGAATTGGGCGATCCGATCGGAACGAAATGATATACGACTAGGATGATTTTTCCGTGAAAAGTTCGAAAATAGAGCGTAAAAGTGTATACGTCCACGATTCTGGCGAGAAAAAAAAACAAGGAAAAAAGTGGAAAACAGATTACCGAGTAAAACTTTTTGATAAGTAGATTATCGCAGGAATTAGAGTAAATTAAATATGGCAGGCTGGGCAATCACAATTCTGCGATTTCATAAGGATTTTAATCCCGGAGACTTTTCAGCGGTGTAGATTGTACGTATTTAATATATGCAAGCGGTAAGATAGACGAGGAGTTATTTGGCAGCGCGTAGTCCGATTGACGAGGGAGATGCGCAAAGCCAAACGAAGAGGCCAGAGGTAGGTGCGCCAGTAAGGTACACCAACGTTGAGCAAAGCCACGCACACGTACCCACACAAACAGAAGGAAAACTATATACAGGGCAAAGTCTGTGGACCAACATCAGCAGCTGAGAGTAGGACATTGATGGATACTCGAGTGTCCGCAACGATTTGAGCCAGGGTCCAGTGAGGCATGGCCATTATACACGTATATATACCAGTGCGCATGTACGTATGTATATAGTAGGCTAAAGCAAAACAACAAAATGAGGAAACTTCGTTGAGGATGTCACACTCTATACGCTAGAAGTAATGTATCTCAAGTTTGGGAGGGCAAAATTTACACGCGCACATATAGTTATATATTATCCGCTGGCTATCGAGTGTACTTGTGTACACAGACAAATTACAGCCGAGCGGAGAAATTCCATCAAGTCGAGCGATTATCCTGTCGATGATTTTCGAATCAGTGCACTCGGCAGTTGAGCGCGGGCACGGGACAATTCAATTTGAATATGTATATTTCGATATAGCCTTGCTCGACGTGCAGCGTCGACCTCGTTGCCTATAGTCCGCGAGCTTGTTTCGTTATTTTTCCCCTGTACAGCTCTAATTCGACCTCTTCTCGCGCAAGCAGAAATGCATCGGAATCCGTTGCTTTACATATCTTTCTAATCCTATCCGCTCCTGAATTTTTCAGAGCCGACCAAATTGGATGCGTTGATTTTTTCCGATAATTTTTCTTGCTGTATACTGCCATTTTCAAACGAAAATATTCTTGGCTCCAATATGCTGCTGATACGTGTGTGTGTATATATATACGCCGATTCTCTGCGAAATCGAATGACCCAAAAATACATTTCTTCCGATAGAATAAAAACTTGTCGTTTTTCACATAATCGAATGGCCCAAAATTTCATTAAAAATTTCTATAAGACCCTTAGACACCCAAAGTTGGGAGAAGGTCTAAAATTCATGTTTATTGCGACTATTTCAAAAAAATTCAAACTCAGCCTCAAGGAAAAAAGTGCCAGAGAGATTTTTTACTATAAAATGTTCGATTTTTCATAAAAGAATACTCCAAAAGGGTCTGAGCATTTGATGAGTAAGCTCCTGAAGAGAGGTCTAATCAAGTTTGATGAGACAGTTGAAGTTTGAATTTCAACAGATATCTCAAAAGTTTTTGTTATGAGACATCTAGTCTAAAAAATTTCGAACAAGCGATCTTGAACTTTTTCATAAAAGCAAATGGAGATTGTTTGGGCCAGTCAATTTTGCAGAGAATCGGCCTCACATAGCCACGGTAAGTTATACAAGCGAGAGACAAAAAAAGAAGCAGTGAATGTCGGGATGCCGTATGTACAGCGAAAGACAGCGTAAAATGAGTAGAGATTACTTTGGCTTGAAGCCATGGATAATAAAGAGAGAAGTTTTCCTCTTCCAGCCGGCGGTTAATCATACCATTAGATTTGGTATAAGATGCAGCAGCTACGCCACCGCCGCCACAGCCATTATACAGAGTATATTTGTGATAGAGAGAGAGCGAAAGAGGAAAGTTGTACCAGAGCATGTTGTATAATGGCTGCTACTATTGAGCGAAGCCTGCGTCCAATTTATGCAGATGTATGCCGACGCCGATATTCTAAATAAGTTATACTATAGGCTCTCCAAAGAGGTGCTTACAAACTAGGTATACGTTTATTATATATACGAACACAGTAAATTGAGCGACACACAACTACTCGATGCATCAAGGCGGGCTGCAAAAAAAAGTCGATCCGAGAAAGCTATAATCAAGCATTGCATATTCTATGAATATATCTTGGTCCCCGAGCTCTGTACTTAACTCGATAATACAGAAGTTTTAATATTTGCCTTTAAGCTGTCCTTTTAAGAGCTATTATCGTGCACCTGTACGCGCCACCCGAGGCTCTAGGCCTTTTTAACGAGACAAATAATAGAGGGATTCAGAAGATCGTTCGGGATGCATACCTTTTTAAGGTCTGAATTTCATGTTCAAAACCAAGGCAAATTATACGGGCAAAAATTAGAGGACCAGCAGGAAACTGCGTTCAATTTGTCAAGACGCGTCACGCTTCCTGCTTCTTTGTCTTTACGCGCTGTGTGCGTCAGCTCGACTAATTACAAAGACCTCTACAACGATCGTTCGACTTTATATTTTTTTTTCTTTTTTGGCATTAAAACTCAAAATGGACGCGTTTGAAGCTCGGAGTAGACGTGACTTAATATACCGACGACCGAGCTATCATCGAACAAATTTTCACTCGCAAATATTGTAGATCAATCGAACGACGCTGAAAAAGAAAAAAAAGTCGACTTCGACTGTAACGGCAAAGCCGAGCCGGCCGTTACCTGAAGTCAAACAGCAGCAGCGGTAGCAATATAGCAACATGTCGAAAACAAATGGCATGATCAATTCAAGTCCGTCGCGGCAGGCACCATAAATAAAACCTGAAATCCGTTCCGTACAAAGTGGCCAACATGGCCGTCTATAGCAAACTGTAACTGATACATACTAGACACGCGCGCGCGCGCCGCGATACAGAAAGTTTTTAGCCGCACACAGCATACGAGGATAGCAGTAGAAGCAGCAGTAGCAGCAGCAGCGCAGCTCTCGCTTTCACGGCAAAAAATTTGAAATTCAATGCAGGTCAACCGACCCCCGCGCGGCGATAAGGGATGGAGCAAAGCACGAGGAGAAGGAGATAGCAAAAATACACATTAGCGCATTTGAAATTTAGATTTGCCACGCGAAATTGAGTGGAGAGAAAGAATGCAAAGAGAGAAAGCAGCAGTTGCTACGCTGCAGCGCAGGCTACTGCTGTTTCTCCCACTTGTGTACTACAAACCGAAAAATGACGAGCTGGATTTCTTTGAATTGCTAGGGCTTGACTTACTTATAAGTCGGCGGAGCGAGGCAAGCCTACGAGGCATTACGGTTCATTACACCTACACGCGTCTCTGCATTTTCTTTAAGCATCGCTCAAATTTTTCAGATTGAAGTTCAAGTTTCGTAAATCTGCGAGAAACATTTGCATTTTGCATGAAAAATTATTTTGATCTGCCGCCGAATTTTGCATAATGTTGCCTTTCAAATGAGAATTTGCATACATTATATAAGGGGATCTTTTATTCATGGTTACATGGTTAGAAAAATTTTCTATATCTATGGATACATGTACTTTTTTTACAGCCACGAGTTTGAAACACCTCGAGAGAGAGAGAGAGAGAGAGTGTCAAGACTCGTGCCGACTTACTTGACAGGTATGTGATGAATCCAGCGTTGACGTTGGTTTCTGCAAAGAGGCTCGTTGAGTCAGAGTGTTCTTCGCCTTTTTACATCGCAAGAGCCCATTTGCTATAATTGCATACTTAACACTGCTTTTGTTTGTCACGATTAATCAACAGTTTCTTAATGACCTTTTCATTATCATAGTGATCGATGAAGGGGAACATAACGCTTTTTTTAATTTCATAATATTTTTAAATGATTCATAATTTATAATCTATATGAAAATGCTACAAATAGTAATTTATTATATTGAATAATTGATGTATTATTAATACTGTATTTAATAAAAATGATTTATTAAATAATATTTGCATACAGGTATCAAATTCAGTACATAACAAACTTTGAAACATTGTTTCAGTTGTCGCTTTTCAATTTTCAGAATCGAAACTCAACTAACAGAATAAGGACGACTACAGAATATTCAGTGTATGACTTGTACAGTTCGTGTGTTACCAAAATCACACACTCAAAAACACTCACACACGATCCCAATGACCGATCGCAGGGTAAGTGCATATAATATTTTTCTCGTTACAACAACTTCATAGCTGTACTGCAAATTTCAACTACGTCACGCAGAACAATCTCGAAGTAAAATATCGTTTCCCATCAACTATTCCGAGGATATAGGAAGGCTATCTTTTCTAAATTCCAGTCATTATTCTAATAGCAGCTCGTACATCATCGCGAAACTTTGCCAGCAAACTAGTCGGTCTTTCTTGCGTACTATATGAACGTACACGCAGACGAGCGAAGTGGGGGCGGCGACTGTGTATAGACGAAGACTTACGAGTGCAAAATCATCTCGCGCAGTAGTACGCGAAAACCTCCGCGCCAATAGCCACGCGCGGCTCTTTGAAAAAGATACTCGCGTTTGCTTTGTGTATACACGAAAAAGTTTCGGTCGCTGGTACGCAACATGGTACCAGCAGGTGTACGCGATATGATTGTATGAATGAGTTCTTGACCAGGCCACACACACACACGCATACACACTCACACATACGTAGGAGGGAAATCTAATGAACGCGTGTTACGTATGTGTTATACGCGCGAACGGAGGGAGCCCGAGCGTATAATGAATCACGGCTTGCGTGCGCCCACGCGGACGTGAATCTATTACTCAGTTCGCGGGGCGCACAGCTAGACAGGTCGTACGTCTCATTATTGCACGAGCGAACTTCGCTGCATCGCAAGCAACAGTAGTAGTTGTTGTGGCAGTAGTAGTAGTAGCAGCAGCAGTGGGCTGCATTAGAGATACATCACAATTACCATGGCTCCGCGCGCACGACAAACATGATGCGTACTCCCTGTGACAGGTATCAGTAACGCATGGCAGTTTTCTTTGCTTCGCTATGCAACGCCAAATGATTCTTAATCGTCTTTTTTCGGCTGAGCCTACGAGAGAAATTTTTTCACCGCCTATTCTAGGCTACCGTTCGAACCCAACTCGCGAAGTAGCGCATTGAAATCGTCTTATTGTGGAAATACGAGCCTACAGGCATATAGACACACGGTGCAATCGTCTTGCGCGCTCGTGAAATTGTCTTCCGAGAAATAGACGAGAAAACGGGAGCGAGGCGTTGATTGTACGTGTGTATCTGATCGCGTTTCGATCTCTCGAGGTGCTCGCTAAAGAACTTATTGGCCGCAGCGCTACGTGTGCAGCCTGGATGCCGGCAATACGCACAGGTAGTGAAAACTTTTCCCTCCCTCTCGCCTTTTCTTCTTTCATTTCCACTTTATTTTTCACCTTGGAGAACGTCTATATATAGACTTTTTCTGTTCGCCTCACTCTCTCTGTCTCTCTTTCTCTAGCGGGGCTGCAGTGTGCTCTGCAGTGTGTGTATAATGTTCAAACCTTTCACGAGCACTATATACATAGTTGCGTGCGTTGCTCTTTATTTTCTTCCTGCAATAAATCGAATGGGTTTCACTGAGAGAAAGAAAGAAAGAGAGAGAGAGAGAAATGTACACAAGGTTCAGAGACAGAGGCTAAGCAATACGCGGGTGCGCATTTTCCTTGCAGCCTGGGATTTATTTTTATTTTACCCCTCGACCTTTTTATCCATATGCACGCAACTTGGAATAATGCAACATCATCTCCTGCGATGCTTTAATAATTATTATTTCATTTGCTTACTCCTTTACTGCTTAAATCAAACTTACAACATCGTTGACAGGGTAATCTCTTACGTTTTATAGTTAGCTTCAACATTTGTTAACTTTAACGAGATCCTGAGCCTCGTGCAGGTAGGAGGCACACACACGCACATGCGCGCTTATACGGGTATTTTCTTTTCCACTGGGACTGACGTTCTTCTCCTCTTTCCTTTTTTCTTCCTTTACCCCTTCGGACACTCCCATCTACTCTCGCGCAAGCTCATCCCCGTAGATTCGAGCCCTTTTATACAATTTTTCGTCCTCTCGGCTGTTTTTTATTTTACCTCAGCTCTCGATCTTCCGCGGGCTGGTAGAGAAGCTCGAGAGCTCGATGAATTTATTATGCATGAGATATTAGACTTGTGTGTCGTGTGCGTATACATACACTAGCCATTTTTTGCCTTTTTCCTCTCGCTCGTATACGGACAAGCCGCGCGCATTTTGTTTTTCTGTTCGCAACTCTCAACAGTCTTCATTAAAGTAATGTATTTTGTACATTAAAAGAATCTCGCAAGTATTTTCGTGCTCGTATACGCGCGTTATATGTGTGTAAATGCGAGGGTGCGCGCGTAGCAAGACACATGACTTAATTTAAAAATTACCTAAGCGTATGATTTTACAAGCTCACGTATATGACTTAAGAACGCGGGATCAAGTTAACTTACCACGCTAGCAAGATTTGTAATGTTCCGTACGGGAGTGAAGTAAGAGAAAAAGAGAAAGAGAGAAGCAGCTCATAAAAATGCACGTACATGCGAACCGAGCGAGAGAATAAGAGTTGAGCAGCGCATATTGCATACATACACTACCATTTAGCGGAAGCGAACTTTTTAGATTTACAACTTTAGTTTAGAAGTAGGCTTTCGCGAGCTCGCATATAAAAGAACATACAGCGGAGATAAAAAAATTGTTGCAACTTTGAATTCAAGTCCGAGGGAGGAGTGCAATTGAAGCTAAAGAAAAGAAGAGAGGGAAAAATTTCCTTTTAACAATTCTAACGAGCATAGTCAATACTGAGAGGAGACAATGTTCGGTTCTCAAGCGTAGCAATGAGATTAAACCATGTCCAGGGTGTTACCGGCAAATTTTCCCTCATCCATGTGTTGATTTCTACAAGCTACGTAATTTCAATTACGCTCACGGGCGCACGGAACTCGTAGCTGCTTGTTATACTATACCGATGCGCGCGCGCGCCGTTTTCGTAAGCTCGTTCGGGCCGAGCTCAAGAGCCGCGAAGGTTTTCAAGTTAAAGTACTCTAAAGAGACCTAAATTGATTAAATAATTGGACCGCTGGCTCACTTCTTTATGATTTCTATATACCATAGTTCATGAAACGAATACGCCTTCTCCTCGTCGTTTTCTCGCTGTCTCACTCCTATACGTCTGGCTCCAGGCCAACTTCTCGTTTCACGATCTCTCTCCACCCTCTCGCTCGTAGCAGCTGTAGATGTAGAAGTAGAAGCAGCAGTAGCAGAAGCTTCGATCCAATATAACACGCCGCCGTGCGCGCCGTGCGACAAGACGATGAAAATCGCAAAGACGAAGAAACGCGCTCGATAATAGATTTGATTGCAAAATGAGGAAAGCTCTTTACCTTGCTCGTTCTCACTGCTCGGCTATCATCATGTTTGCTACTTGCAGAAAGAGAGAGAAAAAAACGAATGATTCATTCTGCTGGTGGGGAGCATCGATTCGACATTGAAAGATGAAATAAAAAACGAAAGCCGGGATTATCTTGATCGCACCGGGAACAACGATAAATATAGAGACTGGACGGGTTTTGTATGAGCTGTTCTGATGTATACGTTGACACATTTTGTTGAGCGCAAACGCCAGTTGAAACAAATATATACCAATGTTTCTCATTGCTTAACGTTGAAAAATATTGGTATTCAAATTATTATTTTTTTTATTAAATGCAGTAGCAGTAAAATATATATGCCATACGTAAATAGATTATTATGTCAGTCGTTGTATATTATGTACGTGTATGGTTTATATAGAATACTGAGCGTGCACATTTAATAAGAAATGAGCACAAATGCGAACGATCGCGTGAAATAGCCTTTCCTCGAGCGACTGAGCTACCCCCCGTACGTCGCACACACACTCGTACACTCACTCACACACACATACACGAGATAATGGGCATGCGATCCCGCCTATAGGTATATATGTATGAAAACGATCACGCCACAGAGGCATACTAATTAGACTTTGCTTTACTCTGACGTGCTCCGCGCGTTCTCGCGTGAATGCGTGCGTTACAAAATAGCGTAGGGCCAGACGTGGATATTTTTTTTTTTTCAAACCAGCTAGCAGTAATGAGACTTTATCGAAGTCGAGCTTGCATTTATTGAATATCAGGACTGATATACGAGGCCGTACATGGCTGGCAGGTATACCACCGACTGTGTGATAACTCATGCTTAATTAAATCGTATATGCGGGATACAACTGCGTATGTAACTGCTACGGCTCAAATAATTTCACCGAATTTCGACTACTGAAAAAGTGATGAAAACTTGATTTAGTCAGACGCGCGGAGCTGGGGCTTACTCGCACGGAAAATCCATTATACGCTACAGTGCGTGCCCTAAGTTCACGTCAGCTCGCGAGTGAAAGGTGTGTATTTTTTCGAGTTAAATAATAGGCCGAGTATCTCTGAAGAGTTGACGAGTATATCCTCGTTGAGAGAGTAGCACACCTGGCAGCATGCAAAGGAAAATGAAACGATCAGAACTAAAAGACGAATCCGCACGAGCGATCCCAAAATAAATAAATTCTGAATTATTCATTATATCGATCGATGGCATGCAGAGACTTTGGCTCTCTCTCTCGCTCTTTCGAGCAGCTCTCGATAGAAAGAGAAAAAATACAACTGCATTTTCGAGATAAAGCACCAAGACCGTACGCTCGTGTGTGTGCGCACGCGCGGGGAAAAATCGCGCTTGAAAATACTTCCAAGTGTCGCGGCGACTAGCAAAGCCAGATAATGGGTATAAATATCGCTGGGATTTGTGGATTTATATTTTGCGGTCGGCAGCCGGCAGTACCCTTTCTCGATTCACCCTCTCGCTCACCTCCCCCCACCCCCTCTTCGCCCCTCTCTTCATCTCTTTTTTCCTATACACATGCCCGCAGAGCTGAGCTATATATGCGCTATCAGCGCGGATCTCATTTGCATGGTTACGAGGATGCGGAACAAAAAAAAAGAGGACGCGGGACAAAAGTAAAGTAGCGCAATAACAATACTTTTAGCGGGAATGATGTAAATAAGCAAATTTTTCGACTGCGTGCTACGAGTAGGCATTTTATTACGAACGAAAAATATTTTATTACATCTTACATACATGTACATGGGGGTAGAGTAATAAAAAGTGAGGAGGGTAAAAATAAACAAGCTAAACGCCACAGCGTAATAAAACACACTTCAAAGGCTGCTGAGCGACATTATACGACGAATCCGAATACATTCACGCGGTATCCCATTTCTGTCTCGTTCTTCATCCCTTCCTTTCTCTCTCGCACTCTCTCCGTCTCATTCTTTCCAATATATTTATAATACTGGATGGCAGCTCGCGTACGTACATATCCATACTCGCGCTGAAAAGGTGAAATCCGAAGAAAGATTTCGCGTCAAACAGCCGTCGTAGTTGTCGCCACCGCGTCGAGCAAGGAAAATTGAGACGCGGATGTAAGGACTTGTGGAGTACTTTTTTCGAGGAGTGTGCGGTAGTGGAATTTTATTGGAGTTTTATGATTTAAATCGCGCACAGGCGGCCGCCGCCGCACCTACCTATACATATACGTATACGCGCGCGTGCATATTCTCTCTCTCTCTCGTCTTTCTTGCCAGCCGAGGTATGCTGTGCAGCCAAGCCAACGAAAGCAGCTGATTTTATGCTTTTATTTTTACGGGCTTTACGTGTCGTACTCCATCGTTTTCTTTTCTTATTTCCTTATCCTTATTCACCTATAAGCTATAACCTTGTGCAGCGTACATAGCCATATATTCTATATACGTGTGTGCGACGGCAACTCGAGAGAGCCCATAGCGCGGCAAAAGTTCGCGCGTCGAGACTTTTCGCAACTCGTATCATACTCGATATACACATATATCGAGGCGCGCGCGCACACCGCACGTACTGGAAACGATCGGAAAATGATCCCTGCCTGCCTCACTCGAACTGAACGACTAATCATTATCGTTTTATCATTCTGCAGCCGGCGAGAAAAGAAGACGTATAGGTTTTCCGAAGAATGCGCCAAGTGCGTCGAGGTATTATTTTTGCAAGATAAGGATATAACGAGAGAGAGAGAGAGAGAGAGAGGTGCAAGTTAGATGCCGAGGGTAATGCCGCATTTTAAACGCGTATACGCGCGTACGCACAGGTACATAGCGGCAGCAACGACGCGACTAATTTATGAGAAAACAGAGCAAGTACAGAGAAGATGGTTGAGGTTAGCTGCTAAAGCAAAATTGTGGCAATAACCTGGCTCTCAAGGGCTCTCAGGTCGTCCCGGTAATCTCGGCTGCTGTGCGCTCTCGTTGCTGCCGAGGAAGAAAAGCCTTGAGATATCTTTACTTGTATAGCTGCAGCGCCGACGGAGCGAGCGGCATCCCGCGGTGCCGCAGCAGCACTGCCTCACGCTATAACAGGCAGCTACGAGGATGTGTGCCCTCGGGCTGCCGCGCGGAGAGTATACGTAAGGCAGAGAGGGAAAAAAATGTTCGCCCACAGTGTCGAGAGCTATATAATAATACACGAACTGCGCCACTCGCCAAGCTACATAATACATTGTTCGACGCGTTCGAAGGTAAGCCACGAGAGGAATGACTTATTTTCTCGGTGCATCCGCCATGGCGACGTGCATTAAAGTGGCCAATAGAGGAGCACACAGACCGGTCCGCGGTATCTTTTAACGATTAGTTTCGCGAGAGAGAAGTTGGCGCGCGCGCGGAGCTATCGAATTAAATGACTCCGTGGAAAATTATTCACATTCGGGGCCGTAAGCTCGGGGGGCTCTTTGTTAGCAATTACGGAAGAAAAATCGTCGGAATCGCAAGCGGCCGCCGCATACGCATATAATGCAACATAATGTATAGCCCAACTGCTAAGACGGGATTTGCTAACAATTATTTCAAAGGGAAGAATCTCTTTTCTCTCAAAACTTAATTCCACTTGCGAGCTGGCTCGTGCGCCTACGAGAAAGAGAGAGAGAGAGAGTTAAGCTCGCGTATGAGTTATTAAACAAGCTCCCCCCCGACCGCCCGTGTGTGTCCGTGTGTACATATATGTAAGAGGCTAAACCAAGAGTCCAGAGGCCATATTTCGTAGTGGCGAAATCGCACTCAGCGATAATCCGTGCTCTAGGGACGTTCTAGCAATAAAATTGCTCTTCCTCGCTAGCTCGTGTTACCTTTAATGCCACTCGCTTTCCTTCCGCTTCTCTATCTCTCTCCCTCTCTCTCTTTCGCTCTTGCGAGCACAGCTCACGCGAGTCTAGGCTGTAGCATTTATTCATAAGATCGTTTGTTCGGCAAATAAGCGTAACGCGGCTGGGCACACACGCGACTATATACACACTACACTCTACTCCGGGCATGTGCGCCGCTAGACACACCGTACACGTACACACTCGCACACATCGCAGGGATAATTATGCCGAGGCTATCCCCGCACATGCGTGTGTATAAGAATTAGCCCGAATAACACAGAGCAGTAGTAGCAGCAGCAGCAGCAACAGTAGTGCTAGCAAAATGTAGTTGCAGGGTAACGAAATAAAGCTTTTCGTAAAGTAAATAAGCGATGAAAGCTCGGAGGTGGTACTTTTGTATGCTCTTACTTCAGCACCTTAACGTACTCGAGCGTTGATGTATTTTCTGTGGGAGTGACTCCACCCGCTATTTTTTATTTTTTATTTCAATGCACCTATACACGTCTGTATACGCGTTACACAAAACACATATATATATACAGGCATGATTTGCTCGGGCGCCTAAGTGATTTTCAATTTCACGCGGGGCGTCTCGTCGCAAAGCCGCGCGAGACACGAGATCCGCGCGCAGGGCTCGCACACCCATACATCCATTAGAAATTGTTCGAATTTCGTGACTATATACTCGCGTGGTTTCATTTTTCAGAAAAGCCCTGCGGCAGGGGGCGCTCGCCCGTGTACGCCGCTGCTCCTATATACCTGTGTGCGCGTGTCGTGCTATTCCCAGCGGAGAAAACTAAGAGAGCCTAGTGAAAGGTGTGTGTACGTCTGTGTGTGTGTGTGTGTGTGTGTGTATATTCGCTTCCCCCAACTACCCAACGTGTGCATGTGTGAGCAATGCAACGTTGTCAGGTACTGCTGGTGTGTATGTATGTATTGTACGCGTGGATCGATGAGTGCACACGCGAGCTGTTGCAGCGAGAGAGTTTAATACTGTTGAACTAAGAGAGAGGAAGAGAGACAGAGTCTCTCGAGTGTTCGCTATGCATAGCTTGCTATCTGTGTACGAATTATTCGATTCATTATTATATATATATAAGAGCAAAGGAAACTTTGCTGATTCGACAGATACCTTATGCTATATACAGTTTCGTGGAATAAAACCAAAACCAATATGGAAAAATTGAAACAATTCAATCTCTGCATTGTAATACATTTCAACTTTATTTCAAATCATTGAATTATTTCAGAATACCGTAAGTTAATGCTAAGCTTTTTATTGAAGAAAAAAACCGACACATAACGCGTCGCGATAATTCTCGATAGAACGATAAAGGGCGCACATGTCCATTCTTCTGCAGTTTTTTTACTCGGCGAGCTGTATACACAAATGTACACGTGTCAAAGGCAACGCACATTGTCTGGCTCGCTGAATAGATACGTTTAACGCCACTTGCGCATTTATACTGCGATATTATATACATCGCGCGCGCAGCGAGGCGCTGACAAGTATATAAGGTGGGCGTGCGCGCGTGCGCACACACGATGATGCCAGTTAATTGCATTAAAAGCCAACTCGCCTGTACGGCCGCGCGCGCGCGCGATGAACTTTTTGCCGTAAATACGCATTAGTCGGCATTATATTTTAGCCAATGGCTCCGGCGCTGTGCGCTCTCTCTTTCTATGTGCTGTATAGGCAACGCGTGCGCACTTCGCGCGTATACACCTACACAGACAGGAATTTTAATACACGCACACGATGGCGCAAACGCACACACGCATAAACAGACTGCAAATCACCGAGAGGGTTTATATAATATAAACGATGACAAAAAGCACTCGCGAGAACTGTTCCGCGCGTGCCTCTATGTGTGCGCGCACATACGCGATACGAACGAGTGCGTTTCTACGTTTGTCCAGCACACGTGATTAACTCCGAGACTATAATGTGTGCAAATTCGTTGGACGCTATCTTCCGACAACGATGAGCTTCAAAAGCCTGGGCTTATTTTTTGTAGTTTTCTTCGATGTCACAGCGACAGAGAGAAATAGAGAGAGAAAGAGCCCTTTGATGCGACGCCGGCACATTTACTGCGCTCGGAATAGCAAGCGTATACCTGAGTTATGCACGTGCAATATATGCGCGAGTTCCATGACGCTGGATGCATAATCCCAGCAGCGCACAATGTGTAGCCAAAGATTGCAGGGGCGTGTTTCCACAAAAATAACTTGGAAATCGCTGAAAAAACTTGTGTTTTTTCCTCCAGCGGGGAATCAACTGGCAATGTATCAGCTGGTGCGTCGCTGAGGTTGCTTAATATTTTTTCGGCGATGCGCACGATATTATATTCGCGTACGTGCCCGGAAGCTCGATCGAAGAAGCCGATGATATATATTTTAGAGAAAATGCAGACTGTGACTGCCATTATCTAAAGTAATTTTTTTTTCTCGCTCAAAAATTCGTTTCGAGCCACTGCAGAAAAGCTGAATCGATCGCGATCATTGAGTAACGAGCGGATCATTAAAAAAGCAGTTTTTTACAAAACATATAAAAATTACTGTGAAAATAAATAATCTCAATGTTCGTACGACTCGAATGTTTTCTCTTTCTCTTCTCGGGGCAAGGCGGATTGCGCGTGTTTGAGGGCAGTATCGAATGGCTCGTAATAGTACTTAGAGAAAAGAGAGAGAGAGGGAGAGAGAAAAGGGAAAGAAACGAGTATAAAAGGAAGAAAAAAAAAGCAGAAAAGTGTAGCGAGCGAAAAGTGGGCGAAGAAAAAACTAGGATGAGGAAGTGGAGAAAGAACAAGAGCGAGATCTGAGATAGAGATAGGAAATGGGTGAAGGTAAAGTAGCGTTAGTGGCTGAGCGAATAAAATGTACTTTGTCGGCTAAGAAAGCAGAGTGTACGAGCAATCGAACAAGGTATAAAATAACTGGCCTCTCTCTTTCTCTTTCGCGCTCAGAGCGGACACGCATAAATGCACGATCGAACGCTCGGTCTATATAGCGAGTGAGAGAGAAAGACAGATACACACGTACGAGGAGCGCCTACGGGAAAGTGGATTTTTCCAGAAGCGATTTCTACCCCCCCCCTCACTTACACGTTAGATAAATGATAGTAGATCTCTTTGACTTGGCCTAGATGCAGCCACATATAATACACACCTACTGCGGCTGCAGCTTCATGCAAACATACGCATGGGGCGAGGCTGCCGTCCCAGCTCGCGCGCACTGCAGAACAGCACACACGCGGACGGGGAGAGCAAAATAGAAAGAGAAGTAGATGCTCGTGATAAGGTCGGTTTCAGACTCTTCTTCTTCTCTAAACACGAGAGAAGTCGGCTCGAGCTATATACCAGGCTCCGGGCGAGCTGCAACGCCGTATACCAAACGAGACTTGTTAGCTACGTAGAGTACAGTATATATGTGTGTGTGTGTAAGCCAATGGAAAGGCATGGCCCACCCTATCGGAACACGTATGTACGATGATCATTATTGAGGTGCTAAGGCCTCGGCAAATAAAACGATCGCTTTATCCGCTAAGAGATAGAAAATAGGAAGGGGAAGTTTTACGGGGGAAGGGGTAAAATAGGGAGAATAAGAAGTAGAAGAAGCAGCACTAGCAAACGAGGAGTCGATAGTTTAAAAACCTATATATAACGTGTATACGAGGCATTTCGAATCAACTTCGTTTAATTACGCAGCGCTTGGACAGTTGACCTGGAATGCTTCATGTATGAAAAAAAAGTAAGTTCACTGGAAAGAAAACGAGATAATATCTTCTATTCATTTTTTTTATCCAAACTCCTTTGATGAGAATTATAGATACCACGCGTTGGACGAGAAAAAAAATGTAAAATGAAATGAAAAAAGGCCCGAAATATGCACGCGCGGTAAATTTGACGAGGGAAAAAGTGAATAAATAAATAAATAGAAAAAGAGGTAAACAATGCAGCGCAGCAGATACCCGATGGCAGCGTATATATAATATGTATATCTTGGCATCTGCACAAGCTCGAGGAAAATGTATGGAAATATATTTGCTCTTTCTCTCTCCCTCTCTTTTTCTCTCTATGTGTTTCTGTGACAGGGTATAGCAACAGAGCTGTGGGCGCAAAAGGGGGCGGAGACGACAATGCGGAGCAGCACAGCGCGGCGAAGACGAAGCGCGTGCGAGATAAAACGTCACGTTGAAAAGGCCACATACACACACGTCGTCGTCGTCGTCTTTGGGATAGTAAAATAATGCCCAACGTCCCCGAGAGCTGTTTATTCGGGATTGTCGCTATAGCGCACTGCGCGCGCATATATGTACAACACGCACACTATGGGTGCGCGCAAGGCTTTCTATGTATATTTTAGACTCGTGCCGTGAGCTCGCGCGGGGTTTTACCGAGGCTCGTGTAATTCCTGCGAGTGTCGTTTTCCTTACGTACTATGCTGCCACTGTAGCAACTGCTCTGGCTGTTTGCTCGCTGTTGCCGAGCGCGCGTGCCTTGCTTTCTTTTCTCCTCCCTCGCCCCCAGCTCCCCGGCATATCCTTCGTCTTCGTCGCGGGTGTTTTCCTTTTTTTATTATGAACCAAGACCCGGCTATGACCCGAGCTTTCATTTCACGGCTGCGAGAGATGAACGACTGACTTGGGCCGCCTCTGGACGATTAAAAAATCTCGTAGTCGAGCGAGCGAGCCGTGCTTTATGCCTTTCTGCCCGCGTAATGCTTGAATTGCTCATTTTTTTTTCTTCAGTTTACGTGGCTGTGCACGTCTCAGCCTATTAAACCGATAGTGATTACATACGTGTATTTACTTTCGAAGTTTCAGTATAGACGTATACAATAACGATCGTGTTAGATTTGAGATATAATCGTTCATTTTGGCTTATTTGTTTCCCGTGGGGAGATATTACATAAAAGAACTAATTTAAAATTACTCTGACCAAGTGCCCGATCGTGCATATTGCCTCTTATACAAAAAAAAACAAGTTCATACCTGATGAACGTGACACGTACACAAGTCTCCATGACATATTGAAAATAATCAAACGTACGCCGTGTGCACTAGCTGCAACTTGCATTGCCACACCAAATACGCCAACAGATATTATGAACATGCGTTTTATGTAGCACGCATTTATTATAATGTAATGTATAAAATATAACGAAGGCACGCGTATTTATATTCATACGCATACGCGATCGTGGCAGTTTGATCGAAGACTTTTATACTGCAAAATGGAACGCGGTATTCGATGTGCAGATGCTATGTCTGGCACGAGTCTGTGCGTGTATACGTATACATAATACGACGCGCATATCACAATTAGCAGCAGACGTTGGCGCGTGCATCGATTATGTAAATTGACTGCCAATGCGCATTATACCTATAGATTTTGTACCTACGGAATAATATAGTAAGCGCTTGGTTTAATGAAAATAAAAATTAACGTGCTTACATCTGCGCGCATTCGAATCCAATCATAGAGGAATGAACGAATCAGGTGTACGATTTAAATGGGACTGCATCGTGAAAATAAAAAAGTTGATTCTCGACCGGCATCAGCCTCGACCTGAAAACTCCAAGTTTTGTAGCCATATGCAACAATATCAATGCCATGAAATCTTGCCTAGAAACTACGAATGATTATAGACGTTTGAAGAAAATCACATATCCCTTTTTCAACGAGTTGCGTACAAGTATACACGAGCTCTGTACTATGCTGCAAGTTTCACATGATAAGTAATTACGCAATGGCGTGAGCGACGAGCTGAGATCAAACGACCTCCATGTATGTACTTGGGCTCGAGCTTGGGAGAAGGCGCATGAGCTTTGCCGGAGCTGAGCAAGAGAGAGCCTGCCTCGTGCCTTTTTCCTCGTTTACATAGCAGCGCCCAGGCACACGGCTAGAATATATCGCGATAAAATCCGTTCCAGCATGACTAAGTTGTATATGTGTGTGTGTGTGCGTGTGTGTGTGTGTGTGTGTGTGTGTGTGTGCAGCTCTGCGCATTGCACACGGGGGCTACTCTCTCAAGGCGAAATTCAGACGAATTCATCAACGAGCCGTCGTGTCCAAACCATTTTTCACGTTTTTTTTTGTACATATATATATACGTACGTGTACACGTGCGTGTGCATGTACGTGTGTTTATATTTACTTTTGCCGTTGCTGCTGCTGCTGCACAGTATCGAATAATTTTCAAATGTGCGACCGGGCTCGCACGCGTGGCTTATGTCTGTGTGTATGTGTGTGTGTGTGTGTGTGTGTGTGTGTATACGGCCAAGGCTTTTGAGAAAATCATGTCCGCAATAAAATATATACACCGTACGCGAGCTGTGTGTACGAGGTGCTCGAAGAAATGGCTGCGGGGTTTCATACACGTCGAGAAAGCTCGGGCGACGAAAAATGATATTTCGCTGCGGCTTTACGATTTACGGATTAATTTTTTTTCTTGGCACTCGAAATGAGTGCCGGGCAATGTAAGACAAAAATGAAAAAAAAAAGTCGCAAAAAGATTTTGATTATGCCGCGTTCCATAATAGACGTCGGGAGTGCAACGTGACGTATAACGTCAATTCGGGTCACAACTCGGTTTAATTCAAGAAGGATTTATTAAAAAATTCAAAGGTGTAGGTTTAATTCAGTCGAGAAAGGCGTACTTTTCTTCGAGACAGTCGAGCTCTGTAGGTAGCAATAACGCGCGCGCGCTTAATTTTCAACGCGATCATTGGCTCGAGCATTTTGAGACGGCCTAATAAATGCGTACAAGCTCGAGCGCTCAGAGTCTCACACGAGCAATATGGTTAAAACCGTAATAGTTGGAAGTGATATATTTAAGCTAAAGCAAAGTTTGGGGCGCGTATAGAACTCTGCTCGCTCGCTCGCTCGCTCGCACTCAGCCAGGGCCACCGTATAGCGCGCAGTTGGCTCTTGGAGAGCGTGCTTCGCATAAGTTTACATTATCTTACTACATCTGATATGCCTTGTGTGTGCCTGCAGCTCTTTCTCTTACGCCGCGTTACACTCCGCACAGACGCGCGCCGCCTGCATTATTCCAGCAATGCTTCTAACTGAAATATCAAATGTGTATAAGCTATTCGCGCTCGGTGCGAGATCGGGGACAATACACTTGCCGTAGCGAAATTCACCTTTCAGGGGTTTTCTTTTCCTTCGTCTTTTTTTTTTCTTTTTAATAATCGAGGCGCGGAATTGAAACTCTATTCAGCGAGTCGGAGCCGCTTAAGTAAATACGTACAAAACGAGTATTGCGCTCGTGGTGTGGCGCGCAAGAACAAGATTCCTGCCCGTGAGCTTATTATAATCGCGAGGAATCTCGGCAAACCGTTCTAATTGAGCACACGCATACAAGTGGAAAGGAGAGAAACCAACAATGAGATATAGCCAGCCACGCGATTAGTCCGGAGGGTTTCCGCTTTCTATGGCTCTTCTCTTTCTCTCGCTCTTCCTCTCGGTGCGAATGCCTGCCAGCCTGCCTATCCGTGTGTCTGTGTGTGCACACGAGCTTTCATCGAGGTGACGATGACACAACAGCAACTACGTCTCTCGACGCAGAGCCACGGTATGACGCGCAGACTACTCCTTATACTTTCGAGCTACTGGGGCTTTATAATCGAGAAGAAGAGGTGGCCGAGCTATTCTATATAACTAGCGTGGTAGAGCTGGAGAGAGGCGAGATGCTTAGGGTGGAAAAGGTATTTCGGGGGCGGGCTGCAGCAGCGCACCGCTGCAGACTTAACGCTGTAATACGAGTATACGTACGTACTTTGCGCTACATACATACGCGTATGTGTGTGTGTGTATGTGTACGATGCACCCGCACTACCACATATTCGTTGTTGATTGTATGAAGAGTGAGAGAGATGACTGCGCGAGAGGAGAGAGAGAGAGAGAGAGAGAGAGAGAGAGAGGGTGACAGAGACTTGGGAAAGCTTTTATGAGCTAATGCTGGCTTTGTATGACCTCGGATGCTGATGCGGTTTAGAGATACCATCACATTCGTACACACGCGCGCGTGTATACACACAGACGACCATGGAGAGAAAGAGTATTTCACGAGGTTTTTAGCCAGCACTATGTCAAGCTCTCTCTCTCTCTCGCACTCACCTTGTTGCAGGAGGTCGAAAAAATTGGTTTTTCCGCACCTTTTTCCCGTTGCGATCTGTGCGATGCATTTACGAGATAAAAATATTTTTCCACGGCGACGCCTATTATTCGATGGCTCCTGCAGCAAGCCCTGCGCAAGCGAGAGCCCGGCTCGCAGCGAGTAATTGCACGAGAAAATACCCCAAGCCAAAAATGATTCCAACTGACCCTGAGAAAAAGTTCAACTCGACGTGTACGTAATAGGCGGCTCTCTCGCCAAGTAGAGTCGGCTAGTGGAGTCGCCAGTAGCGCAGTGTAGTACGTCGAGGTGCGCGCGCAAGTTCGACTCGCTCGTGGCTATTAGTCGTTATCTTTGTAATACGATCAATTTTTACTGAACGGTAATTGGCCGGAAAACTGCGCCTGCCTTTACTCCCGACCTGTAGTAGCGCGCCCGCACTCGTACACACACGCGCGCGCGCGTACACACAAAAACCTACCGACTCTTTTTTAATTTTAAACCTCGTGTTTTTCTAACAGTCGAAAGGACCTCTTTGCAAAGAGAGCAGTTCTACGAGTACCGAACGATCGTTAGATGTTTACCTTTTTTTACACTTCTCTAAGCTGTGCCCCGCTCGCACAGTTCAAAATGGGAATCTAAAACTAGTCATAAGCAGTTCTTGCGAAGGAGAAAAAAAATAACGTCGAGTATCATTCGTACTCTAGTTCACTGTAAATTTATTTATGCTTGATATCGAGTTAAATCTCACTCAGTACACCGCGCTATACACACACCCACGCCCTACTCAATGCGAATGTTCATTTAATCTGAGCTATTACACATCTTATCCAGGTCTCAAGAGTACATTAACTTACTAGTTTAACGTTCGAGCTGCATACTCTATAAAGTTTCGACTATGTGTATCGTGCCGCTGAGCCTCGTGTACATCGAATGGCGCGGCAATTCCGAGTTTTGCGATTCAGAGGAAGAAATTTTTTTATAACAAATCTCTCTCGCTTTCTTTTACCTTTTCACGTGCTACAGCGATCGCACGGTACGTTGGCCGCTCCATTGCTAAATCTTTAGGGCTGGATTTTTAACGATGCCTCATAAAAGGCTACCGCTGCCCGAGCTGCAAGTTTTAAACGTCTGATAAGTTCGAGATTACTCGGCGAGAGTTTGTGTGCTGCAGAAACACGCGCCCGCCAGCAGTGCTATATCATTATTACGGTGTTTGCGAAAAGCACTAATTGATATATCGTCATCAAAAATTTGACTTTTAAAAGTTTTTTAGGTTGTTTTTTGTTGATTTTTTTCTCTCCTAATTTAAGCCATTGTAAGCTCGGAGAACATTAAAAATAAATTGGAAGCCCGAATATACAATAGTTTCCTCCAAATAGATAGAGTGTAAAAGGAAGAGAAAAAAAACGACTGAGAGAAAGAGGCAAAAGTTTCCGGATTCAGCTAAAGAACAAATTAACTTGCAGCAGCTTCCTCTGCTTTTCGACTATCTCTTCCTTTCTTTCCATATGTCTGCCAGACTGTCGCTCAATCTCCCTTCTCTACCCTCTCTTTCTCTCTCCACGCAGCTGTTTCTCGCTTATAGTCGGAGTGCAATATATATACATACAGACGCGGGCACAGTGGCTGCGCGTTTTTGCGCGCGCGCGCACGAATCTCCCTTTGCTCGTTCTAATTTTTTTTCTCACTTTCATTCGCTTTTGCCGTTGATTTATCTCTTGGCGCAGGCTAGAAAATTCAGCACGAGCGCGCGCACGAGAGAGAGAGAGAGAATATTATTAGATCCGTTTCTCCTTTACTCACACTCTCTGGCTGGCAGCTTACTTTTATTTTTGTTGTGACATTCATCGGTGACGTGTGACTGTTTTTTATGTATGCAACATGCAAAAGAGATGCGTGTCACGTGTAAAACCTACATAACGAGAATTGTCATTGTGACTCGAGAGAACGGATGCGCTGATGATAATGTTGCACCGGGTCTGTTTTTTAATGCTCAGTGGACTAACTCAAAATAAGGATGAAACATTTTTAAACGAATACTGCACTCAGGTATTTTGACGATTTCAATGCCTCGATTAGAATATCTCGCAGATAATCTACTCATTGTTCTGTTTGCTTCCTACTGGTATTAAAAATTATAAGCACGGTCTTTGTTAGGTTCACGATCCAATCTAGGCCCAACATTTGTTCGAATACTGCACAAAGGCTTTCAAATTTTTATGTTTATTCATATTTGGTTAATATATAATGTTTATAGGTGTCAAGTTAAAGTATGTGCAACCTCATATTGATTTAAAATACTTCAAAATTAAAAAATTCAATCTTGCAATACTTTTATATAGAATTTCATGTACTTAGTTATACCATAACTTTTTAAATTATTCGATTTTATATACTCGATAAGAAGATCAATTCGTAATTTGCGCTGAAAATCCACATAATTCACGAAAAGATTACACATAAGGGAAGCGAGTTCGAGTAGCGACGCGTATTGGTCGGGATATTGCCGCGCGCGATAATTGATGCAGGTTTCAAGTCTGGAGGAAAACATGATTTCGAAAGTCTACTGTAGAAGATTACGTCGCGACGTCGACGCTACTACTGCTCGTCGCTTAAATTTTCCACGGCTGAGCGTAGGGAAAGTCTATGGTCAAAGGGTCTTTGTTCTCTCGCCAAGTTTTGCGTCTTGTACTTCGTTTATGTTTTCTTTGTCGTGCTTGACAAAAGGCTTTTACAAAGTTATACCAAATTCCTTGAGTTACAAATTCAATTGTTTTCATGCCAACTCCGTATAGTTCGAAGAGAGACTAGAGTGCGGATAGAAGAGCTCAGCGAGTGAGAGACGTACACCTCTCACATAGGCGCTTCGTTACCTAGTCATACTTTTTTCTTATCGCATATGATTTTTGAAAATGTTGTTTTATTTATCGTCTTTTTTCCCACAGTAACTCTTCAGGAAATGAAGGTTAAAAAAACAAGATAGTATCAGATACTTTCAATCAAGCTAAATACCTTCAATCGGAGCAAAATAAATTTTAACGTCCATTAAAAGCTCGTAAAGTAACTCGCTCAAATGAAAAAAAGAAAGAAATAAAAGTATCCATGTGGCGGAGAAAAATAATCAAAAATGCTTAATCTGCAGTGCACTCGGTGCGTTCATATAGGAGCAGCAAAAAAAGTCCAAAGTAAATGGTACGCGCCACCGCAGCAGCAGCAAACTCATAATAGACTTGAAAAGATGAGCATATAAATCGCGGCTTGCGCGTCGAGATTGCGCCGCACGGTACAAGTTCAAGAAAAGAAAGCGAGCTCGCTGATGACTTTCGCAACGCTTAACGAGCATTCGATAAGACAGTAATTGAGTTGTTATTGCCCGGGCGTTTTGCGCGCTTGTCTTTTTTCGAACATTCCCACAGAGCTTTTTTATGCGAGCAACGCGTTTTCTCTCTCACTCTCTCTCTCTCTCCCTTCCTTTGCGGCAAGGCGGACTTCATTATCGATATAATGAGCTTTTGATATCAAGTTGTGAAAAAAGTTGCGATACACTCGAAACGTCTGCGCCGATGCAAAACTGTATACAGGTATAGGAGAATTCAGGCAACAATAAAAATTGGATTAAACGCGCAGTCATTATAACTCAGAGCGATAAATCAGCTTCGAACTTCCTCGAGCGACAGATTGAAAAAGTCAGTAAATTTTGATACGATAAATGCATGAATTTGCGCGCAAGTATATATCTCTGCTGCTGGAGCAAATGAAATATACGCGTATATCTACTGCCATGGTCTTTGCCGCTTCGGAATTAATTACGTAGCGTGGCAACTCACGTCACACAGGGCTAGACTCGCGCTTCCCTATCAAAACGGGAAGCTATTAGCTATACGCAGCTAACATCGTCTTCGCCATCTTCGTCGTCGTCGTCGTCGTCGGAGCAGCCGTGGCTGCGGCGTTGACGCCAACTACTACTGTAAATTGAATGTTACTCGTACGCGCCTGGCACGAGGCTACATCCGCACGAGCTCACGAATAACGATTGCCGCGTCATTACGAGGAGGAGCTTCTGCACGCGCATCTGTACTACTGTGTACACGCGCCGCGCGCACGGCTTTCTGTGTGTTGGTGTGTAGTAGTGACAATATGCGAATGTGTTATTACTGCTGCACGGATATATTCTCGCGAGTGCAGTCGCGTTTGCGGAAGAGAGAGAATGATAAATCTACAATGCATCTAAATTGACAGACGATGCAAGACGCCAACTCGAACAGTAGATTGTCAAAACCTCAAACAGTACGGTACGAAGTTTCGGAGTGGTTATAATATCTTTAAAAGGTCTGAGTACTAAACTTGATCTAAAAAATTAAAGCCGTAAATTCAAAATGAAATAACATTTTGATTAATTTACAGAGACAAATTAGAGTAGCGAAGAAGAAGTCAATGGCAATTTTTTGTAATCTAACACAATGAACTCATCGAAACTGCGTGGTCTTTACTGCGGTTTCAAAATTACTCGGGGAATGGCAGCAGCCCTGGACCCTCACACTCGCATACGTACAAAGACCAAAAGTTTCCTCGGAGAGACGCACATAACCATTGATAACCTGTACGGAAGGGCAGAGCATACGGCAATTGCAAGCAGGACACTGGCTTGGAGCTGCTGCAGCATCTCTCTCTATACAGCACACATATAATGTGCCACGGAGACAGCAGTAGTGCTTCGACGATTAAACGTCGCCGGGCCAAAGTGATAAAGAACATCTGCTGCGATATATCGCAAAATATAATGCAGTGAGTAATCCAAGGAGCCGTTTTAGCGATAGGGGGAAAAGTGAAAAGAAACGCGTTTTATATTGCTACGCTACACAGACGAGATATGAAAATCCAACGCTTGGATGACAACGACGACGAAGACGACGACGACGATGATGATGGTATTGGAACTGATCTTGTGACAGAGGAGGTCGGAGGCTTTTTCTTCTGCTCAGACGAGGCGAATCGGGGATGCGCATCACGATTCGATCCGAGAACGAGGAGAGGAGAAATTCTACAGATGTTCGACACCACCAATCTGAGGGAAAGTCGTCCGAAAGAATTGAAAGTTTCCTGCTGGATCGCTCCGGGTTTATTACAGAACTTCTCGTGCGGCGTCAATCATTGAACCGCGCATCCATATCTCTCTAGATTTGCCCTATTCTTAATACGAAAGATCGAGTTTTTGATTTCGCTGCGCATATTCGTGTCAATATACGCGAACGTGGCTTTGAAAATAATTGTTATCGGATACCTTCTTCTATCCGCGCGCGGCAGCAGGTAAACACGGGGAACATTCAGGGGCGCTTTTATATTCTGATTATCAAGCGAGTTGTTCGGTGCCGACCTTCGAATGAAACACTGTGATTGTGCGCGGAAGCGAACGCAAAATGATTTCGCCGTATTCATACAATCACTCACGTTCGCACGCTCGTATATATTTTGTATATTCTCTCTTACTCTCTCTCTATCTCAATCTCTTCGTTTTGTGTATCCGAGTGTGGGTGTGTATGTACTCGCTAATATTATATTTACCATTTCGTATATTGTATTCGTCGTGCTCGCGTGGGCGTGTGTACGCCAGCACAATGCCGGGGGAGAATCCCAAAGGCCATTGTATAATACACGCTGAAAGTACGCGCAAGCTTGCATGCGATGATGATGACGACGAGCACGTATTCAATGAAATATCCGCGGCGAGTAAAAGCTCACCGATGACTTGTAAAAGCCACGGATTTTACATTTTTCTTTCTTCCTTTCATTTACGAACTAGGCCAGGTTTTTCCCCCTCGTCGATACATTTTCCGATATGATAAATATTCTTGCTTTGCGAGATGAAACATGGTCCTTACGCTTTCCGTCCAGTGGATTTATTTTCCCCGCTTGTACAAGCTTTTAATTCAGTCAAATTCCAAGGCGATAACCAAAATAACCAAAATGTTTACGCATACGCACACGCACGTTCATCAGAGCTGGTCATGATTTTCCGAGCCAAAAGAAAATCATGCTCGTTTTAACTTGAATTATTCACACGCACGCACGGCTCTCGCACATACACACACAAGTAGACACTCGAAAGGCTTTTTTATTTCTTTGCTGTAGGGAACGATTAATCACTTCGCACACGGACCCGTTGGTTGTTCGCGAAAAGATTTGCGAGCTTGCGGTACTCCTACTGCTATATAACACGTTGGGAAGAGAATAAATAGAGAGAAAAAGCGCTCCACTTTCTGCTTTTTTGTATTGCTTTCGCCTTCTCATTTTCACCCGTCGCGGAGATTATCGAAAGGATAATATCGATATACGAATAGATCGACTATATCTATCCTGCAAGTACTGACGATAAATCAGAATTAAACTCGATAAATGTTCAATAAACATTTTTAGCGAGACGGAAATAAAGTTTAAAACGTTTTTGCGTCTATTTTTCTTTTTAAAGAATATTTGTAAGAAAATTCAAATCACGTCAGCGTCTCTTTCAACGTGAAGTGTATATTTTTTTTGCTCCTCGATTTCACTCGTTACCTATTAAGCGCAGATATACGTATAGAGCGTCCACGTGCACATATAAAATTTTCGGGCATAGTCCCAGTAGATTTTGGCTGGCAAGTTTCCCAAGTACAGCCAACGGCCTCAATTAGCTCTTGAACTGACGATGAAAAATGAGATTCTCGAGAGGCTCTGACAGGAAGGAAGAGGCAAGCCGCGTTGCTGACTTTTGCATCCCAAAATGTTTTCAAATCTCTCACTTTCCTTAAATGTTATTTATGTGTGCGTTGGTTTACGCGGTAATTCAAGAAAAAAATTACTCAATTTAAGCAAAAGCAAGTATTCAACTCGCTACGCAAATGAACAAATAGCTATGCTAGAACTTTTCACTCAATACTGTTAAGTTTTTTCACTGTCCTGGAAAACCTGTGTACAACATTAATATTCTCCGTCCGTCTAATTGAATATCGCAGATAGTAATTTTACGGCAGACAAGTAACAAAGTTCATCGTGGGTAATTTTATATTTACCTCGTTTGCTTGTTACATGAATGTTTCCAAATTAATTGGAGCTTATTTTGGACTAACGATTGATGATTCGCCGAAATTGCTTTAACTCGAACGTCAGGTTGAACAAGTTCCTTCGTTGATAAATATTATATAGTCTTTGGTTGCTTTGATTATCGCAAATAACAAAGCAAGACCAATAAATGAAATTTCATTATCAATATTAGACAGAATAGCGAAGCTACAATTTCGTCGAAATTTAATTTTAATTAACTGCTAGCACTATTTTATATAACATATTTGATTAAACATGCTTTGCCTATATTGGACCTCGTAGCGCAGCCTAATACAAGGATAAATTGAGTTTGAGCTCACCAACCTACCTATTGTCGATTTCATATTTAAAGAACTTTTTGTATTGAAGTCCTTCGGGATGGTGGTAAAAAAAGTCCAACTCTCTGCTGAGTATCGACCCTGAATGATTCCAATAATTAAAAGGTTTTTCTGAGTCAGATGAATGAAAAAAAAACTGAAGGGATATTCGAAAATACATTGAAAAATAGAAAAGAGCGAAGATCTAACAAGAGAAAAAAGAAAATCCAGACAATAATAATCCGACAAGCGGTTGCATAGCAATTGAAATCAGTGCTGCGCAAAATCAGTCAGCATTCAATTTCTTTCAGAGCCAGTGAGCAACGTTTTCTTCACTTTTTACTTTTCTTGTTAGCTTTTGTGTATAGTGCGACAAGTCGTGGTTTATATTATCTCTCTTTCTGTGTCGTCTCTTAATTAAATTCGATCGAATTTTATGCTATAGTTTTCGGTATCAAGCTCGACGCTTATCACGCAGAGACTACTTATAGAGCGAGCACTATCTGCACCCCAATGTTTCAGTCAACTTGAGTAACAAAACGGACTTTGTTTCGCTAAGATGAAACTCTGATCTACAGAGAAGCCTTTGGTCTTTATTAAATATTTTTTTGAAAAAAATAACTATTATTAATCTTTTTTTACTTATTTGATATTCGATAACCTTTGCATGAATATTCTACCCAGCAAAGGATTTTCGAATATGCACGTAAACTTCATAGGGTCGTTTTTTTACAGTTGTAATAATCCGTTTCTCAAAGCACATAAAATTGAGAGAAAAAAGAACAACATCTGCGAACTAGTCAGTAAAAGCCTCGCACGCGCATGAAAAACACAAGCCGATAATTGAAAAATACCAATTGAAACAAATACAAAAAAACGAGTAACAATGATTCTCTGATTGCACCCGAACTTTGTTCATAAATTTCAGCCGCCAAACGTCAAATAGAAACTATACTTCGACTTTTTGGTCGTAGTATAGCGAGGCTGTATCCACGAGAGTAAGTGGGAGGTAGGAAACTCCCTGAAATGGAATAACCCTTTTAGGAGGGGGATGAGGATTGTTCGCCCATAGCGGTATAGTTTCAGTGTGTTGCGTCGAATTTAATTTTATTTCCTACGTCCAGCAATTTGTACTTTAGGCTAGCAGCAGCGGCAAGAGCAACGCCATTATTTCTCGCACCTTGTCCACTTTTATTTCGCCGTTTCTCGCAGAGGGCGAGCGTCGTTGTCCGAGTGGTCTCTCTCTCGGTACCGCGTGAATTACGCGAGCTTTTAATCGAAATCCATCGTGCCGAATAACGTCTCTTGGCTTGCCTTGAGATTTATCGTGTCTTATTGCACCAGTGAGCGTGGCGGGCGAGTGAAAATTATTTTGTCTCGGTTTCGGCGCCCACCCCGCCGCTCCCCCTCCGCAGCTTTGCCCAAATTCGACGTCACTTTGAACGCAGCTCGATACGTATACGTACTACGGTCTTTGAGCCACGCATTCGCGTTCACGTCATATACTTTGGGGTTGGCCGTTACGCAAACTAGACGAGCATATAATTGTATTAATGGCTTTTTATGAAGCGCAATGACCTGCAGCAAAAATATAACAAGCTTTTAACGATATTGCTTTGCGTTTCGCTCGCTTTACCTAGCCTTATCGATTAGTCAATCTACCGTTCCCCGTCCTATGTACATTTGTTCGTTTATTCGATTAAAATATGTTCTTATCGATAAATATCAAATTAATAGAATCGAATGTTACGTGACTTTTGATCGAAAAAAATGCTCGAATCATTATATTTTATCCTTTAAACGTACTATTATATAAAAAGATATCGATAAAAGCCACAATTACTTTCAGTCGAAATGAATTGAAATCCCATATGAGGTAGTTTTATGCTGTGCCAACGTTTCGACAGATTGAATGAATAATGAAATTCTAAGAATTATGAACATGACATTAAATAATTTTGAAATATTGATGAGCAAGATAGGAGACTATTTCTATCTCTCTTGTGTCACATTACACAGGATCGAATGCCTAAAGGATGATATTTTGGAGTTCTGCTAGAATTTGCGATTTTTAAAAGCCACAGTACAAAAATTATATTAAAGTGAATTCCCGACTTTGATGCCGCAGAAGATATGTTATTTAATCAAATAGCTAATAATATAAACTAGTGTCACTCTTTCAATGGTATAATTTGCTTGGAAATTTATAAAAAATTAATACCTCGAAATAAGTAAAAAATTAAATGATTATCGAAAAAATTGGGAGAAAGCGAAAAGCGAGAAAGAGAAAGAGACGAAGCCTGGAATAAAAACAATTTAAAGCGATTCTTATCATAGCACGTAATGTTCGAGATAACTCTGGGTCGTTGTCTCTCTCTTTCCCTCCTGGTAATACGACCGCACACGCGCGAGCGACAGAGTCGTCACGTAGTCTTTACACCACTGGCTTATAAAACATTCCCTTCCGCTTTTCCTCCAGTATTCTTTATGTATACGTATATACACTTGCCTCTGGAAGCTTTCATAGGTGATTCCATGCTTCAGTGGGCTCACGTGCGTCCAGCAGCAATTATATGACAGGTTAAAGTCGACCGTAAAAATGACCGTAAATAGAGAAGATCTAGGGCCTCTGGACTTTGGCCAAACTTCATCTCGCGCAGAATCTCTCTTTCTCTCTCTATTTCTCTCTTACTCTTTTGGTCTTGTACTCGTTCAGAGTTATGAGTGGGTCATCGATCTTTCCTCGCGACGAGCAGAGCACGATTATGCGATCTATATACACACTTTCCAGAGCTTCAGAAGGTTCAAGCGGAAAATCATAAAAATGAAAAAAGACGAGTTTATCAAAGAGTATATATTCAATCTCGTTTCATTTGGAATGTAATTTTGATTTCGTAGAGAGGAAGTAGCAAATTTTTAAATGAATTTTTCAAATATTTACAAATAAAAAATGGGATGAAGTAATACATAGTTGGGCAAATTTTCAAAATGAACCAGAAAAGTTTTATGCGCATAAAAATGTTTGCGACCGACGGGTAAAGACTTTTTTTAATTGAATACGTTGAAGAACTGGTATGGAGGTAAAAAGAGAGAGTGTGTGGGGGAGGAGGAGAGAGAATGCAGTAGCATTAGCAAAGCTGGAAAATTACATGTCAAGCTACACGCAGCAGTGCATCAGCTGTACACCGGGAAGTGTAAGGAAAAAAAATCAACACACTGCTTGTTAAGAGAAACAGATGTTGTTACACGAGAGTTTTTCTTTTCAGTTTTCTTTCATTGTGTAAATCACACATCGCGCGCGCACCCAATAGATTGAATAAATTAAAAAATTTTCTCAAGCGTTGCAGTTATTCGATTTTCAGTAGCTAAAAAGTTACCGATGGTGAAATTCTTGCATGGAAAAGAAAAATTTGCCCATAAATTATAGCTCATACAAATATAAAACGCGCAGAAGCTGTCTGGTAGCACTGCACGCGGGCTCGGAAAAGTTTAATAGCGAAAGTGCAAGCTTGTGTTTCAAAATAACGCGCGCGACGGGCGGCTGGCGCACTCGACGTACTCTTTTACGAGAATTAACGCATGCACATAACGGCAGCAGCGGCGGCGGCGGAACAGACATCAGCGAACGATACCGAGGCAATGTGTGTAAGCCCACGCCACCCGTGTGTGTATGTGTGTGTGAATGTGTATGCGAGTATAAATTCATGGTGCTGATGCGCTGCTGCGGCAGGTGCTTTAAGGTGACTCGTTTGTGGCTCCCACGCGACCTGCGAACTTCAGCATTTGTCAGAGGTTATGCTTTTATATGCAGGTGTCTCTCTCCTTTCTATGCGAGGTTCGTATCTCTCTGTATATATAATATACTCAAGGCATCCTTGCGCGCCAGGCGTGTAATGCTAAGTGTCGAGTTGCCGGGTTTGTATGATAATGAAAGCTTTTCTCCCTGTCTCCTCACTTGCAACTTCTATAATGTCGAGTTATGTACACATACGGAGAAGATTCTAATTAAGCTGTGGATGCGCGTGTATAACACCAACTTTCAAACTCGGACCACTTGAAAATTCAACTTACTAATCGGCAAAAAGTTGATTTTTGACGAACAAAAAAATATGAAATGCCTTTAATTATATTCTCGCATGTTTGCGCACTGTGCCGTCAGTTGATTATTATTGTACAAATAGATAAATAAAATATATCCGTTCGACGATGACGAGGGCGAAAATTACAGAGCAACCAAGAGAAAAGTTTATTTGAGGGATTACGCATGATAAGCATAAATCTGTTATTGATTTTCCTTCGGTGCACGTACAGCTCGTAAAAACGAGACTTACGATTTTGCGTGTGAAATATTCGCGGGTAAATAAAGTTAAGGAATATCGATTCCACCAAATGAATTCACGCAGAAAAGTGGAAGAAAAAACAAGAATGAAAAATTGGTATAAAAACGAAATGACTGGTGCACGCGACAAAGCTCTGCACAGCGACTCGTGTGCATACATACATTTAAGACCTCTCGGGCGGCGACGACGACGAGCTTTTACTCGCTAGATTTACAGAAAAATGGAAGTAGATGCTGTTTGAGATCCTCTGCTTGTGTGTATGTACGTGTGTGTGTCTACACGTACAGATAAACACAAACCTACATGCACCGAACACACATACACATAAAAAATGCTGGTGCGCGCGCGCGAGAGAGAGAGTTAAAGCGAAGGAGAAATCAGACACTCGTAATTCACAGCGAACCCTATGAGCTTTCGCTCACACGTATACCATGCATACATACACAGGGTCCTATAAAGTTATGCTGCATTAAATTATAAAGTCAAAACCACCGCGCGCGCGCGGGGCGCAGCGCAGCCATCTCGTCCCAAAAGTATGAGAAAGAGAGATAGAGAGCAGCCGCAGCGAGTGGAGTGCGCCGAGAGCGAATAAAGATGATTTATATAAACGTAGGCGTTATGCTTATACGAGGCAAAGGTAGAAAGAGCGAGAGAGGAAATACATACACACACGCGCGTGCACGCGTCGAGCGAGAGAATATTTGCCATCGCCAACCGAAGCGTACCAGTTACCAGGGATTCGGAGGAAATATTGAAAAGATTCAAGTATCCGCAAGCTCGCGCCTCTTTGGGTAGTCTTGCGCTGACACCTTTGCCATTGCTATCGCCACCGCTGCTTTTCGAGACTCAATAGAGTACGATTCATGGACCGCTATGGTGCATCCGAGTGCTATGCTTCACTGTAAACGAACAGTTCTTGTACAATGATACGTTTGAGTATTGTATAAACGAGAAAAATCTAAAGGTTCACAAGAGTGATTAGTATTGTTATAAAGCGGAGGATAATGATTAAACTAAAATCCATCGAAGCTAAGTGAAAGAGCGGCTTTTTATAGCGACCTTGTCGACTTTACTCGCTGGATGATTCACTGAGGCATTATTCGACTATTTTATCCTTATGTAAATCCACTTGAATCTGCGGTATTGAAGATTTAAATAAATACTCGACCGCATCGTTGCATTATCAGATACATTACGCAAACTGAGAGCTCCTATCGATTATTTAAAAATCAATGTCCACCAGGTGAATTCTTCATTACAGACCAAGTTTTTAATAATGCACATGCGGGCTAATATCAAGTTTTCAATTTTATATTTGCACACGTGCGTGCAGAAATATTGAAACGAAATACGTAAAAAGTAAGTCAAATCGCCGTACTCTTGGTTTGTAAAATATATACCGTACGATCGTCGGTGTCGGGAAAATGGGTATATAGCTGAATTGAATGAAAAGGTACAGCGGGGCATATCGAATTCTAATAATAGTGAAAGAGAAACCAAAAAAAAAACTTCAGCGAGAGTTTTTTAGCATTAATAAATAAATCTAATTGGTAGCTGTGGCAAAAATACATTCATTTTGGCGTGGTTTTTTCGCCTCTGCGCCTCTACTATCATTCCCATTCAGCAGAATTCATCGAACGGCATGTATCTATGAATCTTTCACAGGCTATTCATGAACCAATATTTTGTCAATTTATATAGCTTGTATTTTTTCTCGGTGTATAAGCACTTTGAAACCCCCGATAAAGCGAACAGTTATGTATCATAAATATATTACTGGAAAATTTTTATATTCGATAAAAACGTAATTCATGTGTCAATTATTTTCGCATTTGACCCACAAAATTGCTCGCTTTATCAATTTTTGATTCTCCGCGGAGTCGAAAATAGAAAGTTTAAAACCGTGTACGCCGCAAGTATATTACCAAGGATATATAGATATCGAAAATTATCAGTTATCCACAGCCATTTTATCAACGTCGTTTCTCGTCATAAATACTTGACTTGAATCTCGCAACTTCTACTGCTTTGCTCTGAACAATTTCAAATATCCATTACGACTATTGTAGTTTGGGTTGCAGTAAAATGTAGTTCAATGTGTAACCCACGTGGACTCGGGACAGCTTGTAGAAATCTAAAAATATGTTCAGCACAGAAAAAAGTTTGCGATTTTTATGTATGTACGCGTACGTACGAATGTGAAGAATCTTTCGCAGTTGCATACTAACTGCGGGAGGAGATGATGCAAACGAAGCTTCACATTCGAATTTGAATGCATGAAATAGCCGAGTCGCGTAAGTATTTTGTAACATTACTGACATAGCTCAAAATGAAGTAAAATATTATTGACAATGATCACATGATCAAGAGCTTTGCGTTTTTCGAACAAAGAACGGAACTCACAAGGTAGTTTCGACCTTCAACAAATGATAAAATTTTCCGACTAGAGTCAGTAAAAGAGAAATATGAACGGTGTATTTTACAATGATTTTTTCCCCTTTTATTCCTGGACTGTGCCGTAACCAAAGGATCGGACACGACCTCAGTCAAATAAGTGGTCGATGAGACTTGGAGCGAAACGAGAAACGGAAAGAAGCAGCGGAGGGAACTCAATGAGAAATCTAGAATAGATGGAAGGATGGGTATAGAAGCAATAGTAGGAAGTAGGTAGTCAATGCTTGGTCTGTCCCTAGAGAAAGAGAAAGAGAAGAAGAGGGAGGCACACATGGACACACACATACATACGGCCAGAGTAGGTGGAAGCGAAGGCAGAAAGAGAAAAAGGAGAAAACTTGTTCTACAGAAGGGTCACATAGCAGTCGTTCTGCTTGTCGATAGAATAAGCAAGTGGACAGATCTAAAAAAGCCTTTGCCCCAGTATAAGAAGGTCATATAACCCAATAGATACGAGAGGCGATGCAGCTCTTTCCAGCAACGGGTTAAGTAGAAAAAGTGTTGCATCTTTTCAAAGCGATGAGCAATGAAAATAAAGAAGGGCCAGTATCCAGAAATTCACTTTTCTCCAGGTAATCTCTTTTTTCGTATTCTCTTTTTTTTTCTCTATGAATGCTACTCATTTTATCAAAGCAAATCTGTCTTTTTACCTTTGCGGTGAAATCTGAGAAGCTTGCATGTATTACAACGCCACTTATTTATACGAAGAGACTGCGAGAGAAACTCAAGGTAAAGGCAGTAGATTTCAGAAAAAATTAGCACTGGTCCAGCGCACCAGATATGGATACTGATAATGTTGCGCACGCTATAATAATGTGAACGTAATTAAAGATAGATTGAAGTAGAACAAGAATAAAAAAATGATAAAGTTTTTCCGTTATTATACATCTAGCAACTAAATACTTCCTTTTAGCGAATAAAGTCTCGCGCAAGAGCTATGTGCCTGCTGCTGCGAAATGAAAAAAAAGAGTGCACGAGACAACACGCAGGAAGAAAAAAAAGAGGAAGCTGAGAAGAGAGACAAGGCTCAAAAGGATATATAGATATAACACATATCTATATATATCTATATGGTGTGTCAGAGGCATTAAATCTTACAGTCTTTGCTTTGCCAATCCTTCTTTTTTTCATTCTTTTGGCGTTGTTCTTCCTCGATTTAAGAAGTTGTAAAACTTGATAAAGGCGCCACTTTGAGAATTACCACGGCTTTGCGCGCGCGCGCGCACAGGCATTCGAGCTTTTTTTATTATTTGTCGGGTGGCAACTAACAAAGCTCCGACCCAACATCAGGCATGCACCTGAACAAAAGAGAAAGTTGCTAGAGTTTCAACTGTAATTTCAACTTGAACTATATCCCATAGGAGCATATAAAATGGTTCATTAGATTTTTTCTTCATTTTCGCTGGTTTAACGTTTTATTAAGGCCAAACGTAGACGTCTAGAGTCAAAGTTATATTAAAATGATCCGAAATCGAATTGTTTGTTTTGTTTTCATGAAACACTTTTTATTTCAACTTTTGCATCGATTTGACAACAAGGAAGCTTCTTTTTTCATCAGCCAATGACATCATTTTTTGAGATTTCAACTGGAAACATTTTTAAAGTCTCACTCATGCTATAATATTACCAATTGCTAAGTCATGAAATCGCGAAAAAACTCTCTGCTTGCACTCGTGCAAGTTAAAACAGAGTTGCTCTAACTAGAAAACTTCTATTTTACAAAGAAAAAGTCACCCTTCTACCTGAAAACTTCCGAGTTCACGGAAAATCTAAAGCATCTAAAAATAGCGCGTTCTTCCTCCCGCACTCTCCTAAAGATTGGATAAGCAAGTGAATGAAAGAAAGAAGGATCATGCGGAAAGTACGAGAGTAAACTGTACAGTTCACACGTAGTGAAAGGAAAGTGCCATTTTATTGGTTCGTTCGTACACTCTTTTTTCAGCTTGCCCGACAAATGTCCGAGTAGTTTCATACACACTTTATTGCAGAGTGGAGAAAATCTCACTACTGTTATACTGTGTTTCTCTGGTTTTTCTCAACTCCAGTTGGGTGTAAATAAATGATCAATGAAACACACTTCGATCAGGGGCGCTTCTGTGAGCTGATCATCTTTAAGACCCCAACACTAAAGTACTCTTAAAAAACAACAGAATTGAAAAATTTTAAAGTTGTTCACAAATAATAAAAAGATAAAAACAAAAGAATTTATTCATAATCAAGACATTGTTTGATTTGAATTTCAAATTGTTTCAACTACAGATTAGCTTAAAGATCAACAGTGGGAAACGTAATTAATCACTCTTGTTACTAGCGAGATGAATTAAAAAAGGAAAAAGATGAGAGTAAATAACACTCATATCACTTTCAAATAGTAATACCATGAAACCGACGATGCGTAAAATTAACGCCAGCTGTAATTTTCTCTGATGAAAAAAGGCATCGTAGCATCCGCGAAAGGCGCGGCCCATTGCTCGAACGCAATTTTCAATTCTGACATGGAAAAGCTTTGAAAATTCGTATACCAGATACATGAAAAGATCGTAACAATTTTTTTCTCGTTGCCATCCAGTGTATCGTGTTCGCTGCCTTATAACTCTGGTTTGGATGACAGATTGATGAACTCTTTAGGCAAATGACACGAACTGGTATCGAGTTACGGCTGCGAACGCGAAAGCACATGTATATTTTCTGCTACAGTCGAGGGTGTATAGCAAACAATGACAAATGGTGCCTTATGAAGTATAATCGCAAACGCGTCGTCGGAGTCGGCCGCGTCGGGTTTCAGCCAGCGTTACGCTCCATGCGAGCTAATTAAATAACGAAGGAGTATTTCACCGAGCATCCGTTTTCAGATACCGGAGTAACTTAAAATAAATAATTTTTCATTGATCAGCGATGAACCAAACGTTGGTGTAAATAACTCTTCCATAACGAATCATGTCACTATAATTACATGCTATAAGAGACACTAATATGAGATTATTTATGAAAATGTAATCATATTTTCAACTATTTTTTATACGATAAATGAATTTAGATAGACATATCGAGAATAGCTGCAGAAGTGAGTTTAGAATACATTCATTTGTTATGATGAAATTTATCTTCGGAACATAGTGATTTCCGTGAGAAATAAAACAACATGAGCTTTTTGGCTGTAAAACTTTTTCGTGCGTCTCGCATAAGAGCGTACATAGGGATTGGTTCTCACGCGGTCACAACATAACGAGGTTTTGTCTATAAAAAAGATTGAAAGAGCGAGAAACTCGGATCTGACTCAATCCACCCTTCCATTCGAAAGGTTGAGAATGACACACAAACTAAATTGAGAGAGCTAGCCGAATAAACACGAGGCCAAACGGCTCGTATGGGGAAAAACTTCATTTTCTAATGAATGTCTGCGCCTTTTTAAGTGAGCGTATTCATAAAACAAATTTTTATTGGAGCAAAAAGTACTACGTACACGAATAATATGTATCAAGCGTAGACTCTCACTTTTATTTGTCGAGTAGGAGCATCGTATTGAATCATAATGTGATTAATACTTCATTTAAAAACTGTTTTAAATCTTTAAAAACTACTCTCCAGTTTTTGCTTTGGCTTTATGGTTGACAAAATATGAGAGATTTTACATTAAAGTTGTAATAAAATATTTATACTTTCTACTTGGCTATTCTCTTAAGTACTAATGAATTTTTAATCATCTATTAACTCGTTCTCTTTTACGAGATTACACTCAAACTTTATGCACATCCTAATAAGGATATGATGCAGTGAACGATACGAATAATTTCATTATTTTAATAAATTATTTTCAATTTATTAATCTAATCGATAATCCTGCTGGCGAGGAAGGTGCGCAGCTTGGCACAAATTGAAAATTGGCAGGCATTACGATAGTGCAGAATATTGCGATCGCTATTTATTATTACAGCTACTATTTATTATTGTTAGTTTCATGGCAGAATGAAAACACGTGGATTTGCAGTGATCAGCAAATAACGGCCAAAACCCTGTAGCTCGTTCATTTAATCTTCATTTCATCCTTCAACGAAGAGAAAAATGTCGTCATTGCGGGTAGTATGTCCTAACTCATTTTTTCAAGTAACTTTCTTTCTATTTTTACAATAACTATGCGCTGAGTAAAATGTTCGAACAAGTGAGTTCTCTCTCGAGGCAGCAGCGACGGCGGTGGGGGTGCACTGAGAACAAACGAAGAGAATAGAAAAAAAAAGTTTAACACGAAGTCTCCAGAAATCCGGCGGAAAGGGAGTTTCCAATGAAAAGAGCGAGAGAACAGCATTAGCTATATAAGAAAAAAGTAGTGGTAGCAGCAGTAGTGGCTGCGCGGCTACGTCGTATGCTGAAAAACAGCCAGTTCGTGTATTCTGAAGCAGACTGTACGTATAGATATAGCGTGTGCAGCCTTGGACATTTTTACCAATTTACTTTCCAGAAGAGAGAGAGAGAGAAACTAGTGCTGTAGCAGCAGCAAAGAGTGTGTCTCCATCTCACGAAAGTGTAAATGTCTCGGTGTGTCTGTGTGCGCGTGTTTGTGCACTCGGATACAAGAGCCAGAGAGAAAGTCAGTAGTAGTACTCAATCTTGAGTTAGGCGGGATCACGTACGCGATGCACAAGCTTTTCCTCGACGCGTACATAAGCAGCAGCAGTTACTCGAGAATACCCTACGATGCAAATGTACACATACAGCCAGCCTGCACATTTATAAGAAATTTTCCGTGAAATTACTCAGTAATTGGAAAAAGAGCAGAGAAAAGCCTGCTCGGACCTTTTTTCACTCTTTTACATTTTTAGACAAAACAGCCAAGGAAAATTGGTAAAAGTGTTATATTAAGCGAGAAGCATCAAGAATGAGGATTCCAGTGCTATGCTCTCTCGCGCGCCCAAGAGAGAGAGAAAGATTTATATTAGCAGTTTATTAATCGTGTCACGACTGTAATTGTTATTTTAATGCACGCGCAGTAGTGGCGCAGTGTAGAAACAGCTTCCTTGCTTTATCGTTCTGAATAATTTATACTAGATAAATTCTAAAATTAGTCGTGTCCCTCCGCTGTATTAATGAAGATGAATGCACGCAAGCCTCCCTTGAATTATTATTATTATAATTATTTATTTTTCCATAGAAATCCATCGAACTTGTGTGGCTCTGATTACTGAATAACCAATGATTACATTAATACATGAAATATGTATATGTACATGCGGAAATGCATAATTAGTTCACAGGTGAACCTATTCATTTTGATACATGTATTTTCTACGCTCAATTATGCATAGTATACGAATTAATATTAATGTAAATCAAGCTATGATGAATAGCATTAAAAGGCACAGAAAGATTCAAATAATAATTCATTTTTACTGAAACTCCGAATCAAGCCGAAAAGATCGAGCAGCTTTTGGAGAAAAGTTGTATTTGACATCAATTGAACAGATTTCTATTCTCCTTCTTTATCTCTTTTATGCGCGGCAAATCGAGCTTGCTTCCTACGCTAGTTCTCAAATATGGGCTATCGTGGGTATAGATGACGGCTCGCGCGGGTTATCGAGGCAACACAGAGGCTTGGACGCGTGGCTGCTCCACAGCACAGTTTGCCAAACTGTCTATCTATGTAGATAATAAGTGAGAGGTAAGATATATACAGAGATATTTCAAGTGGCCTGTTATTATCGAAGCTTCGAGATGGCGAAGCTAGATTTTATCGTGAATATTTATGACACTGCAAAGTGGGAGGATATTCTCTCTCTCTCTCTCTTTCTCGCACAAAAGATTATATTCCTTCTTCATATCTCTTGGGGCGTCTTTTCTGACCGAATATCGCATTTTAGAGCTAAACAGAGAATTAATTAAAAATTTCTTTGGTTATACGGTCGAAGTTTGCCGAGACACATCTAGGATTGCAACGGCGCATTTTATGTATTCGTTTAAATTCCACTCTCGATAGGCATGCCGTAAATGTCCGTTTGATTTAGACCATTGAATCAAAACTTACGAAAGCCAAACTTGATCGTTGAACTATTTATAAAAATAAAAGAAAAGCACTTGGAGATTTGTGCAGCCCAGGAATCACAATAGAAGCGAGTCGAGTTAGTTAAACAATACACGCTACTTGGAATATATTGCAGTTCGCATAAGAGCCATGTGATACGTGTCCTATTTTTTCTGCAATTGGTTTGTAAATTAGCTGGCTCGCATCTTTCCGTCTCGCTTGTTTGCCTGCTCGCATCTATGTGTATGTGTAGTGAATAAAACAGAATTGCTGATCAAGCTAGTTTACATCAGTTTAGGTTTGCCAGTTGAAACCTGGCCGTTGCCGATTTACGACTTATGTACGCTAATTCACTCGAGCAGAGTACAGCGAAAGAGGGAAAGAGTGAGGGAGCGAAAGAGAAGAGAGAGAGAGACAGCTGAACACGCCGCTTAAAACACATTTCTCGTACTCGTGAGCGCAGCGCACTCGTATACACACACATACACACTAATTATTTACCAGAAACAGTTTTGAGGGACATTTTAACGATATTTTTTCTGCCAGCTGGTTTCAAGAGTGAGAGAGAGAGAGAGGGAGAGAGAGCGAAAGAGATAAGTTTAAATACAGGTCAAAAAGGGAAGAAAGAGAACGAATGAGCGAGTATGTGTACGTATACGCTCGCAAAAGTAGCGGATAACATCTTTTTCGTCACCAGTGTGCTACTAGTAGCAGCATAGCTGGTAGCTTACACACACAAGACGCGCACCAGGCTATTTAACAAATGACTTTCACTTTGCTATGTACGTATTTATACTGTATTTCACTCGAGAGCTGCTCTCTCTCTCTTTTCCTCTCTCGACCGAATATTTTCGCGAAAAAGCAAACTAGCCTCATTACAAGGGCTGCACATGTGTGCGAGTGTACGTGTATGTGCGTTCGTTCATATATATGTGTGTTTGTTGGTGTACGTACACGAACGCGGCCGGTGGGTGTGCTCCGTAGGTAGCAGTTGAAGCAGCCCTAGCGAAAATACTAGTCGTGGCTTGCATAGTCGTCGCTATCACGCAAGCTTCATAAATATGCATGAGCATGTGGCATAATTTCGTGCGTACCATTTCCTATACGTACAAGTATATACCTACATACACGTGCGCGATATATATACTGTGTGTAAGCCGTCCGAGCTTGCGCGCGCGCTGGTGTGTGTGTGGTCGCGAACGGTCAACGGCACACAAAAAATACTTTTTGCCTTTTCTTATTCTGTGTGCTTAATTGGACGGTAATTTTAGGACCTTATCATAATGTACACACACGTAAATACAATATAAAAGAGACGAGACCCGAGTATATGTGCAATATAAACGCGCTTAATCGCGACTAAAACATCGTTACATTAGCTGAAACTACGACCTCGGAGGAAAAAAGAGTTTATAACACGCGGCGGTGGCGCGCATATACTTGCAGGGGGCGCAGGAAAAAGTGACGACGACTCTCCGGAGACTTATCCGTGACATGTGCGCGAACGGAAGCGCCCCTTCACTCAACGTTATTGGATCACAGAGGGATGGCAACAACGGTCAAAGTAGCGACTTTTATTATTTTCTTTTTTTACATTAGCGTCGCGAGTTTTGCGCAAAAAAAACGATCACTTACAACGCAGATTAACTTAATTTTCCTTGAAAAGGGAATATTTTACCCATACCTAACTCAATAACATAAAATTCATTATTAAATGTTACTTGCTCTAGTGGTGATTGTTTTCCCGGAAGCTTTCAATGTGTTCGTTGATTTAGTTTGAGGAATGGAAAAAAGTTTGACCGTAAAATGTATGGACTCGAAGGAGTAATTTTCTTCTCGTACAGAAAGCAAATAATCTGTCAATTATTCTCGTCTTGGCACGCATCTATTTAATTCAAGTGCTATGTAGCGAAACTCGAGTGGCTCGAGTCGAGCAAACGCGCGGCGCTATTTCGAGTTTGACAAAGAGAGAGCTAGCAGCAGTAGTTGAAGACGAGAAACCGCAGAGGCGAGAGAAAAAGGCTACAAAAAAGGCACACGCAAACACGAGTCGAGCTGGCTGAGCTATATATATGCACACGGTAGACCGGGTCTCGGGTCGACTCCGCACGGGCAAGAAGAGCAATGATATTGTCTTGTATATCCAAGTAAAGCGCGCTTCTATAGCGCCAGGCTCGCGTCGCGCGCGCGACCCAGCTCTGTATCAACAAGAGGCGAGGAGCGTAGTAGTATACGCCGGGCTCGCTCGCGAAACCAGCTGATGTATATCCTCGCTACAGGACTTGGACAAACGACGCGAGCTTGAATTTCTCCCCCACAGTAAAACATCCGCATGTGTGCACACGCAGAGGCGTACGTATAGCTAGCTACATGCACTGCAGACGAGCATAGAAGCTCGGTATAAGACTTTTAGTTGGTGCAAAACTTGAGCTGCGCACGCTCGTTGTTTATCTCTCTCTCTCTCTCTCCCTCTTTCTCGGAGACGACGTCGCACGATATACACGTAGTGTAAGACAGTTAAGAACAAGCTTGATGAGCAAGAGTACAAATGATATTTGACGCTGCATGCACGGTGTACACATACAGAGCGGCGCACATACAGAGAGAGAGAGAGAGGAGGCTCGGCTTCGTCCGGATACAGAACGCTTTGCCCGAGCTACAGCACGCAAGACTTTCAGCCTTGACGAACTTGTTTCCGCGTAGAATTTGTTTGTTTCGTACACGAGATCGTCGAGAGCGCGGCTCGTCGTTTTATTCTCCCCGCTAAATCACTTCGTTGAGCGTGTATAGTAGAGTAGGGCTCGCCCCGTATATAGCGTACGTTTATTTAAAGTGGTTCGACTTTAACGAATTTATCGCCTCGGAGCTCTTTCGTTGTCGCTGCTGCCAACTTTTAAAACAGAAACGAGAGTGCTCAAATCTAGGAATCGATATGGAGCACGCACACAAGTATAAAAAGCGTTTACGTAATAATGAAGTAATGGATCGCTCGTTCTTGTAACGAAGTTCCAGCAGTAACGGCTTTGAAAAAGAAAAGCGAGAGAAAGAGAAAGGGGGAGAAAAAAAATTAAGCACGACATCGGTAAAATGCTTCTCCCGCGCGCACACCCGAGAAATGTGAGTGGGCGCGTAATAAAAAATTTAACTTTTGCTGTCTGGATTGCGAAACAGTCTTCGCTGGAGGGTGAAAAACACAAAAAAAAGAAAAAATGGAACAAGCAGAGAGGAACGAATGAGTAAAGGACGTACAGGTATTATAATTGCTTACGGCTGGCGGTGGTGGTGGTAGCAGCAGCAGCAGCATCAGCAGATAGTAGCAGTAGCAGTAGCGGTACTGCAGCTCTATTCAGCGTTATTCCGATATATGAAATTTGAACCGAAGCCCGTGTAGTGTGTCTCTCGCGGTTTGTTACCCAAACAACCAGAGCAGCACACGCCGTATGCGCAGGGATTCGCTGTTGCATAGCTGCTTTCAATACTCTATAGCCCCCCCGACCAGTGGTCATTAGCTCGACAGATGCAATCTCTTGGTCAGCAATGCGTTTCTTTGAACTGCTGCTACTGCTACTGCCGCGTAATACTGGAAATTGGCATACTCTACAGCGTGAGTATTAGTGCACGTATGTATGCGCTCCGTTATAATATGCAACCGATGAAAATAAACGTTTACTTGTACTGGTGAGTGGTGCTGGTTGGCTCGAGAAAAACAAGCAAGGAAAAAGAAACGAAATGCAATCGTTTGACTTTTATTTTCTTTTTTTATTGCGCGCATATTACAGCCACTCTCGCGTGCGCATACCTATATAGAACCACGTGCGCGTGTATACATATACCGAGGTTTATTTACGCGGAGAAATTCGCTACATGAATGGAAGACAATTTATCGTTACTTACGTAGGTTTCGCTTGCGTACGAATACGTACCCTGTGTACATACGTATGGCACTTACACACACACACACATGCACGCAAGATATGTGCCGCACTGCTGCTGCAAGCCGTACATACTTGCAAAGCCCTATTGTTCGCAATCTGCGTGCGCACCCGTAACAGCAGAAATTTAGAGTAATAATAGTTCGTGCTAATATACAAGGCGAGAGGGAGAGAGGCGCACCGAGAGAAATAGAGAGGGAGAGAGAGATGCCTGACTAAGATTCGCCGGAGACAAAAGCAATCCTGTTGTTTATTCTAATAGTCATATTACCTACTGCCATCCCGGGCTGTATTACCTATGCAATGTACAGCTTACCGAGCATGAATTTCCTATACGAAGCTAATAACACGACTCGCGCAACGCAATTATGATATATATCGCTCGAGAAAGAGAGAGCAGATGACCCGAGAGCTACTACCGCCGCCATACTACCTATACCGTGCCGAGTGCGTGCGGATGTATTAGAAAAATGAAAGGAAAAATCACGCGATCGTGCGCTTCTCGTGTGTGTGTGTGTATGTACGCGAGTATCGCCCCGAGTTCTGAAAGGAATTCTCGAGGAATTCGTGCTCCGAAAGCTTTCCTTTGCATGCACATATACCTCCAGAGGCGTATATATTTATACCTGTATGAAAATATAACAAGAGAAAACGAGATTGGCAGTTGCAGTGCGCGCGCGAGTGTATGGGGGGATGGGGAGCCACCGCCATCGCCGCAGTCACGAGAGATGGAAATCGTATGCGAAAGAGCTTGGAAACGAGCTGAGGAAATTGATCCACCTTGAAGTTAACCTCTTCAATCTTGAGAAGCACAACTTCGCGCGCATGTGTGTGTGTGTGTCTGTGTGTGTACGTGGATGTGTCTACGGCACGACTCTCCGGGGCGCGCGATGGCATGTGTGAGCGCCTCGCGTACGTGTTGGATCGCGCTTATACGACGTGTGCAGAGCTATATAGAGCATCGTTCTCCTGTCTAAGCCCTCGCTCGCTTGGCGCCTTATATATAGGTTCACGGGGAGCGAGTGCGCGTGTAGCTCGATTTTGCTAATACCATTTCCTCGGCTCTCGCTCGCTCCTCTATAACTCGTTGATTATTGGGGAGGAGAAACGTATCCCAACTTTTGATATGGTTGTATAAAATAAGCGAGGAATCGATTTCAAATAAAAACAAAAGCAACGAAAAATCATCGTACGTGTTCGTATGATAATCAAATGTAGCGATCGCAGTCGATTGCGGCCAGGGCGCGCTATGATACGCGTGTGTGTACGATACACAAGCGCGCCCCGGACCTATACAGATCAGCTGAATTATTTAGTTTAATTGCTTTAACATTTGCGGCTACTGCGGAAAACTGATCGATGAAATTCACTCGCTCATGCGGCCGATTAAAGATTGAAACGTACTCTGGATTCCTTTGCGCCTCGCAGCTCACTCCTGCGCGCCCCTAATTCGAGACCGGCGCACCTGTGTGTGTGTGTGTGTCTGTGTGACTACGATGACAGGTCTGAACAATCGCTGCCGAGGTTTGTCGACCCTCGTCACGTACACGTCACCACTACCGCCAATATTTGATCGAGAAAACGTCGATTTCGGCTTGCTCCCACCGCGCCGAGCTGCGATATTTTTACATAAATACGCGCCGGGTGGCTGCCCTAAAACTTATTAATTATTCTTTCGTTACGTTTTGGCGCGCTCCTCGTTTTATAATGTACAGTAATGCGGCACATATATTACGGATGGTAGTGCAATGAAACCGCAAAAGAAGAAAATTAGAACGCGACGAATTGAAGCTAATGCACACGTACGCAAATCGGGAAATGCAAAATAAAAAATAAAAAAAAAACGAGAAAGAAAAAGAGAAGGAAGCAAAGGTTTTGACTGTATGTATGCCACGGAGAGGAAAAAAGTGAACTCGCATGTATAATCGCTACGCATACACTCGGCGCTATCTTTTTCGTTTGGCTAAACGCCAAATGACGTATGTCTGTTCGAGCGAACGCACACAGTAGCCGCTGGCGGACTATCCATTTGCCTCTACTACTTGCCATTCATGCGCTCGCATATACACACACGCATGTACTCATGACTGTGTAGTGTATATTTTCCGAGACGGGCAGCAGCAACACGGGCATAAGCTAAAAAAAGGATAAAGAGAGGAAGAGACAGAGAGAGAGAGAGAGAGAGAGAGAGAATCAAATTTATATGCGTGCGTATACCTTAGGCAATGAATCGGATAATAATAATCATCATAACCCTAGAGTTTCAATTGAAATCAGTTCATTTCATGCGCAAACTCTCTACCCTCACCCCGTTCGCGTATAATACGTTCCAAAGCCATGCTCCGCACGAAAACTGGGCTTGTTGCCCGATTTCACTTTATATACGCTAGTTTTTATATGAGCATAAGTTCATGTATGCGTGTTTGCGCTATTGTGTGTCCGTTTGTAAGTTAAATATTTAACTAGCGATTACCGTAGCTTCACTGCACATGTGCGTGAATGCGTTTGGTCAATGTTTCAATTATAAAACATACATACGAGTGTATTCAATTTACGTGCGGAACCGGTAAAATTTTGCGAGCCATATCTGCAGCGTTTAAGCTTATGACGATGACAATAATCGTTTTCATTTCTGCATAATCCATATGCTCTTTTCTTATTTATAGGGAAAACAAAATTTTGAACGAGCGTGCATAAAAGGAGAAATTGCAGAAGCCTCGCACCGCCGACGGATACATCTATACGCTCGTGCGGTGTCTGTGCGCGCGTGCCTATTCATCGCCTAGCTCGAGCAACAACACGCGATGCATCCGCGCGCGCGTGGCAGGATGACGTGACGAAAAGTAGGATTCTCTATTAGCTCGAGTTGTGCAGCTATTCAAGCTCAAAGATTATTTGACCTGCGGTGCGTATAATCGCAGATATATCTACGCTGGCTGCGAGCAAAAAATCGAGCTCGCTCGGTGAGCTCTATTTGCGAGATATTTTTTTCTCGGGCTTATCCTGTGAACCCTTGAACATACAAACAAAGTTCGAGCGAGCTCGCACGCTCTATCGCACGCGCTGCCGAATTCATTGATCGAAAAGTCGTTCGGAATAATGATATATAACTTTGTTAGCGCTACATTTAACTCGTGAGTTTATTAAAGTTTAACGTTCAAAAAATTTAATTTTTTTATGAAAAAAAACGAGAGAGAGAGAGAAAGAAACGGGTGAACTGGCAGGCTGGGTTCGCGCGGCGTACATATAATATATATCTCGCCACTGGGAAAGCGAGTAAAGTATTTTATGGCGAAAAAGTAACTGCAGCTTTCAGCATCGGCTTTTTATGCATAGAGATATATACGCGCGAACGTCAGTCTCGCTCTTTCTCTTTCGCAGTCTTGTCAGAGATCGCGTCGGGGAGGGGAAGGGGTGCGAGCGGAGGCGCTATGGCGCGCGCGCCCGTAAACGACGACGATATGCGACAGATATGGAGGGAGAGAGAAAAGCGTGCGTGCGGTGGTGCAGGCGCAAAAAAATAGGGTGTAAAGTGAAAAACGCAATTGCAATATGTGAGAATAGCTGCGCCGAGAAAGAGAGAAGGAGAAAGAGAGAAATATCGGGCATATCAGAAAATACTTTAAAGAGTAGGATGGAAGGTCGCTGTGGGCAAGTTGATACGCTGCAGCGCCGAGTGAAAGAAAAGAAGGAGAAAATAGATAATGTAGTAGAGAAAGAGAGAGAGCGCAGCCCTCGAGCTGCACTGTGTGCGAAGCCGCCGCCGCCGCTGCTCCTCTGGGAGTAGGGAAAAAACCGAAGGAAATGCGGGCAGACATGACATGCGGGAGAAACGTAGCTCGAGCCGAGTAAGAGAAACAAAAGATACAACGGCAGCGGCGGAGGCACCTTCCATTCTAGCTTATCGGGATATCTCACTTGCATCTCTTTCAATTTCCCTAATAATAACACAAGTGACAAAAATTGCCGAATCCTTGCTCATTTTCCGTGTCTGTCTCTAGGCGAACGAGTGCAGTCTAAACGTGTAACGTTGGCCTTTTTTACGACTGGGAAATTGAAAATGAATCATCGTGCAGTCGCATATATGTCCAACGAGGGATAGTTAGAATGAGTCTCGCTTGGCTAATAGCGTCGTCCACTGTATACGCGCGGGTACATAAATCGCGCGGCCGAAACGAGTCACCAGCGGTACAAATTCGCGCGCAAACGTCCCAGGAAAACAATAAAATCTATATTTTAATCTACTAAATAGTCAATTTATATCCACTCACTTAGGACAGTCGCGCGCGAGCAATCCTCACGAGGGTAATAGAATTGCGGCTGCGGGGATGCGAGTATAGGCGCACGCGCGCGCCTCCGTACACACACCCACACACACGCCGAGTGTACTGTTCACTGATAGAGCATCCCCAAAGTTTCGAATCATTTGTCATGCGACCCGGGGAATCAACTGCAGGAGGGTGCAATGACTTACACGGTATTCATGAGGGATGACGGCAGTGGGCGGCCTCGTGCGTGCGCGGCTACGCACGCGGAAGAAAAACCGTTTGTAGCGTTTCGTATGCGCGCAGACACACATAAGTATAGGCTAGAGCGCCTTCGGAGAATTCTCCGAGTCGATGCATAAAGGCTTATGAAAGGATGCCAGTTATTCGTCTTCTGCTTCCTCGTTTCATCATCTTTTCCCGCGCTTGCTTTTTTGTCCCGCATAGAGCTTATGACACGCGGTAACTCGGGATTTTTCATTTTTATCTCTCACTCTTTACCGCGGTGATTTTTTATGTCAGCTCCTAAACCGCTGCGAAGGATTTTTTCCTTTCGGTGCGCGCGGAATCAATCGAAGGTTCATAATACTAAATGCACTCTAGATTCGCGCATAATCTGGGCTTTTGGACGCCTTTCGAAAATTGGCGTGTTTTTTTTCTTTGCTTTCCGTTGTAATAAAGCTTGGCTGCGGTACAAAAGATACGGCGAGTTTCGCGAACACATTGTATCGCGGGTTTGAAATAAATTTGCCACTGCGTCGCATTGTCGAGAGTACACACAAGAAAGTAAAACGAAAGGAAAACTAACAGAAGAAGATACAATGTAGATTGGCTGTTTAGATAGAAAAGTCGGCGAGGGTTCGGATGGGCTGAAAAAGAGGACAACGCGCCACGGAGTGTGGCGCAAAAGGTGTACGCGTCTGCGGAGAAAAGACGAAGAGAAGCTGCAAAAGTAGATGAATTCCACACTGGTACAAAGTATCTGAAAAGTAGCCTCGTTCTCGCGTACACGAGGTCAATATAAAATTGTACGTGTATTCTAGGCGCAACGAGAGAATAATTTCTCCTCCTTGCCTCCGGCCAGGCTTTTATTATCTTTTCTAGTTTGTTACTGGCAAAGTTTTGAACTCGTTTGTTTTATCATGGTTTAAGCGATGTACTGCTAAGAATGATTACCATAAATGTTTTTTTTTTCGTTGTTGCCAACAAAACTGATAGTTTGCTTATCAGATCCATGGGAAGCTGCAATAGCTCAACGACGGTGACATTTTTGTTGGACATTTTCTTTTAATTATGGTACAAAATAAAGTTGTCAGCGTGTGAAAATCATTTCAATGGTTTTCTTAATGACAGTAAGCCGGGGGCTTTACGCGATCTTGGTAAACGAGATTTTGCTAACTCGGTTTTGAAGGATACATACACTCACACGCGCGGCACTTGTGGAAAGTCTTTTACTGAAAGCGAGCAGCGCCCGGCAGGCAGCAGGCTGCAGTAATGGAATACGCTCCTTAAAGACACCCTCTTATAGCGAACGGGGTGGGAGGCACGCCGGCGCTCGAGCTGCAGCTACACCGGCGTCTTATACTCGTGTCACAAGTTATAACAACCGACGCGCACCCATACGCCCGCATACAAACTCTCACACACACACACACACATGCACACATGCACGTGGCTGTGCACACACTGAAAGAAGGAACCCAGAGTTTATTAAAGCTTTCGTGCCTTTTACTACCCGCAGCTGAAAGAGCTTGCCTGTCTCTATGTGTGTGTGTGTGACTCGCGCACATGAGCTTTTACGGCCCGCAAGGACTCGCACGCGAGTCACCTTTAATTTTTAATAACACGCAAGCGCGCCATAAACAGCAGCATCCGACCTAATGGTGTAAAGAAAACGAGAGTCGAGAAAAAGGACAAAAGGCCAAGTTGAGTTTGAATAGCTGCCTTCTTGCCGATGGCTCTAGAGCTGACAGACTCAACGTAACTTTCCGCGTAGGTTGTAAAAAATCACCGAGGAATTCGCCATTGACAGTTTGAGCCCGACTCGAGTTATCGAGTTTCGTGGCGAAGTCATTTGTCGCGAAGAAAAATTTTCAACATAATTGAAGAAGAAAATCATGAGATTCGTAGCCTTACACGGAAAAAAAAAGCTCAGTAATCGGTACGAAAATGTTTGTTATAACAACAAAATTCGTTTTTGTTACCACAACTGACATATTTTAGTTACGACAACTATTTTCCCCGTTTGCTACAACAAAATGGACTTTTGTCGTCCTTACCGAGAAAATAGTTGTCGTAACTAAAAAATTTCGGTTGTGATAACAAAAATGAATTTTGTCCTTGCCACTAACATATTGAGTTCCCACGGTTTACTGCAGACTGAAACAAATTGTATACGTAAGTCCAGCCAAAGTCGACAGTTGATCAGCATAAAATATTTTGCTGTAGCAGCCAAAATGTTGCCAAAACACTGAAGAGCACTGTCAACATTTTAAATCGAGTTCTAAATGCGAAATTTAGACTCGTTCGGCTGCCACATTGTAACACCTACACGAGCTCGAGCAGTTGGCGGCTGCTTCGATGCACACACACACACACACACACACACACACACACACACATGAATCGACTCGCGACCCACCACCAACATCACATGCTGAAACACATGAAAGTAAACACATGCACGCACTCATATTCACGTATACGAATGTGGTGGGCACAGCGTAGCACTTTTGGCCGTCTGAGACGGTATTGTAACTTGTAAAACCGAGTTCTAAATTCACTCGGCAACATCGGACGTTGAACTCGCTGAACGATTGTATACAAAAATCACACAACTGTTGCAGATGCACAGCTCGCATTCACACGCGTTTATACGAATGCGAAAGCAGACGTATACTGGAACGCACACTACCCAAACAAACAGATCGAACGACGATGCTCCGCTGACGCCTGACCAGTGACCGCCACTCGAAGGGACACACACACACGCACACACCAATCAACACGCGCGCGAGCAGCCGGCCAGCAAGTCTGTCGTAACTCCTAAAATGCAGGAACACATAGTTTTAAGACTCTTGTGGGTTACGTTACAACACTAGCCATCATGATGTCATCGTGTTGAATCTCCAAACGCGTTGTAACGTAACCGACAAAAGTCTAAACTATGTGTTTCTCCGTTTTTAGGAATCGGACATCTTGCTGCATAGATACTAGTGCTGTCTACTCGGCTGTCCGCGCATTGATTGGTGTGTGCGTGTGTGTGTCCCTTCGTGTAACGGTCAGCGGAGCATCGTCTTTCCATGTGTTTGTTTGTGCAGTGTGCGTTCCAGTCTGCGACGTAATGATGTCGAATCTTACTCTTCGGCATTTCGGTAACGGTTATATTCAAAATTTTCACATTCGTATTAACACGTAAGCGTACGCGTGTGAGTACGAGCTGTGCATCTGCAACAGTTGTGTGATTTTTGTATACAATCGTTCAGCGAGTTCAACGTCCGATGTTGCCGAGTGAATTTAGAACTCGGTTTTACAAGTTACAATACCGTCTCAGACGGCCAAAAGTGCTACGCTGTGCCCACCACATTCGTATACGTGAATATGAGTGCGTGCATGTGTTTACTTTCATGTGTTTCAGCATGTGATGTTGGTGGTGGGTCGCGAGTCGATTCATGTGTGTGTGTGTGTGTGTGTGTGTGTGTGTGTGTGCATCGAAGCAGCCGCCAACTGCTCGAGCTCGTGTAGGTGTTACAATGTGGCAGCCGAACGAGTCTAAATTTCGCATTTAGAACTCGATTTAAAATGTTGACAGTGCTCTTCAGTGTTTTGGCAACATTTTGGCTGCTACAGCAAAATATTTTATGCTGATCAACTGTCGACTTTGGCTGGACTTACGTATACAATTTGTTTCAGTCTGCAGTAAACCGTGGGAACTCAATATGTTAGTGGCAAGGACAAAATTCATTTTTGTTATCACAACCGAAATTTTTTAGTTACGACAACTATTTTCTCGGTAAGGACGACAAAAGTCCATTTTGTTGTAGCAAACGGGGAAAATAGTTGTCGTAACTAAAATATGTCAGTTGTGGTAACAAAAACGAATTTTGTTGTTATAACAAACATTTTCGTACCGATTACTGAGCTTTTTTTTTCCGTGTAGCTATTATCAAAAACAAGGTGCTAAAGCCGATATACGTGATATTGAAAATCAACGCCTGAAGGTTACATATGTACGATGAAGAAAACAAAAAGTCAGCTCGTGAGCAGAAACGAAGAAAGCAATCGGCAGCACGTACTCGAACGATTTAAAGCATGTGCCCTCTCCGAGAGAAAGAGAGTTAAAGAAAAAAAAAGTGGAGCGAAAGAGAGAATACGTATTGCAGCACGCCCAAGTCGAACGAAAGGAAAAATCCGCCGGTGAAAAATAGTCTTTGGAAATTGAAAATGCAGTTATAAGAGTATGCAGCGTCAATCGGATTTGCACTTTTTCTCTTTTACAATGAAAATCGCTCTCAAAAAGAGAAAGCCATGAGACACTCTCGGCAGCGAGTGAGAGAAAGAAAACATATACGTATGCGCGTCCCAGATATATATACTTTAGGGGGCCAATCGAGAGTCCAGAACGACGTAGCTGTGCGCAACTTTTGGCAAAATGACTTTCATTTCGCGCCAGAAATCTCTGCCGTAGGAAATTTTCAATCGCAGATATTTTGTGACTTTTCAACGAATCAATCATTTCGCCTTCAAAGGTTTTCTCGGAGAAAAAAGACTTACGTAGCCAGAAATTTATAATAATATTTCAATCTATATGATAATAAAAAAAGAATTAAGAAACTATTAGAGCAGCTGAACTTAAGCTCAAAAGAACATTGTCAGAGCAGCTGGAACAACATTATAAGGGTAAAAGGTTCTTCTCACCTTCTCTCCGTTTGCCTCTTTTCCTTTTAACGCAGCGCCCAGAGTTAAGGAACTACGGTTATTGGGCGGGTGTGCTCGCGAGCGAGCGAGCTTACAAGCCGGTTATTGCGAATTATGGCTTCGCCTCAATCGACGAGCAGCAGGCTGAATATTAGCAGACACGCACACATACACCGCGCGAGCAACTGTCTCCGAGCTGCTGTTGCTGCGACGCCCGATGTTGCCTAATGCGTCGTCGTCGTCGTCGTCGTCATCGTGCGGGTGTACGTATAGACCCAAGCTATTACGTGGCCTCCGAGAGTCAATCGATAAGTAATCCGCCTTAATGGTGTATATACACTCGCTCGCGAGTGGAGCTGGTGTTTGCACGCAGAGAGATAGATCGAGCGCGTAAAAAGTTGGCCGTCCCAAAACGAGGGTATTTTGAAAAATTCGTTCGCTTAAGCTCGCAAGTGCGTGATTGAAAATGAGCCGGTGGAGCGTACCGAGCGAGCAAGTGGCAAGATTCCCCGTGCATTGTCGTGTAAGTTTACGAGAGAAAAAAGCTCGTAATCGTCCTCGTGCACATACAATTTAAGAGTAAAACGAGGCAAGTACATAGCTTCTAATATTCCTAAAAACTTGAAGAACTACCACTAATACTGCTTTTACCGGTTGCTGCTTACCGAGTCGGGAGAGTTGAAAAGTCTGGAGAGAGAGTGAAACGAAAAGAAGAAGAAGAAGAAGAAGCTGCTGCTGCTGCTGCCTCGACGAAGGCGCGCGCAGGCTTCCGTAGATAGGAAAAACAGGCGGCGAGGTATTACGCTACACTGCGGAATTTTTCATTAGCGCGCATTTTCTGCGCTTCCATCTTGATATCCATCGTCCAAATAAACCCCAACGGAGACTCTCTCTCTCTCTCAGCCTCTCTTGACTCGGTCTTACCAAACTCTATCCTGTAGCTGTATATAGATATACATAGGCACAGGGCAAGGAAGAGAGAGAGAGGCAGAGATACTACTGTACTCAGTGCGGAAGACTCGAGAGAGTTATATAGGTAAAGCGGGCCGCGTCTCTCGGTCTTTCCGTTCGTCATGCGCGCAAGGGACGATCCATCATGATTTCTGGCCTCGCTCGCTCCCGACTCACTCGAGCGTGCGCGAGATGCCTGTGTATTATGTCAGTTACAGTATAACTTTCATATTATAATATTTTCAAGACCTTTTTCAGCAATGCGGGCCGAAAATCAAGCACTCGAGGCGGGAACCTCGAGGAAATTCATCGCTCCGGCCGCTCGATGGATAAATAACGTATTCATTGCGAGCTGCAAATTTAGCCGAATTGATGTGGCACGCAGTCGGTGTGTATACTGATTATTTCGTGTTTTGATGCTTTTTAGATCGAAACAAGAACGCATTCGTGAATGAAGACGTCACGAATGGCAGAGGAGACGCGTACAGGACAGTTTGGAGCTTGTCTTTATTTGACCACTTAATCAATAACTATTTTGCCGATTCGATTGCCGCTCGAGCGACTAGGAAAATAGCGCCTCGGCGATAACGTATTTAAGATCGATTCGATTTTCCAGAGCAACTAGCCAATGTCTCCACGAGCCATTACATGTGTGCTCTGTTCGGCACATATACACAGGGCGCAGATACAGCTGCAGCGGTGTAACTAGTTCAAAGTGTACACTGGGAAACGCGTAACCTATACGTCAATTACGAGACGAGCAGGTCCGAATATAGTCATCGTGTACGTGGATGCATAGACATTCTCTCTCTAATGTAGGTGTAGCTGCTGCCTGTGTGGGTGTGCGAGTATGTGTATGCGTATGTGCGAGTGCGCTCGAGAAAGGGTGAATGTCTGATGAGGGGAGTTAGTCGGTTGCAACAGTGAACTGCACTTTGACCGACTATAAATTGCATCCCTTCTACTTGCGCTGCACACACGAACATCCATACACGCGCTTACTCACGGACGCGCACACAGACATACACACGGGCGAGCTGCACAAAGCATTCAACTGATGATCAAAATGCAGCAGGCCATGATGACGCGGCTGGGACCTCGAGTGTGAAACACCACGTGGTAGCTTGATGCTGCTGCCACTGCAGAAGCTACTCTGCTGCTGCTGCTGCCGCTGTCCTGGCACAGAGACACTCGCTCGTCAATTAACTAAATTCTATGCAGACGTTACTTGGTGCAATTCGTCCTTGTTTATCGCTGCAGCTGTTGCCCTTTTTTTTATAGATGCACGTACACACACGCACACATCCAGTATTAGCGCTGAATTGGCGAAATTCTTAGGAAATATTGACGATGGCAAAAAACTACATGGTTCGTGCTCTATTTACTCTGCAAACACACGTACACACGAGCATATAAAGCGTAGCTATGAAAGACAAACCTCGGGCTATAATCCGTCGAGTCAATTTTGTCGACGTTGAGGCCCGCACGCGCCTTTGCACGCCGCGCCGCCGAGAGAGCGTCTCTCACGAAGCAGCTAATCCTCGCGACTTTTGTGCCACTAGTGTCCAATAAGCGCCGCAAATCCGACCAAATGGAGAAAAGTCCGTAATGCATGAAAAATACAGACGAGAAGGCAGAAAGAAGTACTGAATTTTGATCTTCTGTACTGCACGCACGTAGAATTTTGCTTCGTTCTCGTTATTCTTTCCCTTTTTTTTAGTTCTGTAACCTTCTTTAATTTGATTCGCGTGAAGAATTTTCATGGCTGTCAAAAATAAAAAATAAAAAAAAGTAAAAAAGAGAAAGTAAAAAGTAAGGAAAAAGCGTGGGGGAGCGAGGATATAGTATACAAGCGAAAAAATGAGAAACTAGAAAAAACTCATAAAACAGGAGTAACTTTCTTATTTTACAAGCGCCCTATAGCCATGCGCAGTTTCATCTCTCGCGCGGCGAAGACGATCCGCAAGAGCGAGCCCGGCTCAACGCACATGCATAATATACAGGAAATATAGTTTATGTCAATGAACTTGCGCGCGCGACCCGCCTGAGTTTGGATTTTACATATGGAGTGGAAAGCAGATTAGACAGAAACCGACCGGCTCGTGATTATACACGGGCGAAACTTTTGCCCGGCGCAGCAGCAGCTCGGCGATTGCTCAAGCCTATAATTGAAGATTGAAAAAGGACAGAACGGGAGCAAAATCCATATTAAAGTAAATTTTAAGGAAAATTTTCATTTGCGGGACGCCCGTGTGGCTCGCCCAGAGAAACCGGCTTATTATAATTTATGTCGCGAGGCTGCAGGATTATTTCGATCGTAAGCATCACCTTCGCGCGCGAGTATTAAGTGCTCAATTCATGAAATTTTAACAGCCGCAGCAGCACCGATGCTTATACTGCTTCACGGAAGAGGATTATAGCTATACACTGACCAAATGCTTTATCGAGTTGCTTCGTCTTTGCCGGGCTCTCCTTCGGGAAGAGGGAGGTGTGCGGGGGAGTGGCGTTTTGTAAGATCAGCAAAATCTAAAACTTTCAATTTAATCAAATCTCCAGGATGAAAATAATAATAATGAAAAAAAGAGGTAGAAAAGAAAAAAATTATGAGAAAATCACGCTCAAGAGCCTTCTTTCTCTTTTAGCTTTCATTTCATGCGGCATCGCAGTTTAATAAAATTGACTGTCTCAGAGGAATAGTGGTGTGGCGCCTAGACTACAGAGAGGAGCCTCGTTAATATGCGCGGTGGTGGATGTTAGTTAGGATCTCTTTCTCTTTCTCGCGCGCAGCAGTGTCATTTATACCAACCACGGCGCGCAAGAGGTAAAATTTATGCGTTCAACTATAACCGTCGGACTTTTTTTCTTCGTTCAAGTTAATTATGAAGGATCGTTTTTATTTTTTTTCCCCCCCCCCCCCTCCTCCTCTCCCTTATGCAATTGTGTACGTCGCGCGCAAAAGCCACAATTTTTTCTTTCAAACTCGTTATCGGCTCTCCCGCGTCGACTTTAAATAAGAATTACGAATTTATAATACGCCAAAGTATTTCACATTTATACGAATAATCGTGGACATGTGGGAAGAGAGAGAGAAAATGTCACAGCTCGACAAGCATCGTCCGCTATATGTTCTCGATTTGCCTGTACATGAACACGCAAATAGCACTGTGTGCGCAAGTTGAATGTGAATTATTATCCTCGCTCCCTCTGACTGGCCGTAAACTGGCCCTATAAATAACCATCAGTATTGCCAACCAATCTATGCGATGCGCCAGTCAGAAAGCTCGCACGACAGTAAAACTGTTGCGTTGCTTCGCGCGTCTGTGTATGTGTGTGCGTAGCAGGCAAAATTAAAAGTGACAAAGTGCGGTTGTGTTTTATTTTTTTTTAATGATCGTTTATATCTCAGGCCTCGCGCTTGGATACGAATCCCAGCAACATTCGTTTAACGTAATTGGCCTGTATTGTCGTTAGTACACCCTGTTTTTTCACTCCCTAACTCGCAACAGCACGAATTTTGTTAAAAGCTGTAAAGTAGCATGGGTTTATGAGTCTCAATACCATTTGACTTTTGATAAAATTAACATTCGAGTCGATGGCCTGTTAGGTTTGTATTTGAATTCTACCCCTAAAACAATGGAGAAAGTAAGTGGTGGAGATAATAATTTTTGAATCTACCAAAAAGTTTCAAACAACGGATACAAGTAATGTATTTCATAATTGAGATTTTTTTCAAGTTTTTGTAATAATAAAATAGGTAAAATATCTCGACATTCACTCATGCTGTATGGAAATTTTATGTTGACAATTTTAGAAGTTGATGCGAAAAGCCATTCTCCTCGTGTATATTTTTTCCTAAAAATAAGGTAAATAAATAGCACGTGTATGTACAGTGAAACGTATGCGGAGAGAAAACAAACGTAAATATTACGCAGTATAATGACCAAAACTCCGCAGCGTAGCAAGAGGGTAAAGAGGAAAAGATAAAACGAACGGTTCTTGGAAGCAGAGAAATTTGAAAAGTTTAGGTCATGAAAATAACTTGCGAGCACGTTATGTGTGAAAAAGGTGAGAGCATTATTTCACTTGATTAATTTCAATGAAAATTTCGTGCACATTCCTAAAGCGCGGGAAAAAATATTCGAGGTAAGTATTTACGAGAGGCATTTAAATAACAATTACGCGTGATTCTTTCAAATATCCTACGAAATTATACATAAACAATAATTTTGGTGCAAATTAGTAGTAACTAATTGAATATACGATTAAATTTCAAGCTTGTCCATTCTACACGCTTGCACCGTCTGTATATGTATTCTGTTTCACGTCCTTGTATGGGCGAATACAGTTATCTAGCGCAGTTATATCAGTCGAAATTCAAATCCACTTTCAATTAATATATTCATTTACAGATTTAAAAATAACGAGCTGACGTTCGAACGCATCCAATCTATAGTAGAATAAAAAGGAATTAAAAAATTGAAATATAATAACTTACCTTTGAATTTTTTTACGTTATTTAACTTTTTGTAAAGAAAAATTTGTGGGGATATCAATGGACTGAGTGATGCAATTGAAAGCGCGAGCTAGCTCATTCATACATAAATTAAATAGCGTAATACAGCGTTGAACGTCGAGAGAATTTTCCAAATTGGCCGAGTAAGTATGTATACAACCAAGCTGGCGAAAACCTGCCCGCGAAAATGACTAGCGAATCGTGCAGCGCTACACGAGCGCCGAACTCGAGCAAAGGAATTTCGGTCTGTGGGTAACTGACATTGGTTGAATTTAGAATTTGTTACATTTGGAATCAGATTAATATAATTAAAATCATTTTGTTGTTAAAAAATGCTGTCAAAGTAGAAATTACATACAAAAAAAATATTAAAGTATTCGTAACTGAAAATTCATATACAATTATTTTAAAATGTAAAAACTTTTAAAACGTAGTTTGGGATTACAGACAACTGTTGATAATCGTGACAAGTACAAACGTAGAAATCATATTCCTGTTGAAAATGGTTACTAAGCATTGAAAAGCAGTTAAATATTGCAAAAATAGCGATTTTTATAAATGGACTCCTGCAATGTGTCATTGCTGATTTTCTTCATATTCGTATATATAATCTGCATCGAAGCTAGCACTTTTTTGCCGTTCACGTAGCAGAGCGAGCTCGACAACAGTTGAATGATTTCAAAGTTTTTTTTTAGTTTTTTTTTGTTTTGTTCAAATTGACTAAGCGACACACTGCACGTTCAGCGAAGGACTTGAAATGCGCGCGTTCGTTTACCAAGCGATGACGAGCAATTGGTTTAAAAATGTGCGAGCATGTGCCGTTACACGAAATCGGAGCTGCCTATGGGCGTACGCGAGAGGAAAAGAGAGAAAACTATAATGCCTCGGTATTAAACACTCTGGGTGTATATATACCACTCGACTCAGTGGAATAGTCACAATACAAACATTTAGCGAAAAAACGACGTTAACAAATTTTGTTCGATGCATTAATGGCACGAGAGAGGGTAGCGCGTCAGAGGAGAGCTTTTAGAACGCAGAAAAAAAACATTGCAGTGCGCATCGATGCTCTCTATGTTCTAAATAACTCTTGGTTTTTTTTCCTCTTCGATGTACACGGTGCACATAGTTATATATATAAAACGAACTCGGGTGCAAAAAACGTGTCTTTTTAGCCGCTTCAACAAGCCGCGCGCGCTTGGCAGCAGCAGCACGAGTTCACTCGTTCGCGTTACGGGTGAGAACGCTTAATGAGCGCAAGCGATTTCTCTTCCTTTCTTTGCTGGCTGCGTGCGAGTAGATATATGTATAAACGCGATCACGCGCTCGGAAAAGGCTAATAACGCAATGGCAAATCTCTTGATTTTTCTCGTGCTTGTTTGTTGCCGAGAAATTTTTTTTATTTTTATTTTCCACGCAAAAGGAGAGAGAAAGAGAGAATAATCTCTAGCGCATATTATATCTTTGAATGTACACTTGAATGGGGTAGCACGATTGTATTGCGCGAGGCAGATTTTTTATTCACTCGGTTCATGGATTATGCACGAAGCTATCGGCAGACGCTCTTTTTAAATAGAAAATGATACTGATTTTTTTCGCCGTTTTAAGGGGTAAAAGTTAGCCGAGGGAAAAAAGGCAGCTCGAACCGAAAAATAGCTTTTTCTGATCGGTTTTATTACATCTCCATTGAACGTGCAGCGATACATTTTTAATGAAAAGACTTTTGAAAAATTGCCTCCTCACAGAACTTTTTGTTTTTGTCAAATTTAACAATCATTCATCTGTCTCGGCTTCGTCTCGATCAGCCATGGCAAATAAAAGTTCATGCATGGGTCCGTTCAATATTTTTTCTCATTTATCACCGAGGATTACACTTGAGTTCATTTGAGTTCATTCCGCAGATAAATTTTTGCATATATGATATTACTCACCACGCTCACCACTGCTCTGCGCGGTAAGAGGGTCGATCACCAACAAGAGAACAAGGAGGAAAATAGGTGTCATGATTGACATGGAGATCATAACCCCCTCTCGCTTATTGCGCGCTTATTCTCACTGCACCGCCAACACAAGCGCACCACCACCGTCGTCACAGTAGCAGCCGCCGTTAGCACTGGCTGCTTGCTCCGCCGTCGTCGTGGATTTTTCTCAAGCTTGTATAGAGCCTGACACACCTGCGTTTCAGAAGAACAAAAAAACAATCACCACTGTCAATGCAAGATGCAAAACTTTATTTTTCTTATGATTTTTTTTTCTCAATTACGTAGAACCATTTTGATTTAAAAACTAGGTGGTGGGTGCGCAGGGGGTCGTAGAGCGGCGTGGGGGGTCGGAGGGGGCCGAACGGGGGAAAAACGCACACGCACAAAGGGCCAACGCGCGGCACTATTATTCGGTTAATAGTTTCGCGCACTCACAAAAGGTCGTCGAGCAGGAAAACAAAACGTAATCTAGTCGAAGAACAAAAACGTCGAAGATGATCGCAATTGTAGAAAATATATATTCTTCTTTCTTCATATGAAGCCTCTTATAAACTTCAATCTTCCATACGCTATATTAAACAGTTGCTCCACTCTCGTTGCTTCGTGGGTAGTAATAGTTGTAGTACCAGTTGTTATTTCAGTATTGGCAGCAGCAGCATTAGCAGCAAGTAGTACCGGTGACAGGAGTAGTAATTCGAGTATTGGCTTAACTGTATATATGCATGCGTACACCGTACACACAAGCCTGGGAGGGAACGTCAACGTGTGCACAGGCTTGTTCTATTATTTACAAACATGCGACGCGCTGGCGAGCTTGTCGGCTGCTCTCTCAGCCTGCTGTGCCTACTACACTTGTGGCGGCTTGGGCGACGATATCATGCAAGCATGTACTCGAGACTTGTCCTATTGTTTTCTTCTCGGGCCGGGCTCGAGGTTGCTTTTTTTTCTGTGGTTCCACGACCATCCCATTTTACTTTGAAGTGATACAGCTCGCCGTTAGGTCAGACGCGTCGTACACTCGTCGAGCTGACGGCTCCACCGGTGCTGACTCCTTTCGCGCCTTTTCTGCGCGCCTTCTTCATTTTCGTTTCATGCGATTTACCACCGGCTGCTGCTGCCTCGCTCCGATTCTTCCACTAGCCCGAAACTCGATCGACGAAAAACTTGGAAATAAATCTCAACGAGCTGGGCGATTCCTTCACAATCATTTCACTTTACGCGCAAACTTAAACTCGTACTTTTTTATATTATTATAAACCGGTTCTTTTTTATTTAAAAAATTCTCTATCGATGTTACAACCGGGCGTAGTCGATAGAGCGAGCGCTACAGCCTGACTGTCTTACTACTACGCGACTGTTTCTCTTTGAGCCACCCACCATCCTGTCTTTGGCCGTAGCGGGTTCGGAGCGCATGCGCCACTCGACGCGGCGCTCTGACAAAAGCGACAGAGACTATCCGCGTATACTACGAGCTGTATATACACACAGCGGTGCGGGTATACGTATTCTTCGCTCGCACTTATATCTATGCGCTCCTGTTTGTGTCTATATATGGTTTATATACAAAGTCTTGCCAGTCTACACTGTATATAGATTGCGAATGCTGAATGTTTCGCGCGCTGTTCAATCGTGTAACATACGCTCCCCTTGTGCGTGTTTGGCTCCTCGTACTTATCGGGACTTTTCTTTGATAAAGGGATGTGTGCTCGATTACAAAGGGGAGGATTTTCGGCTACACGTATCATAAATTTCATATCGTTTTTTTTGGGTTCAGAGGAGATAGAGCCGCCCTACGATGCGTATACAAAAAGCATCAATTTGTACTTCGTGTAAACAAATTTGAAAACAATCATAAATATGTAAATATTTGTATGTTCATTATATTATCGGGTATGGTATACAAAATGAAAAACAAAATTTAAAGTATGCACTCGCACATATTGGCGAAACTCTCATAATTCAGCTAGCTAGCCATTCGTATGAAAAATCACGAGTTTGCTTTTCGATCCTGCATAGTCAATACATAAGCAATATTTCAGTGCTCGGCTCAGCACGATGATCCTTGGCGTACATGATATTGCTGGACGGAAAAAAGGTCGAGAAAAGGTCGAGGGGAAAAAAGTGCCCTACACCTGCGCCCGAGACGTGTATACTGTATACGTGCGCGAAAGTCTAAGTGTGAGTGCTAAGCCAGAAAAGCGAGAGCCATGGTGGCCAGACCCGTGTGCGGCTCAAGCAGCAGCAACAGCAGCAGCGGCGGCAGCGGCAACGCCAGTGGCAGCAGAGTGGAAGGAGCAAAAGAAGGGGGATGGTGGTGCAGGTTCAAAAGCGACGCATGCGTGCCTGCAGGAATTGAATGCCGGTAAAGGCAGCTCGTCGGCAAATGTACTCTCGCAGTTCTAGCCACGATGTTTGTCTGTATGGTGGTGGCTCGCCTAGACCCCGGAGCACTTGCTGACCACGAGGTTTACTGATCCTTATCTTTTGCGCCGTTGCTGCTGCCTCTGCTTCTCTGCTCTTCCTTTCTCGCTCGCTCTCGGCCTCTCTCATATCCTGCGTAGAAAGTTATTGCGCGGTTTCGATCGGATTTCCGCTGTTTTGTGAATATATTCAACGTTATTCTGTGATTTATCGTGAGGCACGAGCGCGCGCGGATTCACCGATCGACGGCTTGCTGGACCAAGAGGCGCATTACAGGACGCGGACGAGAAGTTGTGTAAGTACCTCTTTGATTCTTTTCAAATTCCAACATTAAATAAAAGCATGAATCAGAAGCTTATATGAAAATCAACTTTAATAAATCAAAAGTATCTCATGCATCATTAATTAATGACAATTAAATAGAGCAAAATAAGTTGATATTGTAAAACTTATAGTTGGCATAGATGGAAGGAACAAATACACTAGTATTAGTAATACTCGGCTTGCCATATTGTAGAAATATTTAAAAAAATGACTTAAGTTTTCTTAGCTACATTTATTATTTCCATACTCGTAAAGGTAGATAAATCATAAGATTCACAATGAGCATAATTCGTTTTAATGAATATGAAATTATTGAAATAATAAAATTACTTTACATGAGACAGAGAAAATGCAGTTCAATGAAAAGTGTCTGAGCCAGTTTAATACCATTATTTACAATAAATTGACTGTATCAATGTGTCAAAATTAACAACAATAAACGATTCGTCGATAATGCATTTCCAATCGAGTTCCGAGCCGTGCCGAGCGATAAATTTATCAACAACGACTCATCATTTTATTTACCGTATCGCTGGGTTTGCACAAATTAATGCGAGTTGAAATTGTAGTATAAATCTACCACGCGCGCTCAGACGCGTTAAAGCTATCGGATCCAGATATATCAAAACTCGGCACAAAAAAAGTTTCCCTAATAAAGAGGGATTTTGCGTGCCTATAATGAAAATATCATTTTACGCGTTCGCAGCGTTCGTTTGACAACGTATATAAGTTGCCCGGCAGAAAATCGCAGATAATAAGTGCAATTCAAATTATTCGACGCGCGAGGGATTTAGTGTAATTCGAAAAGGCAGGAAAATGCAATTCATCGACGATAATTTTACACCTGGAATGTTTCTTTTGTTCCTTTCGGTGCTGCTGCTCATTAAAATTTACTCGTTATAATATCGCTTTTGCGTTTTATACTTTCAATTACGCTCTTTCTCCTTCTCTACATTAGATTAAAAAGACAAAAAAAAAGAAAAAAAATAGAGCGAGATCTCGGACGAAATCTCGTTTTCCTCAATTTTCCAGGCACGCCTCGATATTCATTTTAATTTTCGGTATAATAAGCGCGCGCTTCAAACTTATTCATACGCGGCGCGGAAAACAGAGACCTTGCCTCTAGGGTCAATAGCGAAACGCTTCAGGCTACCTCTTCTGACTCAACAAGTGCGCTTAATCTACTTACAGTGACCGCTAGTACTCTACCCCCTTGCGCTGCTGCTGCTGCTACTGCTTCGATTGCTTTTTTTGCGTTGCGCGAAAAATGTTCTTGTTCTACCCTCGAGCTAGAGAAATACAAGCCAGCTTCATCAACTTTTTATTAAACCTCTCGTTGGTAGGGAAAATGTAAAAACTTTTTTCAACGAAATTATGTAATTTTCAAAACAAAAGTGTGATTTCAAAAAATTAGCCCTCAACTTGTTAATTCATTATTTTAAACAACTTTTATGATTTTTCATTCGGTAGAATGATTTGCACACTTTATTCATAAATAAAAATGGAGTGACTGGGCTTAAAGCGGAATTAGAAAGATGTCTATCGACGAATCGCAAGATTTGCCAAACTCCCTTAGATTAAGCCTTAGAGCGAATGAACGAGCGCGAGAAAATCAATCAATCACTATAGATTCCCTTTCTTCTTGACTGCACGACTTGTCTTGTCGCCAAACCCGTGGATATCCTAGCTTACTATAGTGGGTGATATCCTTGGATGAGGGAAAGAGCCTATCGCATCGCGATGCATGTACGTGTGGAAACAAACGCGCCACATACAGACACACACTCACATAGTTGAGAGGGAGAGGGATGTTCAGTACAGCCAGAGTCAATATTGCTTCCCGCTATATTTTGTGCGTCTATCGTTCGCTACTACTTGATTCTGCCTTCATTTGGCTTTCTGTTTGTAGCAAAATAAACGCGTGCGCAATGTTCACCTGTGTATATTGACATCCTACAGCATCCTACGTCTATACGAACTGATATATATTCCTACGTACATACGTAGGCATAGCCTAAGATTATAAATAAGTAATTATTTACGATCGGATCAAGAGATACGAGAGAAAGTCGTGAGATACGTCTCAGCGCAAACATACGGGGTAATCGAGTTGGATGATATCGAAAGTAGTGCGAGTCGGTGTTCGGTCGAACGTGAGCACATTTCTCTATAAATTAATAATTTCATACTCACGTACGTGCATTAAAAAAATTTCAACGGAAAACGAACAAAGCAACGCCTCTAATGAGAGACAAGAGAGAAAATTCAATTAAGCTGAACAATTTTAACTAGCTCTTGAATTTTTATACTCATTGTTCAGGCTCAATTCTGCAGCGAGTTACACTATCGTTTGAAAACATTGAGCGCAAGTGCGCAGTAAAGAGGCCTGGAAAACTAACGTCTAGAACACGCGCTCGGCACAGAGATAAAAAGTAACGATGCAGCAATGTAAAGAAAGCGAAAGAAGAGGCAAGAGAGAGAGAGAGGGGAGAGGAGAGAGAGAGAGAAAGAGAAAGAGAAAGAGAGAAAGAGAAAGAGAAAGAAACAAGGTGAAAAAGACATAACAAGGAAGTACTGCGTGCTGCAGAGGCAGTCGGTATACTTTTGATACCATCCAAGACATCAGTATAGGAGCGCGCGAGCCTGCGTATATAACAAGGCCCCTGACACAACAATACCTGCGTACTCTACTGCGCGCGTACCTGAGTATATATACACATACTACTTTTTCTCCATTTCTCCTGTTCTTTGTCCAAAAATTTTTTGGCTCTATTTTCTCTCTCGAGTATCGCGCGCGTTTTCTCTTTTAATTCTGGCCGCACTCGAGAGATGATATAAATTAAAACTTTATTTATTTTCAACAAGGGAAAGAATAATGGCGACTCACTTGCGTTGCAGCCCCGATAAAGCTTTGTGCTGCAGCCAACTTCAGCCGGCAAACAATTATGCTTTTTCGAACCCCAGCGTTAGGTATTAATTTTACAACAAACAAATGATGTAATTCATTGTTGCTAGAGGGAAAAAAACCCACACGCCTTGGAATTCGAAATAATAAAGATTTAATAATTCTCTTAAAAGCAGTTACAGTTACTTTCCATTCAATAAAAATTCAATTAATACCAGACTTTGCACTTTATATCCGACTGGCAGTAAAATATACCATGCCCCATTCAAAAATGATACTTTGTCTTGGGGGAAAAAAAAAAGTTCAAGTAGTGTGAGCGAAAAACTTTGAATTTTTCCGCTCGAGCTGCTTCTCATTCAGAAATGTTGAATTGAAAAAAGCCCAGCCTCAGCAGCAGCAAGCGAGAGAGTATAGCAAGCGAAATGTGTCAACAAAGCACACGCGTTGCGCACTTAAAGAAAAGTTTAATACTCGAAATAAACCATCCGGAAAGTAACTCCAGACGCGTACACGCACGTGGATTTATGGAAAGACACGTGGGAGTAAGTTCATTGTAAAGACACGAATTAACGGGGGTAAGGAGAGAAAAAAAAATATACGTACGTATGTATAGCTCGCTACCTCTCGCGATGTATACACTCGCTGCAATTACTGCACTCTCGTGCTCGTTTTGCTCTTTCAGCAAGAGTGCATGGAATAGCGAGGTATAATATCATTTTCATTCGGTCCGCAGCGAATCCCTGTTGCGCGCATACACTAAATCACCCGACGATATCTCGCGCGACTCGTTCGCATGCGAAACGTATTTGTACTTTTTTTTACTCATGGAAATGGCTTAATTAGTGATAATTGATGCGTATTATTTAGATATTAAACCGAACGCATTTGTCTGGCTGCGAAATATCTTATGTAAAATGACTATCTTCGAAAATTATCGTAAAATTGCCCAAAAGGTAATATAGTTCGAGCTCGGTAAAGTGGCTAAAATAATTTACTTGAGTCTAAATATTCATAAGGACTTAAATTTCCTCCCCCCATAGATAGAAGCAAAGTTTTGTCATGTTAAAGCCAAAGAACAAGAATGCTTGCTCGTACTTTATAATTCACGCGAGTCCAACCGCACGAAGAAAGCCTTACAGGAGGCAAACTTTCTGCCTTTCGCGCGTACATAGTGTTGATTTCATTGTGTGCTGTATGGTGTTTTTTCTTCGCTTTTTTCCGCCTGCGCTTACCATGAAAATACACATACACTCACAAGCGGCAGTGAAAAATTGCGGAAAAACCACGATCTTGGAATTCCAAAGCGACTTGCAGGAGTTTAAAATACCGCATTGAATTATTTTTAGAGTCTGCAAAACAAATATACGATTTAAATTTGTTTTTTCGATATCGTTAATGAACCATCGCGCCGCGTTGAATAGAATCAGCGCCAAGTATCAGAACACACTTTTTTGTTTCTTTTCGTAACTTTTGTTTCATTTCTTTGCTAAGGACGTGTCTTTAAATAAGCGCTCGAACGCAGATACGAAAAGTAAAAAGAATTACACAAAGACAGCAATCTATAGTTTCGCCTTTTTACGGTCCACGTGCTTTCTTTATATCGATATCATTGTAACCATCTCCTTCTTTTATGTTTGTCAATTTTTTTAATCATTGATTCGTCTTTGCTGCTGACACAAAGGTTTTACAAATGTTACCTAGTTGGCACTTAAACAAAGTTTTACCAATTTCTTATCAGATACGCATTGATTGAAAAAAGTTTACAACCCCGTTGTAATCACCTTTACTAAGTTAGAGATCTCTTCTTGATGTCCTGGAGTGGGCAAAACCCCTCTGTTTTTTCCTTACTCTTGTCTTCTAGCACAGATAAGTGGCGAGCTCAATATTTTTGTATACACTTACGCATCTTGCCTATCGGTTTTGCCGACAAATATAAACGGACTTCTTTTTTTTTAATACTTATGCTTAAGCTAAGCCGGAAAAGACAACGGCGAGGCGAAGTATGGCGAGCTACCCTCGTTAAATATGAAGACTGATGCGAAAAACGTTTGTGCTATTCTAATATAATGTTTGCTTTTTTTTTATTTCGTAGATACAAGCAAGTTTTGAGAGGAAAATAGACGACAAAGTTCTCGCGCAAATCATCTTCTATAAAAGATAACATAATGTGTTGAACCGAAATAGGCTTGCCAACTGTTTTGATAATAGATTTTTCTGATGAGAGAACAGAAGCAAAGATAATATTACTCGTTTATCACACGCTCAAGAAAAAACGTTTTGCGTGCGTGGCATGAAATTTCATCTCTTCTCAATTTCAGCGCGAAGGAAAAAAAGACGAACGTGAAACGCCGCGTTATATGGCGTCGAATTATTCTTATACAGAATCTAAGAAAAAAATGACATGTATGTTTAATAGAGCGTGAAGTATCATTTTATTTTTTCGCACCCTTCGGCGCGCAATGCAGAAGAGAGAAAAATAGAGCATATCCGCTGTTGGTTGCGCAGGAGTTTATATGTTCTTTGAAAAGCCGACTTCGTATTTCAAAGGTGTCATCAATCTTATTGTTTGGTTTCGATATTTCAACTCGTTATCTTTTATTCTTCGCTAGCTCAGCTCACTTGCTGCGCTTGAGATACATAAATAACCGTATCAAGTTTGTCACTGTGTCGGTGCGGGCGCAAAGGTTTTTTAAACGCACCGCAATAAAAAAAATTGAGCCGAAATATCGTCTTCCACAAGCTTACCTCGCAAACATCAATTAACTTTTAATAAAGTTTGTAAGTAGACGATTTTTGGGCGCTTTACATTGTCCCGCAGAAATCTCAATTTCAGCTGTCGGTGGCGCTTCTCAAAAGAATCTATACGAAACAGGCAGCTTCTGTCCGTAATAAAAAGCGTTTCATGCAAATGGTTCATAATACCCCTGGCTCGGTGATTTATACCACCCTCCTAGCTCACTCCTCGCACTCGGCCCCGAGGCTACGTGTAACTCTCTTTTGCTCACGCGCACACACCACTTTTTTAATATAAAAGACTCAATAAATATGCCTTAGAAGCTTTCGGGAGTACACTCGCCGCCGAGCTTCTCTTTCTCTCTTGTAATTTAAGCTGCCATCCTCTCTCTTTCTCTCTCCCTTCCTATTATGCGTTTCACGCATCACACATGCGTGTGATATTACAGAAAAAAATCTTTTTCAAACACTCGCTCGCTTTATCGCTTCTTTTTCCCCGAGAAATACGTTTTTGCGGTTTCAAGGAGTTCTTTTTTCAACACACACTCATACATAAGGTCATACCAGGAGAAATGATTGTTTGTTTAACCGTCGAGCAGTCAAATAATTTCCAGCGAACTTTTTTCTAATTATAACTTTAAAGCTCGAAATTTTCGCGATTAATATTTTATTAATTTACTCAGTACTCTCGAGCAGGGGGGAAAAGAGCACGACGACATAATTTTGTTGAAAAAAAAATCTTCTTTTTTGGTCAACTTTTATCATTTAACCTAAGCGCGCGGGTATCTGCAACGCTCGTATCTTCTAATTCAGGAGCGCACATTTATGCCCACTCTTTCTTTCTGCCTCTTCTTTCTTTTACTTCTTTCTTTTCTTGGCAGGACCAACTTTTCAGCGGGCATGCTAACGCCATTTTTTTCCCTCACTTTGCCACAAGCTGGATTTTCGCTTTACTGGCTTAGTCCAGGTTTGCTCTTCTCTCTCCGACTCTTTTTCTTTCTCGTAATAACGAGCTAACATGACTTATAAACTTTTCCTCGTTTCACGATTAATGATAGAAAAATATGATGCGCGCGCAAGAGTTATTTTTTGCTAGCAACGAAAGACAAGCTTTTATGTACTACCGGGGGTATTTCACTTAGCATTGCATAATAATGACTCTCTAACTATGACGATTGAAATAAGCGTGTCGTGAAAATGTTTTCGAGTACATACGAATAAAAACTGTTCATCTCGGCATACGATCGAATAAGGTACTAAAAAACTTATTCTCCTCCACCTGAAGTTTCAGAATGTATTTGTAAAAGTAGCTCGAATATCAATGATAAACAAGAAAGAGAGCTAGTCTCGATACGTGATGTAAATGTTTCCCTCTCTTCTCTCGTCTGCTGCGCCGAGCATTCGCGTCTCTCTCTCTCTCGCTCCATCTCTCGTAGTTGTCGCCAAGTCTCATCAATTTCAAACTTGAAGTCCCACAAGTGCTTCCACTCTCTAAACACAATAATCCTTCTCGGTGGCTAGACTTGATAGCTACGCCTGATATTCCGAAGCGTAGGGGATAAGTCAAGCTACTGCACAACTATACCACGCGCGTTGCCACTATTATTTGATAATCCATATTTCTCAGCTCGAGCTGCTATTCAATTCCCTAAGTTGCCAACGTATATACGTATCCATACCGATGTAGTTTATGTCACGACACGAGGAAACATTTTTTTTTTCAAATGCTATTGAAAAGACCATTCGAGTTTTATTTTTCCGCAGTTGCCCAGCGATGCGCCGCCGTCGTTGTCGTCGTCATCGTTTCCGCATTTAAAGTATATTATGCGTGACCTATCTTTCCGTTCCGCTGAACTTTTTCGCTTGTACCGTTTGCTTCTGTACTTTTGCACGGATTTCAAGCTTTACTATTTTCAATCTGCACGGCTGAATACGTGAATTCTGGAAAACGAAATTATTAGGCTGCATAATGAGACGCGTAAATAAATAGTCGAGTGAAATTTAAAGAGAAGTAAATGCTTATTTCAATTAACATCAGTTTCGATTCGCTCCAGACTCCTCTTCTCATCATGGTGACATGGTTCGATTAAGTAACGTAGACTACGGGTCCAAATGCTATTTTCTCGTCAACTGTCTTGTTGTAAAAGTTCTCTGGTTAGTTCGAACGAAATCCTAATCGGGTAAATGTCTCAAAAAGGCGGAAAATGTAAAGGAAGAGACACACGAAATATCGTAATTCATTTTATAAATTTTGGTTAGCGCGACTTGGACTTGGTCGCGACAATTATGATCGGCGCCGCGCAATCGTAAATATATCGGAGCTTATACGCGGAACATAATCAAAGGGGCTGACACGCGTGCGCTTCATGTATTTATGCGTTCACATATTAACGCGCACATAAATTTCTCGAGCACGTGTAGAATATAGCGAGACTTCATCGTTTCGGCTCCCGCGTAAAGCTCTACGGCAAACTTATAAATTTGCTTTTACAAGTTTTCTGGGGCAAAAGGCTGCACTGCGCACGCGAAGATGCTTTTACCAATATAGACGCGTGTACGTGTATACGTATATATGCGGGGGAGGCGTTGCGTGCGTATATATTTGTGCAGCGCGCATCTTTTTCTACACAAACACACATCACGGCGGGAGCGCACGACGCGCACGAGGGGTATGGGGAGGTTGTGCGTAAAGCGCGCGAGGCATGCTTCGAGTCGCTTATTAAATGAGAACTTTCATATATGCAGGCGTGTGTGGTATTAAAAAGCTGAATTTATTACGCTTATAGCCTGGCGCGCTTACAGCTCTTCTGGCTGTGTGTGTATGTGTATGTGTGCGTCGGAGTGCGCATACAAACTCGTATAAATATAAGATCGAGGAATAAACGACGAATGAAATTTTACAAACAGCCGAGCCATGGTTGAAAGAGCTTTATGCTTTTCTGTATACTCAGTACAAACAACCATGAATTTTCTTACATTCGCTTTCGACAACGAATGTGCGGCTCAAAATACGGCAGAGATAGCTTTTGAATTCGAGAAGATAAGCTAATAAAATGTATGATATATATTTATGATGAAAAATTTTTAATTCGTAAGTACAAATTAATGGAAAAATTGTAGCCTTGTTTGGTATATTTTTGAATTAATCTTGTTCTAGTACTACTATTCCAATCGTACGGAGGTGAAAGTATGTGATTTGAAATTTGACATATCCGCTGCGCAATTACAGCGATGCAATGACCGCATGCACTATAACGGTAATAATATTTGTTAATATGCATTTACGGAGATGGCGTTGGATTTATAAGTAATCCTTTGTAGCACATCATACATCAAACATCAATCGTACATAATCGGCTCATTAATAGACGTTGCTCTCGATCTATGCGCATACATGTTTATCGATCGCACAGATAATAACCGAGATTTCATCGGTCGCTAATTGGATGCTTTCAGAATACCATCGGTATATAGTATTATTATTGTATATATAGTATATATTGACTTGCTTCTATAACCAAGAAAAAATTCACCGTGTAGATGGATAAGCTTACAAGATATATTATTTGGAAGATTGTCTCATTAAATCGTTCTAAGCTTGAAAATCACAGACGACGATGACGACGACTCGTGCGGGGTTGAACTCGGACTCGCGTAAATACGACCCGCGCGAGAGACAAATATAAGGAGAGAAATGAGGCTAGACGCGCGTGGCTTAGCATCGCGCGGCGGTGGCGGCGGCGGCGGCAAGTAATGATGCAGCATAGAAAGTTCGGCAGAGAAAGTTCAGTCTCGCCGCGAGCGAGTTTCTGACTCTCAGAGGTTTCGCGCATACGCGGAAGCCGCGAAAAGGCTCGCTCGTTCTCTCTCTCCCTGCCTCTGTAACTTTGCTTCACTGTGTTTCGCAAGGGTTAATTTTGGACACTGCCGAAGCAGTACATACACATCTCGGTTCATAATAACAAAAAAAAAAAGCGGAGATGAAAAAATATAGTTCCCTTGACGTGCGATGGGTTATTATCCGGCAAAGTTGAGGTGAAGTGCGCGCGGACCTATATTATATATGAAATATTTGCGCGTGCGTGCATGCTTGGGGAAACACGAGCTTGTGTATGTATCTATTACCGATTGTGTCTCCATCGTGAGCCGTGCAGAACAAACTTGGCCATCGCCAAGTAACGTAGGCGTGTGCGCGCGCGAGTACACGTGTACAAATGTATCTAATATTCATGGTATAGCTTGCGCGCCGGGGCGAAGAGAGACAGAATAGTACTAGCAGCTATAGTAGGTATAGCGGTAGTAGTACATCGGGGCTGAAAAGGCAAAGTTTGCGTAGAAGCTGAAGCGTGTCTCTGCCGAGCGCGAGTCTGCGTACGCGTAGCCAATACTCGCAGGCAGTGGCTGCAGCAGCAGCAGCGCAAGGAAAGTATAAACGCTGGTACAGGTCGCTCAGTATGCGGGTAATTCCGTTATGCGACGAGTTGTCTCTCTCTCTCTCTCTCTCTCTCTTCTCTCCTCCTTCTCTGTCCTGGCAGGTTTGCTCTATGCCAACATATTAATATATAGGACGGAGCTTGCTCACGCGCACGACGAGAGCAGCAGCATCGTCCTCGTCCTCGTCCTCGCTGCGCAGCCGTGCTCGGTGTGCGGCGACGGTATACCCTGGGCTCACGCAGCTGCGAAACTTTTCGGACATTTATGAGTTGCCCCGTGCTCTCTCTCTCTCTCTCTCTCTCTCTCTCTCTCTTTCTCTCTCTTCGCTCTCCGCGTGACTGTCTAGGGCTCCATTAGCGCTAATTCATGCTGGGGGAACGCACCGAATAAAATTCTCTTATATACATGTGCGCGCGAGCGCACCGCCAGTTCGCTCACTCTTGCGCCGTCTATATACTGTATATAAGCGCGTTTATGTACACGTGCGGCAAAGTGACTATGATGTTTATACAAAAAGTTACGCGCGGAGTCTTTCGTTTTAAGCGTTTTAGCACGAGTAGTACAGCGAGAGATAGAGCCGAGTGACAATGCAAATATCAATGTCATTTATTAAACATTTAGCTTCCCATCCAATGAAACACCGCGCGAAATGCTTATTCAACGATGCATCTTAATTTTCACCCGAGGATGCTCGATGATCGTTGAGCTTTTAGTTATTCAAGTGAGATCGGTCCCGAGTTCTTGACAAATATCAATGTAAAACTCAATGAAAAAACAAGCAAAGTTTCGACCGTTGTACACATGACTCTAAATACCGCGCTCGGCTCGTTCTATCTAAACAATTTTTTGTCTAGCATATGTGTGTACACGCGCATATTTTTCATCCGCAAAATGTAGTCGTATGTAGTACGAGCGAACATGCTCGCTCGCCCGCACCGTCTCCCTCTCTTTCTCGCCAAGAGAAAAAGACGGGCGGAAAAAAGTGTACGAGGGTGAAAAACTATGACGAGTAGTAAAGAGACATATAAAGAGAAAGGGGTGAGGAGGACAGGGGAGTAAAACATAGGTCCGGCTTTGCGTATACCAAGTTGCGTATACGGAACCAGAGGATAGTCCGCAGCACTCGAAAATTCGTTGGACTGACGCGCACATATAGTAGCACATATACGCGTACAGAAAGCGGAAGAAAGAGAGAAAAAAGGGAGATTTTGCAGCAGCCTGGCCACCTGTAATTCAGTTTGTTTATGATATAGCTCGAGCTATATATATGCACGCGTGTGCACATACTAGTCGATTTTTCCTCTTAATGGACGCAGCTTCCTCTCTCCCTCCCTCTCTCTCTCGCTCTCGGTCGCTTGATAAATGCCCCGCGCTTGTGTATATATTTATATTCATGAAGCTTTATCTCTTTGTTTTTTCCGATCCATCTTGTTATGCGCACACACGAACTTGTATAGCGGCAGCGTGGAGGGATGAAAGTTATGCGCTGTGAATCCATCATTATCGCCACTCGATTTCGTTTCTAAAAAAAAAAAAGATAAATAAACCAAGCCAAGCCCGCGTAGCCGATAGGTAATGATTGACGGCTGATGGTGACATCATGTGCGATGCCGCTGCTGCTGTTGCTGTGCTGTATACGCGCGCGCGCGCGCGGTATACGTCGTGTTTTGCATTTTCGGTGATGAAGACGCGCTACAGAGTTCGTGTGAGTGCTCGCCGTTGTACGTGTGTTGACACGCCTGATCTAAAATTGACTTTCGAATGAGAGAATATATCGATAGAGACCGAGTGTCCCACGTGTGAGTGCAGTACGTTACGCGATCGTGTATACGTGCGCTCGAGAGCGAACAGAGAAAATAGATATGCGCGAAAATTAGTTTGCGTGTGCAGCTATCGATTTTTTCCTTTCACTTCCAGCTTGACGTTTCATTTTTCGTCCTTACTTATATGTTTATTTTAGTCGTACACGTTACACAACCGCAGCAGAGAAATTCCAAATGGGTCGAGGACGACAAAATTTAATTGGGATCTCTTTTAATTGTAGATGCGCTAATTAATTATTAGCCTTCGGCTTCGATGCACAATTTGGGCGTTAAATAGTCGCTCCAGCCAGAACACAAATATTTCAACGACGTATTTTGGAATGTTTGGATAGTTCAGCGTTCAATCGTTATGCTCGTCAAATGACGAAGAAACTTTCAAGTTTCGACAAAGTAAAGGCTAGAGAAAGAAAGAATGAAAGAAATAGAGAGGCATTGTCCTGGTTCTAGCAGTCTCGGTATCGAGCAATTACGACATCTAAAAAGGGAAGGTCTTTTTTCTCCATTGGTTTAGCCAAGTCCAGGCATTATTTATTTTCCGCCTATTATCGTCCCTCTCAAGCGATGGCGAAGGTGGGTTAAAATGTTGTTTGTCCGTTAAGAAAAGCATTGCGCACTACTTGCTGAGAGGCGGCTGTACAATGCAGCCGCCGCGTAGGAAAGCTCGCATAGGAAACAAAGACTGATGGACACTACTGTACAGTACGAAGCTCGAAAGAAAAGACGAATTACGGGTGTCTCGGGCTGATAACATCAAAAGCACAGATTCAGTTCTCTCTTTCGCGCGCGCCATGCGCTATTCATACGATTTAAACTTACTTTTCTTCGAGAGAGAGAGAGAGAGAGAGAGAAAAGAAAAATTCATGCAAGACGAAGAGTGAATGAAAAAAATAAAGAAGAAAAAAAGAAAGAAAAAGTGAGGGGAAAAGAGAGTAACTACCGGCAGTTTAATTTTGCCCCTGCCGCGGACGAAGAACACCGGCGCGTGTATATCGTCTGTACTCATCAGCGCGAGTAAGGAGGAAGAATATAAAAAAATTACTAAGAGAAAAAGGGTGTTTAAAGTATCGTTGCATCTACAGTAGTAAATCATAAGATATTAGAGGGCGCGCGAGTCTATAGATATACGTGTGTATAATATAGCTCGAGCCGAGCGGGTGGCAAGAAGAGAGAGCACACCTTTTTCGCGCGCGACGACAAGCCCGAGGGAAAATATACCGCGTATAAGCCAATTTTTCTCTCCGCCACGACCGCCAACGCCGCCACCCCCCGTCGACTGTCGCGCCCTGTAACTCGTGGATGAAAGGCGCAGTGAACGACAACGACAACCGCAAGACGCAAGACTTCTTCCTTTTTTTCTTCCTTTTTATTTCGTCGAGCTAGCGCCCCAAGCTCATTCATCGACTTCATAAATACTTTAATTCAGCCAAGATTTTTTTCCTGGCTCAATGTCGAGTCTTGTGTACAGCCCCGGAGTTTTCACACATTTCTCAGCTCCAAGGCTTTTGACGCGCGAATATTTTTGAGCATTTACCCATGAGTAGCAGTGTCGTTATTAACTCTCATTACTGCTCTTGCAGCTTTACGAAATCGTACCGCAACTCGACCATTATTACAACGCGTACTTTGTGTCCCCCCCTGGACGAGAATAGAAAAAATTATTTTCTCTCCTTCTGCTTCTCTCTCATTCCTATCTAATAAAATGAAGAACAACGATAATGCACTTGAACAGAAAGAGGAAGGAGGAGAGAAAACTGTGTGCGCTATTCATCGTAATGGCGTCGCTGGGGAAAAAAGCTTTTTCCTGTACCCTTTGTTCATCTCTTTTGTTTTCAAAAGCCGCAGCTTCTCTCACCTGCGGTATATTTACCTTTCTAACGGTAATAGAAGGCGCGCGTATACATGCGAAGCAAAGGCGTGGACCGATGTTCCAATGAATTTGCATTGGCCCGAGTGTGATTGGCTTCGATTCTCTAGAATGCGCGCTGAAAGATGTAGCTTTGCGGAGTACTGCACCGTACCGCAAACAGCTATATGCATTCCTGCGAGACACACGAGCTCCGAGGCTTTTTTCCAATTGATTACAGAATCATTAATATAATCATCTTGCTCCTGTAATGCGGGTAAAATTTTGGTTTCTGGCACATACGCTAGTATAAATCGAGGGTCAAACGAATCGCTCCGCAGCACGGCACATCTAGCTCTAAATGGTGCCCGTTCTCTCTCTCTCTCTCTCTCTCTCTCTCTCTCTCTCTCTCTACCCACATAAAGGAGCATTACAAAGCGGTTGCAGTAGAAATACGATTTCCAATTACAAGGAAACGTTTTAATTAATACCGATAGCCCGGCGCGCGTCCGACCTGGACATCGATACGACGCCCTATTCGCTTGTACACTGCGCACACACATATATATACACACAGCAGCCCATGCAGACAGCAGCTCCTATGGCCACGGGTATATAGTATATCGGGTGTATGAATTTAACCCGTACCACGCATCCATTTCGCTCTCGAGAAATTCGGCTGAATTCGGCGATCGAACTTACCTCCCTCCCTCGTCTCTTTCATTCCTGCCACCTCAGCTACCGAGACTCTTTACTCCGGCTTTCAGAGAAAGAGAAAGAGAGCGAGAGAGAGAGAGAGAGAGAGAGAGAGAGAGAGAGAGAGAGAGAGAGAGAGAGAGAGAGAGAGAGAGAGAGAGAGAGAGAGAGAGAGAGAGAGAGAGAGAGAGAGAGAGAGAGAGAAGAGAAAAGCAGCGGCAGTATCTAAAATATAAATCTCCGATCTACCTATCGTAAAGCGTAGTAGTCGTTGGCGGCGTCTCTGTCGTTATATTATGGCAGTAGTGTGCGCGGCGCAGCTTCAGGTGCGGAATAATTCACGCATAGCGCCTGCACATTCGCACCTGCAAATGATTAAAACTGCCGCTACTGGCAGAGATATATAGACTTCTGATGGGTACGTATAAGTGAGCTATAGGTATAAAGCAGCTGCACTGCTTTCGTATGAGCGCGTGTACGCGTATAACTATGAGCTTTTATCAAGGCTTGTGCGCGAGCCATAACTTGCTGCTTCGTCATCTTCGTCGTCGTCGTCGTCGTCGCAGTTGTCGCCGTACGCCACGAGCTTCATAGCTTGCGTTCATATTCGAAATGTTAAACGCTTAACTGCAGCGCCTAGGCTCTAACCGATCTTGCACACCTCATCTCCATCGCTGCAGACACTACACATTTACGCTCGCGCGCACACAGACACGCGCACACATCCCCGCCGGCTGATATTATATTAAGCGCGCCACGAAGAAACTTGATGTGCTTTCCATATGCAGATTTGCCGTGCCACTGCGGCGCGCGGCTTATATTCTCGTGGCGTCGTATAAACGCCCCTACAGCGTACACGCCTTGCCACGCCAACGTGTGTGTGTGCGAGTGCACCAGGTCCCTTTGTATCCGTTTTACTATAGTAATGCGTGGCGTATAAAGTCAAGCTCATCATCTTCTCTGCGCGTGGCACGAATATATGTTATAAATATATGTGTGTACGCCGCACACTTGGTCGTCGCTGCCGGTGCTGCTGCCGCCGCCGCCGCCACCGAGCGAGCAGTGAGACTTCAAAGTCAGTTAACGTTTCCTTCGTGTGCGTTTGTGTCTCGTGCTTGTGTACAATTCGTATATGCCTGTGTGAGTGTGTGTGTGTGTGCGTAAGCGTGGTTGGGTGAGTGCGGCACTAAAATAACATTAAGTCGGAGCCTACCGCTTTGTTGTTATTTTCGCTGCCACTGCTGATAATGGCTCATAATATAAACACCACCTTGCGGCTGGCCGTGCGTGAAAATACGTCATTTTTTCTCAGGCCATTATGGTCGTGGCCATACATATAAGGTTAGACGCTGGCTTTGGGATTGACGAAATTTCTCATTTACATGCATATGTGACGCAGATGCGGTAGCTAGATGAGATTGCGTAATGCGGTGCGGCAAACACACAATTCCTATAAATGAACAATCGAACGATTTCGAAATGGCGATTCTTTGTTTCGCTATTCTTGCGTAACATCCGTCGTAAAACACTAATCGATTTTGTATCGCTAGCCTCGAGCATTTCAGCCTTCTTTTCTCGTATTTTACCGCGATCCCAATATTCCATAATTTCATGCTTGCGAGAGTAAATCAAAACTACTCGCTGTAAACTTGATTCTATTCATGTAACCCAAATTATAAGAGAAAATAAATCAGCATATTGAGACCCGTATAGTCTAGAAATAATTAATTTTTCTTATATATTACGCAAAACGCTAATTCACAAAGAATGCAAAACTTGGCGATGCAAGACTTTTTAGAGGGCGGTGACCGCGTGGCGATTTCAATATAGATTTTGCATTGCCTTAATTATGGCAATGAATTATGCATGATGGAAAGTAAGTACACGATTTTCTCTCTGACCCTTTTGGCACCCAATAATCAATCGATATATACGTATGGCAAATTCAGCTCTTCGTGCAGGCGAGCGAAGAGGACTTTTTGACAGCGCCGGCCGACTCCACCGCAACGCGCGCATATTATAATTGTCAATTGCGGACGTCAGAAACTGATTGACGCGCTAAAATCTGTCGTTACATTATTTTAATCGTCACGTCCGACTGATTAATGATAATTTATTAGACGATAATTAGAAAATTTATAATGAGCACGAGTGAAAAAAGAAACGGGGCAAAATCAAGCGACCTTTGAAAAGATCGATCGGGCGCGTTTTTTTAAATAGACTTTTAATCTGTTTATTGAAACCTCGTACAGACCGCATTCGTTTTTATTGTTCCTCTACACATTGATCACGTAATTCTGGGATTCTATTAAAATAGAAGCTTTCCTCTATGTCAAGTTGGTATTATTCTTCAAAGAGTCTGGCGTGTGTGCACACACACATCAAAAGCTCTTTAACTCAAGCCGGATTATCATTATTATTATTATTGTCAGTGAGCTAACCCATTAAGAAAATAGATTTGAAGGGCGTATTAATCGCTCCGAGGTAATTGCTTTTGGTAATTTTCCAACGCGGTAATGTCAAAATAAACATATCTATATTTTTTTATTATTTTTAGCGCGCCAGACGAAATTCAATATACAGATGTTATCTTCGAATTTGAGAGTGCGCGTGCGTGCGAGCGAAATCAGTACAGTTGCTGTGTTTTCATTTCCATTTGTGAAGTTCAAAGGCACACTCGATATCAGAGAAAACATTTTATGCAAAATATTCGAGTTTCCAAGATCGCTTCAAAGAGAATACGTGTTTTAACCTTTACTACGCCGATGCACAAACGCACTCTCAACTTTTGGATTTCATTCAAACTTTCTCAACATGTATAATAAATTGATTCGCGCTCGGAATTCGAAGGGTACAATTGATACGACGAGCAGCCACGCGCGCGTTAAAATCTACTTGATGCAAGCTTGAGTGTATCATAAAACGCATTTTCTAATATAGCGTGTGCTCCTAAAGTGGCGCAAAGGAAAGAAAAACTAATATAAACACGTGTGTGTTCTTCCTTAGACCGACCTGGTGCCTCCAAGTTTTGCTGTGTTTTTTAAGCTTGCGTTTCTTTTATGGAAAGATTAAATGAACGTCGAGGTACGGGATTTCATTGAACACGCGTAATCCCGCACAAGATGCGAGATGCCTGTGTTAACGCGAATTCCTCACATACACAGGCCCACATATACCTACATGCTCGCGGCAAAAATGCCCGGCGTGTTTTTTGACTCTTCCTTTCACGGGTTTTATCTCAAATCCCTTTTGATCTCAAAACTGAAAGACGTTTTGGGTTGTCTTTTTAGTTTGGCTTCCTTACTCGTACGCAGGCACATACGATTCGAATTTATGGGACAAACATGACACGGATACGTGTACCTCAATCCTTTGAGAGGAAAATGTGCAAAGTGAAGCATATGGAAAACGTACATCCTGAGAGCTCGAAATAATTCGTTCGATTCACAGGCTCTGCAGCGATCATCGACGAATACGAGTAACTCTGGCTTTATTTATATTTTATTTTTCAAACTCACGTGTATGCAAAGGCTATTAACTGTCGCTGTACTGCACTTGAAAATACGTACAGAGCTATCACTTGAAAAAATAATTGCCGACGAGCCTTTAAAATCACGCCCTTACAGAAGAATCTCCTCGCTCATTATTTTGAGTGCGGAAAATACGAATCGATCATTTCATTCTTGAATTTCAATGTTTTTATGGACAAAAACAAGAATTTAACAACTGTTTTTCAAAGCGAACAAAAATTATTTTATGCAACGAATTCGAGTTTTTGTTGTGTTTATACATATGTACAAATATAGATGGGATACAAGGAAGCGCAGGCGGAAGTTAACATGACGCTTGGTCAGAGTGATTCAGACGAAAGAGAAAGAGGATAAAAGCATCATGATTTAGTGATGAACCTCCTCTCTCATCTTTCCTGCGCACTGTCTACGTACGACGTATATCTCTCTTGAGGGGGCGTAGATGCTTTACGATTTCGGAATCAACCTAACAGCTCGGAATGGAATGTAGTGTAACGTCCTCAGGTGTATGGATGTGTGTAAGTGTAACATATACGAGTAATGTTCTTGATGGTAATTTGATTCGCTTGAGACATATACAGAACTTACGGGTTAAATTGACATAGTTGCTTCTTAGATGTTACAGACCACACGGTTCAAGAATTTTCGCTAGTGATATCAAATTTTATTCAATCATTAAGGAGGAAATAATAAATCCTTTATATATTTTATGGAAAAATCTGCGTCGTCAGTTGTGACGATGAAAAAACATCAATATTCAACTTCACGCACGAAACAATTAACTTTTCAATGCATTATGTTGCTAAGCTTGTAATATTGTGGTTTGCAAAAAGCACAAGATGCGATGTTAGTTTCAAAGACATTTCCTGGATTATTTTTTAATTTAAGTTCGTTAATTGCATTAGATGTTACCTAACGATGCTGGTTCTTGATTGACTTTTTATTATTTGAATGAATAATTGTTATGACTGAAACGATTCATTGAAACTTCGATATTGCATGGAAAAACTTGGCAACGAGAAAGAAATCCAATAATGAACTACTATGCACTTAAGATCGTTCAAACTTGAGAAAACATAAAAAATTTGCCTGCGTTAACTCCGATTACTTGAAAAATACACATCAATAAGTCACGGTTTACGGTCAATTTTTCATGTTTACATATTCACATCTGTCCAATCAACGTTTGAAAAGCCTTGTTAGATAACGGCGGCTGCGCGGCATATCGCCAAACAAACACACACGTCACTGTCTTAACTAATTGAGTTTTGCCATGTACAAGATTTCTCTTTCTCTATCACGTCGCTATATGTCTCTACTTCTCCAAATAAGTAAAGTACCTTGTAGTGAAGCGTACGAACGCTCCGTCTAGAAATTCGCATATATTATACCGAAACTCGCGCGTACACACACACACACATATGGGCGAACTGTACTAGATTTGCCCTAGGAAAGGGATGCGAGAGTATAGTTGAGATATTAAGGCATATGTATCTGCGCCGTATGGCTTTAGTAAACGATGCACGTGAAGCATACTTGCGGGAGTTTCTTCGAGAGGCTTCAAAGTGATACGTGGTTTTATCTCAACATCGAGTTTATTGAGTGACAAACGCACGTCTCGGTGGCATTACGAGATTATCAAGTCGAATTTCTGGATAAATTCGCGACGAGCTATGTACAAACCGACGGAGGAGTTAACTCGTGCACACGTAGAATCGGAGGAGCCTGAAATTACTTTTCTAGTCCGGTCAACTGTTACGATTGCAAGTATCCTTCTCGGATCAAACGAATACTTTAAAAAAGAGAAAAAAATGAAATACTACCAGTTGTTTCACGGTAAACTGGATAATAATTTTTGATAGATGAAATTGATAGAAATCGTGATGGAAGACGAAAAAATTAACATAACCCTGCTATATTATACATAGACTGAAAATGTTAACTAGCAGTTCTCATTACGGATAAACTCTCGCTCAACTATAGTTATACAGATTTACTTGACAGGTACTTCTTCGACAACGTACAATTTGTAAGGCTCAGCAGGAGCTAGACTGTAGCATATTCACTTCACCTGTGCCTTCACTTGACGTCGAGTCGAGAAGTTGATATAGCTGAAAATTATGATGGTTCATTTATCAATGCATAAGGAGATATCGCTCTACTTCTCTTTAACCCGTTTCAATTGATTCATTGAGCAAACTTGCAGTACGCCGGTGGGTGTAGTCCTTTGAATAAACCCTATATAGGATTAAAAATTGATCTTGATGAAATTTTTTGCTCGATTCCCTCGCGAATAGTTTTTCTCTTTTTCTCCGATTAGAGTTTTCCAAACTGCACTCACTTTCTTGTAAACAGTGCATTTTTTAAAATACCTTTGCTCGTGAAATGACATTATATCGTTTGTCGATAATCAACTTTAAATAAGAAATCTTGTCATTCTGACATTTCTGTAGCTCAAGATGGACTAGTTCATATCAAATTAGATTCACTGTTTCAGTTTAAGTTTTATTTGATTATTAAATTTGCTAAGAAAAACCGTGCTACGATTTATTAAAACGACTGTAAAATAAATATCACACACTTTTTTAAAAGTTGAACCAAAAGAAAAGTAAAAAATATTCTCGGTAATGGCGACGGCGTATACCATTTCTCAGAGCTTGTGTGTATGTACAAGTGGCGCTCAGCCACGCATTATACATAGTCTTCAAAGAGAAACAAGCGCGCAGCGTTACAGTGGCCGAAGGACCCGTGGTAAGGGATACGAGTTGAGCAAAGTTCCGCATGTTACTCACGTAATTCCGTGATGACATCACGCGTGAAGAGCACAAAATATAAAGCCAAGGTGAGGCTCGATGGCCCTTGTGCAGGTGTCTAAAGTATGTATATAGGGTCGCATGAGCTCGCTGTAGTGTATGGAAATGCTATGGCACATGCACTTAAGCTCGGCACTAAAAACAAAAAAGCCCCTTGAAGAATCGTTGCATTTATGAAACACTATACCTCGAGTATAATAAAGTATGATAAATGTCACTTGCGTAACGGTTCGATTAACCATCGACTTTTCGAGTTTGAAGTAGCATTAATTGATTGTACAAATGATTCATTAAGACGGCATTCATTTTTTATGTTTTTTTAAACGCTCTTGGGAAAATCGCAAGCTTGCAGTAAAATTATTTTCCCGGACATTACAAAACTTTTTTATACGCCGCTTAATTTGAACTAATTAAAAGTATGAGAACTTTAACATCAAAGTAAATTCGCCATTCAGTATGAGATACTCGCCAAACTAATCAGGAGTAAACTCTGAAAATCCTTACCCGATTCATATCTTTTAAACACGAAATAGTCTAGTAAGATCTGATGATATTAGTAAAAGATAAAGTTCGAGTGCTCTTAACCAAGATGAAAAGGTAATGAAAGTTTAAAAATTATCTTAAGTGCAATTTTAAATAATTCAGTCATGGTTATGGAATAGAGTGTTAGTACACGAAGAATAAAGTTGATTGAAATTTCTAAAACGCTTTTAGAAAAATTAAATGATCTAAATTTTGTGAAAAAGTCAAGAACGGCACATTATACAGAAATTATTAAAAGGATACCGAACCTCAAATGTAAAGTTGGTTTCATATTCATTTCTTATCATAAATATTTTATATTTTTCGAAGGTACATAAGAATATTTAAATGGTCGGTCTTGTTTTTGAACTTTATAGGAAAATATTCATGAAAAAGTTTACAAAAAAGCGTTGTTAAATTAATGACATGAATTTAAGATCAAATATTTTAAATATTACAGGAATTCTAATGGTAAATAGCAGAACTAATAGTTATACGAATATAAGCTAAAAGTATACCATAAGGTATAACTGTAGGAATTTTTACAAAATAGTAAGTAATAAATTAACGATTTCATTCAATCAAAAGCTTATAGTACTGCTTAAGTTGAACTATATCATTACATAAAATATGATAGTTTCTCCTTCAATACCATCCGTAACTATTGAACTTTAAACTCCGAGATACTGGTATTGTACTCGAGAACCTTTTGTAGTCTTATATGAATCGTAGGAAATCCATAAATCCATCAAAGACATAAACAATTCTCTTCTTGTTTACACCAGTTATTCTGAACACTATGCTTGATTTAAAATTAAGCAAAATAATGTATTCATTGAAAATAATTCATCAGATCAATTTTTTTATGTACATTATATTTCAATTATAGTTCAATTCATAAATAAGAGTTATTTTTTAAATTAGAACATAAAAATATTTTCATTAAGCATTAATCACAGTAATAAAATTCAAAATAATTAATATGAAAAATTTTTTCTAATTTTTGATAGTGAATACTGTAATTCCGCATTATTGAATGAAATAGAGAAAAAAGCACTTGCACGAAAGGGCGTCAAGTATGAACCATTTTTTATCGGTGCGTAAGAGCAGGAGTCCTATTATGTATGAAATTTTAAAAGTTTCTTAAGGTCGTCATAAATTTTTAAGCATTAATTCCCTATATTAGGGAATTCAATTTATAACAAGTAGCAATTGTGCAAAATATTGCTAATTATCAATCAATTTCATTGTTTCCAAAAAGTATGATTGTCTAAACATATAGCACGTTTTAAAATTTTACTTTTTAATTTTCTATTGTTTATTATAAATCACAGACGTATTAGTTTTTGACATTAAAATTGCTCCAGAAAAATTTAAATATGTGACGGTATAAGGTACGCTCATACTCATATTCCACATTTTATTTATTTGCATCAAAGGGAGGAGGGGGAGAGAGAGAGCTCGAAAGATCAAATGGTATGTGTGGGGAAGAGTAAAAGTCCTTGATGAAAAATCGAGAGGTACGTCAACGCGTCAAACGTAGTTTATACGTATAATTAGATTCCATGGTGTGCGCAAAGCAGTCCGCAAGCTACGGCAGAAATGTTGGCAATATAGATGGTCGATAGTATCGACCAACGTCTTTGTTGTTTTTCTTTGTTCCTTGCTTCTCTCTATTATTTAACAGCCCACCGGGTCGCTACTATTGCTGTTGACCTTTTTATGTGTAATGACCGATCGTTTCACTTGCCGTATGTATACGTACATAACATTTATACATTATTACAAACACGCTCTCGTGCGCTCTCATTCCTTGTGAATAATGAAATATTGTGTGCTGATCATTACTAACGTGTTAACTTGCGAAACTGCGTCCATAAACGACCTATAACTATTTCTTGAATTGACATCATTATATAAAATCTTAATGTTTTTTTGTTCAAATTCTGGCAATTAATTTAGTCAGACGAGTCTTCGTCTACGAGCTTTAGCAAAGTTTTCGCGAAATAATCTATATTCCAAGCGGTAGATGAACGTGATCCATCAACATATCGCAGAATCGAAAATACAATTACCTGGGCAGGAGAAAAGCAATTATACGCGGGAGGTCAAGTATCCTTGTGCATATAAGGAGCTGTTGGCTTGCTGCTGAGCAAAATTCATTCTTCAGTGGGCAGTCGCTTTAAAATTACGGAAGCCCCGGCATCATCTGCTCTGTATGCATGAAACTTCCTTCAACGTCGTCTAAACTATCGGCAATCGACTTTCGCTCAATCCTCTTCTCTCTCGGTATATATACACGTCTACATATACACGCGGATGTACACTTTTACTCGTAGACATGCAAGTATATGCATTCATAGGATCTTGGTATATAAGTATACACAAGCTGTTTTCGCTGCTGCAGAGGAAATGGAAGAGGCATCTTTGCTAGCCCCAACGGTGAATATCAAGGCTCCAATGAAGCTTGATTAGATTAAAGCTGCCTCCGCAGCGTCCTGTATGTATGCATAAGCAAACGAGAATGTCTACACGAGGGGGTTGTTTTATATGTATGACAATACATGTACACATTAGCGATCGGTACTGTCCAGGAGCATTAACATACACGCGTGCCCGATCGCGAACATCAGCAAACAAGGAATAAGCCTTACCCGGCATATCATTCTCTCTCCGAAGATAGGAGCTAGCTGCGCAGCGTATATACGAGACTAGTAAGAGTACGACTATGTCGCCGCACAAGCTGCGCACTGGACATAATCTTTGGTGCTGATGGCGCTATATTGAATCTCCATACGCATCGAACGATCGAATCGTGTACATCCGATGCTTCCCTAATGCCATTATATGACTCCGATCGCCGGAGTTGCTGCTGCTACTGCATTTGCTCGTATGCACACACACGCGCACACACATGTATTCGCGTCTCCGAAGCTCGGCGCATACACAGAGGGTACACGCGTGTAACTTTTAATCCCAACTGAGCGAATGAGGGATGATTACGAAACGTCGAGCGGAACGCCCGCGATTACATATATACTCCGCAGCTCCGGCAGTGTATATCTATAATCGGAGCCGATGTCCAACCAACCAGACGATGACTATACTTGAGTGCATTTTCGGCCCACTGAGCTGGATACTTCTATCATTTGTAGCTACTGAATGACGTGCACGCACGCAGTCTCAATCTATATCTTCCTCTCCCCCCCCCTCCCCCTCTCCTCTCTCATCCCCCAGTCACACTTGCGCGGATTATATCATTCGGAATGATACGTATGTCTCTTGCGTGTATCTGCGAGATTTTTTTGCAGCGCAAAAATAAAACCGTTGAAGTATTGATGAATTCATGAAGTAATTACATTGGCTCGGCGCTAAAATTCCTAGCTATTCTCGTTACACAGACCATGCGCGTTGAATTATAAACTCATTTAGTTTTTAATTATTAATCTCGCTCGGCGGCTTTGCCATGCGGCAATTCGTTCACAAAGTATCGAACGAGCGTAACAAAAAAATAGGTTTTGAAATAACAAAAAAAAAGTATCAGCCAATAACCCGGTTTTTTGCGATACATCCTGGCGCACACGAGCGCTAAGCCGCGATCGACAGTATAAAATATAAATTTCCTAGAAAGCGAGATAAATCTATGACCGTGTATGTATGCCAGTGTGTGTGCGTGCGTGCGTGTGTGCGTGCGTGTGTTTGGGTGGGTGGCGCGAGCGCAGAGCGAGAGTTACGTGATGCCTTCGAAGCACGAGATATCTCTTTTTCTCATCCCTTGTTACACGCAGGGATGGAGCCAGGTTTGTTAAAAGCCCCGTGGGTCTGCCAATACAGCGGCTATGGCGCCCCTGTAACTAAAGTTAACACTTTGGCTGCGGCTCTTTTTCAGATGGCTTTTGCGCGTTTCAACAATTTTTAAGTCACGTATTTTTTGCTCTTCATTCGGAAGTACGTTTTACAAACTGCGGACTTTCACAAAAAGATGAATCCATAATGGTTAGCATCCATATTTTCTATTTTGAAAAAATATAGTATAGTCTACGTTAAAAACTTCACAGTTTTTTTCAAGACAATAACCTTGATGTAGTCAGTTTAGAATAATCTGATCGATGTAAGTCAATTGTTATACGTTTATCAAGATAAAGTTTTGAATATTTACTATGAACTACTTGTTAATAAAGTAGCTTGATTGATTGATTGATTGATTAGTTTTTATTTGGGACCGTGGGGTACAACCCCATTTGGCCCCGTAGCTTAGGGGATCAAAACGTATTACTTTTGTTAATAAAGCATTTGAAAGATAAAACTGGCGGGAAAAATAAAAGAATCCATGAAATTTACTATTACGGTATAAATCGATATATATTTATCAACGCAGCTATCGTTTATTGAGGAAAGTTCTGCACTCTCTGATCGTTTCGCAGCATATTTAATGTCGTAAAAGCGCATTCAAATTCCGCGTCACGATCCTGGAGGGGTACATATAAGACGAACGCTTACCAGCTGACTGTTCGAACCACCACATCCTGGAGAGGAGCTTACACGCCTCCAGTCGCTTTAAGTACATGTATAACATATATAACTGGATCCGCGTGCAACGAGGGTGGCACGGCTGTAAGTGAGTAGTATACCTTCTGACACATGTGCACTTTTCACGTACACATCAGCGTATCGCTCTAGCGCGGTGGCACCTCTGCAGCGGCAGCGGGAAAACCACTTGGGCGCACGGCTGCGAGCTATATATTATGAGTGTGTCTATATGGCCCGTATGCCACGGGGTAAATCCCCAGACCATTTTCTTGAAATTACGAGAAGACGACGCCGCATTTGCGGCTAGAGTGCAAAAAGCCTTGTTAGGGGATGCCTCATAGGAGCGCAGATATTAATGTTTTTCCCTATCAAATTATTTATTATCTTTGATAAAGGATTGATTCATTTTTTCACGTAAAAAGCTAACATTTAAATTATGCATTTGAAAATCCTGTTTAGCCAAAATACTCAATTGAAGTATTTTTTCAGAGACTGAGCAAGGAAAAAATCTGACAAATAACAAGAAAAATTCAACTAAAACTATCGAGAGTTCAAGGAATAAAAACAATCAAAGAGGTAAAAACATGAATATTAAGCAGAAAATAATCAAATTTTTTAATTACTAACGCTTGATTAAATTATTTTAGCATTCATCGATAATTGCCAGAATAGCTGAGGACGGTATACGGGAGTTTTACCGATACTGCGGCGCTGCTGCGCCCCTTGATGCAGCATCAACAGGCAAGAGGTCGTTTACCGAGGGTAGACGACCTTTACCCTCTGACAACCTCGAGTACAAGAGGTAAACTCGAGCAAAGTTCAAATCGATACAGGAGGGTCAGCAAACATCGGTCGGTAATGCAGCAGGGGTGAAACAGAACCAGAATTATCATCCCTTGAGAGGAGGAGGCTGTGTGTAGGTAAAGAAGAATTTATCTGTAGGAGGGTGAAACGTGTGCACGAAAGACAATATCATATTGAATGAATCTTTCGTTTTGAGCCTTATTTACATATAAATATTAAGTTAATTGCCACAAGCTATTTTTTTTATCATTGACGGATTTTAAAATATCAAATGGAAAGAAATCAGTAATGGTAAATAAGAAAATAATACATGAAAAATTATTTGTTATCAAATTATCTATTAAAAAATTAACAAAGTTTGATGATATAATAAGCTAGAAAACGTGCCAAATTCTGATTATTGTGGGTGTAACGACGAAGTTTGGTCTGTGCGATCGGCCAGGCGCATAAATTTAAACGATATTATGTACTCTAACACGGCGTAGATCGAAAACAAAAAAAAATCGATGTACTGAGAGTTGTAAAAGAGAGAGAGAGAGAGAGAGAGAGAGAGAGAGAGAGAGAGAGAGAGAGAGAGAGAGAGAGAAGGTAATATGAGCGAGTGCAGACATGCATCTCACACAAACTGCACAGATCCTCATACACGAGCGCGCATATAGTCGTATCGCAGAGTTGAACAGCCTCAATAGCGTCTCTGTCTACATAGCGAGTGTTGCGGCTAACGTTTGTCGAGAGCAGAGAGCTGTGTGCAGACGCGCGCGTGTATGTGAGCAGCGGCAGGATGATCTCTGAACGCGCTCCAAATTACGAGTGAGGAGGGGTGCAGGCGGTGGCAGGGGGGCTGCTGCTCTCGCTAGCTGCCTCCCTCTGCCTCTCTCTCTCTCTCACTCGCTCGCTCGCGCTTTCGTATGGGCTAACGTCGGTCTCGCAGGTCTACGCGTGTGCAGGACACTATACCCGAAATTGCTCGTGCACGATGATCGACGACACGCGAATTAGCATCGTAATCACATTGGTACGGGCGCGTGGCCGCGCGAGAGACAGCCTGCTCGAATTAGTACAACGCGATTGTACCCTCTGAAAGCGTCCATATAAAGGCGTACACAGAGTGAGAGTAGTAGACCAACAAATGCACGCGTGCACACTCACGCGGACGAATAATACTGGCTTGCGAATATATACATTTATATATACGCGCATAGAGCAATACGAATACTCGACAGTTCTGCACGCTACGTATAGTTCTAATTCTATAAATTTACAGTAGTGATTCGATTAAGATACATTCAGGGCGTGTATGCGAAATCAATTAACGTCGGATACGTTTGAGGATAAAAGCCGAGTAAGCCAAGAGCCACGCATTAACGTGTCTCTGCAAGTGTATGTGTGCAATGTGTACATAAAAAGGATTGTCATTCCACGATATGTGCTTTCCAATGCTTTCGCTCGCGCCAAAAAATAAATATTTTCCTCCATTTTCCATGTACAAATTCTACGCGGACTCGTGGCTCTCCCGCGAAATCCATTTTTGGTTCGTTCGCGGTTTACGTGTTTCAATATTGTAATTTATTCAGGCAGTACTAATTAGCAGATAGAAATATTCCATAGCTGGAGTATCAAAGAAAATAGGCAAAAAAAAGGGAAAAAATTTTAACTTTGAAGTTTGACTCGGCAAATTAGTTTCAAAAAAGTGCAGCAGCTGAATGCACGGCTGTTTTCATTGAGTGCGGAAATGTAATTTTTCATGCAAAATAGAAAATGACTTTTAATTAAAAATTAAAACGTAGATATCTAGCTCGTTTCTACAAATGCGTAATACGTTTCCGTCTAATTTCCACGACATAACATCGCACTACATCAAGGCTCAAGTGATACTTGAGCTCAAATCATCCTATTAACGTATATAGTTGCATTACTAAAACGAGAAGATTGCAATTTCCAACAGATATTTTGTGAGATGTAACATAAAGAAACAGGATGAAATTAAATTGCTAACAATCAGATTATACGAAAAAAAAAATACATTTCTCGAAATGTCTATGCTAAAAATTGTTAAGGCCTTATGTATAAATTATATTGTATTTTAGTATGTTTCAATCTCAATTGTTTTTAGTAAATTTGATTCTCTTTTTCTATTGAATAACTGTCAGAAATAATGGATTTTTATTTCTATAAAATACCACAAAAAGTTTCTTTGCAAAAATATCTTAATATATCTTACTATATAAAGACTGCTATGAATTTTTAGTCATGAACATAATAAATAAAATTAAAATTATTATGCTAATGGTGATAAAAAAGCTTACATACCTGTAAGAAAAGTTTTTTATTGCTTTATTGATATGTTCTGCTCCTGAAAAAAATAAGCCAATTCATGAATATGCAAAGATAAATTTTAAACAGGTTCATTTACTTATTTATAAAAATAAGTAAATAAAATAAAACTATAAATAAAAGTAACTAGCATCAAATTTTAATTAGTACGCTAATTTATTTCTTTTCTGTTCCAGATGCATCAATTTATAAGGAATAAGCTTGTATGTGTTCTGAATGTTATAGAGCTAGCAAGAATGGAATGTAATGGATAACAACATTAGTAAACAATAATTTAAACAACACTTATTAAAAATTGCAATGTCTTTTAACTTAAAATCAATCACAGTTTTTAATGAATACCTCATTTGTAAAAAACAATTTGATCAAAATCTTTATTTTTTCTACAAATATTTTTAAAAATCTACAATTTTTATTAGTAGATTCAATTACTAGATAATTCTATGATTTTTGGGCAAAGATTATTGTAATGCTAAAAAAAGTTCAAATATACTTAGCGTTCACTTAGTATGTAAATAATTAAGCAAGTGTTTTGTACATAGAAATGCAAGTTTTAAATTATATCTTAAACTGCGACAACTATTTTACTCTCAAAATTATCAATGTCACATAGAATCACCATAACAATTCTGCTTTTCTTTCTTGTTGATTAAGAGAATGTATTGTACATATTGATATAGTTAAATGATCAACTTATGCGTAGAATTGGTTATTTCAATTATATTGAGCTGTTAATATATTCATCGACAAAGATATATGGTAGCAAAATCATCTTTAACACAAATTATCTTGTAATAGTAAATATACTTATAAAATTAAATTTTGATCAGCTAAATTCGCTAATGTATTAAATTTTCAGTTTTTGCAGCCATGATGTAAAAAACTAATTTGTCAAGCTTGTAAATTGTGATGAATCAAGTTTTTTTTAATCAATGAAGAAATAGAAATACTTTGAATACATCAGACATTAATTTTTTTATAATATTGTCAATATACAAATAGTTTATTGAAACTGTAAACTTAATTATTATGCATTGATAATCAATTGGGCAGAGATAAATTTTTAATTTTACATTGCTACCTAATATAGATAATTACTACAGTTCAAACTTTAAGTGAAATTTTTGTTAAATATTGTTAAAAAAATTTATCCAATAATGCTATGTTATTGGGTTCATTGACCTGAAGCTAAACTAAAATTTATTAGTTTAGTATTGAAGGAGTAGAATTTGTTAAAAATAGCACAGTAAAAAATAATCATTACAATTTGAAGCCTTTTCCATAATCTCTATTATATCAAGAAAGATCTGTCAAACCACCATACTTTTTCTTGATGAATCTACATCCTCATAACATGCATTAAAAGTTGTGGATTTGTTAAATCGGAATTTATAGCATTTGAAGATTAGAGAAACAAAGCTTTTGAAAGTAAGAAAATCCTTACAACCGGATTCAGTTATAAAGGACATTTTGAAGGTTATACAGGCTGAGCATACAGGACACGGTGCTACGGAAAGACGTACAGATTTACACCACAAAAGAGCTACGACGAAATGAAGAGAGGAAAAGCATGGAAGAAAACGACTACATTACTAGACGAGGAAAACGACGTCGTCGACGATCTCCTCTGATGGTCGTCGTACGCGACGCTTTTCGATCGCAAGCACTCTGTCACATAGTAGTAGGCAGTATATAGCATGGATACAAAGTATAGACCTCCCGTATACGTTTCGTACGTATATACACACATAGAGCATGAGGAGAGGAGTACAACACGCTATCAGCAGCGAAAAACGTAACCATAGCAACCTGCTCTCTATCTCCTTCTCGCTCGCACGTTCCGAGTCAAAAGATACGGCGACGAGGCAGAGATTTTTTAATTTACAGGCCAATATTAACAGGTAAACTAGCGATACGCTCATACACACATACACATTCGCATTATGTGTACGGCGAGCGTACACAAACAAAACCATCGCTCGACACTCCTATAATTGTGTTGCCGCTAGCTCCAAAACAATCGACAATCGAACACTCACTTTGCGAATTCGTCTCGAAGGTGGGCTTGCAGCAGTTTACATGGGCTCTGTGTACGCACAATCGCAGCAGTCATCTCTCTCTCTCTCCGTCTCGCGTGTTATATGTGTCAAGTCGCGAAAGCGGCGTGGTGCAAAAAATTCACCGACGATCGATCATCTCGATCTTCAAACTATTCGCTCGTCGCTGAGATTCATGCACAAAAAAAAACTTGCCACTGCACACGAGACACTCGACGAACGTCGCTTCTCACTGTTAAACGTCAGCCCAGTCGGCGCACACTTATTGCACGGGTATTATTATTGTATACAAGAGCGATATAGCGGCTATACGTCGTCGAGGATCAACACTGAGCGGCCATGTTGCAGCTGAGCCGCCGTGCGCGATGCTGCTGCCAGCCTATGTGACACATACACGCACGAGCACACATACAGTAAACACACACCGAGAAGCGAGAACTGTATATGGAGTTTGCACACCACGGAGTAAGGACATGTAGTATAGGCAGTGGCAATGCTATACAGTCTGTGCGTATATCTCGGCCTTTGACTGCGGGGGCGTTCTTATGTGTACAGCTAGATTCAGCAGCGTATACACACACATACAAAAACGTCGATCTCCGCGCGCGAGCGAGAGAGAGAAAATACCAAACTGTACAGTTATATATATACATATTGGTGAAAGACCGGCTCTCTCGCTCGAGTCTCTCGAGACTCTCGAGAGGCAGCTCGGAGCGCGCGCGATTAGTCGCGAGCAGTCGGTAACTTGGCGCTGGTAAGGTAGGATTGCGCGCTCGAACGTCGCAGTTATATTAGGCCGCATACCAGTCGAGATGGCGAAAGTTGCACCGATACGTCGGTTGGCCTGTTGTAAGTGATCGAAAATGCCTTAATTTTGGACCGTCAAGATATAAAGTTGAAGCCGTGGACCGATAACCCGAGGAAGTGCAGTGAGTAGCTAACCTGTGAACGAAGCTCGATGCGGATCACTTTTCAAGATATTCGATCTTGAAACCGCTTCCATCAGAAAAGTACGTTACTAATAATAACGCTATCCATCAGAAAAGTACGTTACTAATAATAACGTTGCATTGTGTACGGCGGAAACGTTTACATTTTAATCGCGACTAAAATGTACAAATGGTATTTTGAGAATTCGCGGCAAACCAGATGTACGTTTTGAAACGCGTTCCAAAAATACGGTTATAACCCGATACATGATCGATCATTCTCGGCTATATATATAATACGTTAGTTCGATTTAATTAAAATTCTAATCACTCGTAGTCAAACGTCGTCGCGCGAATCGCTTGAATTCTTAACTTGGCTTCTACATAATTAACCGAATTCGACTTGAACGGTGCTTTTTCCAGAACACATACCTATACGTCGTGTATGCTGTACATCGTCTACTCGACACTCGAACTCTGCAGCAGATTCGCGCACTCGAAGACGCGTCGTCGAGCTGCCATTCACGCCTACGATAAAGTAAGTTGCACTGCACAATGCCACATTTCCAATTCGTCTGTTCAAACAAAGTCGACTGTATGTTTCGCCGGAATGACCGTTGCTCGCTCGAGTCAGTTTTTTTTTTTACTCTTTTTTTGCGGAGCAAAATGTGCTTCTTCCTGAAATTGGCAATGGCCAGTACATCGTATATAGCAGCGTTACTCGCTGAAATCGCTCACACGCGTATTTTCGTCTATCCTATTGATTTTTGGCCGCGCGTGCACCCTCGTACGTATATAAATACCAATATATGACCTGTATTTCGATTGGGTACGTTTGTCCGTGTTTCTCTCTCCCTTACACACGTAAACAAGGCATAGCTGCACAGAGAGCAGTGCGTGGCAGAGAGATATCAAAGTTCTATAGTACAAGGTATAGGGGTAAAATAGCTGGTTTCCGAAAACCATTAGGAAATTTTTTATTATTTTTGCTTCTCGTGGCTTTCTTATTTACTTTTAATACGTGAAAAATATAACATTCGATAGGAAAAACGATAAACTGATTCGCTATTTTCGGACGTTGATGCTTTACCGTGTGATTTCCATGTATTGATTTTAAATTTGGTGTGAGGTCGTTAGATCCTTCCATACTCAACCGTATTAGCTACTTTTGCAAATCGAATTTTGAAAAAAGGACAAATTGCGTAATAAGTTGCCGTTGCAGCGATCGAACTGTCCGATAACTGGAATTCAGAATTTAAACTCTCGTTTAATTCCCGGAAACACTACATGCCATTGAACTATATTTTTTACTTATTAATAAACATTAACGTTCGAAAATTAATTTTCTCGAAAAGTTCGTAATACATACGTTTATGACTAGATACTAATTTGTGTTTTTTTTTCAAATCGATCGATAAGAAGTAGTTTTTATCATTAACATTAAACGTTGTGTTATTAATAACATGGCTTAACTCGCAGTGTCCTAAAACTAGCTGCGATGCTGCGGATCTGGCTATTTTCGCCTGTATTCAGTCAATAGGCGTGCGGTCAAAGATGAGTTATCGTCCTGTCGTGGGATTAAGTAAGCCGGGGCGCCAATGTAGTCGAGGGGATGATGGAGTATTGCTTATAATGAGTGGACACGGGTGGCGGCGCAACACGTACACGCCTTGTAACAGTTAATTGTTTTATTTTCAACGCGGCTACGTAATATACGGACCGTGCAGTTTTCGGACCTATATAGTTGTATAAAATTTTAACGTCGTCCTCCCCACCCGACTAATCGCCGATAAAGCCACTGTTATCCCAAAGCCGTAAGTATTAACTAGCTCGACAACGTTCATAGTGCCGCAGCAGCTTACGGATCGTGTCATCGACGTCTTACACGCGCTGCATATAACTATACACATACACACACACAGCACAGACTCGAGCGTGCTACGAATGCATGTATTTATGTTCGTTAACTGCCACACACTAGGCCACGCTATATAGAACTTTTCAAATTAAGAATATATCGACTTGACCCGCAAATCTTATTTAATATGTAAATTTATTTCCTTCTCGCTCGTTTCTTGCCCACTAACATAAATACGTATAACGTGCTACACTTTGCTCACACCGAGTGCCGAGTAGTGCCCCTGCGCCGCTACCCTACCCTACTCCACTAGTAGTATCAAGTGTGCACGTGCGTGCGTGTGTGTGTGTGTGTGTGTGTGTGCGTGCACAATATAGGTAGTAGCAACTGTGCTACGAGTTAGCGAGTCAAAACGTGACTTTGCATGCGGCTCTCCATGAGCATTGCACGTTATAATAATCACCCTATTCGCGGAGTGAAATCGAGAATACATGCATTACGCTAATACGCCTAGACTGCGCGCGGATACTTTTATAATGCCAGCTCGGTATATATAGGTACTGTATGTATAGCCGCGGTCGTCGGTCGCAGAGCTGCGTGTATTATGCTTGTTTCAAGCCACTCATTAAGATCTCTGCCCGAGCACTGATACTGTGTGCGCACTGACTTACATATGCACACACACCATTTACCCCTCTGCGAGAAATGACAGTTTATTAAAATTACAGATTGCTCGATACTGTGTGCGACTATTTTTTTTTCTTTCCATGGCACACGCACGCGCATATTATAACTCTTTCGTGCGATTGTGTGTGCCGTGTATGTAGGTACGTTTGTGCCCTCACCCCGACTTATTCCGGGAAAATTGTCCGCGTTTATATGTATCGCCTAGTTGTCGCGTATTTGCCTTTGTCGGATTTGCTTATACATAGACTATGTACACACAAACGGAGTCATGTAAATGTAACACATTCGCATCACGTTTGCAATTGTAATATAGCCTCGCTTGCTTGTTAGCGTACCAATTACTGCAGATTGATTATATAGAATATTAAATGACCCAGCCTGCAGGCCTCGCGGCTCTCTCTCTCTCTCTCTCTCTCTCTCTCTCTCTGTACAGGGCAGCGCGTATATGTTATTATATGCATGTAGGTAAGCTCAAAGAGGGGAAGATCGAGCCCGCTGCCACTGTGACAAAATGAAACGAGCCGGCGAGGCCTCTTAATCAAGCTTCCTCTACCTCTCGACCTTTTAACTTTCCGAAATTAACAGTCTCGAAGGTATGTGTACGCATATCTGAGCTAAAAGCGTAGCGCGCGGCGCGTGCATACCGTATAATGCGCGCACTTAGTTCTTGCCGCCCCGCTCGGCGAGAAGCGTAATCGCGATGTTCTTTAAGTTTCGTGGCTATTATCTGCACTCACACGTACACCCCCGTCTCCCCTCCGCACACACACACACACATTACTCACGCATAACTATATATACGAGCGCATTACCGCACACGAGTAGTACTTGTCTAGTGCAGCCGTCTTCGCTCTCTCAGCTTGGCAGCGCATATAGGCTAGCTCCGCTACCTACATATATATAATAGCCAGCAAAGTCCGCATGAAATTGCTTCTTAATGCGCAAAATCTTGCCCGAGATACTTGGCTCCGAACTAATAATATCCTATTAGCTCGAGGGACCGACTGGTGAGCCTCTATAGTAGAAAAAGAAATATGCTATCTTTCGAGCGCACAGATTTCAGTTCAATGGGGAACTTTCCAATTTTTCTAGCCTAGCCAGGCCGAAATGATTAAAATCATTTTGAACTAGATAAACTTACGCGCTCGATTTCATGTACGTTTATGCTATAGCCTAGCTCGAAATCAAGTTTCCAATTAAGCAACTTTAATTTATCATTCATTCCTGTTTCAACTATTTTTTTCCTTATTTTTTTGAGCGTATAAAAGCAATTTATGATTTTTCCAAATGTTGATTTATTTACCACGCATCGACTGTATTGTCTATCAATTACTTTTGGCATCATTTTTCCCCCTTTAAAGAGGAATAATTTATTAACATTGAAAATTCTGAAGGCAAATTCAATTTTGTACTCTTTATAAGTCGATACCGTTCAATAATTTAAGAATTCGATACTCGGACCCATCCAATGTTTTCAATCCAAGTTTATCCTTGCTATTTGTTGCTTTACTTTAATGCAAAGTTAAACAGCGGCAGTGAATATTCTGTTACACAACAGAAATACGAGTTAGTTGAATTTCTCGGACAAACTTTGCGCAGAGGCGTTAATTCTCAATCGTGCAATTGTTTTGTTTACTCGGCGCGATTTTGCCTACGAGCAAGTTTTGTTAATTTATAAAATTCAAAAGTTTCATGAAGCTTTGATTCCATTTTTTTTTCTTTCTCTTTATCAGATCCCATGGTAAACGCGTTGAATAAAAAGTTATTATACTCTTACACAAACACCATCGCGCCGATCCGCGCGCCCGGAGAGTCGAAAGCGGCGAATCTTAGTAAACGACCACGGGCTTGCGAGATTTTCATTTGTCCCGTGGGAAATCAAACTTGTTTCTATCGTTCGCTTCTTTTTGGCCTTGCGCATTCGTCAATTTCGTTTTTCGTCCTCCCCTCCTTACCCATATTCTATACCGACAAGCGCAAAAGTCAATCGTATACTTATACACACAGTCACGATTCGCAGTAAGACCAACATGAGATTTTATGACTCCAGGGTAGAGAAAGAGAGAGAGAGAAAAAGAAAGAGAGATCAACTTTTTTCTCTTTGTTAATACTAGCAAGATTGAAAATGTACATTATAATATTTTTTACCAACGTTATTTATTGCGGACTTTTCTTTTCTTTGTTGAAACTACCCGAACGATCGGGTTCATTTTCTTCCGATTAATGTAATGAAGCTGCAAGTGGAGAAAGCCATTCTTCGACCCCTCGCAAATACCTGGCAGACGATAAGAATTTACCGACAAAATGGTACATAGGAAGAAAAGGTCATCGGTTTTATGGCGCGAGTTGGTGTCACGTATAGATACTTCCGACCAAGCCTTATCTCTACCGGCAGATGGACCATGGGCTACGCAGTAAGCTACGAGTGCGTTCGCATTTTCGCAATCATACGTCTGGAAAGGAAATTCCGCGCATATATGTAAACTTGGTTTTGCTCACTATGTACTCGCGCGTGCATTTACGAATGTCAAGAAAAGCAATTCAAGTTTCGCAAAGACCAATGCAGCTCGGGCGCAGTAATTTACCCCCGGGCTCTGCTCGTGTATACTCTCTCGGGTAATTCTCGAAATCGAAGAATTCTAATTGTTTTAGTTTTTGCTCGGAGAAAATTTCTGGAAAATTTACGGCTCTCTCGAGCCTTACGGGCGCGCTGCTGCTTGCGTATCCGCTTTTAAAAACGTGCAAGATTTGCAATGATAATTTAATTTCGGTCTTTTGAAAATTAGGTGTCATTTTCCGCGGAAAAAATAAAGAGAAGCTTCTATCCTCGACTTCTATCTCGAGTGTGTGTCTGTGTGCGTGGCGGGCGTGTGTGAAAAGGAACACCGCAAAGGAGCTGTGCCGTACGACCTACTCTCGAGAGCTTCGGGGAGCGGCACAGTGTGCGCGCTGCTGGTAAAGAGCTAAAGCAGAAGTAGCAGGTAATTCGCCAGATTAATTACCACCGCCACCAGCGCTAGCGGCTTCTATACACATATTATGCTCTTTTTGAAAAAGGAAACACAAAGACTCGACGCGCGCTCGCGAGTGTGAATGTTTGAGAGAAGGTTTTGGCAGATGCAATATCCCAGCAGTACGAGAGGCAGATAGAGAATGCACCTCATATGCAATGCGTACGTATTATAAGTACGTGCTCGTCCGTGTATGTATGTGCGTGCGCAACGTACATAATTTATATTTTTCGGCATCCAAATTATCCGAATTCCTTCTGAATGCTTCATATATATTTGAGTGCTCCTCGAATTAATGACTACTTGAATTTTTCAACCAACCCTGAGGAGTACAAATCCCTCTTCAAATCCACAAAAAGTACACGCTTCAGGCTCGATTGACTATTTTTCCAAGAATGTATTTAAAATTTTTTCATTTCACAGTTCCAAATAAATATACCGATGATTTCCTGCTATCAAATTAGCAAGTTGTCTCTAAAATCATTCTAGCCAAAATACTTCAATCAAATTTCTTAAGATATTTTTTAAAATACTAGATGTTTCAAACAAGCTTCGCGTGCGTCAATTTTTTCATTCGTGTTTCGAGGCTACTTAAGTACTGTCTGTTATAGTTAGTAGCGCAGGGGCTCGTATCGAGTCGGCTCACGTCGGGCGTCGTCGTCAGTTTCAGTCAATCAGAGGTAGTTTTACGCGGCCTCACTTTCGGCTGTTCTCTTTTTTATGAGTAAAAAAAATAAATAAAATAAAAAATAAATAATAAATAATAAATAATAATAATAAATGTAAAAAAAAATAATAATAATAAAATAAATAATAAATAAAAATAAATAGAGAGATAGAGAGAGAGAAGAGAGAAGATAGAAGATAGAAAAGAAGATATCTCACAGTTTCGATCACGTGTTTTTGAGTTCTCTTCATAAATCGAACAGTGCATGTGCTGAGTCAGTCCTATTTGAGAGACCAACGCATAAGCATCAGAAGAAGCTGACTGAATTGACTGCTTTGAATGAATTTTTTTTAAAAATATCTCATAATTTCGATCACATGTTTTTGAGTTCTCTTCATAAATCGAACAGTACATATGCAGAGTCAATACAAGTTAAGACACCAACGCATAAGCATTAGAGAAAGCTGTCTGCATCGACGGCTTCGTGTGATTCTAGTGAAAAAAAATCTCTCGTAATTTCGACCACTTCTTTTTGAGTTCAATTACGTCAGCGTTTCGCTGGGCCTTGCTATCTTCTTCAGAACAGTTGTACGTAGTGATCGTATCGACAACGTGTCAACGATATCAATTATTTCAATTTGGTTTTCAGTAGCTCCTATTACTTATTGATTTACAATTAGAATTTTTTTTGATTTTTTCATTTTATGCAAGTAATAATAATAGTAATTTTTCTATAAAACATAAACTCATCATTTATAAGTAGATACTTTGAAAACAGTCCAACATCTGTTGAAAGCTCAATCATATAAATACTTATACACGCATATCATGTATAGTTAAATCTCAGCTAGTCCACTTGCTAAGCTCTTTATTAAGGCTTGGTATTATGAGTACGTGACTGAACTGAGAGTTAAGTCGATGAGAATGAATTAAAAATATGAAACATTGAATTTTAAAACTATAATAGCAGATTTGTACATTGAAACGTAAAATAATAGTAATGAAACACGTGAGATTATCTCGTACGTATGTTTATCGCCTGAAGTTGAGCTTTAACGTTTGTATCTCATTGAAATCCAAAACAAGAGTGGACTTATATGAATATGTGCAATAAAGGTGGCCAAGTAGAGCTTGACTCCACTAGCGATGAACTTTATGCAAAAACGTTGCGTACTTCTACTATACATGATATTTACTTTTTTTGGCCAAAGTAATATTATGTTCGTAATGTGTGCTCTCCAATGATTTAAATTCTATATTTTAAAAGGAATGCTTATTTTTACAGTTTAATATTTTCGACAGTGAAAAGCAAAAAAATTTATAATAAGAAGGGGAACAGTAAGCTATAAAGCATTAAATTTTGGACGATATTTCAGTTATGATAATGTTATAATTATCAAGAGCATTTTAAATAACTTGGAATGATAATTTATCTATTTAAAACAATTTAGACCAGTTTTTAACGCCTTTAATATGAAAATACTAGCTTAAGACTCCCTCAGTAATATTGCGAATACCTTCATTTTAATATGTAAATTTGCAAATAGCAAAGTAAAAATAATCGAACCAGTCAAAGCATGGTTTTTAAAAAAATTGATAATTGTACAGCAAGTACAAGTACTAACGATATACTAACGACATAAAATAAAAATTATCAAATTCAATTCTACTGCGGTTTTACATTTCGAATGTAGAAAATTAAAAATATCTATGGAATATGTGTCAATTGTAATTCACGTAAAATTTTTAGTCAAAAAATTATGAGTAATAAACGTGAAACATTTTATGGCTATAATATATTGGAAAAAATGTTACACGTTCGGATATGTATTCAATTCAAATGGTCTTTTTGTGCCTAATAAACTTATTCTTTGGTCAAAAATAGCTTTGGCAAAAAAATAAATCAGGCTCCATACTGAATATTCCGCCATTCATGAAGTGTATATAACTTTGTGAACCAGAGCAAAAATCTAGCTTAGACTCGTAGATTTGGGTTATAAAACAAAATAACTCAAAGTTCATGACTGGAATTTTGCATTTTATTAACGAGGTTTGGCTTTCTGTGTAATCCAGTGTTTATTTTTTTTTTATTTACATTTTTACAGATCTGATTTGAAGTCTCTCAAGTCCAATTCGTTGCTGTTTTTGATGAATCGTAATTTTTTTCAGTTTAAATTTTTGTAGTTGTTTTAGATTTTTGCGAACTATAAAATAAATGTATGATACACTCAAATCGTCAATTTTTTTAGGCGCTTAATTGTACTTGAAGAGTTTAAGAGCAAATTAGATGGTGCTTTGATCAAGTGATGATTGTAGATACACATTCGACAATCCCTTGCTTATGTACAATTTTCGAGCGAAAATTGGTCGAGAATACAATCAGACTTGAATACAACTAAGTGTGACTGTAGAGAAAGAGGGAGAGAGAGAGAGAGATGGAGGGAGGCGAGCTAGCAAATAAGGCAACGACAGACTGCAGTGCGAGAGTAAATAGATTTCATGTGGCAGAGCGCGTATTCTATTCGGCGATTCAGCTGCTTGCCTTTGAAACCATCATCCAATTTTCGACTCTCTTGGGCAGAAGGAAGTCGTCGTCGAAACGCTTCGAGCGTCGAGCGAGCGTATAAGGGAAATAGAGAAATAAAAAAGGCGTGTGAACTATTTGAAAATTGGCCAGAGGCTGCAGCAGAAGCATTCATGTGCTTTTCGCTAAAAACTTTTTTCCACTCGACTTCGATTGCAGATAGAATAAGGGACGAGAAGAACGAGAAGAAGAGAGAGAGAGGGAGCGAAAAAAGGGGGGACGTGAAAAAGTTTATCGGAAAACTCGATGAAAAATTTATCGAACGTTCCTGTACTGTTTTTGCATTGTCGTCCATTTCGTTCGAGATAATCGAAGCTTTCCCGACGAATCAATTCGATTACTTCGTAATTTTAATACAACGCTTGAATGGCGTGTGAGTATTTCTTGTCTGTTTAGTTATTCATGCACGTCAATTTGACGCAGTCCGTCATGATTAAATAATTCATGAACGTCGTGTTTAACGCCAACGAGCCTCGACCCAAACTTTATTTCACGTTAAAGTTGTTACACCGGCGCGCACACTTTGGCTAAGCGGTATTAGACCGCGGCATACACGAATGTGCAGCGAAAAAAAAATATGAGTGACGTGTATGAAAAAAAAGAGGGAGCGAGGGAGAGAGTAGACAAAAGCCAGCTGAGAAAAAAATTGAAATTTAATAATTTCCAGCAAACTTCGGGATATGTACGGAGGGGAGATGAAAATTTAGTGACGATGGAATTTGCTTACGTGATTCAATATCGGCACGCGAAGGTTATTGGTTTTTCATCTTGTTTTGAGCGCGTTATGCGCGCGTGTTCGTGTACACTCGTACTGCTCATAAAAATATCCATTGTTTGGCGCGAGTACGAGGGGGGTATTCCCTTAACGGTTTCGAGTTGTAGTACTTGCGAGCGCACTCTTTACATGCAGAAGCAAAAAAAAAGGTTAAAAGAAGGAAAAGATAGAAGAGAACTTGCGAGCGTTAAAAGTGTGCTAAAGTGAAAGTGATTCAAAGAAGAAAAACAGAAGAGCGAGAGGGCTGTCAGCGGGCGAGTTGAAAAGAAAACGGAAGCGAGACGGGGGAAAAATTACGGAAGGAAGTGGCACGAGATGAGAACCTTTTTTTTAAAGACGCGTTGGATATAAAATATCAGATTTCATCTTTATACCTTCCCTCGTTGTTGTGTTGCTGTCTCCGCTTACTTCGGGAAAGTATGCGTTTTACGTCTGCAAAAAGTAAGAGCAATTGTCGATTGTTTTCGACTTGCTATAGTCGCGTGTGCTTTTTGAGATATTTATGCGAGAATCATTGTGAATGAGGTCAAAGCTGACAAGAAATTATTCAATGATAAGCTTCTTTGTACGAAAATACAAACCATTGCCCTTTTGTCGAGTTCCCAGAAACAATATACAGTAGCGCCTTGAGTGCAAATTGTAATGTAAGAAACGAAATGCAGATGACTAGGTATCATCGCCTGACTTGAAGCTCACGTATACATCATCTCTGAAAAGGGAGTATACTAACATCGTTGAAGGGAGAAATGTAAGTTCTTGATTATTTTTTTTTATTCGTTGTTTGTTTTTTTTTCGTCGACTCGCTTCACAATTGTTTTGTTTCTCTTTCATTCAACAAGCTGCCTACTGTCGAATTGCTTTTTATGTTATTTTTCAAAATGAGGGTAAAATATTCTACCCTCACGAAGCTTAGTTTCATTAACGCGTATAAATGAATTACGATGCTTCATTGTATTATTTATTCCCTTGAGCAGTATATAGCACGAATCAAGACAAATTTGATGGATGTCTTGTAAATTATTCACGTGCGTTAAATATCGATTCACAATGTTGATTTAAGCAATGAGTTGTTCTATTATTTTTTTTCCGTGCGCTCCATGTGTGCAGGTTTCGCTATTCATAAGAGGTAATAGCAAGATTTATGCTTTGACTGGCACATTCAACTTTTGCGCGTAGAAACTCGCGCCACAAATCATCGAGTCTTATCTACACGTTTGTACTTTTTTTGTTATTGTTGTATGTGTGTGGCGCGCGTACACACACACAATGAGCAATTGGCTCATGCAATTTTTCTTTTTAACGTATTTTTTCCGTGTAACGATGACCTATAGAGGTTGCACTGTAATATCCTCTCAACGCGTATGAATCGTCTTGCCGCAAAGAGCAAAAGTATAAATAAAATTTTCGAATTTTCTGCTTAAGCAAAGAGCTGTTTCAACAGTCATAAAATATCACCTTGGATACGTTCAAGCAAGCAGAAAATGACCACGTGTGAGTGAGCAATGCGTATTGGAACTATCCATAACTTTACATAGCCAATACGCGCAGAGAATATAAATAGAAAGTGGCCTCTAATAATCATGACACACACGTGCGCTATGTTTTGCATATTACATTCATGCACTATATATTATTTTCATGCGTGAATCGTTGTTCGTTCATGCGAATAAATTTTGTCCAATAGTTTTTCAGGGTGAACATTACGTGTGATCGTGAGAGCTTCGAGTGATGTAAACTGGCCAAATTAGTATATTATGATTATAGATTCCATGTTGCTATGGAGATAATATTTTTTTATTGTTCACGATTCAATATCTTTTCTGTATATTGAATGAGTTTATCCACTATAAAAATACGAAATAAATTGAGACCGGATAAAAATTTTAGACTGAAATCTGATAGATGAGTGATACTCGATTTCCTGTCGTTGTATAACTGACTCTGAAGTTTAATTAAGAATTTTGTTTTGTTAAACATATAAAAAAAGTATTTGAAATTATTTTGAATTTTTAAAGGATAAAAATTGATCTCTCTGCAATCTTATTGAACGTAAAAATAGATAATGATTGACCACGTTAAGAGTATTTTCATCTTCATAGCGAGATGAAAATCATAATTATAAAAGTAATTTAACAAAATGTTACCCATTAAGGTCAATTAAGGATTTAATCTTATAATAGCGCGATGTCTGAACGCAGTTACTTACATGAAACTTGATTGTTACGTCTGTTTTGAAATCTAAAACCACTTTGCAAATTTGTCTGCTCGTAAGCCAGAGAGAAAGACATTTATAAATAAGGTAATTCAACATACAAATCCTCTCGTCGTAAGATAAAATTATCTATAACTCTATCATTTTTGCGTACTCCATAGGTTTTACACGCTACTGTTAACATGTGGACAAATCGACTGAATACCTGATACTTGTTACATTCAAAATAAAAAATTTTCTTATTTGAACCTGCGCTATAATTTTGCGATTACTCATAATGTAAAATTTAAAAATATTACCTTAAAAATATAATGCATTTCAATGTTTTAATTTGCTAGTTCAATATAATTATTGACGTTTGTATTATCCAATCACTTAATGGTTCAATGTAATAACTAACACATTCATTACTTAACTAATTAAATATTCAAAAACCTTGATGGCTTCATTTTTTAAGTTTAATAACATTTGTCAAAGCTAACGTCAATTTAAATAAAATTAATGCGCAAGGGATTTTTCATATGAATAAATTCATTTTTGGAAATTGGCACAAAGGGCTGAAAAAAAGCAAAGAAATCGCTAAGGTGGATTCAAAGCTCTTCTTATTCTCACTGACTTCTTGAATTTGAATAATGGAGAAAAAGAGTTCTCTGCTAATTCTTTCTCAATAGCTCTTGAATTTTATAAGTCAAGGCTCGTCATTCCTCCTTTTTCCTTTTTGCATTTTTTTAAACTGTCAGTCTTTAAATTTGAAAACAGTTTTTCCTGCCATTTAAAACCCATCGCGTTTATTCATGTCTGGTGCCGTAATATAAAAGTCTTTGCATTGAGATTATGACTTTTTAATACTTTAATGGCTTTATTTTAATTTTCATACTTCATTTTTGACACTGCAATTAATTTTATTGATATCAAACATTGCAGCAGTCAATACTCTTGCCCTCACCTTTTTACCATGACAAATACCATTTGTCAATTTGGTTTATGAGTAATACTTATTCCTTGTTAGATTAGAGCTCAAGAAAACAGTGAATCGCTTATTTACGTAAAGAGCAGTAAGTCTCGCATCGATTGAGAAGCATCAGTCGTTCGTGTAAAAATAAAATTGAGTCTTTCATCAGTGAGGCACAGCTTGGCACATACTAGCAAGCAGTCAATCACATCCAAACATTTTCTTTTTGAAAAATACACACACCCAGAGCAGTCTCCTTATCCCCTGAGCTTCGTGCATGTGTGTATAGGTGTGTGTATGTGTGTGGAGATTCGAGCGAGCGTGAAAGTAGAGCACGACATGCCAACTGATTAGAGGCTGTTTGTGTGTTTTCAGTCTTCCTTCTCGACTGTTTGCTTAGAGCGGAGTAGCATAGCGGAACTGCAGGGCGAGGGGGTGGAAAGATCTTTGCACTCTAGCTTCGTATATATATAGCATATACATCACGGATCTAAATTATTCCAACTTTTTTTTTGGTGTGTGTGCCTTCAACTCCGCGCGTGGGCTTTTTCTGTTTCTTTTTTCGGCCAAAATACACTCTTATATCAGCTTCGCTATAGCATCGCATCGGGTCGGAGGCGAGACGTAATATACTGCAAGGCTTTGCGGCACAGAATTGCTCTGCTTTGTAAGGCTTGGAAGATACAAGTGGTGGGGGGGAGGGGGGGGAGGAAGATAGCTGGGAAAGGTGAAGTTGCGCCGGGCGGCTTGGGGAGCGCAGGGGTGGGTCAATCCATTGTAGGAAGTTGAGGAGACGCGAAAGTCAGCTAAAGAATTCGAACCTATTAATTACGGCGTTGAGGTCTCTCTACATCGAGAGCATCGCGCGCTGTTTGGAATTGTTTCGCGAAATCTTCTATCCCACTCTTCTCCCTCTCGCTCGATTTCTCTTGCTTTTATTTCGGTATGAAATATAAAAGTTTTAGCATGAATACGGGGTGACTATTTAAAAATGCTTGTGCGCTCTCGGCTCGAAAGAGCAAGACACCAGCCAGAGTAATTATCGGCAAAAGCTCGATCGATCCATCACGTTCGAAGAGAGAGATAGAAAGAACGAGAGAAAGCTTTAAAACCCGAAACTTCGGGACTGATTTTTCTTTTTTCATATTTAAAGAGCCTGCAATTTGTTTCGTCCTGGCTGATAGCCAGGAAAAAATTGATCAGATCGAGAATTTTGCAGCTGTCTTACTTATAACCGGGGTCAAGAAATAATAATCTCGTAATAACTCCATTTCCACTATAAACTTCATACTTTATCCATAAAGTGCGCACTACGCCGTGGGTTTGAGAATAAGTGCGGAGGACTCAAAGTTCGTTACACGTGATCGATCGAGCAATTACATTTTGATGAACTTAAAAATTTTAACCAACCTTAGCTTGCGCGAGCATGCAGCAGCAGCAGCCTGGCTCGGGAGCGGCAAATTAAATAATTACCGGGTCAAGAAACGAGCTGCGCAGACAGGAAAAAAGAGGGCAAATTTAAGGCAAAATTCGATAGGTAAATTCTCGAAAAAAACTGATTTTATTAAAAAGCCCGAGGGAGGAGCTGGCAAGCATTTTGAGAATGCGTGTCTGCCTTAAGTAGTCGATAACGAACGAGTTTTCACGCCATGTGCACGAGGTCATTAAAACGCTACAGCGTCGGGATAAATGCCGAAAGGAAAAATACAATACATCCTCGCGCTCTCGCATGTGCCGCGCTACGCTACACGCCTGCAAGTTTTCCCTCTCGCTCCGTGTACACACGTATACTCACGCGCGTAGCATGCATAGCAGAGGCGCGTCTGGCCGCGAAGCTTGTATACACTTTTGCTTAATTAAGATCTGTCTTTAACGAACTTGAGAATAACTGCGCAACGCTTGGGCTAGTTTGTAGCTCGAGCGGGAGCAGCAGCGCCAGCGTCGGAGGAGCTGCTGCTGCGCTTGCTTGTGCTAACTCAATGAAAATTATCGCTCCGGTTTGTAGAGAGGGAGAAAGAGGGAGAACGAGAGCGCACATTAAATATAGCCTTGAGAAAAACTACATACCTCGGGGAAGTTTATACGGCTATGAAAACTCTGTCTCGACAAGCAAGTTTTATTTATAATATCCCGCCGGAAAGTAGATTATTTACCATGCTACTCCCACACTGCGTACATAATATTATATTTTCCTTTAAGCATATATTAATGTGCTTTTTTTAATTTGTCACTAAAAAATTTAAATTTTATTGTGCGCCCCCGCGACCGAGAGCGCCAGAGATGGCCTCTCTCTGCTTCGCTTTGCTCGAGACTAACTGAGATAAAAAGACGACTTTTTCTCTCTTTTGGGATCATAAGCTTGTCTGTGCAGGGCACTGGGCTCGAGAGTACGGCTCGTGGAAAAAAAACTTTTAGCGCTGGTGTATGTGTGTGTGTGTCTGTACGGGTTAAACGAGCTCCGAAAAAGTCGCGTCGCGCTTTTGTATAATGAGTCCGTGCGCGGCCTGTATATGTGTACAATTATATTTTACGATTGCGCCTCGTAAGCGAGGTCGTTTATACGTAGCTCTCTCTCTCTGGACAAATTTTACGTGTTATAGTTTTCGGGATGCTCGGCTAACCATAGCACTTGAGACTCGTGTATATAAACGCTTGTTGCCGTTTTAACAAGTTTTTCTCCCAGTTTTTTCCCTTTTTCTTTTTCCTTTTTTTTTTTAATAAATCATGAGTCGTCGTCGCAGTCGACGTGCGTCAATTACGAACTTGTTGACTATGTTCGTTAATTAGTCGGCCGACCTTCTTCTCGGCAATATAATCGTAAGCCATTTGACTTGAATTATCGGTCGTTCATGCAGGGATGGGAAAACAAAATTACCGCCTCGACGTTAGCAAGCGCCCACTAGCGTCCAGCTAGTGATTGGAACAAGCGATTTCTCCCTCGGGAAGAATATATTTTCGATTCCTGCGCAGCGTTATCCGTTCGAGCTCGTGTTAACCTTTCAAATTTTCGCAAACTCTTCGATGCCGGATACCTCTTCCTTCTCCTCCTTCTCCTCCTCAAAGACATCGATCTTAACTCCTTTGCGTTTCTTCTTCAACTTTATGCGGTGCGCACGAAGAATACACAAAATTTGCTGTATAAAGACGAAGAAAAAAATTTGATTCATGGAATATCGAAGACGCGAACGAGAAAGTCAACCGGTTAAACTCCGCCAATAGAACGGAGTTGGCGTCCTTCAGTTGTTGTTTCAATTAAACGTTCGTCTCTGTGCTGTGCGCATGTATACATATTCGCTAAATTCACTCGAAAGTCATGCTTCAGCAATGATGAAGTGGTCATTCGATTGTGTTTGATAGAAATTGATCGATCGATTGTACCGTGCGCGAATGGAAAGATATTGCGAAACTTCCAGCTTCGCGCACAATCAAGATTGCATACAACGCTCCAAGTCAATTACCAGCTGAATTTGGCCCTCGGTGCACTGATATCTATGCAACTCCTCCGTTACCTCCCCTCCCCCCGTATGTATGTATGTATGTATGCAGTTGCGTCTTCAACGTTGCAAGTTTTGCGCAAGTAGCGCAATATCAAGGCGAGGAGCGAGCGACATTGTATGTTAATGGTTTGGGCGGGGTACTATTATTTTAACACTGTTTAGGGAAGTTTTCTTTTGTTGGGTTGCGGCTTGCGAGAACAACTCGATTCAAGTTGAAATTTAGCACGTGCGCTTTGGCTTCGCGGCATTGAATTGCGGTTAAAGCGCGCGCCAAACTCGACTCGCAAGCTCGCAAGCTCGAACTGTGCGACGTCACATCCTTTGAGCTGATATTTCATCGATCTTTTATTCGAGCTTCGGATTGAAAAAGTGCGTGAATCGAGTTTGCCAAGATGAGCTATTTGACGACGTGGAGCCAACGTCGACAAGGACATTATGCGACGTACTTGATCTCGAGCGGATCAAGATGTCGCCGTGCAGATATATAGATATCAGCTCATCTTCTATATTACGAGTAGTCAATCTAGTTATACCGCCTCCTGCCTCTCTTTTTCTCAGTGGGAGTATTGGCCAAAGGGGTTTTGCAAATTTCAATTTCCCCGAGAAGCGTGTACCGGGCGCTTAGTGAAAAGAACGAAAAAAAACGAGACGTTTTTTTGTTTCGAGTCCAATGGCGACGACAAAGCCGGGGCGGTTTTAAGGAACAAAAGAAGTCGTTTATAAGATTCAAGACGCGGAAGTTGACAATATCGCGTATCACTGTCTATTTTTTCTCCCCTCGAGATTGCCCGTATACACTGATAAACAATTCGCTTTTTCGTTTTCGCCGTTGGAATTACTGGCTCGTTTTCACACGCATCCGTGGGCAAGCTTATGCCCGTGTATCACATACAAAAAAGCCATTGTCAGCTCGACAAAAAAGATGTATAATGACGTAAATCACGCTGTTTGTCAAAGGAAATACGGATATTGCTTCCTCGAGCTCTAAACTCTTTACCCGCTCTCTCTCTCTCTCTCTCTCTCTCTCACTCTCTCATCCTACTATCACTCTTTTACCTTTTTTTCGCGAAACTTCAAAAGTTTCACTTCGAAATGAAACAAAAAATTGAAGCAGTGGAATATAAGCGATGGCGCGACGGTTTTGCATACAAATTCGAATCAGAAATTCAAAAACGAGTGTCGATTTGGACAAAATATCGTATTAAAACCGTTGTCGTTCACGCTCGATTTAGATGGAGGAAAAAGGGAACACGAGAGTATAAAAAAATCGAACGGACGCATGCAGCTACGGCAATTCAAACGATTGGAACTTTTATTTAACGAATTTATTTCGTTTTCTCTACTATGCGTTCTGTTTTCTCGCGTTGTAAAATCTTTTTCTTTCGCCCTTTCTCTCTGTATCAAATGGTGGGCACCAGGCAGCGTTTCATTTTTTTTTAATTTAAAACCCGTCTAGTCGTCGTTCGCATCTCAATTGCGACGCTTCATATCTCTATAGATACTCGGTGCGAATGGAACAGTCAGAAGGTAACTGCGAGATGAATTTCAATATAGGATGTTGTTCATGATATTGGAAAAAGAAAAAGACTGAAGAAAAAAAATGAAAATATTCAACTAAACCGAGTTTAGGATGCTCAAATTATACTGGCAAATACGATATCCACTTTCAGAATGTGTTTTCTAAGTAATTTAAAATGAATGCGTCATATTCTTTGAAATTCTTAAAAGTACTAATAAAAAATGTTTATCATGGCATCCAACGAAAAGGTTGTGTAATTCGTACGAATCTAGTTTTAATTTACGTTACAAGCAAGGCTCGTTCATTGTACACTGAAATTCCTAATTCGAAATAAAACTTCAATTTGCAACTTCTTCTTAATAACAAAAGGGTGGAAGATGTTGCAACATCTCATTTTTCCAAATGAAATAATTTCGTTTCTCTTGTTCGTAGTTGCGTCCATTTCTCAGCCATACACATTTGACCAAATTGGAAATGATATACAATAGCAGGTTCAGTAAAATTCAATTTCCAATTCTCTTCTATAAACTTCACGCGTGCGCATATCGCACGTAGTCGAGCTCGTTCATTCAAACTAAATTGGTTTATCCAAGTGCCGTTTTATACCATACGAATATATATCTATGCACGGATAATAGATGCGGGATCGAAAGAATATGCACGACCGATATTACATGGCTGTGTAGAAACTTATATTATACATTCCGATTAAATTTCGATGCGGAGAAAAAACAATGATAAATCGATAATTTAGCCGATAAACCATAAAAGCGTAACATTTCCCGACTTCAGCGTCTTACGTGGTAAAATTAATTTCACGGGAAAACGATGACGATGCGCGCTATGTTATATATAATAAAAAATTTTTTGGAGAAAAGTGATGTTTCATAAAGTATAAGAGGAAAAAATCTCGAGCGAAAAAATTATCTTCTACGATAGGTGTAGTATATACAGTAGAGTGTCCCTTAATTTATTTTTATTTTTTTTTGCGCTCCCCCTTAGATTGCTCGATAAGTCATTAAATTTTCAGGGATGACATTAAAAAAATTCTCAAGTTTTTTGCATGCTCTAAGCGATTGAAAACCGGAATTACCTTATTTCGACAATTTTTAAGTTGGTGAGAAAGTATTTTACGAAAAAAAATCATTCTCAAGAAGTATTTAAAGCTGGTCCCCTCGAAAAAATACGCCTTATTTTTCAGTTTCATTTTGGATTTTTTAGAAAATCAATTAATTGTAATGTTTACAAAAACACGAATAAAAGTTTTTCAATATTAATTACTCCTCGAAATTTTATGACCACAATTGAAATAATCTAAGGAAGGGGGGAAGGGGCCCGAGAAATAAATGTTAAAAAAAAATTAAAGGACCCTCTAATATATAGTACATGTGTGCAATCGCAATGTACATTGCAAACGTGAGCATATCCAGCAGCGTGAATTTTTTTGCCCAACAGTTTAAGCTTGTATGGGGCGTTAAAGGTTGACAGGGGGATGAGATTCGAGTAATGAATGTACATACGAAACTGTAACGAATTGTTCATGCTTCTTGGATTTTGGCGCGGCAGCGAACCCGGCCGGCTTATCTACCATTCTTTTTGTTTAAAATTTCTCAGTCGCGAGGAGCTCTCGCACTCGTTCTTCAGCAACAATATTTTCTTTATTTTTCACCCGCGTTTCCAGCATTTTTTAAGCGTTCCTTTATTCCACGTTATTATTTCGTTATGAAAATGATTAAAATATTTTAGTAGCGGTAGCAGCAGAAGCGACGTATTTTACGAACATCATGCTAAATAATGTCTAAAAAGGTTCTAAAAAGGTACAGACACGTAACTTGGTTAACGTTTGATCATTCATTTTAGCACTCGAGCGCGAGGCAATACAATTTTTATGTACATCTGGTTTTCAAGCTTTTGCGATTCACCAGCATCAAAGGCTGGCTTTTTTTAAATGTCTGGTTGACCTCAAAGTAATCGGAAAAAAGGCCTGCAATGAAATTCGATTGTCTTACACTGGAATTCAATTTCGACCGATTGACGAGAATCAAAGTATCAACAGAAAAACTCTCCAGCTATACCTATCACCGTTGCTATTTTTGTTTTAATCTCTAGAGAAATGAACATACATACAATCGAACATATTTACAAAAGAAAAAAATATTTGAACAAAATTGCCAAACAAACGAAAAACATTTCTACCCTTTTCCAAGCCGACTGCATAATTACGAAACTCGAGCACGCATAGCCGCAAAATTTAGCGTTGCGAGACGTTTCATTTGCTTTTCAATATTCAACTTTCAATAAAACTTGTGACAAGGTAGTTTCGGTAATCGTTACACGCGCTCGTATATTCTCAAGTTCCTCGCGTACCCCATACGCGGAGGACTTATTCCCCTTTTTGCCTCGACGCGCATTCTTTACTCGATATTAACATTTTTCGTTGACGAAAAAAGGGGAATAACTTGCTGCAAGCTATCTGGGTCGAGAAGTCTGCAAAAAAGCGGGAAAGAGGTAGGAAAAAAAATGAAATGAAACAAAGTACGCGCATGGAATCCGCAGTTTCTTTCGGTTGCAGCACAACACTCCGAGCCGTAGCCCTGTACATGCACACGCTCACACATATCTATATTAGGGTGGTCCACTTTTTCAAAAATTTTTTGTATCTCGGGGGATCCATCGGAATCTGAAAGTTTGAAGTTTAAAATGAAGTTTCCTTTAAACGAGAACTCAAATAAATGATTTTAGATGGTGTCGATGGATTTTTGAAGTTTAAAAACGTGCTCCTAAAAAGGAGCAAAATCGGGCAACCATTCGATTTATTTCAAACTTTGCTCAGAGTGTAAAAATGATCTTAACGATACATTTTCTTACGTAATTTTGTCTGCGGAATCGAATGCCGTAGTTAGTTTTGACCTAGGAGCACCATTTCATTGAAAAAAATACACTTTTTCGATCGTTCTTTTTCGCAAATTTCGCAAAGTTCATTTTCGAGCGAGCGGCAAATGAACAGAAAAAATCTAAAAAATTTTTTTGACACCACCAAAATTTGGGATTTTTTATGACGAATCCAACGGTATATATAAGTATACACTTTAAAATTATTTTAATGCCGAAAAAGCACGATTTTATCCCAAAAAACGATATTAAAAAATGGAAAAATGGAAAAATATATTCGTTTCTTCAAGAAAATGGCCGAGTATAACCACTCATGAGAATAATTGAATACAACTATCTGATAGGTTTTTTTCTCACCTTTCAAACGCCGTTTTCAGAGTTGAAAAATTCGCAAAATTCGCCGAGATACAGCTGTTTTTGTACGATGCACTTTTTTGGGTTAAAATTCAATAATTCTGAGCTGGCTCTATTCATTAAAAAACCAGCAAAGCAGATTTTTAAGTAAAAAAAGTGCATCGTACAAAAACAGCTGTATCTCGGCGAATTTTACGAATTTTTTAACTCTGAAAACGGGGTTTGAAAGGTGAGAAAAAAACCTATCAGATAGTTGTATTCAATTATTCTCATGAGTGATTATACTTAGCCATTTTCTTGAAGAAACGAATATATTTTTCCATTTTTCCATTTTTTAATATCGTTTTTTGGGATAAAATCGTGCTTTTTCGGCACTAAAATAATTTTAAAGTGTATACTTATATATACCGTTGGATTTGTCATAAAAAATCCTACATTTTGGTAGTGTCAAAAAATTTTCTAGATTTTTTCTGTTCATTTGCCGCTCGCTCGAAAATGAACTTTGCGAAATTTGCGAAAAAGAACGATCGAAAAAGTGTATTTTATTCAATAAAATTTTGCTCCTAGGCCAAAACTAACTACGGCATTCGATTCCGCAGACAAAATTACGTAAGAAAATGTATCGTTAAGATCATTTTTACACTCTGAGCAAAGTTTGAAATAAATCGAATGGTTGCCCGATTTTGCTCCTTTTTAGGAGCACGTTTTTAAACTTCAAAAATCCATCGACACCATCTAAAATCATTTATTTGAGTTCTCGTTTAAAGGAAACTTCATTTTAAACCTCAAACTTTCAGATTCCGATGGATCCCCCGAGATACAAAAAATTTTTGAAAAAGTGGACCACCCTAATCTATATACACGCACACACTTGTAAAAGCGATTCAACGGCGAAACAATTTAATCGCGCGTACACGCTCGCTTTTACTCGCCGGCTGTATTTCGTTTTAAAGGCAAAAGTAGCGCCGCAGAGTCGTCCGACGTCTAGAAGTACCTTTTTGCTATGCCTCGGCTCGGCTGCTGCTGCTGTGCCTTTTGCTCGCGCAGTTGCGCAATTACCAAGGAGACGGAGATTTTGAAACGAAATTATATTGCTAATAGCCTTCCGCTCGCGCTACTTACTCCCGACTTTTCTACATGTACTCCCGTGATTTAATTGTGACTCTCGGGGTTCGCTCGGGCGTTTATCGCTGTAAATTCATTCCCGATGTTTTCGTTTTTCGATCTAAGCGCCAAATATTTAATTACGTATTCAGAGAGAGAGAGAGAGAGAGAGAGAGAGAGAGAGAGAGAGAGTGTGTGTGTATGTGTGCTCGCACATGCGTTGATCAAGATTCGAGATAATGCTTACAGCTCGTTGTGTATCATGCAATTTTCAATCTAACTTGGGACGAAGAAGAGGAGGAAACTTTCTGTTTAATAATTGAAGCTGATAGTTCAGAGTTATGAGGTATGATGTAATTGCTCTTTTACCCGTGCTTGTATTGTATTATTAAAGTACCTCAATTACTTCGCCGTACAGTTCGCAGTAATAAATAGTTTTTGAAAGTGAGGGAAAATTTCATACAAGAACAAGTTGTTTCAGATTTCAACTTTCTGTTTCTCCTGCTAAATGGAATTTATTTGCTTGGCAAAACGACTTATAAATTTGACGCTTCATACGAAGAGTTTCGAGTTTTACTTTGCATGTTATCTCCAAGTATTGATAATTTTAAATAATCTAACCTACTTCAATTCAAAAAAATTTATCATTTCATTTGTTCTTAAGCTTCTTATAATTTACAACGTTAGTTGGTACGTTTATAATTGAAATTGCATTTAGTAGTAGCAAAAGTATTGGACAAATTGCAAACTGCATGTAAAAACAGATAAAAGTAGTTAATTAGAAGAAACTTTGAAATGCATCAATATCGGATTTGATAGCTAATATGATCCGTTATGTAAAGAGCTTATAAAGCACTTAACGAATATAACAAAGTGAAAGATAAAAATTTAGGAGTTTTCAAATGCCATTAAAAGGGTGAAAGAAAATTTCTTTTCTTCATCCCATGCTCGAAAGTACGTACTTTCATCTTCAAATTCGGGGACGAAAGTAACACTTTTGCTCCCTGTCAATATCGCGCGAAAGTTATTATCTCCATGACTACGCCAACCTACATTTTAATTATCGTTTGGTTTCGACTATGCAATAGATGAATTATATTGATTTATTTTATGACGTGCATATGCCAGATTGAATAACTATTGAAATACCAACAATTCTATGAAGTATCAAAACTGAACAGTACCATAATTTGACGTACACATTTCATTACATTCAATTCCAATCCGAACTTTAAATAGTTAAAGATGGTACTTGTAATAAAAATGAGATCTAAGAGAAAAAAGACGGTCAAAAAATGTTAATTTTTATAATACATTTTAATAAATTCTTTCAATTTTAAACGTTATTCTTGTTCACTCAAGTTTCTACTCTACTCATTCGATTGAGTAAATTACTTAATTCAAATTTTCAAAATTTCACAAAATAAATGTTTAATTGAATACAACTTTAAATCAAATAATACTCTCAATTTAATTGAAAATATATAGGTGGGACACAAGAAGAAAACATATGGTACTAATACTTTCATGCTTATACTTTACGGGATCGTTTTTACTTTATTAACGCCATAGTTATCTATCATTTACAATTATTTATTAATAATATTAGTTATGTACTAATAAACATTATTATTGATGATATTTGTTGCAAACCCCGCCGTCGACCAGCAGCCCTCGCTGCGCTCGGGCCACAAATGTCGGCGGCTTTGCCATGTACGTATATTCATGGATACAATTTTTTTAATAAAATATTCCTTAACTATGTTACGTAAACGTACTTTCGAGCGGGGATAAAGAAAAATCGTATACGCGACTCGGGACAAAAGTCAAACGCCCGTCTCTGCGAGCTTGCCCCCTCGGCTTCGCCTCGGGTGCATAACCTCGCAGGGACGGAAGTTCGACTTTCGTCCCTTGTCACGTAATATACTATTCCCAAATTTAATGAACTTTTTTCGATTTGAGCCTTTATTATGAATAGATGCAAAACTGAAAAAATTTTTGTTACATATTACAGAATTACATGACATGAATTAATTATGAAGAGATTTAGAAAAGCTACAACGTAAATTGCATCATTGGAGACAAATACTTGATAAGTTCAACTGTCGATCGAATTGAACTATCGGCTCTCGGGTCAACGCGCTTGTACTAATCTATAGCTCGGATTAGGTTATTATTACTCGTCATGTCACTCCGGTGTTATTCAATTATGCGTTGTTCATTTTCAACATATAGCCGAAAAATTTTCGTCCTTATAAATTTACTATTTTTTACTTTTAACTATTGCATATGAGTGTGAAAATTTTTTGAATTTACTTCAAAACTCTCAAATATATGGGGAAAATTAAAATAACATATATCGGAATTTTCTAAAAGATTGATATTTAGATATTGCGCTTCAGTTGATAATTATTTTTGTTGAAGTAATTTAATAGTTGAAATTATTTATTTTGTATCAAGTAACCTTCATAATTTTTTCTAAATCTTTATCTTAATTCACGTCAGTTGTACACTTGAGACGTTTTTTTGTGTCTTTCAGAATATTACGAGGTTAAAAATTCTAAAATCTTTGTAATCATCGAGGGTATTTAAGGATCAGAAAACTTATTAAATGTATAATGTGCCGTACAGTATTTACTAGTTTATTTTTATTATTCTTCTAAAAAGTATGTGAGTGTAATAGTTGATCCATAACGTGAGATATAAACCTTTTAGGAAACAATATTTGTAAGTATAGAATTATATTTTTATACGTGAGAAAACTTGACTATCGAGCAATTATATTTTCATATAATTGATTCGTAGACAAAATTAATGTGATGAAAAATTAACTTGGATTATATAAAATTTTCAACGATAAAAGCTTTGCATTTTATTGAAACATATATATTTGTACTTTAATAAGATATAATGTCGTTATGAAGCCTTTAAAAAATATGAATTACTCAATTTACATTATAAGAGCATTGAAATATGAATTTTGTGAGTAATGCTAAAAACCTTTTAGGCGTGCTCGAGTGTATGCGCTTAGTGCAACTTATATGTAAAAAATTTAAACGATCGACTTGCGTATTCGTTGCATATTAATCAGGGTATTGCATGTTTATGAATGACGCGATATTTTCTACGATACACTTTTTCAAATCATACCTGTTGTAGAAAGAAAAACTCTGGATAATGGTTGCTACTTTTATGACACAAGCATTACACGTTTCGTACGCTTGGATCGATCTGTATAATTAATTATTTGGTCTAATTTTATTTCTATTTTTTAAAATGTCTATTCAATTTGATTGAATATTTTTAACTCATATTTACATGTGGTAATTTGCTTATAAACTTAATCCTAGCTATCGCATAAACTTCAAAATTTTATCTGTCGTTTATTCTCCATAAATGCGGAAGTTTTTATTTCTCTTTACTCTACGCTAGAGCCTACACACGGAGCTCAGTTGTTTTTGGATTCTCAGAGTGCTGGCGCACGCGCGCGCGCCTCATGTCCAGTCAAAAGCATTAAAAAAACTTTTTTAATCCCTCGGTGCGCTTTTGATGTTTGCGTTTCGCGTGTGGACGTCCTTTGAGCTTGGCTAAGTTGTATGGCAAATGAATCGAGCACTCCGCGTATGTTATTCATAATGTTTGCTATGCGTAACGAGCTGCATTTTTTGTCATTATTAATTCTCAATATGCAAGCGCAAACACGCATAGGGGAAAAAAGCTCAGCGCTGGCGCAGCTCCGTCGACATCGAGTCTAGATCATTTATTCTCTGCCTCTGGCGTTAGGTATACGCAATGTGTATATGTATGCTCGAAACGCGTGTAAACAAGCTTTAAAAGAAGATATATATGATAGACAATGCCAGAGCGAGAGAGAGAGAAAGAGAGAGAGAGAGAGAAGGCAAGGCTCGGGAGCAAACGGGAGGTGGGTGGAGGCCATCGTAATTGGAAGGATCATCCATTGCGTCACAGATTACAAGCGTTGTCTCCCACTGTACTCGGGGCTTTCTGCCGAGGAAGGGTGAGCGGTTTATCTGGGCACATACTATGTACACCGAATATAACTATGTAAAGGTTAATCGCTCGCAGTCATGGCCTCAGTCTCTCGTCCGCGCCCGTGTGCTATATACCACACTGAGTGAGAGAGAGAGAGAGAGAAAGAGGGAGAATGCACGTTATAACGCATAATACGTGACATGAGTTATCGGGCAAAATAAAGCATCGACCTATCGAGGCTATGTTCGTGCATTGTACAGGCACGTGTGTATACACGCATAGATATGGACCAGCTACTGATCATATATGATTTTTCAGGGTTTTCCTTATGCATTTTCGCATTTGCTAAAGTGCGAATGGTGTCAGTGATATATACTAAAACGTACGAGACATTTCCGTTCGATGATTATTTGGTCATCTAAAACTCGTAATTGTTTTTATAATTTTCACCATTAATTTTGGGTCGTAAATTTAAAGTTATTTTTCTCATACATTTTTTAAACTAAAGAATAAACGATTGGCTATACTACCCCCCCCCCCCCCCCCCCCCCCCCCACTTAGCGTTTCATAGATATTGATGGCTGTGTATAGATTATTCCTTCATCGATTTGGTAAACGTTATATCTCCATCTCAGCCGTAATAACAATTTTGCTGCATAGTTGAGATGAATCGGCAGAAGTCAGCCTAGCAGTGGCTAGACATTTTCGTGGAGCTTTTTTCTAATTGAGGTAACCTAGTATAAAGCAAACTGGTATAAAAAAACTCGAAGTACATATTGCAAAAAGTCAGACTCTGATCATTGAAATTTTTCGATATCAGACTGACTGCGGTATCATTGCGTATGTTATGCCACTGCAGTCTCGACTTTCAATTCTGTAACTTGCAAAGTTAGCAATTTGGCGTCATTTCAATGGCTCCTGATATTCTCGTCGATAAACTCGGAGAAACCCAGGCAAACGACCGAAAATCACGTACGTCGCTTGTGTGTTTATGTTCGGGAGTATGTGAATGTGTGTGTGTGTATAAAATAATCTTTAGATTCATATAAATGTCGCTTCCAGGTCACAAGACACTCAGTCGATGTTGCGCCGCTGCTGCCGTTGTTGTGAGTCTATATACCGCGCATGCATCATTCTTATATCCTCAACAGCAATAGTAGTGGTACTCGACCCAGCTACTATTGTAAAAATACTATAGATCTTTCTGGGGAAAGAAGCTTGTTTTATTTCGCAGTTTTTTTTTTTGGTAATTCAGCTTGTTTTTGGTAGAGTTGGTTTTTTCCGCTGGAGGATCATAGTATTAGAGTCTGGGCTGTTGTGCGTTTGATGCGAAAAAGTTCGATTTATTTTCGTAAGTTATAAGAAGATTCTGTAATCGAGTTTTTTCATGAAAATGTCAAAAATTTTCTAACAAAAGCTTTTTGAGTATTTGAAATTGACCACAGTTTCCATTGAACATTTTTGTTCAATCATTCTGATTTAGTTGCATTAGTAAAAGTATTTTAGAAAACTCGCAAGTTCATTAGTCATTCGAAATGATCCAGACAAGAAAAAAAAGAGAAACGTATTTCATTGTTATATCTGCTCTTTCATGGTTAAAAAATGTACGATACTCGCTGGGGGACCTATCAATTTTGTCCGCAGCAATAAATCCTTCAAGTAGAATTTTTCCTCTCTTCTTCCAGAAAAAGATTGATCCATCAAAAATTCCTCGTATGTTTAGGCTTTGGTAAAACTTTATCTCATTGTTTCAAAATAAATTTATGTGCTTTTGGTCAAGATGAAGCTGGATTTAAGGACATTTAAGAACGCATTATTTGAAACTTTCATTAGTTGTATTTTTCAATACTATTACAAAATTACTTAATTTAACTTAATTTTAGTTTGATTTACAAAATTCTTTTCTATTAGTTATTGATACATTGCTGATATTTCTAATCAGCGATAATGATCCTTGTATGTTCACGTCGTGATTTATATGCTTCTAAATTTTTTTTGTTTCTGTGCACTGGAACTTGTATGTACAGATTTATTTATTATAAAAAAGTCAATTAGGATCCTTGATATACGATCCATTCACAAACGATCGCTCACAGAGAGTGACAAATTCTTTAGATCGAGTGTCGTCGGCGCGAGTTTTCAACACGATTCCCCAGTAGATAGTTAACTCTTCGGCAACATAGAGCTATTGATGTTTTTGCACTGAATTCAACGTGTGATTACAATAAGGGTGATAAGAACTCGAATGGTTAGTCAAAAAGTTTTCCCTCTTGAATTCTTATAAAAAAAATTTTGTATAACACAAGATTGTTTAATCAGAAAGTACCAACGATTTTTTTCACTTCATTGAGATTTCACGTTTTTGACCCGTCGCAGTGTCTAACTATAAGAGATTATCGATTTCTTTAGCAGACGGAAAAATCTAAATAATAAATAAGCCTTTAATTGGATATTTGAATTATCTAGATTTTTATGAATTTATCAATGAAACTTTGATAGAAACAAACTATAGTTATCTAATTACGACAGTGTTTCGGCAGAGCTTTGTCGAACCCAGAGGTAGTTTGCAACTACCATTTTAACCCTCCTCAGTTAACACAATGTAAATTGAAAGATTCAAGTAACTTTTGATATAATAAAACTCACGTTATTAAACATCATACTATTAATATAGGATTACCAGTAATGATATCAAGTTTAAATAATTAAACATAAATCATCAACTTCGTAATTATTTATGAACGAATACTAGATTTTCAAGTGAATAACTCAAATTAGTACTTACCAATTATGTGAATAATTTGAGATGTCGCAGTTCTAAAACAGAAAATTTAATTTCTTATGAAACCATTTTCGGAATAATGTCAAAAATGTATTACATATCATGTCCAATAGATAAAATTACAAATTTTAGAAAATATCTTCGGATTAATGTCAAAAATGTATAACATATTATGTCCAATAGATAAAATTACAAATTTTAGAAAATATCTTCGGATTAATTAAATTCTCATTCATATTTGAAATTTGGAAAACGACGGCTGTGTCAAAAATGTCAAAAATGTTAAGACGATAGTCGGTGTCAGTTTATAGATCACAAGGATACTAATTCATGAACTAAATTCAATGCGAGTGGGGAAAAAATAATGTGTATAAACTCTCAACGAATGTCTGTCCAGTTTGCGTCGAGATAAAATGTACAAGGTTAGTTGAGAACACGATCCTTTTCTAAGTGCTGCGCTGATATGTATGAGTACGAGTCGCAGGCCGATGTTGAAGGGTGCGGCTTAAGATCATACAGTGATACAGTGCCGTACACAGTGGACGAGAGAGCGCGTATTAAAGTCACGGGATCGTGTATAAGAGTGTACTGATCACGTGCGCCTGAAGCTCTTATGCGAACATGGAGAAAGAGAAAGAGGGAAGGAGGGCGGGAGGGAGGGAAATTCGCCTTACTCTCTACACGCTAAATCCGGCGCTTATCCTCTATTTTTTGCATATATACACTCTCAAGACATAAATGCTTGAGAAGCTCAGGATCAATTCCCATGCTCACATTAATGTATTTTACATAATTCTTGGATGTCTCGCGCGTGTTACGGAGCGATTATCCAGTTCTGTGTCGTGTTGAAATACACGTTGTCATTAAAATTGTCGACAACTCGTGGTGACTGCGTATCCACGATTGAGCATGATTAATTGTGACGCCGTATCCAGTTTCATTAAAGTGATGCAAATTCAGTTAAGTCAGACATTGTGGCTCGGCAGGTAAAATTTCGTCGCCTTGAGAATTGAACTTTATCGTTGGCATTGCTAACAATATGATTATAATATCATAGGCTTGGGCCTGAATTCAAATAATAAATGTATTAAACATAATAGGACATGAATAATACTTTTTTTAGAAGAATGCCAGGGATCAAGAAATTGAGATGTAAATCAAAGTGAAGTTCTCTACGTATCGGTCGAAAGGATAGATCTTTTCGATCGGCTACTGATGAGATTTAAATTATATTTTGAGCTTTGGTCAACTATATATACATCATTGGGAAGCGTTGAGTCACAAAGTCGATTTAATCTACAAACTTTAAATACGTACTTTTTCATAACTTTCTTATCGTTTTCAAAGTTGAACATATCTATCAAATTTGCTTCGAGACTCATTCGGTTTTCCGTGACATTTTCATTCCCTCAGAGATGCTTATTGAGCAAAAATTGTCTCCTTCTTTATCGAACTCCAATGGGAAAGTATTACTAAATCTTCTGTCTACTTTTAAACTTTGTTCCCAAGTATCATGATTTTGCATGAGCAAGTTTTTGGCTGCATTCGCTCCAGCGCTTTCCCATCATGATTCATGATAAATGATGAAAGAAAATAAGAGAATAAATAAAAATAAAAAGGAGAGAAGCCACGACGAGACACTTGACGATGTGGATACAAAACTCTCGTGGCACAAAACGCACTTATGTGCCGCTCTTAAAAGTGAAGAAGCAGAAATAGCAACGAATGAAACGACTCGTGTGAAACAAAAAAAAAGAAGAAAACGAGGAGGAATTCAACTTTCCTTTCTTCGAGTACACGCTGTGTATGAACAAGATAACAGAGAAAAAGTAAAAGAGCATACATAGATGAGAAGTACGGGAATTGAAGTGAAAGATAGAGGAAGAGACAAAAGACGTAAAAGAAGTATATATAAGGAAAGAAAATTGGCACAATGGTTACAATGTTAATACATCAGTGAACAAGTTGCTGCTGTATGACTCTATTGAATGCCTTTTCACGATGATAATTGCTGTCTTGCTTGAAAATGTACCTTAACTGTGTTTGTTGAAAAATGATTGTTTTTTTTCTCACGAATTCACTTAAAATTTCTTTTTCTTTTTCGCCTCCCATCATGATTTCATCATCATATACTTTTCTAAAAAAAAGTCGCACGGTGCTTTTTTCTGGAAAAAGGAAGATTATAACAAGATACTTACATAATAGAGGAAACGGATGCCTGTTGCAAGGACTTTTTCCGCGATGCAATTTCACGTATGCATGCTCGCGATGCTTTCGCGTGTTTTTCCGTTTCTCTTTTTCATTTTACTTGTGTAACGTTTAAAGGGTAACCAGGATATATATACGTGAGCCTTATTCGATTGAACGAAAGCGTGCGTTAAATGGAATAGCAATTTTATTCGTTTCCGTTAGCTGACTTTAATTTTAATTAGAGTCTGCACATCTGTTCTTGTAGTCGCGACGTGCGTTGAATCTACGATAACCGAAGCCTGGCTATGATACCAGAGCTGCGGTAGCTATGAATGCATTCGTTCGTGAACAAGTGACAGACTTGAATCTATTGATTTCTTTTCAATATCTTAATAACTTGCGAAGAAAAGGATGTTGGTTTTATAGCATTGATGAAATTTAATAGGATCGAATAAATTAGTGTGTTGATTTATATTTAATATTTATGCACCGAGAAAAAAGTATCTTAATTATTATCAGTTTTCTAAATGTAGTGTTATTTGAATTGAAAAAAATAAGTAATGTAAAGCAGCATGTTTTCTAGGAATAACAAACGAAAGAAAAACTAACGGACGAGATATTTCTTATTCGAAAACAATGAGGAGCAAAAAAGAGAAACATTTTTGCTATTTTAGCAGAAAATGCTGTAAAAGCTTGAACACTTTTGGAAATCATTCACTATCATCATGTTTATACTGTTTTTATCAGAAAAGTTATAATGCTAATATAAACTATTTTTGAGCAAGCAAATGTAATTTCATGAATTTTTTAAATATTATATTTGTGTGTAACAAAATTACAAATATCATCATTTACGCATAAATAGCAAAAAAAAATATTCATGTTTAAATAATCAAAAAATCAATTCAAATGACCAATAAGTATAATGCAGCAATGAGAATACCTTATTTTCAATACATAAAATAAAAAATCTTACTTTACTAATAATTTTAGTAGTAAAAAAGAAGAAAATTGGTTTCATCTCGTTATAATTTTGCCTTTGCTTTACACTATATTTCTTTGCATTACTCAAAAAGCATCTCTGCATCTGTTACATAATTTATTATATTACATTTAATTTGACGGCAAGCATTTCGCAAAATTAAATTATATTTTATTGTTAAAAAAAAAACTCAACTCAAAAAGGCAGGGTTCAACGTCAAAAGAAATACAGGTGAATCAAAGCAGAAACAGCACATCAACTGGATTGGTATACCCACGTATACCCATGCATGCAGCAAGTTATCGTTGTCTTTTTTGTCGAGACTAAAGCTTCGTCGCTTTTAAGCCGACTTCGAAAGGTTTCAGGTGAGGTCATACTTTTTTTCCTGTGCCGTCATTGAAAAATGCTTTGTGTGCGTAAGGGGGAGTCCAGGCACAATATTGTCGTGTGTATATAGAAGGAGAGAGAGTTATTTTTTTCTCCGGGCAGTGCAGTACACGTTTCATCGAGGTCAGAGGACTTTGACGACGTTCATAGGGGGTGCCTGCATAGGCGTACATATAGATATATACTTACCCTAACTAGCCAGCTCAGTGCTTTAGAAGTAACGGACGAGCTCTTTTTTCTTATGTACAACGGACGAGTATGCACAGAGGAGAAGGTCCATTGTCAAATTCTAGCTGCTTATGCATAGTTTTTTCCCGTCAACTTTTTGAATTTTAATATTTGATGCGCATAACTTTTTCTCACTTATTTTCTTTTTTAGATGACACGCCATATTTCGAATTATTTTTGAAGTGCTTTTTTCACGAGGAACGTGCTCTTCGGATTTCGTCCACTTTTATCTTTGCTCGAGGGGGCTAACAATTTCGGGCGCTTTCTCACTAAATTAAATTCTTGGCACGAATTTCAATATCTTGGTCCGAATCGTGAACGAAGCTACGGTCCTTTTTTTCTTACTTCTGATATGTAAACTTTCCATCTTCGTAATATTAAAAGGAATCCGTCATTTTTTATCGTCACAACTGTATTTTATGAGTTTCAAATTCCATCGTTAAATTTTTCGTTAAAAAGGAAAAAAATGGTATGATTATAATGAATCGAGTTTTTTGCATTTCAAGTGTACCGATTTTTACATTAAATTTTCAAACTCGAGTAAAAAAGCATTCTTTGCAATATCGTATATCACGAATGCAAGGAATATCACTTTGAATCTAAATTTCAAAGGTATACTCGTTGTGTTTGTAGGTTTATTTACAACAATAGTATTGTGGATGCCACAAAAGTATTGATTTCCAAATCGTTTCGATTAAAATTGAGTTAATTTCATAGTGGGTCCATCTGCATGCTAAAACACGTGAATTTATTGGCACGTGTTTTGCTTAAACTACCATTTCACGCAAATCTATTACATTTTATGCCACGCGAATTATCAAATATATATTCGCTTTATCGTCGAAAACATAGCGATTTATTATATCCAGACGATGCCTCCCCTTTGTCGCCCGAGTCTTTAAATAAAAATAATAATAAGCATTTCTGCCTCCCCACATCCTCTACCCCCAATGATCGTGCAGCGGTGAAATCTTGCCCGAGTCAAGCTTTAACGGCCACGCATCACGCGAATCTACATTTTCCTCGCTCAAATGAAGTCATAATGTGTATTAAATACCTGCTTTCTGCGGAGTAGATAACAATAATAAAAATGGGCACATAAACACGAGTGTAACGCGTTTACTTTTACAGTTATATACCTTCGTGTGTCAGCCATGATAGAAACGAAACGAAACGAAACGAAAAAAAAAACAAAAACAAAAAACGAAGAAGCAAAGTGGATAACGTGGTTGAGGCGCTAAAAAAGGAAATCTCACATGTTGTCGGAAAAGTGGTAGAAAAAAAATTGCAGCAGTAAAAAGAGCGTGTGCGCGCGCGCGTGGGGCATAGGAAGAAAAAATCTCACACAGCTGAAAAATATGTTTCGAACTAGAGAAAAGTAGAGCGACTTGACGGTACATATAGCGCGTGCGGAACGCGCGGTCGTCGTCGGGGCGGCGGTAAAGAATAACCGGGTGAAAAACAAGAAAAGGTCGCGCGCGCATTTCTTCTCTCTTGGCTACAGTCTCAGGCGAGGCAGAGCGCGCGTATAGGCAAGTCGCTTTCCAAAGTCCGTTGGCGCGCGTCTGTGTATCTGTGTTTGTGTGAGCTGCTGCGCGCATACACCCATAGGTCTAGGCTTCTATATACATTAGAGTTGCTTAGAGATAGAAAGAGAGAAACAAACAAGCGGCACGTACGTTTTCTGCAGAAGTGGGTGCGCGCAGTTGATACAACAGAACGTCGCTGCGCCCTGCGCACCCTGTACTGCTACTTGACTATCGTACTATAACCCCCTCACCTGCTCAGCCCATGAATCGCTGGAAGGGCTTGCGAGCTTCCCAACTTATATAGATATATAAGTATGTATATATAGCGAGTCGCACACACCCTGTGTAATGAGAGGCAGTGTTTTTACCTTCGCGCATTCGCATTTGTTTTTTTCGCGCGCGTCACCGCAAAAATGTCGAAAATTCCCCACGCGCGCACTCGAAAAGTAGGAAAAATTGTTATGCTCTCAGGAATTTCGAACGAAAGACAAATGAAGACATTCCTCGGCGTTTCGCGTACAGCGTCTGCTCGAGAATGAAGACACGAGAGAGAAAGCAAAATAAAGCAAAAAAATAAGCACCCCGTTCTCTCTCTCTCTCTCTCTCTTTCTCGCTCTCTTGCGGTAGTAGTGGTGATGCTGCTGCTGGGTTATTAGCGTTATGAGGTGCAGGTCATATATACATGCACACATTCGTATAATTCACAAGCAGCTCAGCAAGAGTATAACGGCGTGAGAGAGCGAGAGAGAGTCTCTAATGGCCGCGCAACGAGTTACTACACACCACGTCGCATACGCGGCCAAAAGAAAACGGAGCTACTACAGCCGCTATATGTATATAAAAAAATACAACGCAACATCGGTATTTAGCTGGAAGGCACATAAGGTTGTCTGTGGAGGTCTTGATTATATACACGGACTATATCTTTGCTGCTGCTGCTGCTGCTACTGCTATACTACTGTGTGCCAGGTATAATACGGGAGAGCGAGAGATAGACAAAAGAAGCAAAATGCCGCGAGAGAGAAAGAGAAAAATAGCTCACAATGTGTGTGTGTACATTATCTGTGTATATAGCTATATAAGCGACAAAGGCATGAAAAAGAAGTTGTAACAGTGTATAAAATAGGGTGGAAACAGAAACGGAGAAAAAAAATGACTTAGTAGAGAAAAGTTCCTTGAAGTAGACATGCTGCATGTAGAAGAAGAAGCTCTCCCCGAGTGGTATAAAGATGTAACGCGAGAAAGTAAAAAAGCATTTACGCGCCCGGCGTGCATACATATTATGGACTGCGACTTTGTATAATATATTACTAGATTATTTTGGATGTACAATTCGCTCGAGAAATTTATAATGGCCTTACGCAGACTCGTTTGTCGATATATTATGAGTTTATATTTTTCTACCCTTTATTTCTTTCCCCTATTACGCCGCGCGTGTGTTATTACAGCGAGCGAGAGGCGCTTTGTCGCCTGTTTTGTAGCCTATTAACATAACTTAATCGAGGACGACGCGAATATGCGAGGAGAAATTTAATTATTCATGTGGCGTTATAATTATTTTTTCGCCACTTACGCCGTCATAGCGTTGATCTACAACGCATTTGGCGTTTCGTTATGTATGTATCGCGCTTGCACGGATATTAGATTTTAAACGCTACGTGAGATGAAAAAGATTTAGACGTGGCATCGTTTTAGAGTTTTTTTGTTTTGTTTTGTTTTTACGATTCGCCAAGTGGACTGTATATATATACAGACCATATGATGTCCCATTTGTCTTTTTCTCTCAAGTCCAGAGAAAAAACTTTACGCATTGGGGGACAAATTCACTTTTGGCTCGCAGTGCAACTCAAGCAAAATCGACGTAGTTGTGGTTGCAGTGCAATGCCGCTGCTGCCGCTGTTTCTTCCTGCCCGGCTTCATTCAGCTATATTTTTTCAAGCGAAGAAAGAGAGGAAGCGAGAGGGAGAGAAAGAGAGAGAAAGAGAGCAAGCAATATCGACAGGCGTTAAATTACGCGACAAATTGGCACTGTGGTGTTTAACTGTAATGCCCAGAACAGCCGCAAGTTCCGATAATTGAAGTAAAGACGTCAAACGAGCGCGGCCGCGTGCGCGCGAGCGAGCAAGCAAGAGCCAAGCAAGCTGAAAGCGCAGAAAAAGATCTCTCTTTTATTTTGCTTTGCTGCTGCTGCTGCTGCCGCTGCCGCTGCAGTGCGGGCTGAATTTTTTCGCTTTTGACCCGCTATACTCTGGCCTCGGCTAATTGTTGGCTTACCCAATGCGCCACAATGGATTCATCTTATGGCGCGTAACTAATTCGTTGATTTCGATTCGATGAGCTGTTTCGGAAGGTTTTTAGGGAAGGGGTTGGGACTGGCGCGACTCTGCCGTGCTGCTGCTGGCTTTTTGCGCACTCGCCGCGTTTTCATCGCTCTCTATGTGTACGGTATTATTTATGGCTTGTAGCTCGCGTTGATTGATTGTTCGGAGTGCGCGTGTTGTCGAACGATTTTCCACCGCCGAGCTACAGCCAGAAATAAATTCAAATTTATTTTTCTGATGTTTGAAATATCGCAGGTACATATAGCGTGCCGCGACGCGCGTACTGCGATGTATCCTCTACGCTCGTTTGAATTTTCTGCGGTGAACAACAGCATATTTTTTTCAGACGTATATTTTTTTCCGTACTTCAACGGTCGCCCACTGCGCAACTAAACTCGATCTAGGATTCGTCTGAAATATTTCAATAAAATTGAAATTAATCGACGCTTTTTGCGCAATCAAATTCCCGCAACTTTGGCGCGTGATTTAAAAAAAAATTATGTTCATTTTGTTTTGGTGTGCCGCACCGCGCAAGGTTACGCGCATCCTACGCTCGAGACAGCGAGTGTAAAAATTGATCGAAAAGTCGCTCGTCGTAGACTCTCGACTCGCGCGTTCCGTCGTACAACCAAGCGTAGGTACGCGCGCGTCTGGAGTTCTGGAAAAAATTAATGAGCAAGGTAAATTTTTTCAGCTCCGAATGACTTCGGCATTCGTTTTTCGATTTCTTCCTCTTCTTTTTTTCTCTGCCCCTCGCTTGCAGTGTCTTCCAAAGTACCGAGCTCGACAAAAAAAGTTCCCTGCAGATGGCATTTGCACATTCTATCCGGTCATTAAGCAGCAGCGTTTGTATGTACGTATATATATGCACGGTGGATGAGTCCAGGAATGAGCAGAAATCGCATAGCTCGAGAGCAAGAGAGAGAAAGAGAGAGAGAGATAGAGACCAGAGAGACAGAGACAGGTAGAGAGTTATATATGCGCCAGTGTATACGCGCTCTACCCACTCTATCGGGTTTAAAAAAGACGCGGCGTTTAAGCTGATAAAATCTTTTTAGCATATACTCTACTATTTTCCCCGCTAACTTTTAATACGCATGGCTTGCTTGATCACCCCATTCAGAAAGTGGAGCCGAGTGTACTTCAATTTTTAGCCATTGTCGCTCTTTCTCTCTCTAGCCGATCTGGATTAATCTCTGCATTGTCTTTAAACTACTTTAATTTAATTTAAAAAATGTCACTTTCCAAAATAGGTGCGCACGCGAGCGAGCGGGAGCGACGCATACAATGTCGCTTTTCGACCATTACTCAAGAGCAATTAATTCGTGGTTTCGCCTTCTCCCTTGCATACAATGTAATGCGCTCCTCCTTCTGAATCTGAAACGCGGCATAATTGGAGTGTTTCTCGCGCTTAATAAGGACAAGTATTTACAAACTATTAATAATGCACTCCAGAGCTTATCCAGTTAGCTCGGGATACATCCACTTTCGACTCGCGCAAATGGCAACTCTCGAGTCAAGGTGCGACGAGCTGCGCAGTGCACTGCACTACACGGGTATTTGTGAGTGCAGCCGGTCGATAATATTAACAAGCAACAATTATCATACGCGCGTCTGCGAGTGCGTCTACATCTGCTCGGCGGCATTATTTTCCAAAATGAATGGATGAAAACTAGGTCGCCAAAGCTGCGCGGGGTTAATGAGCCTGCGAAAGGTTCTTTATTTTTCAACCATAGTGTTACACAGACACACACGCACGCCCACGCAAACGTATAAAAGGTGCTGCAAAATTTTACTGCTGTAAAAATCGACGAGCACGTACTGCATGGAGTAAAATATTTTTACTACCCCCTTTTACAACTTCTCGAATATAACCGACTCAACTCGAGTCAAATCTGACATTTGTATGTTTATAAATAAAATAGAATATACGTAAGGGCCTGTATGAATGAAAGTATAAGCAGGACCATAGCCAGTAGAGGTGGCGGGGAGGAGGGGAGCTGAGGAGAGTAGGAGGTTGAAAATCTAACGAGTTCGCCATTCATTATGCAGTTTCGCTCTTTATTGCGCCTCGTAATGGAGGTAGAGAAATGTTACGAGCGCTCAGTTATTTAGTTTTAAGCGGATTCACACTACGCCCCTTTTAGCCCCGCTCCTCGCGCCCATCTCCCGCTCCCTTTTTCTCTTTCTCTCTCTCTCTCTCTCTCGCTCTCACTCGTGCCGCGCGCGGCAGCTAACTCGTCGCGGGTGTTTATTTTGGCACGACCATCAAGAGTACATGCAAGAGAGAGAGAGACGGAAAGTTGAAATTCCCACTCGTTAGGTGTGGCTTTGCTTAGTGCGCGAACGGCGCTGTTCTTTTTATTATATTTTTTTTCGCCGTCCTTTCTTTGCGCGCTAATTTTCGTGCTCCGATAAATACACAATCGTTGATCGCCAGAGTGATTCGGACGACGTGACAGAGGTGCATCAAAAAAAAAAAAATAAACTCGCGAGAAATGGTCCGTGTTCTTGTGCAATCAACGTCTCTTGCGAGCTAATAAAAGTAATTCACGAAATTCGGGTAATGAAAAAGATGCGCTCAGCCATCAAATACGTGCGGTCGCGCCTGCAAATTCTCAAAGAACCAAGAGGGCGGAGTGCTCTACTGCTACATCGCTCCACGCCCAAATTGGAATCCATACACGCTGTAAATAAGTTTGAAGTGTAAAAAAGTTCCCTGGCGCGATTCGCGGCCCGTATATACGTATATAGGTACAAGTATAACAACGAGCTCGAAAAGTATGCACGCCGAACTGCGCTTCGTCGACTTTTACTTTACCTATGAAATTCCGCGGAATCGCAAAATAGTCCTGCTGTCCGCAGAAGCACAGTAATAGCTCGTCGGGCACAGTTGCAATTTTCTCATCGTTGCTGCTGCGCGTTAAGATTACATTTTCTCGATAATTGTGGGGCTTGCTCTGGGTTTCCTGCACTGCGGCTACGGTGGAGTATCTTTGTCTCTTATATAGACCGTCGACCCCCACTCGGACTCTACTACTATTTATTCGCTTGCATCTTTGCGCTGGAGGGAAAATGTAATTTGAATTAATTTGGTAAGCAAAAGCACTGCCCTCGGATGTTTCTGCTCAACCGCAAGTTCATTTCCAGAGGCTCTTTCCTCGTTTTTTCCCCTTTCATTCTAAAGCAATATCCTTTTATGCCTCAATTAAGGTCCGAATCGAAAAAATTCCGTTTTCTTAATTTCAAAGTTGCCGTTGCGTGCGTTTGTGTATATATTATATGCTTGTGCACGCGTAGGTACGCGTACAGCAGCAACGTATACTGCGATCATTATGCGCGCCCGCGAACTTTAGGGCACTCGTGTGTCCGACAAGTTTCAACCTGCCTCGGCGCGCGCGTGGCCTGCATCAAGTTTATTTACATTATATATTCCTGGCGTAATTTTCAAAGTTTTAACAAGAATCAATTTGCAAGCGGCGAATTTTAAATTTAATTCATGGCGGCAGAAGTGTTGGGAAATTACTTTAATTATCACCACACTGTGCTGTTAGCCGTTATTAAATCTCCGCGCTCGAGCTAACGTAAAATCCGAATCTAATGTATTTAAGAAACGGCTGCGGCCGCGGCGCACGTGGATTATTGTTTAAACCGTTACACAATCGATTCTCCCCGACGCTTCGGTCATTTTTGAACATTTTTTTCAGCGTGCTCGATCCATTAAACTTTTAAATCACATTATCTCGTGATAAGCAGGATATATCATCCGTACATCGTGGCCTATACCCCCTTTAATGAGGCCTTGGCTAAAATAGCACGAGTTTATACGTAGTGCTAACTTATTCTCTCGCTGGACTCTTGAAAATTCACGATATCGAACAGGACGGAAGGCGACGGAACTTTCTCTCTGAACCCTTCATCCTCGCTGCTGCTTCTTCCTTTTTTTTTTTAATGTCTATTCACGTTTTTCTTTCTACGTATATATCCTCAGCATTTCTACGCGCATGCGCCCTTTTCCACCGTCGCATCGCAGAGTTCGCGACACGAATGTTTAAGGACTTTTGCCCCGAGAATCGCTGTACCCTTTTATTCCCGCTCTCTCATACATGTGAAGTTTGAACGTCGTAAATATTCGACAGGACAGATGAGCTAGCAAGAGAGAGAGAGAGAGAGAGGAGAGAGAGAGAGAGAGAGAGAGAAAGAAAAAAAATGGAAAATTGTCGCGTTTGGCGTGAAATTGAAATTCAGAGAGTGACGAGAATTTGACGTCGACAAAAGTTTGTCTTCAATAAAAGAGTATATCTATACTCGGGTCTTCGCTTGAGCCTATCATCGTCGCTACCTGCGCAAATTAACACTTTGAAATTTTCTGGCGATTAGTGAAATTTTCATCAGTCCTCTGTACGCCATCGACCACCGGCACGCGCGATCAACAAAATGTCGCTCGCGCTCACGACAGAGAGAGAGAGAGCTCGAATCATCGTTTTAATTAAAGTATATCAGCCCTCGTAAGTTGGAATAAATTACTAACTCGACGGCATCGTTGTTCGTAAACTATCCAACTACGAGTACTTATATTCTACGCAATGTACGCAGAGTTCAAATTTTATATCATCCAACGCGTAAAGTGGACTCGTAAAATTTGTGACGAGAGTTTATATTGCAAGTAATTCGGTTTGAACTGCCGTTGAATTTTACTGACTAGCCGATGGCCTATAATCTATTAGAGTGGATTTTCAAATTTGTAAATGATTGTTTTAACCGACTTGACGATTTTTGCCTCGTAAATCGATATTCTGTAAGGGCAATAAAAATGATTTAATTTTGTTTCGTGGTTTCGTTTTTTATATTTATTTTAATTTTCAACGCGTCCGATATTATTTAAGCCAATTAAATAGAATTTTCAATCGTTTCGTCAATATTATAAAAATTAATTTTTATCGAGTAAATTACATTTGCATCGAGCTCTGGATCAATTTAGGTTAGCCTCAAAACGTCAATTATCCTTTTCGAGTTTGAAGGTAGTAAAAGAAGCTACTGATTCGTTGTTTCTCTTATAAATCTAACTTGTGATTACGTATCAGTTCTTTTTTGCGAAATGAAAATAAATGGCAAGAAGTCGAATCACTAGAAACGCGTATCAGGCGAGATAACGTACTTTTTCAATTTAAAGCAAACAGAGCCTCTTTTTGAGCGTAAACGAGTTTACGTCTTTCTTCGCACACAGCCACAAGTGAAATGAAATAGTTTACGCCTCGACCGTTGATATGTATCCCAGTTTAATTGTATCACAGCAGTTGCGCAAACTTCAAATCGAATAAAAGGTAAAAAAAACCTGTCCGAAATCGGGAAGTAGAGTCAGATGAGAGAGGGAGAGAGAGAGAGAGAGTGTGAGAGCCAAAGAGGATGCGCTAGCTAGTACGCATACTCGTGTACTCTTTTGCATGTAACTAATTTGAAGCTCGTGAGTGCAAGTCAAATATTCGAATGCCTCGCGCCGTCGTTAGCAAAGGTGAAACGCGTTTGCCTTTTTGCGTAAACTTCCAACTCTACCTAGGTAACTCGACTTTAAGGACTGATTGTGGTTGATGGAAAAATGTTGATTTAAACACTCACGTAATACAAGAGGGTTTAAATGTTCAATTTTGCGCGATTGCCCGAGGAGTCAATTATGAAGCGGAATCGAAAGATGTAATTACTAAAAAAACGTACGGATTCTATCATTGTTACTTTTTTATTAAAAAAAAATTATTTTATCAGCCAACCAAAGCTATGTCAAAATCTTTCAAACACTAATATGATCAGAATATAATTCGAACGTGTGTGTGCGTTCGTGTGTTCGCTTTAGGAGCGCAGAACGATCGGCAAATTGTTTCCAATCGCTCGTTTCTATTTTTTTTTTTTTTTTTTTTTTGACCGAATGAGTTGACACGTCGCGCTGGATATATACGCATATACACTGACTTTGCCGAACGAGTCAAATCACAGGATGTGCGCATGTTGAAATAAATTGCCCACGGTGTGTGCATTTCCACTAGCATGTACCGAGTAAAAATATACGCAATTTACAGAAACAAAAATTGTGGGTACGTGTTTTTTCGTCATGCTTTTGGAATGCCCATTTTAAAATTTAGCCTCCGTGAGTTTGAAAAATCAATTTAATTTCATTACATTTATTAACTTTAGTTAAAAATTCTCATAATAGTGTCGAATAAGCTCCAGACTAAGTTTTCATTGATTTTTTCTTCAAGCAAGCGTCAGCGAGCAACAGTGTCACACTCACGTTAACTCTTATTTTCTCGTTTTTTTGCTCACTTCGCAGCCTTTTGATTTTTCGAGCTTCGCTACTTCGTTTAGATTAGACATTCAAGTACCTTTTCAGAGAAAAAAATCCTTAATACTAATCTAGACGAAAATCGTAGCGCTCTTTATCGGTCATGATGAGACATTACGCAGGTCAAAAACTGAAAGTGTAAAAATGAAGTACGCTTTATAGAGATTGCAAAAGATATAATTAGAAAAAATGTATGAGAATTTTATTTTATTTTTTTTAATTGGTTTATTTGAATTTTGATTTAATTATTAAATTTTAATTGAGTGTTTATGATAGATTGATAATTGAGCATCATGTTTGAATCCCTAGTAGAAATGTTCAATATTTTATGGCTAATTTTTGTTCAACAAAAAAATTTCTTGGATATGACAAGGCTATTAGTACATTGTTTAAGAATGTAATGTGTACCTCATAATTTAATGGACATAATACTGCTCCATCTTTTTTTGACTTTTTAAAATGCGTACAAATTATCATTTAACACACTTACAATAGTAATTTTTAAGTTTCTACATATGAAATGGAATAGTACATTACGTGCCTAGAGAGCGAAAAACTGGAAAGCCTCAGAGCACGTGTAATTATCGTCCGAGGCGAAGCCGAGGCTGATAAACATGTGCTCTGAGACTTTCTTTTTCGCTTCATAGGTGCGTATACTATTTTTCATAAATCCCCAAGCAGAAATTAACTTTTTCGTTTCGGCCGCCGGGAAATAATGTTTAAATTGAAAAGTTTATTTGACTTTTAAACTATTTTCGTTTCATGCGCGTACGGAGAAATAAATGTAACAACAGCGCATTACTTTGCCACTTGCAGATTTACAGATAAAAGTGCTCGCCATTTAACGGTAGAGATTTAGAGTGGTATTATTATATTTAAAGTGGTAAATGCGGTTTAAATTTTTTTGAAACAATACAATTGTTATTTTTTAGTTATTAGACTATTTCCAACAGGAATGACAAGCTTTTTATTTAACAAATTTCAAAGTAAAAGTTTCAAATCTCTACCACTGCAATTGCCCCGTGAACGATTTTCTCAGCCAAAAAAGTACTGGAAACCCCAATAATTATCCTGCTCACAATCATTAGATGGCTTGATAACTAAAACAAAGAGTAAGGAAAAAAAGATAAGTCTGCAAGCAAACTTCTCCAATCGTACTCATTATACATGTATGTTAGTTCTTTCTATATATATTATTTCCTTCGCTCTGTATGTATCTGTCTTTCATTGAAAAGTTTTTTCATCGAAACTTCTGCTCTTTTCCTCTTTGAACATCCATGGATTTTCATTTCCAGCTTCTTCAAAATACAGTTTTCTTTTTACTGCACTGCTGCACGAGGAAAAAAGGATATCGCCACGTCTATTGTACGCTGCATTTTACTCGCTGAGCTGCCTTTGTTATTTACGCGTGCAATGTACACCGTTTTGATTGAGCTCTTGTTTATAATCCTTTTTTATTAGTCATCAGCTTTGTTCTACAATTCGACCGTGAGCCAGCGAAAATCTTTAAAACGCCAATCTTTCATCAGGCGCGTTGAAAAATTGTAATTTCCAGTTTTTTATGCTTTTCCAGTAATAAACGAAAAGCTCTTCTCGTATTTATGGCTTATTATTATACAAAGTTACCGGGGACAAAGCAATCAATGGCCGCGTTCCATATCGCAGAGCAGAATTTTACATTCATCTCGATTAATCAATTGCAATTCAAAAGCTGCTCGTAACAAAGTTACCTCATCTCGCGTTTAATTACTGCTGCGTCGATTTGAAAATTACTCGCTTTGCAGCTCGAGAGATGATGTCCATTCCGGAAGTTGTCGACCTCGATTAAATCACTGGGGAAGATCGCCGCCACGCGCTGACTTCAAAAACTTCTATGCCGCACATTCACAATTGCGCCGGTTGATTTGTCGCACACGCGTAATCGCCCAACAACAATGAGCTATTCAAACCTCGGTATAATTCGGCTTAGCCGGCGAGAATCTATAAATGGATTCCATCCAATAGACAAATTTGAAAAACCAGTTCAGCCAGAAATGAGATGCAAAAGTTCGTCGGCCAATCCAATTCAGAGCGAACTATAAAGGCAAACGGTCGTAGGCGCGTCGTGTGTGGCTGCGATAACAATAACTTGGAACAGGCGATGAAACACGCGGCCCGCGTTATTTCCATCACTTTTTGAATGAATTCGATGCTTATTCGATTTCATCAAATCCCCGTGCAATCACTTTGGAAACTGCGGCATTGTTTCGCCCCGAAAGCCCTCCTCCTTTCGCCCTGCAGAGGACTTTTGCCGTTTTGTACTGCAACCTTTTACCTTCCTTTGTAAGATAAAGCCCTGCATCCCTCTGCGTCAACGGCGCCGCACGTGTATTTGTACACCACTGTTAATCGAAATATTCATCAAGGCCCGACATGTAGACGAGCCGAAGCCTTGTCGAAGCGCGAGGTTTATTGTTGCTGTGCTGCAGGTGCTAAAAGCCCGACTGAAACCCATCGTACGAAGCTCTCCTCTTCCGAACGATAGTTATGACTCGTGGATGGCGCTGCGTGCTCCGCTCGCAAAAACTCGAGGCTGTAGGATGCGTACACGAGGCGCGTCTGCACCAAGTAATTTGTGCGAGTAGCTGAATGCATTGTTATTTCTCGGTAGTAAAATAAAAAAAAGCCTTCGTGCACACTGCATGCGTATCTAAATGTGTATTGCACACGAGAGAGAGGGAGAGAGTGGGAGAGATAGAAAGCAGCGAAATCCGCGCGTGTACGAGGGAACTTTCAGATTGCATCTCTTGCTAGCTCGTTCGACAAATATCCTGCAAAGCGTTTGCTCATTTTGCTTTTGCACGCTCCAAGTTCGTTTCAATACTTAAGAATCGTGCTTTTTCTCGCCCCCTCTCTCGTTCTCTCTCTCTCGCGCAGATGTTAGACGTAGGTAAATACAGTCGTCGTCGATTTGACTCAGTCTCGCGAGGAAAATCTCGTTGATTTGTTCTCGATAAAAGCAGCTTCTTCAATGCTCTCCTTCTCTCTCTCTCTCTCTCTCTCTCTCACACACGGAAATTGTAATTACTCGATAAATTGAATAGTGATCAAGGAAATTTCATTATTTCTCATGCATAAATAAATTTCAACTCGATGCGGAAAAGCAGTTAGCGTTTCTTTATGTATACGTATCAGTTCAGTTCATGCGTCTAGACTGTCTGCGCAGGCATTGGTAGGCTCATTGCCAGACAGAGAGAGAGAGAGAGAGTAAAGAGATGCAGGTGGTCGTTTCTATGGTGTATAATCTCCTCTATTGTGATATCGTCGGCGTAGTAATGAGACGTGAAGCTCGAGTTTTGCTTACCGCTTCGAAAGTTTTATTATCACCCACCTCGAGTTCTCCGCGAGCAGCGGCATTGTTATATGTAGATAGAAAAAGTTATTGGATCCTCTTAAACTCACTTTCAGCGCGGCGTCCACTGGTCTCGCTTTCTACTGCCACGAGATAAGAGACCCAATGGGCCATTAAAAACTCGCGCTGCCAGTGCTGAATCGTTTGCCCACCGCTACCACTTCTTCGTAATGCCACCTCGCCTGCGACTGTTTTTATACTCGCCGCGCGCCGCACCTGCTGCAACGGCAGTCCCCGACTGTTGAGGCGAGATAACTTTCCTCGCTGAGTGATATGAGTTTTTAATTGATGATCATCGCGATAATGAAGCCGATTTAATATACTGTTTATTCAGACAAAAGAGCGACGGAAAAATTGAAAGGGGAAAGGAGGGAGCTTTAACGCGCTCAGTCTTACCCAAGAAGTCGGGGAAATGACTATTATTCTCAAAGTATAGTCACAGTCCATCATCTTATATATCCGAGACAGTCAATTATTCGACCTGCACGAAACCACCTCGAGGGAAATAAAAATAACTATTCGGAAAGTCCGTCCGACTCGATCGTACATCTGGGGGATTAATAGTTGTGATTGACTGTAATCTCCGGGCGTACCGTTAAAAAAAAATTAAATAATAATCGAAAAGTAAATTTCAATCAAAGTTACAGGCATAATGCCCAGATGTTTAACGAAGTCAAGAAGCTGAGCTCTGCCCGAGTTTGCGAGAAATTAGCTGGATCCTCTCTCTCCCTCGCTCGTACCCAGTGCTTATCTGCTCGGCATCACGCCCCAAGAGTTTACTTATTACAAGAAGTACTGGTAATAGTAGTATTAGCAGTGCAAGTCAGTCGATATTTAGCGCTCACTACGGTTCTCTCTCTCTCTCTCTTGCTTTTATATAACTTTGCTGCAACTGACGTTCGGAATAGCTGCGCTTGTCTAGTTAGGCCGCCACCCCTCACATCTCCCCCTCTATAGCTTCTCTCTCCCTCTGGCTCATTGCCGTGCTCTGATTGCAGGGTCAAGAATTAACTGTTTACATTTAAGTCGGAAATTTCTCTCTCAGAGAATCAGCCCTGAATGAATCCCCAAATTCGGGTTTTTATTTTTTATCGCCGACAGAGGGTTTACCTGAAAATTGTGTTAATAGCAGTTAGCAACTATAAATATTTTATCCTTCGAAACTGCGAGTATCTACGCACCAGTCACGAGTAATTTAGCATCTAATTTAGGAGTAATTCGTGACAATGCATCCAAAACGTCGATGAGAATGCGTGCAAAATCTCCCAAGGGCCTCCCAGCCTTCCCGTGTATACGCGCTCGCTCTCCTGGTTTTCGGTAATTTGGACGATTTTACTTATAATTCATCGGACCTAAATCTTCCGCTTTCGAATCTAAGTTTTCATTTATCCCGTTTAGATAAATGCACAGCAGCAGCAGCAGCAGCAGCAGTACCAGCAGCAGACCGAGTAAAGAAAAGTGACGCTAAGAAATGAGGGCACTTGAGAGGTAGAACTGCGCACACGAAAAGTCAAGAGCATAGCTCGTCGTCCTTAATACCCCGCTATAAATAAGGAACTCTGGGGAAACTCATGCAAGTCTAGCGTCTAAAACGAAAAGCTTCTGTTTTGGTTTCTTATAACTTACGTGCGTATAGCGACTGACGAGTTATTTCAAAATTGTCTTTGTTCATAGTCGCAGAATTTTAATTGACCCAAAAGTTTTGAGGATTTTTCATTCAATCGAGTTACGAATTATTTTACAATGGCTGTAAAGCTGACAAATTGAAATGAATATTTACGACGGATTCTTTTACCAGAGATAAAAAAAACTTTCTTTATCGAATATATGGTAAATTCAGAATTGATGTTATTTCAAAAATAGATGTTTCTGCATAAAACAAAGAAATAAATTAAACTTTTAAAAGCCATGGCTGTAAAAGTTTTAACGTGTAACCTATAAATGCAAACTTTTTTGTTGTAATCAATAACAGCAGTACTTTTTCATTGATTTTTTGTCTCGGTCGATTTTACTGAGGATCGTTCTCGTACGCACGAATGAAATGTAGTGCAGGGGGGAAAATATTGTTTCAAGAAATGAAATAGAACAGGGAAGAAAATACGAAGTGCGGCGGGCTACTTTATACAACGGCGCAGTGCTGCAGCACGGATGCCCTTATATTGCATCGAGAAGCTTTCATTTCCAGTGAATCGTGTGGATGATCGAAGATGCGCTTGTGTATGTATGAGTAAACGTGTGCATGTGTGGGTGGGAGTGAAACAAAAACGTAAGCGATGCGGGTGATGGTATAAAGCTTCGGTTAGAAATAGCCATATAGAAGTTAGTCTCTTGACTCATATCCCTTGGGTAGTGCGAAGAAACGCTATGTAGTACACGACGTGCGCGAGCTTTTTTTCGCCTTTGTTTTTACTCTCTTCTCGAGTCTCTCTCTGTCTCTCTCACTCGCCTCTCCTTTCCCTCCTTTTATATTTCTTTTACTTTGTTTTTCTTTTTGGTCTTTGTATCGACCAACTCGACAAATTGTACACGTGATATTTTGCGGGGCAGATTGTTTTGGGAGTTCCCGACATAAGCTTCTTCGGGCTTTTTCCTTTTCTTCAAACGATCTCTCGCTTATCTTGGATACTATTTTCCTCGTCTCTTGTGAAGGAAGACTCTTCGGGTCGATTCCTCTTCCTCTTTTTTGAGTTTTCTTCTTCTTCATTTTTTCCCGTGTACGCGAGCATTTCAGCATAAACATTGAAAAAGTTTGCAGCGCTAAAGACTTTTCTCAAACTGCAATCATATTTTACAGAATTTTTGCTCTCGACAAATACGTCTTGCTTAAATATTATTATCGACTGTCAAAGAAAAAAGTGAACTTCATATACAAAACCGGCTAAACTGTTTTAAGAGTTCCGTCCAATACCTTCTTAAATGTTCCCTTTTTTTCTTCTTTTCTCATTCCCTCAGTCGACTTACACTTATATCTCTATATTACAGCGAACAAGTGAGAAAGTTCTCGCCTCTGCGCGATTCTGTTCCACCTTTCGCGTTTACTCATTAACACTTGGCCGCACACATCAGACTCAATTTACGAGCTATTCCGTTCTCTCCCTACCTCACCCTCTCCATATATACTTTTTGCTCGTGCAACCAAGAAGCTGGTGTACGAGCGATAAATTTTCGTCGGTTTCAAACGAGCCGTGAGAATTTCAAGGGAGAAGTGCTGCTAGAGACAATCGTATGTAGTATACGTGCACCGTGCCGCCACATACACACGTACGTACCCACGTACTACTCGCTCGCGCGCGCAGTGAACAGTCCAAAGTTCGGTCAGGCATTAAAATTATAAGTACAAGCGGAAAAATTTGACAGTTCTTTTATTCGCTAATTTATCATGGATAAAATATTCGTTTTTATTAATGTTATTTGAGCCCTTACACAATAGTCGAGTGTTTTATTTGAATCGGTTTTCAAGATCATTATAGCATGTGAACCTAAACTTATTTTTCATTTGACTAGGTGTACTTTATAAAGTGAACGTAATTAAGGATGAAAATTCGAATTATTTTAATTAGCGGAGTATATTGACAAAATCTTTTATTATATTTTTTGAGCTTGGAAATGTGATAAAATATTTACTCGGGTAACGTAGCGCTCGGGAGATGGATTATCAAAAAGCTTTGAAGTTTAAAGTTCGCCTAACATATTTGAAAGATTTATTTTTCAATCTCGTAGATTAGCTTGCTTGATAAATCTGTGTGAAAAATGTTTAAAAACTCGGTACAGCCTCTGTACAGCGGTCGTAGTATGCGCAAATTATTTAAAAAATACATATAAGTATCGCGCGCGCAAAAAAATCTCGAGATAGATAAACTGAAAAATTGTGCTATCATGATCGAGTAAAGGGTATCGAAAAAATAATATTCTTCTCAGTTTGACGCGATGGCTGCGTACATAAAGTAATAGGAGGATCATTCAGAGGGTATCAATGTATATCTATTTCTGCTTGACGCTTCAGGAATGGGAGAGAGAGGCATATTAACAAATCCAGCTCTCGCAGCTCATAAATCATATACGATCCCCAAGCCGATCGTGCATTCGGCTTTAAGGTACATGGGAGGCACATATACACACACATACAATCGCAGAGGCGTGCGCGCGAGCGTGTCCGCACTCCGGAAATTACGTGTCGGAATCCAAACGCTTCCTGATGATTGATGAGCGATCGCGACTGCATTTTCTGGCCGTATTTAGTTCGCTGGTGCGCCATACAGCTCGCTTTCTACGAACAATGATTCTCTTCCCTCCCTTTATTTTTTGACTGTTACCTTCCACCGGTGCCAACAATTTTTTTCCCTCTATTAGCGATTGAAAAAAAAACAATTCTTCGCCTTTTCATCACCTCGATATGAATAAAAATCTGGAAAATGTGCGTTCTTTAGCCTTAAGTATTTGATTATGGACGCATACGTACAAGCAAAAAAATGCGCAGTAAGATTTAATCTTGATGGCAGAAAAATAGAGCTCTTTGTTGGATATTTGTTAATTTATTTTATACTTTTTGTCTGTGAGACGACGGATAAAAAATTCACAAACGAATGCTGCCTGCGGTACGAAGATTCGAGTCAGAGATATTAAAATAAAGCGGCTTTACTCTATCATTTTAAGGTCTTGAAAAAGAGCTAGGCTGTACTTGACAAAGTACCATGGCGAAGAAATTGGCGGAAAAGTGAGTCCAAGAGTAGTTCCAGGTCTTGAGCAGATTTAGAAAAAAGATTCCCTTTGAAAACTATATCGATGGATTTTAACTTTTTGAAAAAAAAACGCTTTGCACCGTGTAATAGGATTTGTACATAATACATCTTCGTCTTTCATTTTTGTCAAACTATTTTGAAAGATGTGTGACAAAATAATATTTTACATAAAAAAATTAATTTTTGATTAACTCTTGATCTTGAAAGACATATTTGAGACATTAGTGACTACTTTAAATAATAACTGTCGAACGTAAAATGCCATGAAACTGTAAATCAACAATCTTAGATGTACATTCGAGAGAAGTAGATTGTAAATAGAGCAATAACGAACGATATTGCTGAATTATAAATGAGTACTCTAGTGATTGCATGAATATGGCATGTGGCAGTTATAGTTTCCGTCCTTAATTTTTTCATTTTTTTTCTACATCAAATAATAGATATCTGGTATACCGAATCACATATTCATGAAACTGCTCCGAGGGAAGAAACAAAACGGCCGAGAGAACGAAAGTAAATAAAGTAAAAAATAACTCCATTGTCATGCGGATTGCAGTGTTTTTTCTGACAACAACTCGATTCACTTGCGAGTCTGAGTACAGCTGTGTGGTCGTCGCCGTATATATTTATATATATACCGAGTGCACAGCTTTGATGATGGCGATGCTTGAGCAGTATAAAGAAAAGAATGGCTTCGGCGTTCTTGATTCACTTTGATTTCTCGTTCAGAATTATATACCTCTTGCCTTCGTTTTTCATGTCGGTCACGATTCGAAACGGAAGAAGCGGAGAAAGGGAGAAAGAGAGAGAGAGAGAGGGAAGAAAAGAGAGAAAAAAAATGTTTTTCTCGGGCAAGCGCGATGAAAACGAGGCGCGAATAATTTATGCGAATCTTTACCGATATTCGACGACTGGGAGAATTCGGTTTTACGGCGTCTGAATAATTGAGACTCGCCTCTTGCTCCACGGCAGGAGAATAATTTGACGCTGCCTTTATGAAAGTCTATACGGATTCGAGGGTAAAATCTTCGTCTCGTTGAGCGCGTACATTTACCGAAGCAAACGCAGAATAAAACACGTGGCTTTGAGGGGTTGTTACAAGTCGACAATTTGAATCAACTTTTGCGCAGTACAAGCTCGTTTCCCGAAGATATCTGCGATAGCCAATTAAGCTGCACATCGCCAGTCATGCAAAAGTAAATTTTCTTGAAAATCTTAATTATGTGCGCTTGTGCAGAGCGTAGCAATCATCGGTAGCTTCGATTTTTCTCTATCATCACGTACGCACAGATTGCAGATCTTCACGGACGAATCGTTCCAGTCATATCGTGTATCCAGTGCGCATATTTATTGTATAATGCGGCGAGACTCGACTGGATTAGTTAACACCAGATTTATCGGTGTGCATAAGTGTGTGGATCGTGCAAATACACACGTATGTAAACATAAGAGACCCAAGTTGAAGTGTATATACATGTACATCGAATAAGGGGGGCGGTGAGAGGGTAAGGGAGCGCGCAGAGACTCGGCAAGGAGAAACGGAAACCACTAGTGCTATTGTTAGCTACTACTCGTGCTGCTGCCATTGCCGCTGCCGCCGCCGCCGAGCCCGCTACTTGCCGGAGCTACCGTGCAGTCTCTGTTTTGAATATCGGATTTACGACGGCAACTAACTAACGCCAACTTCTGTCGTAAAACTTTGCTTCCTCTCTATACTCGCTTTGGTATCTTCTCTCCCTCTCTCTCACTCACTCTCTCTCTCTTTCCCTCCTTGGAGCAAGGAAAGCGCGAATGAAAAGCGAGTGTGCATAACGTATAGCAGCTCGTAGACGCGCGATAGCTCGAGAGAGCGAGCCTGCCAAAATTTTACCTACTCGCTCGTAAGGCAACATTGTTTTCTCTCTCTCTCTCTCTCTCTCTCTCTCTCCTGCATGTTTATAAACCTTCAAATTTTATCTTGTATAGACACGTTCTCTGGCAACACGATGCGCATATACTTCAAGAAACTCATGATTTTCGCGCCAAGCATTTCTTGAATTTATTTTTGAAGCAGTGCGTATAACGAGACGCGTGTCATTTTTCTATTGGCTTATAGATCAAAGATTCGAAATGTGACTGGTAAAATTCTTTCTTTTTTTGTTGCCTTCGGCGCAAGAGATACGCAAATGCGTTTATATGTATATATACACACTCTTGCAGTAGATTGATTCTCACGCGCGCGCGTGCGGCCCGAAACTGCAGAAGCACGAGCTATAAACCTTTTCTAGCACGTGGAGAATAAGAAATTCCCTCTTCGATTCGACGATACTTACTTTGATACAAAAGCGCGCGCGTATAATATAGGTGCATTGCGCTGTATTATAACTTACCTCCTTTTTTCTCTCCCCCCTTCGTCGGAACTGTGCTGCCTTTCATTGATCTAGCCCCCCCCCCCCCCCCCCCCCCCGAACAATGCAGTCGAGGGAAAAGGATAAATGCTGCGAGAGAGCTGTGCTGTACAGATAAATTTAGCAAAAAGTTTTTAAGGCTACAACGCCGATGTTACGTCGGGAATATCGATCATTTTTTACGCCCTGTTCTTTCCTTTTTTCTTCCCTTTTTTCGTACACGTATCAATTCCAAGATTTATTGTTGCAACCCACTTCGGTAAGAAGCTTCTTCCTTCCTTTCTTTTTTGTGTTCTGCAGTGTACAGGGCGCTTAAGCGCTCAGGCTAATACGTACACGAGCGCAGCAGCGGCTGACTTACCAACAGAGTAATTCGAGGAAAATTCGGTTTGGCCAAAATAGATATTAAGCATTGATGTATTCGAGTAAAAATTCTCTTTCATCTTAGGCTATTACCAAGATAAGGGGGACAAGGAACAAAATGAAAACAGAATATAGATAAGACGGGTAAGGAGCCGAAGTGAGGAATTTTTTTCCCCTCTATTTTATGTACTTATTGCTCTACGTGGCTTCGTTAGCTGTCTTCGTAAAGCCTATTTCTTGGAAATCCTATTTTCCTCGTGTCATCTTTTTCAGCGTATAACGTAATCAACTGCATGAATTATTGTTTTTGATGTCTAAGCAATTCTCTCAGTTTTTTTAACTCTCAATATTTTTTTCTACTTGTATTCTTTTTCTTCTAATTATACTTTCATAATGATTTAAAAACTAGTAAAATATATTAAAAACATTTGAAAAAATTATCATTTTAAATAACCGAACTTTGTTTCAACCGGAAGATTCGAATCAGCTTGAAATATCTCGTATGCATTATATGCTTCTATGTACCTCACGAATATGCCGTTCATCTTTGGTATATAAGTTCAAAATCGCATTTTGCTTAGATTCAACCTGAATATGCACGTAGATATTGCATAAGATCGTGTAAAGATTTACCGATATGAGCTTGATTTGCTCTTATGATCCAATAAAGTTATGAATGACATATGCTCGCTTTTAAATAAAACTGAAGAATAGCGGGTATTGAAGAACTTGATGTGTGGCAAATTGAACTATCATCCCGGTGGTAACGGTCGCATGGACCATATGAAAAAGGAATTTTTCACGTAATAGTAAAATAAACTTTACGAGTAAAATACTTTTCACGAGGAATCATCGGAATGGAGGTGTTAACTCAGTGCTTAAAGATAAAGATCGGTATGTTGATCCGACTTTCCATATTTTTACGAGCTCAGAGCCGGTAAAATAAGGCATGATAACGACCGCAAACTTCCAAGATGATGCAAACTTTCGCTTGTGGGCTCGACGTAATAGCTAATTAAACTCTGTTGATTTCAAAAGTTATGTACCACGCAACATAGTGTCGCCCGAAATAATGGCAAAAGCTCAACTTTGATACTTTTGTAATGCAGGCAAACTTTTTAACACGATTAAAAATTCTGTCCTTTTAAAATAGATATCGCCAACAATATGCTTTATTGAGATATTTACCATTTTTCGACAGCGAGAGCCGGAATTGATGTTGGTTTCTAGGGCAAACTGAAAAAGTTTTGTGGTACCGGTATCGTAAATTTTCTCAAATATTAATTTCAATGATAGACTATCTCATGAATAAGCACATAATTTTCTACAAATAATCTAAAACCCGAGCTCGTGCAAACGACTTTGAAGAATTATTATCATTCTTAGATATACCCTAGGAAATTGAATTGGGATGAATAAAACATTTTAATCTGTCTGAAGGTAACGCAGCGCCGATATACAGTACCAATGTGAAGTTCAACATTATCGTATTAAAATATATTTCACGATGCCACATTACGCTTTCGCGAACTGTGTTGGGCTGTACACATAAAAGTAAGCTGACCACGCATATGCGGGTCAAAAAAGAAAAATGACGACGACATTGAGAGAGAGTTCGAGTGAGCCTCGTTGTAATTAGTACTCAAAAAGGAAGGCTATAATATATACATACCGCAATGCGCAGGCAGTAGTATTAGTAGTAGTTAATAGTGCTAGTAGTAGGAGCAGCAGCAGCGGCAGCGGCGGCGGCAGTAGTAACAGTCGGCGTTTGGCGTGGCAATTAATTATGCAGCGTAGCGCAAGAGTCGCGAGCCACACAAATTTTCACAAGTCATGAGCTGGATAATTGGAGTGTACCCAAGTTGCGTACATACATATGCGTGCAACTACCGTGTGTGTATGTTTTACTGCTACTTGCTGCTGCTTGTTGATGTTGCTGCTGCTACTGCTGCAGTTACTGCTGCTGCAACGTTTCCGCGCACGTTTAGTGCGATTTTAATGTACGCGTACCTGAGCGAGTCTTTTGACTTCACGCACTTTACCTTTATTTATTTTTTTAATAAATAGTGAACGGGAAGTGAGCTCGCGCGCGACGAATCTTGAAAATCATTATGGAAACGAAAAATGAGGCACGAGCAGGACCTAACGTAAAACTTGTAAATGTTTTGAGACAAACAAAACATCTGCTGTGTCGTAACGATCGGTTTAGGTTAACAAACCAATCATGAGTCACAGATACTGGTTGACCAGTTATAAGACGAATAAAACGAATTTACATTTTTTTAAGAGCGAATCAATATGATGAACGGATATTTAATGACAATAACGAAGTAGAGCTTTCAATAATCAATTTACTGCTAGTACAAATTATGATAATTCGATATCAGTAATTGTTAATGCATCGAACACTGCAGTAGTAACAAATGCAAAAGAAATATTTATCAAATTTAAGTAAATATAACATGATGTAAATCGATATTCATATTCAAAATTCACGATGACTCTAAAAACAATAAATACAAAATTTTCAAAGGTTTCTCTGATTAATATTTGTTTACATGCGTATAAAATCATGCTGCAGACGGCCGTGTATCATGTGTTATTTTTGTCGAATGACCAAATTTATATTCGAAAATATACATTTACAGTTAATAATGTCATATTTCTATTTTATAGGGTTTGAAAATGTATCCACAAGTATGGGCTGAGATGCAGTCTGAATTCATAAAGTACAAATATAAAGGATTTCTGTTGACAATCGAGAGTCATGCGCGAATGCGCTTTGTCATTCGTATTCTCGAAAATTCATTTTGCTTTAAGGGCCAGGCATACCCACTCAGTCGATAACGCAAGGCTACCTAGAAATTTATGTTAAATTAAAAAAATTGGGAATGATATTCGCGTATCTAAGAGCAGAGGCATATTTCTAATACACTCATTAACATCCTGTCCAAATTTCATCCAAATCCATGCATTATTGAAGGAGAAAAATGAGGACAAAGAATATTGTAACCCAGAAATTATTATTGATCATTATTATTTTTTGTCCTCATTTTTCTCCTTCAATAATGCATGGATTTAATATGAAACTTGGACAGGATGTTAATAAGTATATTAGAAATATGCCTCTACTCTTAGATACGCAAATATCATTCCCAATTTTTTTAATTTAACATAAATTGCTAGGTAGCCTTGCGTTATCGACTGAGTGGGTATGCCTGGCCCTTAAGAGAAACGAACGCCCAAAGAACGAGAATGAAGACGTTTACGGGTTTTGGGGCACGAGCAAGGATTTATAAGAAAGGAAAAAAAACTCGATGAAAACGACTTTGTGTTTACAAAAGTGAGCACAAACGAGTTTATACACGTGCAGCCAGCCACACATAGGTACGTTTGCGTGCTCTAGTAAGCTAAGAAATCTGCTGAGAAAATATACGGTTCATTGTATCGTCGGCGAAACACTTTGATAAATCGTACGTGGATAATATTTTTTTCTCCCAATTTCTTCCGATAAAAATGCGCATTTGCACTACTATGATTCACGCCGTAAATATGTGAAATTTATTTACGATATAAAAATTATTTTCTCAGACGAAAATTTATTGAAGTATTGTGCGGTACTTACTTGGGATGTTAGCACTCGTAAAACGGATCCTAGATTCTGTCCTGAAACATAAAAATATATCTCATTACGAATTCTTCACATTTTTTAGAGCTTATTGGGGGCTTAACATCTAAAATAATTTTATTCAATTTTCGGAATGAGTTTTCTTCCCCCTTTTTATTGCATTTTATGAAATTCCGAAATTTTAATTCCTCTCCGAGACATAGCCGTTTCCATGAGCCTTTTTATACTTTAAAAATGTAAAAAAATAAATGAATTATTCTATTAAATTGAAGTTGACCTTATGCCCAGTTTTGAGTTCCAACTATGACCAATGGTCTATTGAACAAAATGAGCCCACACAGAACTCAATATAATCATGTGAACCCTTGGAATCCTTATACGATAGGTAAGCTATACTATCCAATTCTTAGCGTAGAATCTCTGCAGTACTGTAACATTGTATTCAACTGATTTTAAAAGAGGAAAAAAAAGAAAAATTCAAAAAAATTCATGAAAACGGCTGTTCTCAGTGAAAAATTAAAAATATTTTTAATTTTAACTTCCTTAAATAAATTCGATGATGTATTATAACTTGTGTATCATACGTGAACTCGTTGTATTGTTTATCAAGTTTCAAGCTTTTTCAGTTAAGAAACTGTCGCAAACGTGGATCGCGAGTGAGAGAGGATGGTAGTAAAAAGGGGAGAAAAGAAAAACTTGGCGCTTACTCAGTTCAATCTCAAAGCCATGCGATCTTTTTAGATATTATATATACTCTATAAACATGGGGATGCTTCGCTCGATGAGAAAAATTTTCTTTTTCACCCTCTTCCATGTTCTCGACACCATACAATCTAGGCTATTTCTTATTCTCCGTACGTACAAGATCTTACTTTTTATTATTGCTTTTTATCATTATACGTGAGAGATTGACTACTGTAGATGTTATTAAAACTAGTTCGTTTTCATTTTTGTTTATCAGTTACAACAATTTTGAACGAAGTTCACATTGGACAGGTTATAATACTTGTTTTATAATGATTCAACTTTATCTATGATTATACGTAAAGCAGAATCTAATTTTTCCGCTTTTTTTGTAGCAAAGAAAAAATATATTTAATTTAAAAAAAATTTTTTTACTATTTTTATTATATGCAATTGTTTTGTTGCGGTTGTCGTAAAGTTTATAAGTAAATTTAAAAATCTATTCTAGATGGGAATGTCAAACATTTTACACAAATTGTACGTTTTTATATTTTCGAAAATAATCTGTCGATCAGAATGTCAATTAATCTATTTTAATAGCGTTTCGAATTTTTTTAACAAGTTCATCCGATTTTTCTTTGTTGCTTCATAGAATTTACAGCTAGGCTTAAAAATAGCGCGCGCGTTACCGGGAAATCCTTATACACGAGCGCTCGCTGCCGAGTCCAAGGCGCATGCGTTTTATGCATGTGTACCCTGTATATACATGATTATCAATCCGAACCGAAGGTGTGCGAGTGTGAGAGCGAGAGAGAAAGAGAGGGTGAAAGGAGGTGGCCGCATGTCGAGAGATAAGATAAGGGTGAGAAATCGCATGCTGTTCCTGAACGCGCGCGATGCTCACGCTACCGAGTCAGAGAGAGAAAGAGAGAGAGAGAGAGAGAGCCGCCCCCTTATATCATCGTCGTTTTCTCCGAGCACTGTTACAATGCAGTGCGCCGCGCCTATGTTTGCCACTATAGGTATACATCCAGGCTGACAGGGAATTATAAGCTATTCTTGTCTGGTTTTAATGAAATTCGAGGATAGAGAGATATAAGCTTGAATTTTTATATTCTCCATTACAGTGCGTTTCTTTTCTTTAAGAGCTGTGTAAAAAAATACACACTATTTTTCGTATGAGCTATGGGGCTTCGATCTACACAAACGATTTTATGTTCCCAGATTTTTCATGGTATCATGGAAGTTACTTTTCATAATAAATTAGTTCGAGGTACTTTAAAGATAATCCATCAGACAATGAATACACATATTGTTAATGTGTAATAGACTTATATGATTTACAACAACATTTTTTCACGGGAAATAAATAATTTCCCAAAGTTTAAATTTACATAAATGAATTACAGTAAAATTTTTGAAAAACTCCCGCTTTTTATAAGTAACAACGAAATTATTAATATTCTAGTGTCATCCCTTGCTCGCTCGCGCTCACTTGGTTGTTAGAAATTTTTGTGAAAAATATTGGGAAAGCAAGAATTTTACAATAATTTTTTGCATGCATACGGATCAATACATACAATAAGAAAATTCATCATAAATGTAATTCAAAGTTTCAAAAATTGAGGCTTTCTATAACTTTTTACCTGTATCCATCGCATGAGTGAGAAAAAAATTCATTCGATATATCATTGTATTATCGAAATTAGAATAATGCCTAAGAAGTGCATCAATTGAATTTGGGAATAAGGTTTAAAAATTGATGCATCATAAGACATAATTATGACCTCATATGAATGAGAAGAAAATTATTTTTGATTTTCTACATCAAAATATACAATGTCGATTGAAATTGAATAATAGTAATTTAATCCCCATGGCACGATTATTGTACAACATTTCATAGCACTGTGCTAAGTTCACATTCATGCCCCCTTTTCCGATGCATAAGTCGCACTTTCCGGTAACGCGAAGGGAGGTTAGCGCACGAGCGTATGCGAGTGTGATGCGAACGCAGCGGTGCCAGAATATGCGACTTAGGCCACAGAAAAGCGTGCCAGAATGTGCGACTTATGCCACAGAAAAGCGTGCCATAAATGTGAGCTTATGCCACGCAGTACTATAAATTAAATTAATATTTATACTTATTGTTCAGTTATGAATCTAATTACGACGCATTCAAGAGTAGCAGTACTACTGTTGTTAAAAGTTCTCGCGACATCTAGTGGCGGTAGCTTAAAGTGGTAATATCGTATTATAAGTGGTTGAAAACTGGTCTAAATTTTTATAAATACTTACATTGTCATTTCCAGATAATTAAATTACGTCAAATATTTATGATATAATTTTAATAGGAGCATCGCCAAAAATTAACCATTAATTGTAATGTATTCTAAAACATTTTTAATGGTTATTTTTAACTTATATCAACGTTACCTTATTAATCTATTAATTGAGAAATAAACTATTAAAAATAAGCTATTTTATCCTGTAAAAAGACATGATCATCCAAATAAATAACTAAAGGTTATCATGTATGGTACCAACTTTTTCTAGATGGTATGTGCCCGCATCAGACTACGTCACTTTAAGCACGTCTCCCATCATTTTGTCAATGAAATGTATGTTAAAGAGAAACATTCATTTAAATAGATGTTAAAACTTTCGCAATAGAAGCCTTATCCATCGAACTATCTTTTTAAAAGCTCAAAAGATTTGCATAAAGGCAATGCATGTTAAAAATAGTTAAGCTGCTGTAACCGAGGATGATTGCGTGGTGTCTGTCTACATATATATTTTCACGATTGCCGCCAGACACGCATTTGCTTCGGAATCATAGAACACGATTTAACAACTTTTGCGATCCGCGCATTCTCATTAGAAATCGAAACAAACATTTTTGCAAACTTATGGATTTTTATATTTATTTAATTTGAAATTGGATAAAAATTAAGGTGGCCTACAAGTTTGTTTCGCAAAAATGCGATAAAAATGCTAGAATAAAATTAATTAGAAGCAATACGGCTTGAATTAAAAGTACAGGAAAAAATTGCATTATGAGGCAGAGGAATTTTTGCATCTAATAAATATTCTAGCGATTCATACGACTATAGTCTCTCGATAACCAAGAACGAAAGTAAAAAGAATCATATTTTTTATAGTTTCTAATTAGCATACCATTAGGATAATTTCAAATATAAGCTTGCACGTATACACGAGGAAAAAAGAAGAGAAGAGAGAAAGGGAGAGAGAAAAACAGAGAGGATAGAGAGGAAAACTGAAGCTCCTTTCTTTTTAGTTCTTTTGAAAAATGAGTGGCTTCCCTTCATCATGTTGTGCGTATACTGCTTCGTTTCATTTTCCCTATCGGGTTCTTTTTCACACATTTCGTACATCGTTTCACGTACTTCGCTGTATTATTTTTCGTACACTGCGCTAATGCGAAAAAATGCCCAGCACCGCGAATACGTTCAATCGAGTCACGTAAAGACGCGCACATAATGAACAAGTGCACTTGCGAACGAGCTTTGCAGGTGTTATGATGAATTTTAAAATAACATCGGATGCAATTTGCCTATCTTGCATGAGTCAAAGGGAATTCGTGCATGGGCGAAATTTGTAGGTCAATCGATGCAGTCGAACTTTTCGTTTTGAAATTTTTTTCACAGGAGTCTGGAATTAAGTGTCGCGGCGAATCCTTTACATCGATAAACAAATTTTGTTTTTAAACTCGCGCGAATACCAAAGAGCGTAATAAAAATTCTACGTGCTACGAAGAATGATTTTGTTGCAGGAATTCGAATATTCCGATGTAGTCGTGAAAATTGAACAATTTCACTTACTCTGCGGGCAAATAAAAATATCGAAAATGAGCAGTCTTACTCGAAGCATATGAAATTTATAAAAAGAAGCGAACCGCTCTGAAACTAGTTTTAGCGCTGCGATTTGCTAAACTTGGGCTGACTTGTTGCTATCGTACTCCGCGCCCCATTATGAATGCTTAAACGCAGAGAAAATCTTGATAGACTTTCTGCGTTCATTCCCCCCGTCGACATATCTCCCAACACAATCTTGCACTCGATACTATCATCACACCAATGCAAACTTATGACACAACTCCGCAGAGGAGTATTCGCCAGGAAACTCACAATACTAAAGACTCTCTCTCATACATGCGCGTTCGCTCTCACGAAAGGGTAAGCTTTTCGACAAACTTATGGAAAGCGCGAAACTCTCAATTCAGCGGTTCCAATAAGGACTCATCCCTTCCCCGATCGTACAAAATGATGGCAAATTTCAAATCTGGGAACGTTGAACTAGCGCAACTTCTTGGGAATCCGAAACGAGTCAAACGGTATTCTGCCAACTAATAGAGCCTGACATAGATTACGCTTCTGTATATGCTTGCTTTCAGCGTGTTTGAATTTTAGTGGTACCTACTTTTTTTACATCAAAAATTACAATCTACGAATAGTTATTTTTTATGAATAGTTATCCAAAATAATTAAAATTCAATAGATTCTGATATGGTTTTACGAGCTATTTCTCGACGCAGAAAAAGAAATGTTTCATGAAAATTTAAAAAAGTCCGAACAAAGATTCATTTTCTCGTTCGATTCCCTCGCGGCTCATATAATAATGCGCTATCGAAGAATAAATTTCCTTCGCGCGCGTTTAGAATCGTCAACTGGCAAATCGAATGGATAAATTTTCACGATCTCGCGCCCGTATAGGTATATACGAGGCAAGATATCAGACCTCGTATATATGCAGCTACGATCGGGGACACTACCGCAAAACGTGTGTTTGGATGCAATATAACGCTATATGTACGCAGATATAGAGCAAAAGTTCGTCTATCCTTTTTTTTCGTTCCCACTATACCCTCTAAAGCTTTTTTTGCGCCCTTGGCAATTTTAACTTTTAAATGGAACGACTCCTATTGAGGGCATTCTTTCTTACTCTTTCGCTCTCTCCCTCTCTGGCTCTCTCTCTCTCTGCTTCTACTTCTTTCGCTTGCTCTCTGAGAAAATGTAAAAAAGACGACTTTCGCGCTTTTTGAATCAACATTGTGGTCTTTTAAATGTACTTTTTAGGTACTTTTTCTCTCCCGAAAGTCAGATTGTTCTATGTGATACCAACAGACGAATACAATTGATCTTGAAAAATCACATCGATCAAATAGTAATTTTCGTCCTGAGATTACTCAACCTGTACGTTTTTGCAACGCCGCATGTTTCTGCAATCGATCTGTTTCAAAGAAAAAAACAAATAATGGCAACAAGGAAAACGAAACATTAAGATTTATTAACGTAGAAAAAAGGAAAATTAATAACATAAATGGGGTAGTAAGAAAGTGATCGTGTCAACGCTGCTTGCGCTCATTATCGATCATCTCTATTTTTGCGATACCGACAAACATTTTCGAAAGTTTCTATGGCCTCAAGGTTTTGAAGTGGTATTTGGGAGTATATGTTTCGCATATATTCCTAGGAACCGGGCATCAAGTGACTTTGCTTCGTTTAGCCGTTTCGTGGTATCAAATAGTTTGACAACGAATTCAACGGCAGTCGCGAGATCGAGTCATTGCTTCCGAATGCCATCGCTAAAGGCTCGCTGCGTGCGACGTACACAAGTCATTTGCAGTTGACGTTTCCGCAAATCCCGACGCAGGTCAATAAATTTAAGATAGATCAGAGTGCGGTTTTGAACTTGATAAAAGTAGTATTGATTTTACTGTTTTTAGTGAATTATTAATGGAGCACTGCTTTGAAAGAATGTAACGTTTTTTTGAGACGTTCCACTTTGATGCTTATTCAATGTTTGAACAAATATTTTAGATAATTAGATAAAAGTTCATTTAAGATAGAACCACTCGAGTTTTAAACTAGAAAGTTCGAGATGACTCTCAAGTTTGTAACGTTCAAAGTTGAACGAAAATTTTCCATACCCAAAATTTTTATTTATCATTCAATTTAGTCCAATAATAGATAAACCTGTAGTTTGAGATCCAAATATGCATAATAAATGTTAATAATCATAAAAAATCGAAAATTTCTTAAAATCCGAAAAAATCAAATTTCCAGCATCTGAAATAAGAAAGACCCAAAATTAATATTGCGATAATGACAACATGAAAGAGAAAATTATAATGATAAAAGTAAACGGAGACAAAGAACATTTTAACAGACGAAAGAAAAACCTATAAATCGTAAATGAATATTGATTTATAAACCAATATTGCAATGTCAGGTTTATGAAAACGATTCGACAGTGCAAACAAAAAATAAAACATCCGTAAATCTTATACTTGCTTATGAATAGATATTTCTTGTCCAAACTAATTTTTCTGTAATTGATATGTAATAAACCACCCCCATGACAAATTTAAAAACTGGGTAAGACTTACAAGAAAAATGGCAAACAAATATTAACATAGATTCACAAATTAGAATGGAAAGAAAATACATTTTTAACTTTAACTAATCCACAAAGGGCAGAAAAACAATTATTTCTCAGCGCCAATACTTTTTTCTCGATTTTTATGATATAAACAATGCCCCAAATGAATATAAAGGACCGGCGCAATTCAGAAAAAAAATCACATGTGATTCTTCATATCGATTAGCGGACTGATAATAAGAAAAACTACATTTTACACTTTTATAAATCGGATTAGTGCTTTATAATGAATATTTTGTCGCGAAACTACTTTTTTTATCATTTGTTATTGTAAAAACAACTCCCCATATAAGTATGAAGGACCGGCGAGATTTAAAACAAAAATGACATATAATTTTCAATGTCGATTCTTGAACTAAAATGAAAAAATATACATTCGCACTTTAAAAAATCGGATTAGTGCCTCAGAATGAATATTTTTTCTCAAAACTACTTTTTCAGCGCGTAAAAACGTTACGTAACGACCGTTACAAATTTGAGAGCCATAAGTTCGAGCTGGTGAGAATTTAAAAAATTCCTCAAAGCTTTCAGTATAGAGAAGCGATGAGCACATAATCGATGGCATCGAGAGTCGAGATCGACGTCCTGCGGTGAAGAACTATTCGAGTCGTGCATTCCTCCAGAACGACGGAGTACAAGTCAGAGGGAATGTCTCTTGGCAGAGAAGGTATAAGAAATACTACGTTTGAAGTAATATCGGTTGATGGGGTTAAAGGTTTGTCATTCTTACCTCGGAAAATTTTATAATTGATTACATTTAAGAAAGAACCCTATTACGAGTTATTAATAGGGGGTTAATCTTAGTATTTAAATAAAAAGTACTTATTAGAGAGGAATTGTATAAAAAACATCAGATACTATTGATTTTTCAAAACAAAGTAAAAAAATGACTGATGTATTTAACCTCAAGGACCACTTATCGGATTGAAAGTTCATGTTAGATCACTGTTAGGAATTATTTACGGTATTATAAAAGTTTTAGAATCGAAGTTAATCGACGCGATTGCAAATGTTTCACACGAGGTGTTTTTTTAGCATTATATGTGGTGTGTTGTTAAATGAAGTTAATGTGACTCGAAATAAAAATTTTGATTTGTTTTTGTGGAAAAATATACTCAAAATCTTGAAAATTTTTTTTAAGACATTATAAGTATATTTTTATAGAAAAGAAAACGTTGAACTTGTTAGTTTTCCTTTGAAACCCGTTTGTCAAAATCACAGTGAGACACAAGAAAATGACACGTAGACAAATTTCAATTCATTGGAAAAAAAACTCAAAGCGTCAATGCAAATAAACGTAGTAGAGCGTTTAGAAAACACAGTAAACCAGTCAAAAGGTCAGTAGATTCGTGAGTCATTGCGTGCCACGCGTTAATAATGCATTTGCACGCATGCGGTATCAAATGAACTCATAATGTGATAATCATCATAATAGTTTTAGTATTACTCCGTGTACAAGCTCGCGAACTCTCTTAGCAATTCATCCAAACTCCCTCGAGTAGCAGTTTGTTTCCCCTGCATTTATAAACGATCGCGTTCGATCGAGCTCGCACTAATACCGTAGGTTTGCCCGTTCGCTATACATCATGCTATAATGACGTAGAATTAGAAACCAAAAATCAATAACTTTCCGGGCGTGCAGCGAAAAAGGCCAGGACGCAATCATGAGCTATTGCAAATAATTTACGCGACGAATATTTGCTGATAGATAGCGTAATTTCGCGCGCTCATATATGTGGACTGCGGTGGCCAGCTCTCTCTGCACATATATAACAAAATCTCTCCTGCAGCAGGATGGCTTCAACGGTTCGAACACAATGCACAATAAATTTTGCATGGAATTATGAAATTCAGTTGGTGTGCATTAATCGCTATATTTTTTCGAATATTTGTTCGTCTCAGTATTTACCCCTATTTGAGTTTGAATTTTGGCTTTGCTCCCGAAACTCGGTGCTACGCCGTACTTGCCGCCGTGTACCGCTTCCACTTAAAATGTTGATTGATGCTTTGGGCTTAATTTGCCCTTCATTCCAAATCCTATGTTGTTCTGTATATTTATGTGCCTTTAGGCCAGCTTTAATATCGTGGGGGTTAGATCAGCTGGGATGTTAGCTCAACATCTATCTGACACATTTTGTATTCATACATTGCCTATTGAGAGATTAACATCTGAGCAATTCTATAAAAAATTCTCTATTAATATCTGTGCATTCAAAATCTATTAATGAAAATTCATTTAGCCTGGTCTGTAACGCGATAGCCTCATTCGCGCATTTTGACTGAAACTAAAATTGTGCATTAGTTTCTAATAGTCAATCAATGGAATACAATTCAAAGCATTGAAATTTCCGATATTTTATAAAACGTCAATGATTGAAAGTTTTTAATTTCGCAAAAGCCCACCGAATTGATAATATACGTCTCCTGCATTTCGACAAATGCCGTTTGGTTCTTTTTTTACCCTGTACAAGCCTGATGAGGCGATCGCTTTTTATCACGACATGCACAAAAAATGTTATACTTAACTGTGTCCTGTCTGCTCTCAATCAATAGCTTGATTACAAGTACTTAAATTTTTTTTAAATGTAGAATGGTTTGTTAAGACCTTAGACTAATTGAAGAATTTAGAAGTATTTAAAACACATTTTTGGGGATAAAAAGACTTTGACTATTTTGTACTTAATATTAATAATTAAAAATTAATAATTTATTTTGCATTTTTTTAATTTATAGGAAAAACACCAGTATGTCTCGCGAAAAGAAAGTAAAATAAATGTAAATTATTTATTTTTTACGCTTTCATTATATACATAAATGTCCGGTAAAACCGTCCATTAATATCATTTAATTTTTTAATATTCTCGTAAAAATGTAAGCCGTAGACGGGGCTATGTATTGTCTATGAAATTTAAAACGGATTGAAAAATGGTTTTAATTTTTATAACACCTAGCTCTAGCATAATTATACGATATTGTTCATCTGAAAATAATTTCATACACTTCGAGCGTTTTATTATAGATAATTAACGATAAGTATGGATTTTCCACAACTTTTCGTCAATAATACATTCGGATGAAAGTTGAAAATGGATTAAGTTTACCAGCATTACAGAGTGCATTAAAGTAGATCGTATACACCCCCAGACCGTGATATGGAAAATTTATTATGCGCATGTTCGAAGCGTGCGTAGGTAGAAACAGAAGAGACGAGATAGATAGTATCATATATGCAAGCTCGCACGTGTCTATATATATAATACATACATGTATGAGTGTGTATCTGTACGTGTGTGAGCAGGAGAGAAAGAAGAATAAAGGCACTTCGTGCTTGTGACTTATGCACACCGTTAAAGCAGCTACTTTTCTTTTTCTTCGTTTCGGTATATAGTCGGCCGCCGACGCCGCCACACGAACGTAATAATTCACTCGGGGTAGGCGGCTCGCGCGCGCGATTCAATCACGCGAAATTAAGGCGAGCAACGAGCAAAGCCTGCCTACTACCCGCTACTGCAGCTGCAGGAAGTTAGCGTTATTGCAAATTAGCCGTTACTGCTGCCGCGCTGCCAGCGTCGCACCGTCGAGTTTGAAGCCAAAGACTTGAATGAAATTATACGCGTGTTAAATCATTCATACACAATGAGTACAAGCTAGAGTATTCAATTGCATTTTCAATGAACGCTATTAACGATACCTATCGTTTTATTACGCGTGCCGATCGATGACAATAAATTCGGAGCCAAAAAAATCCCAACTGTCGCGACAATTTTTAATCGGGTTAGCTCAAACCAGTTTTATTAAATTATTGTTATTCGATGCGTAACCATTTTGCAATGCAATTATTCATTTTCTTCTGTAACAAACTTGTTTATTCGATAACTTTCTGTGGTGAGTTGATCTACGAAAAAGCCTCTTGGCTAAAAGGACCCAAAATATTTTTTTTATCTACATTGATCTCTCCAAAAAAGGCATGGGTTTTAATGTAAAGTTCGAATCAGTTCGACGTGTTTGGTTAGACGATACACCTGCATCACGGTAAAGTTTCCAGATGAGCATTGTCAGCGTTGCCGCAAGCGCTCGTCGGGCAAAGCCTCTCGTCCCGCAGGTCAGAATTCGGTCGCGCGCTCGTTTCGAGCGAACTTTCGCTCATCGGATTTGGCTATACGAGCTTATAATTATATCGTCTGCGCCGCTACACGATCGTTAAATTGCATTAGCTCGTAATCATCGAATCGCAGCAATGATAAACACGCCACAGCGGCGCAGCAGCAGCATCAGCAACAGCATTAAAGCAGCTGACTTTTGATTTAAAAAGGCGCGCATATGGGACGAGTAGCGGCTTGCCTTTGCAAAATTAGCATTTAGTGCTCATCCATATAACAACAAACGCAGAGTATAATGTAAGTTTGACTCTCGAATCGCAATTGTTATCCCAGCGTTCTCTTCCTCTCTTGCTCCATGTGCGGAAGGGTAAATAATTTTGGGCACCTAACACGCGCCTGCATGCATATCCATAAGTGCGGTTATACACAGTAGAAAGCTTGAGCCATAATATATGAGATACGTGTGTGCATGTATAAATTAATGTGTGAGTTTATGCGCAGACACACAGGCTAGAGGCGCGTCAGGCGATGCGTCTGCATGTGTGTGTGTGTGTGTGTGTGTGTGTGTGTGCTGCGCACAAGCTGAACCAAGTGCAGCGCGGCGCCCTGTTCACTGAAATGCACTTAATATGAGTTTGAAGCGATATAATTAGCCTAAATACATTCGGCAACTGAATATATACATATTCGTCTGCATAAATACCTCGTGCGCTGCGCAGCTTGTCTACGATGTGTACGTATACGTATACATACGTGCGTCTACTTGGAGCGAAATGTGCAGCTCTTGTGAGCGCCGACGTGCACCCTATTACACACTCGCGTGTTTCAGGGCATATTATTGTTACAGACGTTTTTGCCAAGCGGTCGGTAAACATAAAAAAAAGAAGGCCGCACGTTGTTTGTGTGGAATTAATAGGGTCTGAAATTTCATCGGGAGGAAAGTTTTACGTAAGAGACACGTAGGAGACTGCGACCTAGGCTTTTTTGACCGTGGCATCTGTGCGAACTTTTCGGCTAACTCTTATATATATATACCTGTGTAAGGCTTGGCAATGTGTCTACTGCTGCTGCTGCTGCTACAGCTCTCTTGCCTATAGCCACTTGTCAACTTGGCAAATAAAGTTTTGATCTTAATTATAAGAGCCAAGACCTATATACGTGCGGAACTTTTCAAGAACTGAGCACCTAATAAGTCATGCATTATTAAACAGGAACAAAAGTTCGGTGTAGCGTATCTACATGTATACCCGAGCACTGTGTTTGTGTGGCTGCTAGGGGGTGCCGTGCGCTGGTTTGGACTATTGAGATGCTTGACTAGTGCGCGCGATGCATTTTCCAGAAACCGCGGCATATACTTTGATACTGCATTATAGTACACTTTGAGAATTGCGAGAGGAAAAGAGAAGCATGATATCTCTTAAGAATCTGTTGAAATTTCCCCGACGAGGCCGTGGCGCGCTCTCGGATTGCAAGCCTGATATTGTAATCTTTTTCCAAATTAGTTGGCCAAAGTGTGTTTTCTGAGAATCTCGCGAGCCCAGTTCCTTCTGTTTGTTTTGCAAAGTTTACTACTGTCTTCGGAGAGGGGCGAGAATAAATTACTTTCGATTTATTTTCTGTGCATTACCCTTTTCCAAGAGGCGAAATGCAATCGTTTGAGCGATATATGATGATTACGAAAATGTTGTAATTTTAATTGCAGTTCGAATCATTAGATAAAAACGCTGTACAACTTAGGTGCGATTCGATAAACGTACAGCGCAATCTCAGTTGCCAAAACTTTTAACATAAACGTTTTCGAGAAACTACACGTGTTTTAATTGTAAATGCTTAGGCTAAAGTTCAACCATGCCATTTTAGTTGCAGATTTTTCATAGTCCCTCGGATTTTCATAATTATATGAGAAAAAGTTTTGTATCTTATTGCATAATTTCTAGAACAGCCATTGAGTATTTTTTGGGTATAAAAGCCCGTTTAATATTTAAGCTATCGATTTTAACGACAAATTCTACCTTGTCGTTATATAAACCTCAAATAACAATTGATTGTTTAATCGAATAGAATCTTGCAAGTAGGCTGCCATTTCAGTACTATAATAATCTCATACAATTGAGTGTCTAAGAATACAATTATGCTACTTTGAGGTCAAACAATTTTTTTTCTAAATATGATAATGATCCAAGAGAAGTTTTTCCGTATAAGATGAAAAACGTGAATCGAAAATTGACGTGCGAAGGATACATGCTAAAGGTCCGGAAAACTCGATTAGTCACGATGTCTGGTGGAACGACGACACAGAGCTACTAGCTACGACGACAGAATATATACTCGGGACAAAAGTAGCATAAGAGACGGGAAACGCGCTTAGAGTTATACATAGGAAACTTTGTTACGCGCTTATAAACCATCCTAAACAGGTTCAAGCCTGCGGAGAGACAAGCCTTCCACATTAAACACTAACGAGACTCGCGCTCGAATCTAGTTGTATTATACGAGGTCTACATGTCAATGTGAGAGCATTTCTGTGTCGATAATTTTCATAATATCCGACTAGAATTCGTTCGCTTGAGGTTGTGAAATTTATGAAGTCGATTATTAGAGCGAGCGAAAGTATCAATAGTTGGACTTTCAAAGCATCAAGGTATTTAGCGAGTATTACGAAACACACGCACAATATTGTTTACAAGCGAAGTTTGGCTAATTATTTGATTGAGCTTTAATGTCATAACGGTCCCTTTTGATACACTACATAGTTACTGTCACCTGTACTATAGAGTCGATCTACTTTTACAAGTGTAATGTAGCGAAATAATTACAAAATTAATATGTTATATTGTAAATTCGTGAAGGAACGGGGAGCTGGTTATGTAGGGATACTGGCTTTACCCGTCACTCTTCTCCAGATTTTCTTTGCCGTCGAATCGATAAATAACCTTACACTCAATTTTCAACTAGTAAACGTAACAACAATTTAATAACAACGCAACTTTCAATTCAACAAATGACTACAAATTGTAATTTGAAAAATTCGATGCTACCAGATCGAGGATTTATCGCCTGCTCTGAGCGAGTACAATTTTCAACGGTCAATTGGCGCGAGCCAAGACGTTGTCAACGGCACGTACGCGATCCTACCGCTGAGAGTGCGCGATTGACTAAGTTTAATTATTTATATTTACAACCGATATACACGATCGAACATACCGCCCGCCTTGCTTAATCACAGCAAGCAAATTAATTACAAAAATTAAATAATGTACAAAAAATAAAAATACATAAAATTAACTTTACATCAAACAATAAATTTACAACAGCAAAAAAAAATTTATATGTGGGATTGTTCTTCACTGTTTCTTTTTCTACGCTCATACTCTTCATTTGCTCTATCGTCTACTGGAAGCTTGATAAGCATAAGCTTGACGACCGGTCGCACAAACAGAAGTGGCGGTACGAACGGTTACCACTCGCACTCGACCATCAGCACCAGGGCTTGAATTGGTGATTACTCCGATTGGCCATCTGGCAGGAGGTGAAAGATCGTCTTTGATGACGACCAAATCTCCTTTTTCTAGATTCTCTTGTGGGTGAAGCCATTTGTTGCGCAAATGAAGTTGATGCATCACCTCCTTCCTCCATCGATTCCAAAATGCATCTCGCATGTGGCTTAATAATTGCCATCGATCCCGATAGCTTTGTTTGTCCGACACGTCGTACTTTTCGGGGATGGATAAATAGTCAGTGCCAGTCAAAAAATGTGCCGGAGTGAGAGCTACTAAATCCTCTGGTTGTGAACTGATACGACACAACGGACGTGAGTTCAAACATGCCTCCACCTTGGCTGCCAACGTCGAAAGTTCCTCAAAGGTCAATGCAGTGTAACCTATCACTCTGCGAAGATGGAACTTGAAGCTTTTCACCGCTGCCTCCCAAAGTCCACCAAAATGCGGCGCACGAGGTGGTATGAACTTCCACTCTGTCGACTGCATTGCCAACCTGCCAGCCACAGTGGAGTGAAAACTTGACGCCTCCTGAAACATTCGCGCGAGCTCCGACGACGCACCCTTGAATGTGGTAGCGTTATCTGAGTACAACGTGCGGCACGGTCCTCTTCGTGCGACGAAACGGGCATACGCAGCCAAAAAAGCTTGCGCTGTTAGATCAGACACAATCTCGATGTGGACCGCTCTCAACACCATGCAAATAAAAATTGCCACGTAGCCCTTAGTACGCGGAGATCCCTTGCCTCTTCGAAAAAGCACTGATATAGGTCCGGCATAGTCCAATCCTGACGTATCAAAAGCTCGCTGAGGTGTGACACGCTCCACCGGTAATGGAGCCATTTGCTGCATCTGTGTACGGCCTCTGAATCTTGCGCATCGTACGCACCCATGATACACCCGGACAGCTAGTCTTCTCACGTTCGAGATCCAAAAATTGCGATGAAGATACGACAACATCAGTTGCACTCCTCCGTGAGCGGTCACCCTGTGCGCCTCTTCGACGATCCTCTTGACAATGATATGCTCGTTTGGCAATATAATTGGATGACGCTCATTGTAGGCCAGAGGAGCGTTGTGTAGCCGCCCACCGAGTCTGAGAAGTCCTTGCTCGTCCACAAAAAGTGTCAACCTTGCCAATTTACTTTTCTTTGATAGTTGCCTTCCCGACTGCAGACACTGCATCTCTGCTGCGTAGTGATGTCTCTGTAACGTTCGAAATAAAATTGCGCGAGCCCATGCAAGCTCGGCACTCGTCACATAATCTGTTACATAACTTCTGTTATTCTTTCTTGTTCTGAGTTTGTGCAGCCAACGACCGCAATATGCGAGCACTCTAATCAGCTTAGTATAAGAGGAAAATTTTTCAAAACCTTTCAAGATACTCTCCTCGCTCTGGTCATTGATCAGCTTCTCTTGCTGAACGTGAAATACCTCCGCTGTAGCTGCCGCATCCTTCTTCTCTGGAACCTCCATCGGCCAGTCCACAGCAGGCAGGGTGAGCCATGGCGGTCCATTCCACCACAATCTCGACTCCAAAAGCTGCTCTGGGGTAATTCCTCGCGTGGCGCAGTCGACCGCGTTGTCCGACGACCTCACATGATGCCACTGTGCTTGCGGGAACGTATTGACTATCTCGCTCACTCTGTTGGCGACGAATGTCTGCCATCGCGACGGATGACCTTTCAGCCAATCGAGCACCACTCTCGAGTCGGACCAGAAATGAATTTCATCAGGCTGTTGACTCAATACCTCCAATAATTGCTTTGTCAACCTGACCAGCAACGTCGCGGCACAAAGTTCCAATCGCGGCAACGTTTCTTGTTTCGCCGGTGCAACTCTTGTTTTTGCCATCATCAACGTCGACGAGTTTCCCGGTATAACTATATATACCGCTGCCGCATAAGCTCTATTTGAAGCGTCTGCGAATCCGTGTAAGGTCCAAGAGTCCCTTTCGCCACCTCCGAACCATCTTGGAATTCGGAGCCTCGCGACCTCGCCTATAGACGTCCGGAACCGCTGCCAACGTCGCGCAAGCTCACCCTGGACCGGTACGTCCCAGTCGACCCTCTCGATCCACAGATCTTGCAAGATTATTTTTGCTGTTATCGTCACCGGAGCGAGCCATCCCAGCGGATCAAATAACCTTGCCACATCCGACAATATATTTCTTTTAGTGATCACGCTTGGCATCGACGTCAGCGAGACTGTAAACAAAAAACAATCAGCTCTTGTGCTCCATTTGAGGCCGAGCGTAGACACGACATCGTGCAACTGCATCGCGATCTCTTCCGAATCGCCGGTCGCTACCCCGTGTAATATCGAAATTTCATTGGCTGACCACTTGCCAAGCTCCATGCCTGCAGACGACAGCAGATGCACCAGCTGATTGCGTCGACTCACAGCTTCTTTTATACTATCTCCCCCGCCGAAAAGATCGTCCACGTAGACTTGATGGTCCAGTATCCTCGCCGCCTCGGGGTGAGCATCTCTTCCGTCGTCGGCTAGCTGCTGTAGAACTCTCAAGGCGAGAAACGGGGCCGGTGCCGTGCCGTATGTCACCGTGAGCGCTCTGAAATCTTGGATCGTCTTCTTCTCATCCGATCGCCATACTATCCTCTGCCAATCAACATCATCCGGGTGCACCAATATCTGCCGATACATCTTGACTATATCGGTCGCGAACACGTATTTGGAAAATCGCCATCGTGTGATGACCGACGTGATGTCCTTTTGAAGCTTCGGGCCAGGCAATAATACGTCATTGAGTGCGACGCGATTGATTGCCTTTTGAGACGCGTTAAAAACCACACGAATTTGTTTGAGTCTCCTGCCCTGAAAACGCCGTGGTGAGGTAAGTAAAAGCTGTCTCTTGACAGATGCTCTCTGGGCACACATTCCATGTGTCGTAACTGCAAATATTCATTCATGAAAGCTTTATAGAGCGCATCAAGCTTCGGTGTCTTCGCGATTCGCCTCTCCGTGCGAGTGAGGCACGACACAGCGATGTCTCTTGATCCGGGAAAGGTTGAGCTTTTTGCGAATGGTAGTCTGACCATAAATCTTCCAGTCTCCGTCCTCGTAGTGGTCTTGCAGAAGTAATCTTCGCAATATTGCTCTTCAAGGGTAAGATGTTGCTTCTTAGCGATATCTTCGATTTCCCAAAATCGTTCAACTATTTGGTGCAGTGTAGGTTGAAGCTGCACGTGGAAAGCTCTTACGCTTGGTAGCTGCACTGCAGCGCTTTGATATATTTCACCAGTCAAAATCCAGCCGAAGACAGTGCGCTGAGCCAGTGGTGCTCCGACAGGACCCTTCCTGATACCATCCATAATGATCTCCGGTAGTAGATCTGCTCCGATTACACAGTCTACCTTGTTCGGTTCGCAAAACTCTGGGTCCGCGAGAGTCAGACCTCTCAAATGCTCCCATCGAGCGCCGCCGATGCGTGACTTCGGCAGCAGTCCGGTAAGCTCACTCATGACCAGCGCTGAAAATCTCTTCTTGAAATCTTCGTGCAGCGTTGACTTCAAGACAACACTTGCTTCCTTGCGCACAGTAGACGAATAGTGTCCACCCATCACATTAATTGCCATTGCAATCTTTTTTGCGTCGGCCGAAATCGCCGTGATCACGCGCTCCGACACAAACGATCTCTCCGAGCCTGGGTCGATGAGAGCTCGCACCTTTATCTCGTTGCCGAATTCATCCTGTAGACGGACTAGCGCCGTTGCCAACAACACCAATCTACCGTCCGAGATCCGTTCTTGAACTGAAGGATTCGTAAAATATGCCGACGTCGATGAATCTTCACCAGCTGGAGTCGACTCCTCGTTATTAACGAAGCTTATTTGCTCGCCATTCGCGCTGTCCCTTGGAGCTTGCGATTCTGAATGTAACTTTGTATGATGCTTACCTCCACAAGTGAAGCATCGCTTGTCGGAGGGACAATCTTTGACGAAATGATTATTCTGTAAACAGTTTAAACATAATTTCTCTTTCTTACAAATCTCATATCTTTGAGGCTGAGACCACGACAAAAACTTCCGACATGAGTACACATTGTGTGTTCCCTGGCACACGACGCATGCGCGCGATCCCGATCCTCGAGTCGCTTGGATGGCCGTTGTGTACACTGACGTTTGCCTTGGCTTATTTGGCGCGCTCTTCATCAGCTTGTTATTGTTTTGAGCGCTTGAATGTCCCGCTGCTTCGAAGACTCGAATCGAACGCTCGAGAAAATTATTGAGCTCTACGTACGTTGGGAAGTGATCGTTTCGGTCGGCTTCACGCTCCCAATCCAATCTTGTGGTATGATCGAGTTTGCTTACGACGTGGTGTATAAGCCACAACTCACTCATTTGCTCCGGCTGTATATGTAGATTATCCATCGCGTTTTTTGACTCGCGCACTACGTCCAGCAGTCCACGTATCTCATCCAACGACCGTTTTTGCATGGCAGGGCACGCGATGATATGCGACATGTGGGAAAACAGTAGAGCTTTTTTTTATCATACCGATCCTGTAGTGCTTGCCAGGAGTTTGCATAGTTTTCTGCGGTGATCTGGACGTTTTTCAATCGATTGGCTGCGTCGCCCGTCAGCGAACGCAATAGATATTGGAGCTTTAAAATTGGCGGGATACTGGGAACGTCATGAACCAACGCTGTGAACATGTCCTTGAATGTTTCCCATTCCAGTTGCTGTCCCGAGAACTGTGGAAGGTTTATTGGCGGCAACGGATTTCTATACGCTGGCATCTCCATACTGATTTGCGCGTACTGCTCGTCAGCTTGGAGCGATGACACATTTCGCCCAGGGTACATTGCGTCCAATATCTCCGTCTTGTAGACGGTGTATGCGGTGTTCGTCTCCGAGAATACATCCTTCTTGAAGTAATCATCTTCCTCGAGACTTTGGTCACGCATAAGCTTTTTATGCTCTTGGAAGAACTCCTTCCACATCTCTTCCAGTTGTATAAGATTCGTTTTTAACCAACCGGCACTTCGTCTATCTTTCGGAGTCTTTAGCATGGTCGTTCTGAAATTTATCACCAGCTGAGAATTTATCAGTTGCTCCTGTAACGCTTGATTCGCCATCCTTCTGGTTTCGGCTGCTCAAATAACTATAACAATTACGCTCTGCTACCATGTAAATTCGTGAAGGAACGGGGAGCTGGTTATGTAGGGATACTGGCTTTACCCGTCACTCTTCTCCAGATTTTCTTTGCCGTCGAATCGATAAATAACCTTACACTCAATTTTCAACTAGTAAACGTAACAACAATTTAATAACAACGCAACTTTCAATTCAACAAATGACTACAAATTGTAATTTGAAAAATTCGATGCTACCAGATCGAGGATTTATCGCCTGCTCTGAGCGAGTACAATTTTCAACGGTCAATTGGCGCGAGCCAAGACGTTGTCAACGGCACGTACGCGATCCTACCGCTGAGAGTGCGCGATTGACTAAGTTTAATTATTTATATTTACAACCGATATACACGATCGAACATATATTATATTTTAACAACGATTCGGACATCTTCAAATGAATGGCAATACAAATAAGAAAACTATTGACTGGCTCAACAATACCTTGATCAGCTGATCAAACGATTATGCAAATATTCATAGTCGAATCTTGAACACTCGATCAAATAGTTCGGTCGACTCTATCGATACTCATATGCAGCTGTCATATGCATTATTGCTTATTCGCGCAGTTGTGTACCGATGTCACGGATCAAAAAATTTAATCCGTTATCAAATGAAGGTTGTTTTGATCTCCCTGTCTTAAAATTAGGATTAGGTAAGCAGTGAAGCTTATAGTAAGCTCTTAATTTATTTCAAATAATTTACGAATCGGAAAAATGGAACAACTTTTTCAGAGTCGTAATTCAGGAATGTCTCAGCTGAGATTTATTATCATTACTTCCTATAAATTTTATTAACCTAGCCTACACCACTAGATGGCGCGTACATTTATCTCCAAATCTGCAAGCGTCATAGTTAAAATAAGCATATAAGTCGAAGCAGATTTTTGGAAATCAATACCGGTTTCGCAATATATGCTTACCTTTTAGATCAATTTCTAACTTCAAGTATAAAAAATCCTCGATAATGTTATTAAATTCTAAAAAGAAATTTCATTAAATTAAATTTTTACTGTACAAGTGGAGTCGGATTTTTTCTATCATTTCTATGAATCTACTTTCATTTAAAGGAATTAAAATGAATTTGATTTGAATTCAATTAAAACAATTTTACTCTAAATTTAATTTGAAGTTTATATTAATCGATTCATGAAAAATCCTTAAAATCCATTCAAATAAAATTTACTTTAATGAATTTAATTGAAATTGAACTCATTTACGTTAAGGAAAAACTCATACTCTGGTTTTATTGCATACATTTTAATGTGAATATTTTTAAACATGTAGCTGGTTTATTCGAGATAGCTTTTCTATTAACTCATTATAAATATCTAAAATGAAAATGTAAGTAAGTACGGTGATAGAGATGACAATATAAAAACTGTCTAATTTTTACATTTCGTTTTGTGAAATTTTTTTATCCGATGAATTATTTTTAACTCGTTAACAATACGAGTATATCAATCCCAAATATATACCTTACATTTGAAATACCAAAGAGCTTTATAGGATTTCGAAATTCATGCAAAAGATTATTTTCTGGTTTGGCGCATAATTATAAAAATAGTTCAATTTTTGGCTTGAGCTAAGGCAAGAGAGTCGAGTCAGAAAGAAAGGAAAAGATGGATAAAAATAACTCGCGATAAGGGAAAAAAAGTCAATGAAAAAGAATAATATCTTTCTTTTCTCGCCCATCTACATACAGCCAGGACCGAGAAAGCGAGAGAGAAAGAAGAGAGTAGGAGGATAGGAGACTTTTAACTGAAGAGAAAAGGAAGTTCGCGTGATGAGAAATTTGCAAGTTTTTTCTCACTCTTTTCTCTCCTCACACTTTGCATACATCCTAGAAGAAGTCTCAAACAAAGTTTCGCGTCGCTGACGCTTTCTATCTCCATCTCGAGAGCTTTCTTTTCCAGATAAATTTTCTATCCCTCACTCTTTGGGCGCTCTCACTCTTTTACTCTCACCACTCGAGCACGCAACAATTTTACTTTACAATAATACCGTAACCTGGTGTCAGTGTTGCTGCTCTTTGCCAAATTTAAACCGAACTCACTGTGCTAGCCTCCTTTGAGCACGCACAGAGTAAGAAAAAAAAAGAAGAAAATGAAATGATGAAGACAGTTATTGTGGTAAGATTCTTTTAAAAAGTTTAACGTCGGAAAGTTTTTTAAGATTTGAGAAACAAAATTTGTGTCTCTTCCGCATTTATTGGAGCTTATTTGCGATTCGACTTGTCATTTCTTTTTGCTTTCATTAAAAAATACGAATAACAAGCACAGAACGAGCACGTATTTATCCCCCGAGTCGAAACACACAAGCCATATTCGTTGAAAGTAGGCGTTGGTGCGTGCTTGTTTTTTGCTATATTACATCGTGATTTATCGTGGAAAAAGCTTGAAAAACTTATACGTCGCACGTGCGAGTTTTTGCTTATATATATAAACGTGTGTATCTACAGGCGCAATTTTTCACTGCTCGAGTAAACAAAATGTTCACATATAAAGTTACACATCTGTGCGAACGTGTATACACGTGCGTGTGTGTATACTGCGATTACCGACTCGACGCTTTAATCATTGCACCACGCTCTCGCATAACACTCATGCCAGAGGCGCGCATATACGGCTTACGTTGTTATGCCCCTCGCTTTCCTATATGATGTGCATTTATATGCTGCGTATTTATGTACATTGTCCAATTGACTTGACTGCAATTTGCTAAAAACATATAAATTCAAGCATTAATGCGGGAAGACACGACAGTTCTTTCCACGATCAAATATGTACAATGCGCACAGCAGCATGTGCGTACACTTTTTGAGTATAGGCAATTCATCCGTACGTATATGGAGTGATCGATTCGCTTCGTGGAATTTATACCGCGCGTAGGTGCACACATTGTTTTTTAAATTTCGCTCTTTTTTCTCTCTCTCTCTCTGTCTCTCTTTTTTTCCCTGTTTTTATTTTTGCCGCTGCTCAACTCGCTCGCGAAGACAACGTGCAATTACGCTATAGGCGAGGGCCCATCTGCGTGCATATTTTTCCCTGACAATTCCGCGAGAGTGAGTGCGAGCAAGAGAAATTTAAAACTCTCTTTTCCTCTGTCTCTCTCTTTACTCGTGCGATAAATATGGAAAAACGAACACGAGAGAAGAGGCCGTCGCCGCCGCCGCCACCGTCGCTGTTGCCTGCCATGCATGACTCTGTATAGCTGCCGCTCGGCTACAAACGCGTTACGCGATCTAGATGTGCACGCGCGCATGTGTGTGTACCTATAATATACGTATGTATGCTACGTACGCGCCGCTCACTGCTCAGAGTGTGTATAGCGAGTAAATATAGAGCGCTTGCAAATATGCATTGTTTAACGCGCTCCGCACGTTGTCGCGCGTGCTGTTGTTGTAAACCTTCGCTCGGTGCACGGTCCTCCGCGCGCGTGCTGCTGCTGCTACTCGCCCCTCCCTCCCTCTCGCTCTCTCTCACTTTTTTCATACACGCGGCCCTACATACCTAACTCAATTCCATATTTGTTGCATTTGGCTCTCTTCAGAATTAAAACCAGCATATTTTTTTCATCCAAATTGAAGCCTTTTATAATTATTTTCATCCTATCAGGCGGATTTGCGATGTAACACGCGCCCAAGCCCTGCTTTTTTTTCGTTCTCGTTGTCTTTCCACGCTCCCATCCTTGTTGTCTTCGTTTTTTTATTTACGCGTTATAAGCCGATGCTCTTACCCCTCTTCTCATTTTTTGTACTCCGAGCGCATATTTATATGGAGATTACTTCTTGCCGATCGATTTTGACGCGGATAAAAATACTTTGGTCTGGTGCGAAAAAAATACACGATATCTGCAGTCGGGAAATCGAATTCTTTTGCCGCGGGAAAATTTCCCAAGTTGCTCTCTCCCTTCCTCGATATCGATTTAAAGCCGTTCGGAGACAAATCGATTTGCCCAACATAGCATACGCCAAGAGGTATATAACAATATATGAAATTGGTGTGAATGTACTAGCAATATTGACCGACCATATGGTGCAGCTTTTGTAAATATGGACGAGTGCGAATAATTTTCGAAATAGTTTACATTTTCAATTACATAATTTAGAGATAATCAATAGACTGATTGCTAGGTGCTTAACTGATCCGTATCATTTTTGTCTAATTTCAGAATAAATCAATCATTCGAAAAAGAAATATTCTTGTACGAAATGGAACTCCTTACGGTGAGTGGATTTTTTCAATTATTATACAAAATATTTAAAAATTTAAACTTGATTATAAACTAAATCTCGCCAAGTTGAAACTAAATCATTGTAATTCTGTCTTACACAATATCAACCAATCAAATTTATTTTATTATTCTTGCCATTGGAGCAGAGTAACTTTATAATTCCCTCGTAGAAATGTTCATGCATGCATTTTGCAATGACCAAATAAGCTTTGCTTAAATTATTTATCCAATCTGTTTGCGGTTACTGCATTCGCTCGAGGCTAGCAGATGAAACTCCAGTCAGCTGATCGAATGAATTTGTTTAAATCTAATTTTGTTTGGTTATTTATTATATTTTCATGATTTGCATTACTCATTGCTTACAGGCCGCTAGCGAATGGATATTTTGAAGTCTGAGCTTATACCAAACGTGCATAGTTAAAAATATTATTTATCAAATCAACACTCTTACTGCTTTATAAAATAAATAAATTGTGTTTTCAAATATTGATACCATTAAAAACACCTCATGTTATTATAATCTTTGAATAGCCAAGTAAGAAAAAGTAAAGTATAAAGTCGCTATTACGAAAATCTAAGAAAGAATTTTCCCCCGTTGGCGCACGGGGAATAGTAGTACCATTGACAGCAGATTCGAGCCCTATTTGAAATTTCTAATGGAAATCCAAGAAGATAATAGTCTCTGTTTTGACTAAAACTCTTGTATGCGCTTACATACATTAAACTTGAACCGTTAAACAAAGTTAAAAACTTGTTTTAACTTAATGGATGGTATATCGGGTAAATGAGTTGCTTCGTAACGGCGTCGTATTGCCTCGACGCAGCTGCATTCGCCCAACAACTTCGCGTCTTGGTCTAAATTAATGATATGTATAATTAAATATGGTTCCATTGGCTCGAAAAGACAATCGCGAAGACTATTAGGGTCGGCAGAGGGTTTGGAATAGGGACAATGAGCCCGTACGTGCATGTCTATTGTGGACCTGTGATGCATTCGCACTTCATCAATTTTCTATCTTTCCAATAGTTTTGACGAGGTCTAGCTGGCAACAGCCTATATATATATCCACCCACACATTTACACACTCCTACAGACTCACCTACACTTGTACTCCTCTCTCTCTCTCTCTTTCTCTCTCACCACTGGCAAATATTGATTTTGGCGCGACAGGGTTATTCACCTGCTGCCTTATTCTGTGTATTACACTGCGAATGTTGCCAGTGAGAGAAAGAGGCTTGTTTGGTTTGTCACCTCAACTAGTTCCCTCGTAAGTTTCCAAGATTACTCTGCTTCGATCGATCCTGTTTGTAAATCAACGCTATTGGAGACTTCAGTGGATTACGATCCAAAAAATGTGTGTAAGAATTTTTACCCTTGTTAAAAGCGTATCTTTATTTAAAGTTTATCGCTAAATAATAATTTTTCTCACAGATGATAATATTTTTGTAAATCAAAATATGTTCACTGTATTAAGCATATTTAATGTAAAATTAGACACTAAAATTCAAAGTAACTGATAATGAATTAAATATTTTGATTGAAATTGGTAAAAAAATTCATAAAATCATAATGATAAATAAAGCCAGCATTCGTCACTAGATGGCGAGTGCTTTTTTCTACCTAAATCTATAAATGGCAAAGTAAAAATAATTGTATATGTGAAAGCTCGGTTTTGACGAATATTCGGTTATATTTATCCTTGCTTGAGTAATTAATTGTTGATCGCTAATTCGAACAAAACTTATATCTAGAAAACATTTCTATCTTTTCAATTAAAGCAATACACTTATAGAGAATGAGACATTTTTCAACCTCAAAACTGGTTTTTGGGATATCAATACCGATGTTGGTAATAAATGCGACTTAATTAGATTCGTTTTTAAATACAAGTATTAACAATAATTTTATTCAATTCATATTCTAATTGACGTTTGACATTTTGAATGTAGAAAATTTAAAATAACTTCATGAAATTTCATGTGAAATTGGAGGAATTGTTTTCATTTATACATTTATGAATATATTTTCATTTATTATAATTAAAGTGGATTCAAGTTAAATGTAATTTTAAAAATTTCACATTTAATTTATTTTGATTCAAATATTTTTTTAGGTTAATAATTACGATGTGAAATCATTAAAAAAGTGTAAATTATCCCGTGGCTCAAAAAATGCTTCAATTTACGTCAAATCATGGCAAGAATTTCATTCATTCGTTCGACAATACCGCGCAGATTAAAGAACTGAAAAAAATCAAATCATTTGTAGCCGAACCATATTACTTAGTCCCTATGAAAATTTTCAATCGCATTCGTACGCATTTTCGCTTTTGAATATACAATCACGAAGCGCTTTCACTGCAGTACACACGATGAAAAAATACACGCATTTCGAAATTACATGTACGTTGTGTGACAGAGAGACAAACATACATATGTGTATGCATGCATGCATACATACACAGATATGCGGTGTTGCTTTGAGCATGAGTAACTCGGAGGAATTTCAAATTTAAATTTTTCGTGCCCAACCGATCGAGTACAAGAGTGTGTATGACTGGGTATAAACTGCGTTGCATTCTTGGTGAAGAAAGGTAATGCCAAGTCAATTGGAACAGAAAAGAACTGTAAATACCTATAAGTGTAGGCTCCCCGGGAGAGCTTAATACAGAAGGTTTTAGAGCAGAGTGCTGCTATTTTATATATTCATTTTAGTTTCGCCGAAACATTTACTGCGATCCCTCTTCAAAATTATTCTCGGTTTTTTTTTTTTTTTTGCAAAAACATTAAGTTGAGAGCAGCAGCATTTAAAACGAAGTAATCCCATTTCTCGAAAATACATCAAAGATGTAAGCGTCCATCATTTCAACAATAGTAAAGTACACCCATTGCAACATCGTTGTCGTCGTCCACGCCGAGAGGTATAACGAGAAAGAAGCTTTCTAGCTCGCGCGCACAGCTTATATACATCGGCGAAGCGTAGCCACATGCACAAAAGCTGCTCGTAAATTATAATCTGACGCAACAATACAGCTCGAGCTTGGGTACCCGTGAAATGCGAGTCGGCTGCAGTTCGTGGGTGTGTGTGAGTGTGTGTATGTGCGAGAGGGCTACGTGCAACATGAAGAATAAAGACGCTCGTCGTGTAAAGCGTCTGTAGCATTTGTCGACGCGCCAAATAATGCGATTTGATTCAAAAGCCTTACAAATAACGTCAAAAATGTAAATTACAATTTTTTACCGCGAGCTCCGAGATAAAACTTATTCGGTTATTTTTCAACAATGCCCGCTACCGTGACACCCTATATCTTGCGCTTCTCTCACTCCATCTGTCCCTCCCGCCGCGCCCGCCAGCTTGCCTCTGCCTGCCTCTGCCTACCTTCCTTCCTCTCCCCTCGAAGCATCAGGAAGCCTCATAAATCACCGAAACTCATCGGCATATTTCACATTCGCAGGAAAATTGGACTGCTGCCGAGCAGCTATAATGTTTAATCATTGTATTGGCAGTATATGTGTGTGTGTGTGTGTGTGTGTGTGTGTGTGTGTGTGTGTGTGTGTGTGTGTGTGTGTGTGTGTGTGTGTGTGTGTGTGTGTGCGTATAAGTGATATGCTTGCCACGTATACGGAAGCAGCTTCCCGTTTTGAATTGTATGTTTGTGATCTGGTATTATCACTTGTGCACACAGGTGCTTGCGCTGGCATACTGCAGCTCGCGATGCGATTGTTTTCTTCGAAAATTCTTTTTATTTTGATTAATTATATGCGTATACCAGATCATAGTTCATAAAAGGCAGCGAACAAACTCGCATAAATAACTGGTCAATTTTACTGCTACACGTACTTGCGACTCGATGTTGTTGATATAATACAGTAGCGCGAGCAGGGGGTATTAGCGCTAACGAGCCCAGTATAATATAAGCTCTGCACTGTAACTCCCCTGCCCTCCCCTCCCCTCATGCTCTTCAGTGTGTTTCTCCTCGCGTATTATGCTCAGTAAAACATCTGTGCAGGACCTATAAAGACCTGATAATACGCCAACATACAGTATACGTTAGTATCCCTTTTGTGAGTAGTGCATGTGTATGCGCAAGTAAAACAACCTCTCCGGGGCTTTAACGCGCGCGCGCGCTGCCTCTTGTAATTTCCCAGAATATCTAGTCTATTTGATTTTTATGGCTCGGACAAGTGCGCAACCGACGTAGCAGTGCCATAAAGCGCCACCAACTCTATGCTCGCTGATTTGTTCGCTCGCATTTTAGTGCGCAATGATTTACTTTAATGCGTCGAGCAACGTGTAATGCGGACCCCGAATCGCGTTCGATGCGTTTCAGTGATTAAGGTCAATATATAATCAGGCGCTTTCCGAGCACTATGATTTATGAATTCGTACGTGAGTAGCCATACCCTATGCTGCTATACCGCTGCCTATGAAACGAAGAATTTTCAGTTTTTTAAAAATATTAAGATTATACCGCGTATATTTCTTTTTTCATTTTTTATCTGAGAAATTAAGCCGGGTCCGCGCACGAGGCAAGTTTGCATAAGCTCGGGCGCTTGGATTTCTCGCTATCTAATCTCGCTATTTCAGTGCCTGCGCGCGTTAGAAAATATGAAAGAGCCGTTGCCTCACAGCCCATTCGTCGTACGAACGTGCCGCGAGCTTCGCGCCGGCTTTATATGTGTATGTGTGTGTGTGTATTGGTGCGCGCGCGTCTCTAGGTAAAACAAGGCCCGGCCCATATGCCGCGTTTGTGTTGGGAGGGAAAATCGCGTCGCTCGTTATTATTACGCGCGCGATATACGCTCGCGTACTGCAGCTGGGGGTCTATAAACTTACCGACACACTACTAGCGCGCTGCTGCTGCGACGGAGTGGGACAGTCGTAGAGCGCATTCGAGCTTTGTTGTGTATCCAAAAGATCGCTCGTTACACAAAGTTTGACGTTGTGTGCACGACGCTGCTGGAGCTTTGCTTTTCGTGACGCGCTCCGCTGTGCCTGTGCTCGTGCTCGTGCGCACACAATACCGTTGCTACGGGAGCTCGCGAACTGCGTAACACAATGACTCGTAAACATACTTTGACATTTTCACTCGGCGAGCTTTTTTATATACTTTTCATCGCGAGAATGCATGGCTCGGTTCTACTTTTTCTTTACCCGCTGTAGCTAGGCCGCGCCAATACTCGAGCTTGCGTGTATTTATTTTGTGAAAAAGACATTCGTGACTGGAATTCGCAGTGCTAAAACTCAAAGTATATAAGATATATTTCAAGATTTTTCGCAGATGTATACCTAGCAGTCGAAGAGAGAGAGAGAGAGAGAGAGAAATGCATATATACAGGCAAACGAGTTTGCAGGAAAATAAGAGGCAGCACGACTCGAGGTCGGCTTCGCCTACTCGAAACAACTTTAAGTGGTTGACGCAAAAGCACAAAAGTATATATCGTGTACGTGTACTATATATAATCACTTTCCGACGCAATAATATTTGTCTGTGTTGCAACGGCTCCATCCGGCGAACCTACATTAAATAAGAAAATCACTCTCGTTTATATCGTTACGCGCTCGCGCACCTATATTTCTCGCACTTTTTTTTTCCTTTCCTCGCACAAGCGCTTTCGAGTTTTTCTATCTCGACTGGCATGTATATATGTTTTCCCGCGTTGCGTGCTTCGATCGTCGCAACTCACATGTGCGAGTGTAGCAACCAGCGGAGCTGCTATAAGGAGCACAACGCACACACACATACGCACACACATAGCAGACGTATGTACGTACGTTCGAGCTTCTCTCGGCCAATATTTTCGTCACGTGTGAGGCTGAGGGAGAGGACGCGCGTCGTCACCACGTCGTCTTATCAACACCGCGCTATGTTCTCTCGAGTATAGCTGGGGGGAATAAAGCGACGCATCGGCAACTTGACTCTCGCGATCGATCATCGCCTTTCTTCTCCTTTTTATTCATTTTGGTGCCGTCGTGCACGTCGTAATAAATTTATCCGATCATAAATATATCGCGCTCGCGTATACTCGTTGCTTTATACCTCGGCCATGGGACTGATGCACGCACCCGCATAAAGCATCTATACCCCTCGAGTCGACTATTTACATCGTGCAAACGCGCTTAATTCAAGCACGCGCGCGTGCACACACACGGCATACGTCGCGCATCTCGTATAAATCAGACGCCCGAGCCTAGGTCACACACTCACAAACACGCGTTTACAGTTTACACACACACACACATTACTCGAGGCTCGATGCGTTGTTTTACTCGAATCTCGATCGTAAATATATATGCGCCGTACGTATGCAGTAAATACGTACGCGTATACGCTATATCGCTTTGAATTTTGTCATGCGTGTTAAAATGAAAAATGAAACGAAAAATATGAAGCGATCACGAACGCGCGAAAAAGCTGTGCAAAAAAAATATAGCTCGGAAAATTGACCGATGGCAATTTAACGCATATCGATGTGCTAAAGCGAGTTAATAATTTGTCGTTGCTTCACGCGCATTGCGTCCATCTCACTCTTGACCCGTGTCACTGCTGTACGCCATTTCTCATAAAATTTTATGAATATTTGCCAGTTTCGCGTGTGATTGTGTACAGCGCACATAAATACGTATAAATAAGCGACATGTTTTTGGAATCTGTGGCATTTGTCATCGCTTATGAGTGACTTATGTAGAAGCTTTTGTTCTGTTTTTAATAATTTATATTCCCGCTGTTTGATTTCTAATTCTAATTCAATTTTCCATCGTACTTTAAGGATTGAACGTTTTGTGCAATTAAATTTCAATACATTGGAATATAATGCAAGATTTTCAACGGTACTTTGCCTTGATCGCTGACGAGACAGGCATTTTGGGACGATGTCGAGTCTACCGCGAGGAAAACTGTCATTCACGAGCATAACTTATATACGACGGAGAGAACAAGCAAATCCTTATCTGCACGAGGGCACGTTGCATCACAAATGACAGCACACCGCTCTCTGTCAGAAAGGCTCATGCAGTACCTGGGCTGGAAAGCACAGGCAAAACGTTCTCGAATGAACACGTACTTTGACTGAACGATACACGCAGATGGAAGTATTGTCGTAACTCGCAAAACATTTTAGCTTCAACTTTTTTCTCATATTTATACTTTTTTTGCACTTTCGACCGCATCGCGTTGATTGAAATTGAAGTAAAAATAACAACAACAATAATCTGATTACGAACGAATATGCGCAACTTTGAGCTTTACCAGTTTAGTTGTAAAGATATACATTTGAGCTACACGACAAATTACGTAGTGCACATAAAACAGAAACAAAAGCAGAGCCTCGTCACAGCTTGCGCGCATATACGTGTGCCTGTGCTATGATCAAACACGGAGCAGAGTAGAATGTTGTACATTTTATCCAAAGTTCAATACCCAGGCTCTCTTTTGGGGTTCAACAGCGGTGAGGTTTTCGACTGTGTGTGCGCCCCGGGTTCTCATAAAGCTCAAACAATGCGCCGCGGCGAACTCCACGATGTCGCGACGTGTACTACTACAGCCACACATGCGCTCGTGTGGAAAGGAAGTACAAAAAGAGACTGTTAGGAACAACGAGGGAAAAAGAGTAAAAGGAGGGGGATATGGAGAGAAAGCAACGACACGCAGATGGAGGCCTGCGCGGGAGCTACATCTCACAATAAAAAAGCCGAGGGATATAAAGCATATTCTGCGTTAGTACAGTGTGCCAGCGTGTGTATATAAGTTTATTTTTAATTCCAAAACGATTGCCAATGTTAAATTGCTATGCGCGCGCGGCAAAGGATTCGCTTCTCTATACCGACACACACTTTGTCGAAGAGTCTCAATTTCAAAATGACCAAGAATATAAGTATATACTTTCCAGGAGAAGAGAGGTAGTAGATCGCTAAAGCACATACACGAGTCCATACAAACAGTTTGCAAGCCACAAGTTTCCCGGACGAGTTAGTCCGCAGAAGAGATATAGAGGATCATCTGCATTCGCAAGCTTTTCAAATAAACTTGTCGACTCTCGTCCGTACATTTATATATCTATGTACGACGTCTATATATACGCTTATATATATAGAGTCGCAGCTTTATGTGCATGTGGGAGTATGGCTGTTTCTGTGCATGTATATTCGCTGTGAAAATCTCAGTGGCGAGCTTTTCGAAAAAATTAGTGTTTGTCCCATCGCAGTATTTATGCACAGATACAAGTATAAATCGCAACAGCGATCTAAATGCAAGTACTTAACAAGGACCACTTCAAATCATATAATACCGACACATTTCAACATCCACCTTGTGTATAATGTCATGTTCTGGAATAATTAGATATCGACAGTAGTATAAAAATAGTAAAAGCATGATAAACTAATTTCTCGATATTGGCTTAATTTGCTGGCAAGTATACATCCGGCTAATGATGAATTTTCAGCACCGCAGTTGCAGCTGCACAGGCAATTATACGTCGGGTAATTTGTCAGGATTTCAACGAGCTCTATGACTTGTACTTCTTACGTAACTTACTCTCTATTTTATACATGTATCTATATGTGCAGCGAGCTTGTCAAACGATTAGTTCTCGAAGACGCGGTTCGACTCTCTCTCTCTCTCGCTTCCTCTCTTTCTCTCTCACTTGAGCCACTATCCATCCTCACTTGTCACACACATACGCGCGAGCATTCACACACCATAAGTTAAGTTCACCTATTGCTGCTCGGGGCTTGCTCGCCTCCTCCCCTCTCCGCTCGGCCCAAGCCAGTGAAATATAGTTACGGCTCGAGCGTATATATATGTGTATACGGCATAAGCCTGTTTATTCCTTCGCTGCGTTTCTCGGGCTCTGGAGGGTCTATTTTTCAACGGCTAAGCGAGCCGAATCAACGTAAAACTGACGCTAATATTACTTGCGTGGCGTAAAAAATTATTTTCGCATTTTCGAGCTTTCGAGTCGCCACTCCGCTTTCCGCGTTTATTTCCAGTGTAATTATTGCAATTTGCTTCCTCGTTAAAACGTACGGCTTATGTTAAAAAAAAGGCCACCCTGTATACGCATGTAATTTTCAGAATGTTTTTCTTCAATTAAACTCAATCTTTGACGCAATATTACAAAAGTCATTACATACGCGATGAGTTTTCCTGTGTCGCATGGCGTACATAATAACATATGTATAGATGTGTAGGTAGACAGCAGAGGCGATGTAAACGAGACTTCCGAAATTGCCTTGAATCCCCTCAAGACGGTACACGAAGGAAACTGAGAGTAACCCATAACCCTCGGCTTATACGAAGAGAGAGGACTGTCTATATGTAGTCGTATCACAGGAGTAATGGACTTTAATCGCCAGTGCTAGCAACGAGAAAACGTCATCGACCCCTCTCGGCGCTTATACGAGTAATACAGCTTCTTCGATGCGCTCTTATATAGCCCATGAACTTAATCACGGGTGTATTTTCTTCAAACACGCTCAATTTTTTTCTCGTGTCGTGCGAGCGAGCCAAACAGGAAAAGAGCGAATGCGCGTAAAAAGAGATAAGGGAAGTGAACATTTTATGAAAAGATATTCTAGTTTAAAAATGTATTAGTCAGAACAATTTGAGCATACAATGATTGCAAGACCTGAGGCTATCTATCATTTTCATACTAGTCTATGAATATTTTACCCATATCATGGGTAACCTATACCCCTGTAAATTTGAGATATTTTGAAAATCTACTACTTGGTCAAAAATGTTCAAACTTCAAAATTTATCAATTAATTTTACTATACGAGTTTGCTTCAAATATTTTTACTTTTGCATGAGCATTCATGATAAATCTTTCAAGCCGTGTATAATGAGCATGAGGAAGGATATTACGGGCGCTGATAAAGTATTTTCTTCACTTTTATTATCGTTTAATTCCAGAGTTTCATTAAATAGGGCTGTGAAAATCTAGTACGTGACATGACTACTTCGGACAAGTAGTAGGGTACCTATATATTTGTAAGCGCAAGCGGGATCCATGGCGCAGCCACGGAACGAGATATTATGAGCAGGAAAAAGGAGTTGGCTGATCAGACACCGTCAAAAATCGAGCGTGTTCGCTCCGTTCCATCGGTAATCTTACACTTTTTAATTCATCGTTTCATTTCAGAAATATTTCATCTCTTTTTAGAAACAAAAGTGCCTTTTCACTCGATAGAACAAGAGAAAAACTAGTCTCGCGGAAAAAAGCTGCTATCAAATCAGACACGTTGACGAGTGCCAGTGATTGGCTAAAGTTTAAGCACGGAAAGGCAGACGTACAAGTACGTTATCACACGGACGAGAAAAGCTTCTAAAAATATACCGTTATATATCTAACTGTATCGGTCTCGGCGTTCAGTCGTGTGCGCGCAAAAGTGTCGATATATGCGTTGGGTGTGTGTGTTAAAGTGTGTGAAAAGCCGTATATGCATGTAATACAAACAAGCGAAGCTTCTAATTTTACGTACGTTACGCAAATAAGCAGCTCGCCAAAGCGTGATAAATTTTATTATCTATGCCTCGTTATTCCCCTTGGTATTATTTGTAGGCGTTTTGCAAATCTTATCTATGGGGGGCTATGAGCACATTTTATGTGCCGTTTATCGGATAAAATCACAGGCTTCGGCCGCGAGTCCCGTGCAATATGGAGAGTCAGGTATAAAATATATACGGGTATGGAACCCTTTTTCTTTCTTTCAAAACACACTCGTATACTTTATAAACTGTAAACGTAGCCTAAAATCAGACATAGTCTTTTTAATTTCTTTTTTGTTTTGTTTTGTGTTTGGCCGATTGTAACTAGCTGAGCCAACAGCTTGACACGTGTGTTTTGCTTTCTCCCTTCTAGCTTTTCTTCTCTCTCTCTCTCTCTCTCTCTCTCTCTCTCTCTCTTTTCTCTTGTTAACCGGCGATTTAATGCGGGCTCATGAAAGCTCGCGTGTTACTATACTGCAACAGCGATACAAAGATATAAAATACGACTTTGGAAAATCAGGCCTGATATTACCAGCGTCGCGTACGGGTATATGCGAGTATCGTACGCTACGATCGGCTACACGCGTTTATCTTACATATTATTAAGCGAGATTACATAATAATGTTTTTTCTTCGAAAGTATAATCAACTTGACTAAAATGAAAATTTATAAATGTTTCTCATTTTACGGGGTGAGCAAAAATTGAAATGTAATTAATGTATAGGCATGAGTACGTACGTACGGCTATATATTGTATGTATGTACGTAGACGTACGGCAGCGACTTGGAAAAAGAGCACGTGTACGCGAGATAGGAGTAGAATTTTTTTTTTGTTTTTTACGCTATACGAGTCGGCAGGCCATTAACTCGCGAAGCCTGAGCGATATATAGGTATATAGGAGCTGGAGCTTGATGCCCATGAGGGAGTGCAGAGCACAGAGAGCACGCGAAAGAGAGAGAGAGAGGTAGAGCCAGAAGTGTCGACGTCGGGTGTTTTTGCATCTACCATGTTCGACTCTATACATCACTCCCTTTTCATTCTATTTTTTTTCGCTCTCTCTTTCTCTCGCTTTTTCTCGCCCCCTTTTTTCATACGGCGGCGGGAAAGATAAAGCAAGGCAAGAATAAGGTCGAATTTTTAGCTTTTTATTTCTAATGACTTTTTGCACGTGTGCTAGCTCGCGGAATTATAATTGCTGTTGTAGATAATGCATACTTTTGCTACCTCATCAATATTTCTTCATTTTGTAAAGTATTTGTTGGAAAGTAAGTAGGCGGGGGAAAAGTGAATGAAAAATGTTCTCGAAAAGTGTTGAAGCAGCGAGTAATCGACTCCGAGAGCCGATTCACAAAGTACCCCTGTTCATCCCACTCGAGGATCAAGTTAAAAATAATCGATTTTGATAAACGGACCCACCGTAACTTCTGCGCGAGTCGTATGCATAAATCGATGAAAATACAGCCGCAGTCGTCAGCAGGGAGAAAGTCAGAGCCACTCGAAATAAATATGTGGCAGGCAAGAATGAAAGACAATAGGCATTCAACTGGTGCGACAAATGGCCGTCCCGCAACGGGTCCAGCGCGCGTATTATCGATTATTAATGTCCCACACGCCCAGGCTCTGTTGCGAATTTTTCATCATTCATATGTATGCGTGCGATCGGAATAGAGTACGAATTTTTATTCATCCATTGTGGAAGAGCTGCAGACAGAGATGAGAGGCGAAGTGAACAAGCTAAATTCCCCGTGTTTGATATGCCATGGACTGGGGAAAGAGATAACCGAGCTCTCGAGTGGCAGTCACACGAGGTGTGTATGGTCAGTTCTCGCTTTTTTCTATTGTTTTGCTTCAATTCTTTCGAGCTGCCACGAAATAAAAGGGAGAGGAAGAGTATGTCAAAAGCTCTGGTGCATCACATTCGTTCGAAATCACCAATTGCCTCACTGCGGTGCTTCTTTCGACCTCTCTCTCTCTCTCTCTGTGTTCGAGTGTAGACGTGTTATATTTGAGCTCCGTTTGTTCTGCTAATTGAGGCTGTGATTTTGAGTGAAAAATTTGGCTTTTTTTTGGGGAGTAAGCATATAACGCAAGGACAACTTTTTCGGATCTCGGATTGTCTTGGGCTGCAGTCCCGCTTGCATAAATCGTGTAAAAAGAAGTCAGCCTATAACCGTGAAGATTTTGGTCGTTATACAGTGTTATTGTATCGATTTGCTGGTTTTGTTTACCTTTGACTCTGTGTGTGTGATTCTGCTATACTCTTGGCGCGAAATTAGCTACAGCGATCAAATCGAACTTGTAATTGTTGTGCTATTAGCTGATGCCTAAAAAGAAGTGTAAGAGGTGTAAGAAAATTATAGCGACTGAATTTCTTAAGTGCAACGCTTGCGGACTTCACTTTCACCCCGGCTGCTTGGCATATTATTTGGCGCCCCGCCCGTCGACCATCTGCTGCGCGGCGCTGGCCTCTCCAACAACTGTGAGTGCATCGGCTACTAGGCGCGAGGAGGCTGCGCAGATTATTTCGGTTTCGCGCGCTGTGTCCCGAAGTGCGGAGCTCGACTCGCGGCGTGGTTTCGCCGGATTGGACTTGGCTGCTGATTTGTCTGCGGTCTGCAGGATGCCGCTACATTCGGAGTCACCTTTGCCGCCTGATGACCGCTTGTTTGCTATACTAGCGCGTATCGAGAATGCTGTGGGCGATGTGCGGACCACCTGCGCTGAGCTGAAGACTGGAGCTGAGGCCACGGATCGGAAGCTTGATAAGGCCATAGCGGCTCTCGAAAAAAACTCGAAACGCATCGACGCGGTCGAGGTGCGTCAGCAGCGCATCGAACGATATTTGTGTAAGGCTAAGCCTTGCACTGAGCTGAAAATAATGGGGATCCCATCGTCATTGGCGTGTGCCGCTGATGCTGATCTGCGCCGTCTCTGTGCCTCAGTGCTCGGACTCTTCGGGGCTGGCCACACGATCGACGATGTCCAGGAGGTGCGATGGCTTACTCCACTTCCAGCGCGGAATACTGACGGTGCCTCGGGCGCGCCTGCCCTGGCGACCCGCACTTTGGTGGTGCAATATAAGGGAGCTGTTACTCGTGACCACGTGCTCAAACTGAAGAGGAAGCATGGAGAACTGCTTGCATCTCTGCTCCTTCCTGGCGCGACCGGCGCCCTGAGGGTCTTTGAGATGCACTCGAATTACGTGCACGACCTACTATGTAAGGCGAAGGACGCGGCGAGGGCTCGGGGCTATGCTCATGTTTGGGCCCGAGACGGGGTCGTGTGTGTGCGCAGGACTGACGGTGCGGATGTTATTGAGCTGCTCACTGAGTCGGATTTGGAGAAATTGCTATGACTAAAAAAGGTAAACACACGTCGGCTTGCCCGCATAAATGGCGTTATCGACAAAATCACCATCATGCATGCTAACATTAATTCGATTCGGGATCACCTCACGAGCATAAGAGGCGTACTGGCGACCTACAATCTGGATGTGTTGTCTCTCGTGGAGACCTGGATGACCCCTGATCTCCCTCAGACTTCTTGTGCTATTCCTGGTTACACACTGATAAGAAATGATCGAGGTCTGCCACCACCCAAGGAGAAGAAAAGAAAAAAGAAAGATGAGGAAAATGAAGAAAAAGCTGAGATGAAGAGGAACAAGAAGAAAATGAGAGAACGGAAGTACATGCAGGGTGGCGGTGTCGCGTGCTACATCCGTGACACTATCCCCTATCGTGTGCTGCATGCTCCGCAAATAAAGACAGTCAATGAGACGGAGTGCCTGCTACTGTCGATCGGCGGTGGTGTGCGCAAGATACTCTATGGGGCGGTGTACCGTAGGCCTGATGGAGCCTATTTGAGCGAGTTCTTCAGGCTCTACCACACTATGTGCCATCGCTCTTACAGTGGCATAATTTTGGCAGGTGACTTCAATGCCAATCTTCTCTCAGACGCCTATGAGACCGTTCATTTTCGGCAACTTGTGCAGGAGGCAGCGCTGCACTTTGTACCCTTTGGAGCCACAAATCATGGAGCTACGTTTGATACAGCTATAGATAGCATCCTAGTCGACTCCCCTGATAAAGTTATTAGTAGTGCTAAGTCTCAGACGCCCTTTGCCTCGGGTCATGATTGGATCATGGTCGAATATGGACTTACTGCTCCTTTATCGCGTGGCAGTGCTGCGATGTGCCGCGATAGCCGTCGGGTCGCTGTGCCGCGGTTCGCGACTGAGCTTCGTGATGCTCTTGTGGGAGTCTCTCGGATGGATCCGGATGAGATGGCGCGTGGCTTGCACTCAGCTATGCTGGCCACACTTGATGCATTCGCGCCTCTGCATGAGCGCTCTCGACGTGCAGCTCGGGCGCCCTGGTTCTCGTTGGCCTTGAGAGAGAGGTGCAAGGAACGTGACGGACTGTATCAGCTTTACAGAAGAACTCGTGATCCGGATTTGCTACGCCGCTTCAGATTGATGCGACGAGAAATCAAGAACGATGCTAAGCGAGCACGCGAGGAATATGTGATGGATGGACTGAGAAGATGCGACACGGATGCCGGACGCTGGGCATGTCTTCGCCGTGTTGGTGTCTCTGGCCCCCAGCTTCCCTCGCCGTTAAGCTTTTTACCGCTGATGAATTGCTTGAGCACTATTGCGCTGTGACGACGGTGCATCCCGGCTCTGCTCAGAGTCTCAACCGTATTGCTGATGTTGTTATCGAAGATGGCGTGCCCGAATTTGGCTTCCGAGAGGTCGGCGAGCCCGAGGTATTGTCGGCCTTGAAACGAGTTGCTGGTGGTGTGGGTTTTGGGTCTGGCGATGGGCTATCTCTTGCCTATTTCGGCAATGCTCTTAATGTGCTGGCCCCCACACTCACTAGTATCATCAATGCATCCATCTCTTCTGGTCGATATCCGCTTCATTGGAAAAAGTCTTTCATACGACCGCTCAGCAAGGTGCGTGCGCCTTCATCGCCGTCGCAGACACGACCTGTTTCAAACTTGCCGCATCTTGCCAAGGTCTATGATTTATTGCTGACGGCGCAGCTGACTGAACACCTCGAGTCGCAGGGCTTGTTATCGCCTCGTCAATCTGGCTTTCGAAGGGGATTCAGCACTCAAACGGCCCTCATAAGAATCACTGAGGACATACGCCGCGGCGTCGAGGATGGACTCGTTACGATACTGGTTCTGTTCGATTTCAAGAGTGCGTTCGATATGATTAATCACGAGACTCTGCTGCTGGCGCTCAGGCGAATGGGCCTCTCTTCGCCTGCGCTGTGTTGCTTCACTCATATTTGTCGCTGCGATCGCATGCTGTGCTCGACGACGCTGGAGGCGTAACGGATTTCAGAGCGTACACATCTGGAGTGCCACAGGGATCAACGCCGGCTCCTATATTGTTCGCCGTCTACATCAACTCGATAACTCGCTCTCTCAGACACTGTGCGGCTACACATATGCTCTTGCTGATGATCTCCAGATATACCTGCGATGTCCTCCTGCCGAGATCGACTCAACTATTGCCAGGTTGAATGAGGATGTTCAGACTATAGTCGATTGGGCTCAATCCAATGGCCTGTCATTGAATGTTGCCAAGACAAAGGTAATATTGTGTGCCTCTGATCAGAATCTGATGCGCATTAGACAGGACCTTTGCAGTAGGATTGTCGTCGATGGCGTTGACGTGCCTTTTGAGAGTGTCAGGAATCTGGGACGTGTGATGAACCGGTCGTTGAGTTGGATGAGCCACGTAAGAGGCACTCGTCGCGCGTACACGGGGTTCTCCATCGCTTGCGATCGGGAGCCGGCTTCCTGCCGCGGGAGATCAGGAGGCTACTGGTCAGCGCATTCATTCTGCCTCATCTGGACTACGCTCTGCCTCGCTTTCATTGACATAAGGTCACAGCTGACACCATACTCAAGCGATTGCTCAACACTTGTGTTCGCTTCATTTATAGGTTGAGACGGGATTCAGAGCTCCGCCATACTACCAGGAGCTCGGCTGGATGCAGCCGTCTTCTCGCCGCAGATACTGCTTAATGTGTTTACCTATAAGGCACTTTTTTCATCCTGTCCAGCATATATAGAGGAGCTCTACCACCCTTCGGATGACCAGGTTCGGCGATCGCGCGCGCATCGCTGGTGGGGCATTGACGTTGGAGGTGCCTTTTGGTGACACCACCACGTACAAGACGGGCTTTGCTGTGCAGGCGGCAAATTCGTGGAATGCTCTCCCGGCTCATCTGCGATCGGCGAACTCATTGCCATTTTTCAAGAGATTGCTCCAGATCCACATGAGAGAAGCTAGATGAAGCACTGGCGGTTGTGTTCTTTTTGTCTTTTTACCTTTGCCTTGATTATTGCTTCGGTCGTGTCTCAGTGTCGAGTTCTGTCGCGTCGTTATTGTTAACTATTGTAATTTGCTGTTATTTTTCTTATTCATGCTATATTGTTTGTTTGTCTTGTGTTATTGCCTATTATATTATACTGTTAATTGATTTGTAAGTGATTTGCTGGTTTGCCATACGGTTATCATGACCTTGGCATAATAAATAAGGTTCAATCATCAATCTCTCTCCTCTCTCTCTCCATTTCACCGGGCTCTCTCTTTTCTTTCAATAACTTTAGTCGCGCACGCGCGCGCTTCGTTAAATAACGATTAAATACTGTGGCGTCAAGTTCGACGCGAGGATTTTCAGTCCCCTTCCGGCCACATTTTCACGTCCGTCGTTACGTACCTATCGTCGCTTTTACGATTTTCAAACGTTTTCGCTATACGCATTGAATGCAGGTGTACGAGATATAAAATTAGCATCGCGCGTAAAGTTTTGCATTACGCAGTGGGGCAACTTCGAGAGCTTTACATGTGCTCAATCGCTCGAAACGCGAAATAGACTCCGGGAGAATTCGCGCGAGTATTTGTATACGCGCTCGGTTCGTCAACATCATTAGTACCTGTACGCGCGCGCTCCCTCAACTTGATAGCTCCGACTAGCTGATATAATTGTCATCTGTCAGGCTGATGTTCACTGCATCAAGTATGAGCTACCTAATGCCATGCTCTTATTTTTGCTCTATGTATCTGGGCTATTCATAAATGTAACAAACTCGACTTGCGCACTCACATCGGCTGCCGCTATCTGAAGCCTTATAACGTGAATTAACGTTAAATGTCCTATTGTATCTTACGCCTTCCGCTGCCCGTCACCTAAAGTTATCCCAAGTTTCTCCCTCCTTTCCTTCTTTTTTCGGATTGACGAACATAATTTAAAAATTATTCTTGAGAAAAGTTTCTTACAATAAGCGTTTAGCTATAATATTATAATTTTGATGTCAACAATCGTCCCATTGTTCTTTTTAAGTGATTGATATAGTTATTTATAAATTAAAATTTTCAATTTTACCGTTAATTTTTTAATAGATTTTAATGTAAAAATCCTCCAGTACTACAAATGGCAATTACATTAAAATCATATTTAAGTAATTTTTTTGTCAAGTCTCAAAAAATTATAATAAAATCAAAAGAAATGGATTGGTTATTATTCTTAAAAGCGATGTGGAAATGGATATGTGTAAATTTGATCACAATACCAGCCACACAACTACACATTAAAATTTAATCATAATTAAACGGAGTATCCACCACTAGATGGCGAGTATCTTTATTTGTAAATCTGCAAGTGATAAAGCGGATATAACTGTACAAATCAAAGGACATAAAAATATGTAAATATACTTTACAGTGTTTGCCTAAGGTCGCTACCCCAGACAAAGTGTTAGCACCATCAAAAATCTCTGTGTGACTATAATTATGAGAATATTCTAATAAGTGAAACAAAATTTTAAAAAAATATTAGTTTTATGCAAAACCATAGGAATTGTCGCAAAAAACAAATAGAGCGCTCCAGGAACTTGAACAGATTATTGGTTGAACTTGATTGTTATGATACATAGACATACAATTTAATTTGAAATTTTCTAATTCAAGGGTACCTTTGATAAATTTAGAGACACTTTTCCAGTATGTAGGGGTGAACATATTTTGTTTAAATCCTCAAAGTTGACCAATATCAATTTTTATTTTAGGTAGATTTTTTTTTAAATGAAATAAAAAGGATTTTAAGGTGTATGTGTCCCCTTAAGCACTCGCGTTCCTCATCTTTTATCGAACTACTACGGTTTGTTGCAAATATGCATTTATGCTTGAGTAATGCGACTTCCGCAACGACTCCGTTCAATGACGAGAAGTGGCTTTTAATATCGTGATATGATCAATTCGTTCAATAAGGTCCCATTCATATGGGTCGATTATATATTTCTGATTTCCAACCTTATTTTTGATAATTAAGTTATTATCTTGACATCTTGCGCTCTGTCTATCAACGTTCAGTATAGTTCATGTTATAACTATGGAAAAATACGGAAATATTGCTTAACTGTATAATTTTATTCCTTGACAGGTAACTTGCAAGTTTCGAACATTGTTGGCTTTAATAATCACTTAATTACTTCGTCGTGACGCGTCTGAAATAAATAAAATTCCTAGGTAACGCGAGATTATTTATTTTAAAAAAACAGATATTCAAACAAAGTTGTTCAAGCATTATGTAACAGCCAATGTGTATCAGTCAGAATATTCCGCAAAACTATCGATCGCAGTGTTACGGCAAACTAATCAAGGGTCTCTGCAACACGTGCAATTCGCGTAATACGTTGAAACTTTGAAATTTGTACATCGAATCGTTTACATTAATTCAACCAGTTTATATTGTACAAAATTTTTTTACGTACGAATTAAATTTCTTACTTTGAAGATTAGCAATTCAATTTTCGATATTTATCCAAACAAAAGAAAATATTCCGAGTTGTAATCTCCTGTATGATAGAAAAGCTCAGCGTGTATCGCACGTTTCCTAGCTAGTGTCAATTTAGAAAATTTAATTCCTTACGTGATGTATATATATTGCAGGCTTTTTAAATATGTATGCTACATCAGATACATGCGGACACATGCACAGATGCACGCAGACTCACATATTGCAGGCTTGCGCTTGCACAGGTATACGCAGAGGCTGCCCTCGGTGTAGGTGGCTTGTGGCAGTAGCTATGGTGTTAGGTGATGATGAATTGGCCTAATTTCGTGGTTGAAAGGTTTACGTAAGCTCTCTAAATCTTAGCATGTGTCAGGCGCAAGCATATCAAGATAGACTGCATCGTGCAGCCTTGTATAATACATATATACGTACGTATTAGATTCTACTGCTGCTGTGGCTGCTGCTACCTCTGCCTGGGAGCGTTTCGCATGGAAGAGTCATCGCGCATATATATATGCACTACATGAGAATACGTTGCGCAGGGCTAGCTGGTATAAAGTGATCGCGCGAGCTTAAATATTATTATCAATTACAAGAATTTTACTCGGTCACATACGCGGGGACAGGTGCGATGACAAATTCGAATGGATACTTTAATCAAGAAATCACTCTGTAAGCATCGATTTGCCTTTTGTCTCGTTGCGCGCGAGTATCCTATACGGTGCGCAGTGCACACACAGGTTTAATCGAATCATCGACACGACTATCGCATTTGCTCGCAGCGGCATGCGCCATTTACAATGATCGAGTGCTTCGAAATCAATTATATCCTTCTAAAAATGTCATCGTAACTTTGCGGCGCGTGAATACCTGCGTGTAGCTGCGCCGTCGGTTAAATATACACACGCACGCGGGCACACGAATGCATACATTTATACAGAGACGCACTGGTACTGCTGTATGGAGGCGCGTTCAGAGGGTGGGCGTCAATGTATATATACGCAGAGGCACAATACGTCGGCAAATTGCGCTTAGCCCGCACGCGATAATGTATACGCAGAGAAGCTCTAGCGCTCCGGAAGGGAATGTACTGGTCGCTTTCGCAGCTTTGTAATCAGCCATTATGTCGTTGCCGTCAATGAGATTAATGTTCGATCGCAGCTTGCTGCTGCTGCTGCGCTACTCTATATGCTGCGAGAACCGCTCGAAAAATTTCTCCGGATCCATTAACGCGCTCGTATCTATGCTGCTGCTGCTGCTGCTCGTATACGAGGCAAGACTGTGAGGAATCTAATATCCAACCTGTATATATACGTATTATAACGCAGGAGCGCGAGCCGCGATAGTATAAAAGTGCATAAGACAAATAATCAATATTACGTGTGCGCTGCGATGGGCGCTCAAAAGAATAGGTAAAAATCATCGCGCGTATTGATTGCTCCGCTTGCGTACCTCTACGTAGTACGTGCGTTATATACCTCTGCCGGGCTATATAGAGGCAGCAAATTTCCTCGCCCGCACAGTCGCGCGCGTGACCTACATCGCTGTGCCGTGTGTGCAGGAAAAACATAAAACGTACCATTTCGCTCCCTCTCTCGCTGCCAGAGCTCTCTGAATGCGAGGATAAATTACACGAGAAATTCTCATATTTAATTTGGCACAAATTTGTTTTCTTCATTATATGCGCCGACTGCTCGGGCGCGCTCGCTCATTTCTGCCATCCGGTGTCATTGATTTTAAACCATGTCATCGATAAATAAATATACAGCCGCGAGGAAAATTATTCAAACGAAATTGTATACACAGAGTGTCGGTAACTCGTGCTGGTTTAAGGTTACTCTGCCGCCAATACCTTCGGGAATCGTAGATCTTTTTCCCGAATTACTTTTCTTTCGTTTGCCTTTGCAATTATTTCGGTCTCCGCTTCGTCACCTTGTTCCGTGCGCGAGTAATTTCCTCATTATGGAGCTGCTTTTTTTCAAACATTTTTAAATACTATTGCTTTCGCATCATAATTTATATACGTTGTCGGAAATTTTCGTTTCGAGCTATTTCACGAAGTGAAAATATGCATAAGATAAAAATTTCCAAATTAAAAAATTCAAATCATAACACGAGTTTCATCATTTGACTCTTCTGCATATGAATGCCATGAATTGGTTTATGAAATATTTTAGAAATACGAGCGTATCGTTTTGCCACACGCACAGTCGAGTTTATTGTATCGTGCACCCGAAACAACAGTAAAAGTAATGAAGCGGCAAGAAAACAATTAGCCGAGAGAATGCATAATGTAGATTTTAATCGTCCGTTTGCTTGTGCGCAACGTTACGCGCGTGCACCGGTACGCCTAGCAGCAAACCCTTGCGGAATAGTCGATCTAGCCCGGGCTTAGGCCACATTATGGGAATGGAATTTTATGAAGCTTGGCATCCGCAAAATGCACACCAAGCAACAGTGCGAGAGAGCCACTGCTATGGGTTAGGTTTCTACTGCCAATATGAGACATTCAAGTAGCCTAGCGCGGCTAACCGCATAGCTTCCGAGTCTCTCTCTCTCTCTCTTTACCTCATCTCTCTGTACTGCACATTTCAGAAGCTCGTTCTCAACGTTATTGTTACGTAGGAAATTTCTTGCCCTTTCGATTCCTATATGCGCTCTGCGCTCTTTGTGCGCGTTCGCTAATGAGCTGCGAATTAGGGGGTCAGCTCTCTTGTCTAGTTCAGTCGTGCGTGTTTGTCGAAAACGTTTTTACCTTACGGAAACGTGCACGGCCATTAACGCGATTATATTCCCCGTAGTTTGCATTTCATTATGAAAATAGCCCTTGGAAAAAATCGTGTCCCTAGCAATAAAATGCATGGCTCGCGCTCGATTGCTCACGCTCTTTCTCTCTGTCTCTCTCTCTCTCTAGCGCATCTCTTGCTATGTCCATCGACCCTATATAACACCGCAAGTTCGAGTCTGTTGCATCGTTATTCCGATCTATCCCCCTCTTTAAGTGTCGTTCATAAGGTAAATTAAATTAGTAGCGCGTGCTAAGGAGAGAGAGAGCGTGAGAGAGTATCTGGTTTCACGCCTCTTGTTCTTTTTTTATCGACTAGCGATTATCGATCAGTGAGCGAGACACGGTCGGTGCATATATCGAGCAACTAAGCCTATATGAGCTCCCCCGAGAGAGCAAGACACACACATACATACAGGTGCGCGCAGATGCGCTCCATGGAGTGTAGTAGAACGGACGCTTCGCTAATTAGGTCTATTAGACGTCGGAGCTGAGCAACGGCGTCGGCGTTGGTGGCTCTTGGAATAACCGAGAGGCCGAGATTGGAGAATTTGATGGAATCGAGAGTGAATTTCACCGACGCCCAATAAGAGCAAGTAGATACGCTAATACATAATACGACGGAGAGCCGAGAGAGAGAGAGAGAGAAGATTTTATGCATTCCGTCTAGATTGCGAAGTAAGTTTTATGAGAGTTTCGTTGATAATTCACTCTTTCGTGTACCCTTAGACAGTGCGGGAACTTTGAACGGGTTGAGTTCCATGTATACATACATAATAGTCTCGAGTCTTTGAAAGTATAAGCCAGTAATTTTCACCCGGAATATACAGCTGGAAGCGCAGCTGCTCCTAGGCGCTGAATCACGATCGCGGCATACGTATCGCCTAATGAGCACGCGTGTGCTATGCCGCTATAAGTAGTGCAGCTCGATGTACAGCTCCACGCGCTCTCATTACGTTATGCAACACACTCGTACACACACACACACCGCTTGGAAGAATAGCGGCGGCTGATACGTAGTACGTCTCGTTGTTCTATCAGTCGATTCGATGCATGTCGAGTATACGTGTAACTCTCTTATATACGTGTACGACGCGAGGCATGAAGCATAAAGCGTCGGAAAATTCAACTGCTCGCGAATATGCACGTTTACATAAGTAAATAGACAGAAAGACGTAGACGCGAGCAAGCGACATACATGCCAGTCGAGAAAGAGAGAGAGAGAGAGAAAGAGAGAAAGAGCTGCTGCTGGCACCGCGTGCCGCACGCGTTATTATGACCGCGGCACGGTCACAGGTCGTTGAACCAGCACTCGACGTAGCAGCGCGCACTAGTAGTACATATAACAGCGCGCCGCGGTACATACAACGCTAACCTGTTAGGCATATAATAGCGCGAGTGTAACACACGTACCGCCACGTACCGCACGTAATGTGCGCAGCTCTACAACGGTCTCGGAGAGTCATATAATAATGCAAGCTCTCGCTCTCTCCCTCTCTCGCGCTTTCTTCAGCAGCAAGGAGCATCGGAGAGAAACACGTGCAGCCACCGTACGTTTTTTTTTATACGCTAAAGAAATCCTCCTCGTGCTTTGAGCGCTTACTCTGCACGCGCTGTAGAGAGGTAATTGAAAAGTTTTATCCACGCTGTATCGAAAGAGAGAGAGATAGACGTACTTGTTCGATTCTCAAAATTATCCAATTTTCTTCTTTTTGCGCTCCAATTGAGCCCGACCGAATGAAGTATAAAATTGTACACAAAATTTACCTGCTCGAGCGTCGCGAGCTTTTCTTCGCGCTGCTGCTGCTACTGCTGATTCGTTGCTGCTAGTAGATAGGTAGTACACAGGCACAGAGCACAGTGCTTGACTGCTTTAAGCCTGAAAAATCCTCGCCCAAGTGTACAGAGAATCTGCCAACCGGCACTGTTGCAGCGTCAGTCAGCGAATTTCTGCACTTTAGCACTCATCGCATAATAACACTCGCAGATCAACAACCAACAGCACTCGCGATCGAATACAACGATATTATCAACACTCTTGATAAATATTGTACCACTCAGAGAGAATCAAGCTCGCCGCACCAACTTTATGTTTTATGAATCGAGCGACGTGCGCGATCGAATCTTGAAAAATTGACCTTTTCCAACGATTTCGTCATGATACATTCGAAAACATTCAATGATTCATGCACGCCACGAGCGTCGCATCGACCGATATTTATGTAACGTGCACTTGGATGATATGAGATATTTTAATAATTATACCGAGCACGAGGTGTGCGTAGACGAGAAGCACCGCCAAGCGATCCCAACAATTCTTAATATGTATATGGATAGATGTGTATTATAACGATATGTATACGCAGATATATGTATGCACGTACGGCATGTATGTATATATAGAATCTAGCTCCAGAGTCACAATGGATATACAAAGAGCACGCCCGGTATTTCACAGACACTCCCTCCGTGCTCGGTGTGCAGCTTGCGCTCGAAGCTTAGGGGAAAACTGACGACGCTGCGATGTCGTCGGCCGAGCAACGACCCTTCGTGCCACTATGCCGCCGCCACCGCCGCCGCCGTCGTTTCTGCCGGGGGGTGGCTATAGCGCTGCACGATGTCGTATATACCTATATAGGAGCTTGCGAGAGGGAAAAAGAGGCGCGCGCTTGCGCAAAATCGAGCGGCCCAAAGACGACGACTTTGCCAGTTGTACAGCATTTATACACACGCGCTTGTGTATACGTATGAATCCCTCTCTCTTCCCTCGACGATGCGCGTTTTATCTTTCTTGTATGTGTACTCGAGAATAGAATTACATTGTGCAGGATTGCACATCGCGGTGACATTTTTTCATATATATTTGCCGGCTCTGCTAAAAATAAAGAGCGCGCGCGTTTCATTTTACTTTGATATGACGACGCTCGCAACATTTTGACTCTTTCGGAGGTAAAATTAAGCTTTTCCATTATAAATAAAAACTCGTTTATTATGCCGGACGGAAATGTCGATTATACATTAATGGATACGAGTACGTGAAAAAAACAACAATTATTTTGATATTTTTAACATAATTACTTTCACGTGTAAAATTTCGCACTTCGAGGACGCGTAATGTATGCGTGAACAAATGAGAATAACGAATGCTCATCGAATAAAGCTTGACTAAAATTAGAAAGGACTTTCATTGAGGGTAGAGACGCTGCTGCAGCGGCACGCGCACCAAGGGACGATTTTGTAAAGATAAAAAACCGGTTTTTGCGCTGCAAACATGGCCACCCTGAAGCTCAATTTCAATTTAAGCTTACTCCCTCCTTGCTCTCGCGCTTATGTAGCGTTGTTACAACCGCAGAATGTAATCTGCCGTGTCTGCTATTGCTTCAGCAAGTCCAGGCAGGCGCGCGCGCGCGTGTTGCTGCCGCTATATACCGCTGTTGCTGCTGCTGCTGCTTTAGCTTATCTTGGAATCTCGTGCATAGCCGAGTTTTGCCGAGGTGTATGCTCGTACACTGCAAGTTTGCCTTTAGCCTCGCTTTACTTTGGCCAAACCAGCGAGAGAAAGAGAGAGCAAGAGAGGGAGGGAGGGAGTGAATAAGTTTGCGTATATAGCAATATCGTACGCGCGCGCGAACGGAGGCATGCGGCGTATATATACGCGGGGCGCGTGTGCGAGTGCCCCGCGCGCACCCCATTTTCTCTTTTATATTTCTCTGCTGCATGGGGCTCCTGCCTATATATGACGCGAGAAAATATACTTGCTTGTCGCAGAGCTTTTGATTTTATATTACTTTTGCTCGGCTGTTCGACGTGCGCCATTTGAAAGATCGTTTAGATCGAATTAGCTCGTGATCGTGCACGCGATCGCAGCTGAAACGTATTAATTAAGAATAAATCGACAAGCAGGCGTGAACAATTTTTTTTCTCTCGTTCAAGCTCTACGAGTCGATTTACGATTCAAATGCTACGAGTATAACGAGAAGCTGGTAGTGAGCTCGCATGTGGCTCTGGGGTAAGACAATGACGCTACATAGCAGTGGTAGAAGGCACGAGAGGAAAAAAAAGGAGGAAAGAGCCAGCGAACGAGGGAACGAAAGAGAGAGAGCTAGAGAGAGCTAGAGAGAGAGAGAGGACAAAATGACGCTCTGGCGCGCGCTAAAAGCAGCAGCAGCAGCGACGACGGCGTTCTTGCACTGCACACGGCAAAGTCGAGTGGGCTCGAAGTTTGCAGCTGCACAATTCTCGAGTGGCATTCAGTAGAATGCCCAGACACGACTATACCGTCGCGCTCACCAGCATCAGCAGCAGCAGCAGTAGCAGCATCTACACCAGCATCAGAGCGCGGGCGCTATCGCTGTGGCTGCTGCTCGTATTAGGGGGGGCTAAATCACGTGTGTTAAAGTCTTGCTTCCTCCTTTTGTAGACGCTCGTGTGCTGAAACACTCAGCACCTGGTAAATCTGCGCCACTGGACGACGATTCCCGAACACGGGGGCTGCTCGAATTTTCACGCGCCGCGCTACATGCAACTCTCTGTTATACGTGGCCGGGGGTGCGTTCTGATGAATTTGTAATACGACAAGTGCGCAACTCTGTACCGATACGCTGTCTAGGATCGCTCTGTGCGCTCGGCTGCTCGCGCGCGCTGCATGATGGATTAAACTTAAATCTCATTTAAGGTTCAGAGAGAAAAAGAAATGCTTTTTACCTCCTTGGCCTCGATTTTTCGTGTACAGACTGATTTTTAATTGATACTTTGAATTCGTTGAAAATTATTGCGGCAACAAATTTTTTTTTTATCGCACGTGTAACTCTTACAAATGAAGCAATCAAGACTATCGCGCGAATGCTCGAATTTGTTCTTAATGACTACGCGGCTGACTTGAATTACGCCAGTATATTTGAAAAAAAGTAATAAAAAAAACCTGTTGGATCGTAAAAATAAATTCGAGCGAAATCATAATTACCGATTCAACGCACCGACTTTCGATTGAACGATAAATTCGAAAAAAAGCCAATTAGCATGATCCGAAAGGCAAGATATACACTCACTCGGTCGATTTTGCCCAATTTGCTCGCGCGAGCAAGGTTTTCCCGTAGAATCATTGAATGAATCTGTGTACACACACGCACATAAAGCTGAGCCCCCCTCCGTTCGCTTTCCGTTTCTCTCACTTTCTGTCTCTCAAAGGTAGCAATCTCGACCTGTTTAATTGCGGTTGTGGTTTGTTTCGCTTCGTTTTGAGTCGTGCTCGCATACATACGTACGTATACACCTACACACACACACACACACACACACATACATATACATACAGATCTAAGCGCGCGGAGCCTAGTGACTGTTTTTGCTATTTGCAGTTTGCCGCTACCGCACGAATGTGGGTTGCCAGATAACCTTCTTTCTCGAGACTATTTTACGCCGAGGGGATAGGCCAAAGCTCGTGAAAATTTTTACGACTTCGCGATGAGAAATCTAGATGAGTTAAAGGAAGAAGAAAAAAGAGAAAGGCGAGAAGAAGAATCTAGAAATGCACTATTTGTACGTATTATGTTTTACACTTATATGACGCTGAAAGATCGTTATTTACAACGGCAAAGAGATTATGATAAATGAATTTCATAGCCAAGACTGCTTCAGGACCGGCTCTTGAGCAAAATGAAAGGATTTATGCTGAAGAAAAAAAAATTAATGGAAATTCTGACTAGTGAATTTTCACGTTGCTCAGATAAGAACGTTCAAAATTTACAAAAACTTTGATTAAGATTACATTGAATTACAAGTTGACACGTTCTCTTCGTTGAAAGTGTTATTTACAGTACGACTCCAAGAAGAAGAGGTGATATCGTTGAAATTGGTTTTCTATTTGATAAAAAATATACGAGCTTTGAACCATACTTTTTTGGCTGGGTTTATCGAGGCGAATTTACGAAAAAAGCACCTTATGAAAAAGTAACACTTTTGAAATTTCAGTTCCCTAGTTCTCCGCGAACCACCTGTGGACCCTTCAGTTTCGAAAAGAAGGTTTGACGTTTGAAGACCAGCATTTTTCCCATGTAACGTAATACACCCGAGAATCATATTCGCTATTGTGCAGTATCAGGTGCTCTCAATCGTTGTTTTGTCGGATTACACAGAGAAAAAAGTATGTCAGAATGAACAGTTCGTATCTCGAAGTCAGAACTTTATTGCTGCAATTTCCTTGACTTTTGTCAGGATATTAGAAAGAAGGAACTTCGTGCTAAGATGTTAGTTTTAAATGTAGAATTTTACATTACATTAGCGAGCAGTAACCAAGACTTCCTTTATTAAATTTTCAAAACTATATTGAATCCATGTTCCTTCATTCAACGCGTAATTGTTTTAGCTCACTCAAATGCATCCTACACGTCTGTCCTGCGCTCAATAGCGACGTTTATAAGATTGTTTTTTTAGTGAGCAACGCCAATTGAATTTCAAAATGATGTAAATGTACAAAGTGAATTTAATTAATTATGTTGGCATGGGGCTTTGAGTTGCTGAGTTGTGTACTTTTTCGTGAAATTTTATTTGGATCTTTGTTGGGTAAGTAGCTTTGCTACGACTCGAAAATAGAGTTTCTCTCATGCGTCGAGTTTCCCAAAACGAGAATGCACCGAAGTCTTAGAATTCGTCAAACTAATTATGCGCTTGTTACTCTGTAAATAGGCTGGCTCATGTGGTATTTTCAAGTGAGCAGTCGTGAGTTTATACGCGTATACATCACTAATAATCGACGCCGAGCAAAAATATTTCAAGAAAATAAATGTGGCAGAAATATTGCGAAAACCGTACAGAAGCTCGCTCAAAAGACGTTGGTAAACACGTTTTGATTTGAGAAAAAACACAATCTTCAAAGGAGCTATGAAAGCTAAAAAGATTATGGGTAGTTGTAGCGCTCATCTCTACGAAATTATAATTCACGCGAAGCAGCTGAAAGATACTCATTTCGAGTACATATTTTTGTAAAATAAGCGCCATGGATTCCCTCGGAGCTACTAATTACCTTTTTTAAATTTTCATTACGAAACGCGCGAGCAGAGCAGCTATTAGCAACCCTTTGTTACCTCGGCTCTTCTGCCTTTTGCTTTTGCGGCAGTTCTTATACAGCTGTTGGCTTATGAATTCGTTATCGAGAGAATACACTTAAGTTTTTCGCGAACAACGTCAAAGTTAAAGAAAGTTAAAAACTATGCACAATCAATGTTAATGAGGCCATCGTGCGTAAATTTCCCCGTTCTTAATTGCCATGTTCTATATACATTATGTCCAAATTCTCTTGCTAGCACAAGGCCTTTCGCGTTGAGTTGTCAAAGTATTTCCGTGATAAATTTTGGGAGCAAATCTCGCGTCATTAGGCTACACGTGCTGCCTTTGATCTCGGTGCTCTGAAATATAGTTCACATTTTTTCTCTTCTCATGATTTCAAAGTTTGAACAATATGATTTTTTCAAATTTTCAATCTCGAAGCAGCGCAATTATCGATTGAGGCAAATTCGAACTTCTTTAATACAATTCCATACATTTAGCCCAATTTACTATCATCTCTTTCTCAACATTTTCAATTCACGAAAAATAATTTGAATTCTAATATCTCATTCTCGAAATTTCATAAATCATTTTCCATCGCATTTCTCGGCACAAAAATAGAAGCTCCGGAATGAAAGTTTGCTGCGCTTTGTAAAACAGTCGAAGCCGATAATACATTGATGCTCGCGCTTGCACAGAAAGAGAAAGAGAGAGAGAGATAAATATGTACGTATGCACACACGTTGCAGCCGAGCGACTTGAAACGCGCAATATTGTACATGCTCGCGAGTTTGCGTAGACATAAAAGCTACGCCGCGTGTGTACGCGCAGACATCGAAACGAGTTCAACTTTGGACTTGTGCAAGAGGGTAAAAATATATCAGTATATATGTGTGTATGCGTGTGCGTGTGTAGAAACGCCCGAGCAATAGCTCCGTCGAAGATAAAAACGAATATTTTTCTATCCTACTAACTTTTCCTTCGGGGTAAGAAAAAAAAATATTTTTCGCCTGCAGCGCTGGTAGTTGAGCACACGCGTATCCTAGATCCATACACACGCGAATCTTACGTGCATCTTGACGGTGCAGGCGGCGGTCGTTCGTATATGCTGTGCGCCTCTTCTATATACGTACGCTTCGAAAATGCAAGCATCGTCGTGACATGCTTCAATTTGTTCGGCGTGCTGGTAGGAAATGGATAGAGATGTGGCGCATCTTCGTTACTAGCTCGTCAGCTCTACGAGTTTATTTTTTGAATGCGCCGCGCACGGATTGCGCGTACACGTATACAGCTATGCTCTCTCTCTCTTTCGCTCTCTCTCTCTATCCTATATTTTTGCTTCTGCAGCTTCTTCTTGCTGCACCCTCTGCATGCGAGCGCGTTGCTTATTGGGAAAAAAATATATTTCCCACGGTAACCTCATGTAATTCCTCATGTAACTTCGTTGCAAGCTGGATATTATATTATTTACCATTACGTGCGTAAAAGTAGTCGTGCGCGTATAGGAGCCCTGCTTGAGTTGAATAACAGTTTTCCTTCTATTTTTTTTTCGTTGTTGCTCTTCGTCAATCGAAAATCTCTCTAGTCAAGTTACGTTTTCGGTTTTTATTCAAATTACGTGCACAAGTTGACGCATTCTGCGGCTTGCCGGCAGGAATACGACCGCGTGTCCTTGTGTATAGAGAGCGGGAGAGAGAGAGAGAGAGAGAGGAGGACGACGACAACAACGACGACGCGACGCACACATAGTACGGGAGCAGCGGCAAGCATTCTCGTGTACGATAAATATGCTTGGGTGACTGCCATAAATCCCGCGTAATTGAATTTTCAGCATTTCTCTCCACGACTAGCGTGGAACGTGCGCGTGCGCAAGCACAGGCAGACCTCAGGAAATGGCACCGGCTGCGTGTTGCTGCTGCTGCTTCTCGCTATATGCTGTATAATATAACGCTAGGTTACGGCTACTACGCTATACAGCTTGCTGTGCACCTTCGAGAATTGAAATTTTCAGCATAGACAATTACCCCGTCGATGTGTGCTTGCAGCTTGTTTGAATTTAGCCGTGAACGAGGTTTAACATACACCGACTAATTACGCATTAAATTAGATTCAAAAATTTCCAGACGACCCACAATGATTGGAAAAGCTGCATGCAAATTGCTTTCCAAAATTATGAATTTATTAAAATTTACAAAAAACAATAATAATTTTTGCTAATCGAGTCGTTCGATCATTTTTAAATTTGACTAGTTATTTAATTTTGGGTTATCATAATAAAAACAATACGTATGATTTGTCTTACCAGAAGTTTAATAATTTATTGACACATATTATAGTACGTTTATTTATAAATAAAACAAATCTAGTTGAATAGTAGTAAATGATGAAAAACTCATTGGTAAAAAATATTGATACACTAATCATCACTGAAAATTAGGATTATTAAATTTTAATTGGTAATTCATATCAATATGAAAGCTGACAAATTTTTTTTCCACATTGCCACTTTAGCTTCAGCTTCAGTTTCAGTTTCATTAACTCGAATTATCTTTTCTAGAAAAATATTTTTTTACCAATAAATTTCTCTCAGTTATATTCAAAACAATTTTGTTTGGATCAATAAATTACCAACCTGATTGTTGTATAAGTGTAAGTGTGTGTATAAATGTACTTGTACAAAGTTCATACAATGTATATAGTATAAAGCCTATTACATATTCGATTCCTTACAAATATATCATAGTGTCTCGTTATTGCTGTACATTTTTTACAAATAATTTAAGTCGTTATACACTAATAGATAATCATAAAATATGCATTGCATGCTAGTAAATTCTTTTAAAACATAAAGCTTTGAAAGGTGACAAAAATCTCATCGTTCCAAAAAATTGCTTTTCAAATCGAATGCATCAATCCATAGGTTCAAGCTCAAACGATAAATTTAGAGTCCCAACAAACTCAACAACCCTCTGATGGTTCACTCTTATTTTCGCAGCATAACAACCGTCGCGTGGTGGCTCGACGGTAGTTCACTCTATTACCGACGGTGGCGAAGCCAGTGAGCATTTCCTTGGGTTTTCCCTTTAAGCATCGTCGTTTTTCAACCTCTCGGTGGTCACTGATACCGCCTCGGCTTGCCCACCGCCACTAGGCTCATTCTCGTGTATTCCCATCCACTGACAACGTTTAGTCAATTCTTGACGATATCTGCAGATAATAATACGTTTTTAGTTCACCCTTATCGGAAAGCTGTTAAGGGTAACTGGATTACTAACATATAATTAATGTCATTATTTTTATAACAGTACCTTGGATGATTGATGGCATAAACCCATGGGTCGAGGCAAGATACCGTTTTAGCAAATACAGCCGGTAACATGCTTGAAAATGGTGTAATTAACTCCCTGAAAGAGAGAGATGAATTTTCAATTTATCGATTCATCGTAATATTTGTTTTATTTTGCTGACTATTTTGTACCGATTTCCAAAAGTAGCAATAAGAGTGACAACAGCATATGGTGTCCAGGCACAAACGAATAAAAAGAAAATGGTGAAAGCGACCTTAGCAATTCTCATTTCTGTACTTCTCTCTTTGTCCTGACCAGTAGACACCAGAGACTTAACATTCATCTTCTTAGCCTAGATACATAAATAAAAAGTTGATGTCAGTTCATTTTCATTTCTGAGTAACAACTTTTTTATTTGTCTAGTCCCGTTTAATTAAACAGGGGTTTTGTCGCCTGAGCAAAAGTTGGCGTGGCGAAATGCCATGTTGCACACTTACTTGCTCGCGCAGCATTTTCTCGTGTCGCCTTACAGATTTTATGAGTTGAGAGTAGAAATAAACGATGAACATCATCGGGATACAGTAAGACCAGGTGAAAATTGCACCCACGAAAACTTTTGTGTCCTGATCGTCGCTCAAGAAGTCAAAGCTACAAGTTGTCAGGAATCCCTCTGTAAAAAGTTTCGCGATAATTGAAATTATTTTTATCTCGATTCATCGGTTCTAATCGATAAAAGCGATTCGCCGACAATCACCTGTTGTGTAACGACCCCAAATTTTAGCAAAAGGCAGTACAGTGAATGGCATTGCCCAGAACCAAGTAAACACGATCATGACTGCAGCTTGTTTACCGTTGAGTCGTCCATCAATGGGACAGGAGATGGTTCTGTAAAATCATTTACACAATTTGAATGACGTCAAATTTTTTTTATAAGACCAAAATAGATATAAAGGGCAACCTGTATCGATCATAAGCTATGGCTGCATTCGTGATCGCAGAACCAATTCCTGATACACTACCGAGAGCTGCGTAAATGTCACAGCCGAGTTCCCAACCGAGTGGCCGCTCAACGAAACTGTTAACAATTAGCATTGGTATTTCCACGGCCATAACAAGATCAAAAATAGCCAGATTGATTATAAAGAGATTGGATGGCGTTCGCAGCGCTTTTGATCTAAATTGAAACAATATAAAAATTTCATGTTTATTGTATTGCTAATAAGCATCTCCAACTTATAATTTACTTATCGTTGTGCTAATTTAAAAAAAAATACTCATTTGTTTACATCAAGGATTAATAACAATTCAAAACTTTAAAAAAAAAAAACGAGAGAACAAAAAAAAGTGTGCTGGCGTAAAATCTTGAGTAGAAATCGTAAAATGTATAGACTATAAGTATATGTAAACGTTAATCAGTTATTCGATTACATATTCAGAATACGTGCTGACTCAAAAAGTAAGCAAATTAAGTTATCTACTTGACAAATTGATACCAACAGTGACCTAATCTAAAAAAAAAAAACATGTATCTTTAATTACGTGCTGAAAATCCAAACGACGCATCCGTTTCCAACAAATGACATAACTAGTAGCATGAAGTAGACGAGGGCCATGCCGATGTGCCAGTACTTTCCAGGTGCTACAAATCCGCGCCAATGAGGGTGAACGAGCTCCATATGTTCCTGAGGAATGTTCCAGCCCAAAAGATGATCTTGCACATTTGGCATTTGTCTTTGATGATGACCAGGAATGAAAAGAAAATCTTTCGGTCATTTTCAACTGAGGCAGAAAGTGTGTACGTATCGATCTCTACAGGTTCGAATGTATTCAAACACTGTGCGCAACGAAGCTTTTAGAGACGATTACGTTTCTCAAAACAAAGCCTCTCTTGCGCACTGTCGCGTGCAAAGGGAAAAAATACGCTAAAGCCTCTGTTGTAGCTAAAGAATTCTCGATAAGACGAGAGCACGCAGCGTATAGATACAGCAGCTTTCCAGTGATTTTTATGAAAAATAACGGGAACTCGCGTTGGGAATCGTGAGCATTTCTCTCGAACAAGTTCGACTTTTTTTTCGTTGTCATCATTTATACGAGGCAGCAGCTCTCAATTTTTTTTTTCGTCCCTTTTATTCCGATCATTCGCGGGCAAAGTCGATCTTTTCATTATCCGGGACAATGAGCCGTTACTGCTTCTGTCACTGCTACTGGATCCCAAGAGCTGCTGAGTGATTATTAAAAAGAGAAGAACTAGAGACCGTTGAAAGGAGACGAAAGAGAGGGAGTGAAAGATAGAGGAGAAAAACTGATCAATTCGGAAGACAACTTACCCTAGGCCACCGGGCATTTGTCCCATCATGCCGCCACCTAGACCGACAAAGGGCAGGGCTACGGATGCTGAGCTGCCGTTTCTGAACATTCTCCCCTTCAGTTGAGACTGACGATGATCGCTTTTTTTTCTTTTTATTCAGTTTTTCAAATTCGTCCGATCAATTATACGTAAATTTCCTAAAATAATAATGCAAATTTAATCTCCATAATTTTTCCATTAAACTAATACTTTCTCAAGGTTTGGAATGTCAAAATTAATTCAAAATAACGCCGTCGAATTGTTCGCGTGCTTTCATATAATTGTTCACTCTGCGCTTCTCAATGGTGATAGTCAAGTGAGTCAAAGTAAATTTAGAACGATGTTTCTTGGGACAATATTTTTTATTAATTTCAAAGGTCGCATCAGCAGTACAAAGGTCACAATTGTATTCACAGTAAGTCACTTGTTCACTTGTACCCCTTACGATTGAAATCGTTGACAACTTTATTTGCACACTTCGATTATGTCAGGCACTATAACTCGATTCCACATTCAGACGTCAAAATAAAAGAAAAGTAAATCGCTAATAATGAAATTAATTACCATAAAAATTTCGTTATCCACACGCCACGGATAGGGTGAGAGAGACGGGCAGGTGTGTAAGTATATTGAAGTGAGACGCGTGACCGCGCGCGAAGCTCTGGTTTTGCTGTCCGCAGCTCACTTGGTCCGCGCGGGCCACGATCGTCGGCTTTTATATCAGATGAAAAGCAGCAGCAGCAGCAGCAGCAGCAGAAGCTTTGTCAAGATCAAAGTTTGCGTGATACATCAGTAGCCTTAACGAGATTGCTAAACTAAGGGATCCGTGGATTCAAGAAACCCCTGCGTGTCTGCGCCACCACGCTTGTATACATAGAACACACACGCTCACATACTTACGTACTCGTGAGTACATCGCCGTACCTTTTCACTTATACATTCGCAAACAAAAGTCGCTCTGCACGCAATCCGCGTTTTTCTTTCTTTTTCTCTTTTCTCTCTTTCAAGCGCGTATGTATGCGAAGTAAATACGTTGAATTTCTATTCTGTAAATTACGTTTATACAGAGAGAGTGAGAGAGTTTAAAAGACAAGCCCCGTGCGCTATATATAGCGATCGGATTTTCGCGTGCGACAGTGACCTCTTAACTTTGACCATTTTTCGTTGCATCGCGTTGTTGACACACACGCGAGACTGATGGGCGGAGGGTAGGAGGGCGAAAGAGTCTTAATGTTATTAATTGATTTAGCAACAGTCTTAATTTCGTTAAATCCTTTTGTGTAACGTCGATGCGCACTCGTCGTGCCGCTCGCATTCTAGATTCTTCGATAAATTGTATTGATTTGTAGCCCTACGGATATATTTCTATCTCAAAATATGTTGTACCTGATTTGATTAATAATAAGTTGAATTCATAAATCGTATTATTTCATATGCATTTAACATTACCTGAAAATTGAATTTAACTGTTAAAATTACTATCGATCTATTTGTTGTATCCGTGTATCCAATTATTTTAATTGTACTTGAAACATTCCTTATCTGTTTCAATTTACAATTGAATCGACGAGAATATTTAATAGGTGATAGGAAACATTAAAACATAAGCTACTTTAATTTTCACCGATCACCATATTGAAGATTGTTATTTCAAGGCTGTGAAAAATGTTATTTTCCATAGAATCGCGAGTACTATAACTAGAATCATTCAAGTATTGCGTTTTTTTTAGAAAAGATACAAAAACTCATTGTGGATATAGTTTACATAAATGAGAACGCAAATCCATCCGACAGCGTCATCCTCGCGTCATTGTTGCATCTCACCGTGTAAAAAAAAGAATGAAAAAAAAACCTGTAAACAAGCGTGCATGCACGTATCCAAGAGTTCGTTCCAATTCAAGAGGCTTCGTGATTATTTGAATCCTCATCGCCTGATGTATACATAGAATAGATATAGATCCACATTCTCTCGAACGCCTTGTTATTCTGAAATCAATTGCGCTGAGTTTCGTTGAGAGCGAGTATTCAAATATTCGCTTTCAAGGCCGTCTCGATGATAATATATTTTTGTACTTGGCCCTATTTTTTCGTAATATCGACTATTATTAATTAATCTTTGGTTATTCGCGCACGATCACTTTGATATGAAAATCACAAATACCCGCAGCTGTGGGCTAAATTTTTTCATTGTTCGCGTATAAATTTTAATAAAGAATAACGAGTGGCAGTTGAAAATACGAGATACGAGTTGCTCGCATCTTCCCGCATTCGAACAAGAATATCATAAATAAAATTTCATCGCAGCTCCTGCGTCGCATAATAGCTTGAGAAGCTGATGCTTGCCTCCGCATCGTGGAAACAGTTGTAATGTAGGAAAGTAAAGACGACAATTGCTGTCAGTTGCCGAGTACTTCGCTCCTACGACATAACTCGTAAAATGTCTTGCTTTGACATCGTAAAACATGTCCTTTATCGCTCGGACATGTAGTCTTCGAGCGAACGATTGATATACGTACAGCTGTTGCGAAGCACAATATAGATATAAGGATGTGTACCGCTAATTTACTTTTATTTCATTTCGTTTGCTGCACGTGAGCACATTCAAGGTATTTTCAAATTGAAGCTATTTTAATATATTGCTTTGCCATCAACTTAATGGGAAGAAAATCTCAATGAAATATTTTTAATTATTTTGTAGGAAATTATAATTACTTTTTTCGCGTTGTTAAGGCTTTAATAATAATATTGCAGTTCAAATATTTCAAAATGATATATACATGCAAATATATTGCCAAAATTAATTTTCTCCCTTTTTTCAATAGGTATTGCATTCAGTTCTTCAGAGCAGAAATTTCGAAATTTCGAGCTCGGAAATATACGAGAGCTCGTTAAAGATACCCGAGAGCCCTCGAACTTGAATGCGAGAAGCGAAAATGGACTCAATGATGCGTGCAAGCACATCGAAAGTGTAAGCTAGCTAGCGCATATAGGTACATATCATAATTTGATGTGTGAATCTATATGCACATACGTGATGGTGCGCATCGAGGAGATTAAGCCTTTCATTTGTTCCGGTCGTTTAGCTTTTATTTTTCCGCCTCCAGTGATGCACAAAGGAACCATCATCGTGCATAGCGTTTCTGCCAGCGAGCGCGCCGAAAACTCGCGCCGTAGAGACTGTATGTAGCTCTCGTCTCTTCGTTTTCCTCTTATATACCGAGCCAAGAAAGAGCCAACTCCACGAAGAGAATGGAATGTTTGTTCCGGCTATTCAGGTAAAATGTACGACTTTTTTTATATTTTAAAATATCTTTTCAGTGTAAAAATGTTCCACTAGATTACTGTGGCTATCAAAACTATATCAAAGGTGCTTTAAATGAGCTCGTACATACTCTTAATATTGAGAGAAAATTTTCACTATTCATGTGAAATTTATTCTTCATTCATAGCCAACATTCGGAGTAACGTTTGTTACCTCAAATGAAAATAATTGAAAAAATATTAGAACTGTACTTCTCTTTGGCGTTTATGATTATATAATTATAAAAATCGATAAAAATAACAAGTGAATGCACAATGATACTTGTTAGTGACCGACTCTTGTGATCATTAGCGTTTCTCTACATTAAGCATATATACGATACACCTAACGCCACATGAACTAATGGAAACAGCAGTTTGGCATGATATTGGGCAAAACTTGAGTGAGCAAAGCGCGCATGCATATGATCGTATTTCCAACAAATTAAACTTGACTCAAACATGTATATTTTCCCCACTTTATTATAGCTTTATTCAATAGCCCGTGTACACATTAATAAATAATACAAAAGCTCGTTCAACTTTCGAATATTTCACGTGCACTTTGTTCGTTTGATTTTTCACTCGAACACAAGCGTATGTATATACCATTCGCCTCTGTCTTTTTTATTTCATAATTTAAGCATTCAATACGCATACATGCAGGTACGTCCTCTCGGCCTCGAAATTGCCTAGCTTTAGCTAATAATCATGAAGATGCAATGGCTCGGTTGACCGTAATAATTAATCGAATAAACTTTTGTTCGACCTCCACAAGTACTTTCGGGCGCGAGATTTCATCGGCTTTTTTCCGGTTCAAATAAACGCTTCGTTCTGAGATTTGCTGTCCAAACTCGCGTGCGCTGCCACCGCAGCCACTGTTCAGTGCCGTAAGAAAAATGCTGCGCACCTTTCCAACGCTATTATATAGTTGTTCGAGTAGTAACAATATGGCGAAAGGAAAGGGGTAAAGTAAAAACCGAAGAAGAAAGGAGAGACAAGTAAGCGTAGGCGACTTCTATATATAGAGTGCCGTAAGACTTAAAAAGACACAGAGATCAAGTTTGCGAAACAGGCAGTTTTCAAGTTTTTTTCAGGCTAACAGAACTTTGATGATGCAGCTGCTTTTACTGCTCATATATATTTAAATAATTCAGCGATTTTCCGAGCCCTTACTTGCGTTTCGACTAAGAGAATAATCTAAAAAAAATTTTTTTTTCAACTTATAAGTATACATGACTATCAGTTAAGCGTGAACTTTAATTTTTTGCGGGTCTAACTTTTTGAATAAAGTACGCTTCTTCCAATAAAAACAAGCTTCGGAAAATCGATTTTATGACTCCCAATCTGTGATTTTTCTAATAAACTACAAGTTGGCCGTACCTTAGTTAGAAAAATTTCTTCGTAATTTCGTGCGTAACTATTTTAACACAGACATGGCAACATCAGTCTCTGAAAGTTTTTTCACCCGCTATATATATAGGCGACAACCATTTTTTTAATAATCGTCTAATTTCGTTGGAAGTTGTTGACTTATGAAGAAGAAAAGTTTGTTTCAGCCCAGTTGCGCATACTATTTGCAAAGCTATGTACTTTGGAACTGATAAAATACAACTCAAGGTTATTACCGATCGTATTAGATCTGCGGGGTACGTAGTTTATATATCATGGACTACTAGTACGTTCGCTTGTTACCAATAGTAGTTCAATTAGTAATAAAAGTGTCATCATTTTTTTTTTGTTGAGAATTTCAATCTATTGCAATTTTGAGAATTCAAAGCGTAGCGACCTGAAAAAAATGCAGACTTGTATTCGTTACAAATTTCTTTAAAGGAAAAATATTTTCGATGAATTTTTGCTATTACAAATTCTTGACTCAGGATTTATTGCACTTGTACATATTCTTTTAAAAAACACAAAAGCATGAAGGACTGTGTGGGTAGGCTTAACCGAACATAAAGCATACGAACTCGAGAAACAGATATAGTGTTTTTTTTATTGTAAAAACCCACCTAGCATTATCGTAGAGAAGGAATTTTTTACGAATCGACTGTTAATATACTATAAGCTGATGCATGTAAAAAAAAAATTACAGATCAACACGAGGAGCGGAGTTTTTCATTTGTTTATAATACTTTGCCGTATAATAATGGTGAATTTCTGAAATTTCAAAATAATACTCGTTTAAATTTTTGTCCACACGTATTTTGATCGTCATCAATTTTTAAGCGCTTTTAGTAAGTAATAGATCATGCAATATAAAATGTAGAGTTCCCAAGACAACATTCTGCAACCCTTCCGCTTCCTCTAAAAACGTCCATTTTCTATCGATAGCGATTCTGAATATATGCAAGATAATAAATGTATATGGGCTATTCCACAACAGGTGTTGAAGGCCAAAAAAATGAAAGTTCAAGAACACAATGAAAAATGAAAATCCTGGAAATCTCAGGCCCCTAGGTCCAACCGTCATGGATCTACAGGGGCTCAAAGTTGAATTTTTATGTTTTGAGGATATTCTGCTTGTTACTCTGTTTTTCTAAGGTGCAAATGAAAAAATTTCTAAACCATATTTTTTCATGTAAAATTTGATGTAGAATTCAAATTTGTACTCAAAAATGACATTCATAACCTCAAAACCCCATTAGATTGAAAAAATAGAGTGAAAGACCGTAAAAGTGAAAAAAAAAATTGTTGATGTTTAAATATTGGCCAATTTGAGGTATACGAACAAATTTTTTTTTCACTTTTATGGTCTTTCACTCTATTTTTTCAATCTAATGGGGTTTTGAGGTTATGAATGTCATTTTTGAGTACAAATTTGAATTCTACATCAAATTTTACATGAAAAAATATGGTTTAGGAATTTTTTCATTTGCACCTTAGAAAAACAGAGTAACAAGCAGAATATCCTCAAAACATAAAAATTCAACTTTGAGCCCCTGTAGATCCATGACGGTTGGACCTAGGGGCCTGAGATTTCCAGGATTTTCATTTTTCATTGTGTTCTTGAAGAGTCCATGGTTGGTTTAAACTTAATTTTTTGGCATGTAACACTTAATGTGGCAAAGCCCAATATACAAAAAAACTAATAAAAAAAACTAAATTAAATATAAAAAAACGCTTGGTTGTTTCCTTTTGAGTTTTTTTTTGGTTTTATCGATCTAGATACATTTTTCTCACCTCTTTTATTCTATTTCACGCATTACATTGACTACTTGCTATTAGGCTTTGATACTCTTGTCTTTATAGCATGGCCACTGCTTCTTAGCGTTATGGATACTATGCTAGTATACGCTTATCCAATTATTGCCCCGCGAACGTGTACCACTGCCTACGTTCATATCACTTTGAAAGCTACGGTTCTCGTCCGATCACCGAATATAAACAAAGTTGAGCGCGGTTAGTACTTGGATGGGTGACCGCCTGGGAACCCCGCGTGACGTAGGTACACACATATCATTTTTTTTTCATACACACTCGTGTAAATTTTTTTCATCGAATTTGTTACAGTCTCGATGTAGAGCTGCTGCACACTCTTCATTTTGAGTTTTTTTCACGTAATACACTGACCGCTTCTTTTCTTTGTGGCATGGCCACTGCTTCTTGGCCTTATGGAGTATAGGAGCTAACTTGGTACTGAAACCACCCCTATTTTACAACCCCTAAATAATCATCCCCTAAAAAACTACCCCCTTAAAAATCGAGTGGGATGTTAAAATGCACCCCCTGAGTGTCAAAATGCACCCCAATTCTTTGGCGATGATCGAATTATTATTATCCACAAAACCAGTAACGTCTACCACATAGAAAGTCATGGTGCACACTGATTACATTTTTTTATGTAATTATTCAAGCGAGTTTTTTATTTCCCCACTCATCATATTATTTTGCTCAATAATGCGATCATGTAAGATCAGGCAGTAGGCTGTTGTATTGGCTGGGAAATCTTTTGCTGCCTCAAACTCAATGCGCACATCCACTGGGGCGGACTTTAAAGTTTCATTCTGCTTTGAGCAGTCTATAATAATGAGAGGCATATAATCTTTAAAGTGAGCGCGACTTAACATTGGTTTCGAATTTTTACAATAATAATTTGCTTGGAAATTCGCATACAATTCATACAAACGTGCATACTGATTTTTATCAAAGTCGATATTTAAATTACCATAGGGGTAGTATTGAGAATTTAAAAAAAAGTTTAACATTTGCAATATTGCAATGATCAAACATACTGGCATTTTGATAGTGGTCTGATTTTCGATCAGTTTGAAAGCCTATAATGACAAATCTAGGCTTTTCGAGCTGGTTCGATGTCTTGACCGACCAAACATGCTGTCGGGTGGCAGCTGGAATTGTCGGCCACTCAAATAGCTGCCAGGAGCGGAAGGGTATTTTTATCGGTGCATTCTTTTCCATCTGCTTGAGAAGTTTGATTTTATCCTGATTTGATAATTGTATAGTCGGCATACACCATCCAATTTTTTTCAAAGTTATTTTAAAGGCTTCAGGTGGTGGTAAAACCCCCCTGCGCATTGGCTTCTTGGCGCGCTTGCACTATGGCATTCAAATCGTTTCTAGATCTTACAAGAATTAGCTCATGTTTAGCATTGACAATAATTTTTTTATAGTCCTCAGCAAATCCAAAAATCATATTCAATGGTAGATGAACATCAAAGTAGCCATTATCATCGATAACTGGTGGATGTTCGGATATATTACTACACCACCCTGCATTCTCCATTCGGTGAGCCCTTGCTGAATCGAAAGACGAGCACCCTTTAATCGAAGTTGTAATCCCTGCATTTTTACATCTGTCAATTTCTATACCATTGAGCTCATAGCGTATCTCCTCAAATAGGTGGCATATTCCATTATTCATCATCCGTGTACCAGTAACCGCAGCACCTGTAGGTTTTGCTAGTTGGCCAAATATGTGTGTGTAGCTTTGCGATGGTAGCAGATTTAATTCTTGATGCTGGATGGAGATGCGTATTTCATCGCTATTCTCGAAATTTGATGAGTATGGTTGATGAGCATGAATCTCATAATGCGTGATTGATTCATCAAACACGACGCTGGAGTGAATGCTCAAAATGTCATCCATTTTTTGAATTCTGCTCAGCTCTTTTTGTTTTCTTAACAACAACCACATCGACTGTGAATAAACAGGCTATCTTTTCTTTCCACGTACGGAATAGCCTAGCGACTTTAGATATTGTATATTTTTTGCTGTTAATGATGGATGCTTTCGGGCGAGACTGACCCCGCTCCCCCATTGTCTCTTGCTTTTATAGCTCTTATTGTGGTCACTCGATGCAGTGGTAGTAGGATGTGTACTCGCGATGATGTTATAAACAATCCCCATCATGTGAGACTTCTAATGTGTAATCGTATTGTAATTGTTTCCCCTTGAAAATCCACGGCTCGTCCCTCTTGATCCACAATTCGCAATTGAATGTTATCAATGTATGTAGTACTCACTGGCATATATATAATGCTGCTTGGAATTTTAACAATTTTATATCCATAGTTGACAGTTGGATAAAATTCATGTATCGTGTGCACCTTATCACCATTCAAATAGGCACCAGTAACTATGTTGCACTCAATGCGTATTGAATTTATGCCAGTAATGGAAATTGATGAGTCTGATATATGCTGAGTACACTAGACCTACTTTAATTCTGTCCGGTCCACCTAGTAGTGGAACGTGTATAAGCATAGGAATTCCGGCGTTCCAGCGGACAGAATTAAAGTAGGTCTAGTGTACCGCCCTCGAGTATCTGGGGCTGAAAACCCAACAGGTGAGCCAATAGAGTCTTTAGGAGAAAAATCAATATTTTTATCACAGTAGATAATGCTTCTTGATGTGTTGGCATCAGCGCTCAGCTTGAATGAGATGTCATTTTTCTGCAATATTTTTTTTAAATACTGACCAACGTCAGTTATTTCATAGCTACCACTCGGTATTTGAATTGGCTCCACACCTTCTACATACAATTTATTATTAAATGGGCCTATATTATTAGGAATTGAGTTAAATGTTAAAAGAGACACGAGAGCAATCTCATAATTCTTATTTTTAAATAGTTCAATAACTGGGAAATATTGAGCTTTGAGAACAGATGATCGACCAGTCAAAGTTAATGGTAGTGATTCTTTCATGATGTTTGAAACTCATCTACTCATATATCGCGCTGTTAACTTCTTTTATACCTTTACCTGCTAAAAATTGCAAACACAAGTGACCACAGTTGTGTGAATTGAACTTTTGAAATCGTTTGTAATTATAATACACATAATCCACATTCCAATACTTCATAAGCTCACGTGGAGGGGGTAAATCTCCAAAGCTATCAAAGTAAGTTACCTGAAAGCCACTCTTGCGATAAGCAACCCAACCATCTAGGTTTACAATGGCACACTCACGAAAACGGGCTCCATCTTTAGGTAACCGATCACGCATGTATACACCTCTAAAATGAGGAATTTTCATAAGTTTTGCGAATTTAATCAATTCCACATTGCTCAGAGCATGCTTTGGCAAAATTATTTTGACGTTTTTTTTTTTTTTTTAAACATAAGCCTCCGCCTCGTTTACGGGAATTCAAATATAGACCACATCCCTTCTTTGAAGATTTCAAAAATAAACCATTGCCTAAAGCAATCGCCTCCATTTTGCGATTATGCTTTTTCATTTCTTCAAGCTCGCTCTTTGCTATTTTAGCCTGATTCACAGCCCTCGTGATATTAACTACGCCTCCAGCTAAAGCCCCAGCCGCACTAAGACCGGAAAACAGGGGTACCAAAAATGCTAAAGAACCACCAATTTTATATGAAATCTCTCTTTTTTCAAGTCCCTAATCCATAAATTATGTTTTTTACAATTCAATCTTTCATTATTTGCAGATAGCGTATTCAAACCGCTCATTATGTTAGAAGCAACTGCCACATGTTCATGCATTTGACGAACACTCAAATCTTCATTATATGTAATATCTCTCAATTCATTTATGGCTATACAAAATTTAGGTGTCTTTTTAATGGAATCAGCAACAGCAGATTTATAGTCGTCTGGGGTATCATTTGATTAGTTTGATTAATTGCCGCGCTATCCACAGCAACATTTTCAGCGGTAGCATCAACTGTCTTTGCGGTGTCATCAATAAATACATTTGACGGACCCGCGCAATCAAATGCATTTGATTGAGCAGCAACAGAGGCATCAATTACATTAGAGTTTTCTAGATTTACTTTAATTAAATTATTATCTGCAGATGCTGTGTTACCCATTTCGAGCGTATTTGTGACGTCCTACACAGCTAGCTACGTCTCTTTTTCAATAAGGCGCCAACTCATCGAAAGCTATGCCTGCGCCGGTACCGTTGTCTTACCATTCTTTACCATTCCCTACCATACTACATTATCATAATCTACCTTACCATAATTACCATTGGTTTTACTCTTTTACCAATAATATTAAAACTAATAATAAGTACATAACAATAAATTTAAACGATGCTAAATAAAACAATCTGTCGTAAAATATAAAAATAAAACGACAAACATTTATATTAATAATTAAATTTGGAACTTAAAGATCGCCATGTGCATTCACATGGCGAACTTGTATTTTTATTTAAATTATGAACGAAACACTTATAACACCTAGCGATGTTCATTATGATACTTTTATCTCATGTTAAATAGATACAGATCGTTAATCATAAATTACAATAAACAAATTTAGTGTATTAGTTATGCATGACTCGGCGTAACTTTGAAACTGCCGAGTCATCATACAACATGTGCTACTATTTCTATGAACATTTACAACTATGTTACAGCCTAGAATATTAATTGAATCATTTTATTTTATTTAACTTATTTATATCAAAACACATTTACAACACTTCTACCAAAAAACATTATTATAAACAGCACTTTTTTTATTTATCACTTTTTACACAAGTCGTTCACCACTGTCTTTTTCAGTGCACTGTATAACGTTTCATATAAAAACACTTGTAATACCATAGCGCAATTTTGTATCATAGTTTCAAGTTGATATTTTATTCATTATAATAGTTATTAAGCAAAATCAATAAAGTCAGTTTGACACGAGCGCTCGCCGATCAGTCCAACAAGACGGTTGCTCGTCCCCACTTTTGAGCACTCCGCAGACCGACTATAAATACAGGCCTCCGCAAAGGCAAAGTTGGAGTCTAAATTCTCAGTCGAACCAAGGCAGTTGTACGTGTTACATAGGTCCTCAGCACCTATTTCACGCACTGCCTTCAGTACGACAGAATCCCCTAGAACTGGTTATATTACTGGATCTAGTTATTAAATTCACGGACTCGATTAACTCGGGCGCTGTGTGGGCAGCTGTGAATTACAACAACCAATTACTTTATTTATCACCACAACAAAACGTGCGGTCCCCAGTACCGTCTCTCTCTCTCTCTTACATTCAAGTTATTGTCAAGGTCTTTAGCACCTTTACAATAACACTTACATCTACTCGTTACATAGGTCCCCAGCACCTTTGTAACAAAGCTTTATATTTATTGTAGAGGTCCTCAGCACCACTACCATAAAGTCTATTTTCAAGTTATTGTAAAGGTCTTCAGCACCTTTACAATAACACTTATATCTACTCGTTACATAGGTCCCCAGCACCTTTGTAACAAAGCTTTATATTTATTGTAGAGGTCCTCAGCACCGCTACCATAAAGTCTATTTTCAAGTTATTGTAAAGGTCTTCAGCACCTTTACAATAACACTTATATCTACTCGTTACATAGGTCCCCAGCACCTTTGTAACAAAGCTTTATATTTATTGTAGAGGTCCTCAGCACCGCTACCATAAAGTCTATTTTCAAGTTATTGTAAAGGTCTTCAGCACCTTTACAATAACACTTATATCTACTCGTTACATAGGTCCCCAGCACCTTTGTAACAAAGCTTTATATTTATTGCAGAGGTCCTCAGCACCTCTGCATTAAAACCACTTCCAATAATTGCAAAGGTCTTCAGCACTTCTGCAATTATACAATTCTACAAAACATCAAGACCTTCAGCACCTTCTTAAAATATCTACTTAGACTAAACCTTAAACAAGGGACTTTAAGCTATTGGGGTTAAACCCAGGCTTTAAAGGCGCACGTTTCCTATTTAATATTGGACCTAAGGTCACATATTCAATTGTTTTCTCAATTTAGCTAGTTTAGGGCTTATATCAACGGTAAGCTTTGAAGCGAACCATAGCTTATTTAAACCACTCGTGCGAAATAATTTAGATAACTTGAGCATGTCATTGGTTAAACTATTGGCAAATGCAATCCATTTCCTCACCTCCTCGATGGTCAATTGTTTTACTTGAACTTTTTTCAATTTGTCAATCTTGGTACCCATTTCCATCTGCACAATGTCAAATAATTTTTTCCGCTGAAGAATGTCGTCTTGTTCTTTTTACAACTAAGCAAAGATTGAGGCCATTTTCTATCGGTGCTCCATGTTTTTCTTACAAAAATAATTTCCGCACAATCTCAAAACGAGCAACACAGTCACAGTTCCAAAATTTGTTTAATAAAAAAGAATTTAACTTGATTGATCACATGTACACTTTCATAGACGCAAATGTTCAATTTGATGGAAAAGAAAGATCGCAACAAGTTTTATCACCACTGAGTAAATTACTAGCGAACTAAGTACGACTTGAAGAATAAATTGAGAGTGAGAAAAATTGGGAAAAATTAGAAATTATATAGCTATGTGTTAAAGTGATGGAGAGGGGTGCAGACGATATGATTTGTGGAAAAAAATATCACTTGATCATTTTTTTTGGATTAAATTAACTCCATAGGCTGATATAAATATCTATTAGCGGAGAGTGTGTGTGGCGATAATTAGGTGTCATCAATTTTTCTCTAGTGTAGATGATTGGAAGGGAGGGGGCGGGGACTATTGCTGCGCTGATGCATATACACACAGAATTTGATTTATTTTTCTCAATATTAAGCGTGAGTTTAAGCTGAGGCGATCAATCTCGTGAGTTGAAGTAAAAAAAATAAATTCAGAAAGTCAATTACTTATTTCTTTAAGTGATAACGAGGTCGAAAATGTTTTGCAACAATTTGACTATGATTTTAATCAGCCATCCACCAGCACACCAGAAGACATATTTGCCGGTATCGATGAGTGGGTGGAATCAGACGATAGCGTTCAAATCGTGTTTGATTCACATACATTATATCAAATGTGAGTGAGAATTATAGTCAATTTAAGAAAAATCTACAATCTATCAAACAGAGTAGTGTGAGTGATGTAAACAGAGGAAGAAGCATTATTACAAATATTCAGCATGGAATATTTGTTGAAAAGACAGCTGATGGCGAATTTATTGCATTAAAAAATCCCTCACTAAGAGAAGAGATGGTGGAGCAAGGTGGTAATCACGCATCGCAAAGGAGTGCATCATCCACACAAAGTAACGAAACAGCGGCAGTCTCCGAGCCACATGATAGAAACTGGTGAGTTATAACTTTTTTTTTCATAAAATAAGTTTTTCATGAAATAACTCTGAATACTTGTTCACCGAGGTCAATTGAGACATCTTTTGAGAGTGTAAATTCATTTATCACTGAGAGATTGCATACCAAAAACTGGTCTGTAAATATGTAATTAATTTTTATGTAACCAAAATATTTACACATTTTATATTAATTTTTTTTCTATAATTTGTTTCTAGTTCCCATTCTTTAAATATTACATTGGACACGAATTCATCAATATCTAGTGAGGATACATTGGAGTTTGGGGATTCATTTATTGTTGCCGATAATGTTGTGGAACACACATCATCGTACACTTCCGAGGAGTATGATCTGACTCAAAGCACATCATGGATGGATGAATTTAAAAACAATGTACCATTTTATCAGAGCAATTCATGGATGGATGAATTTAAAAACAATGTACCATTTTATCAATAAAACTAATTTTTTTTTAACATATTATTATATGCTACGCTGTTATAACAGCAGCGCATATTAAATGCTACGCTGTTATAACAGCAGCGCACACTTTTTGTTTATTTATATAATATGCAAACAAGCCGCTAGGTGGCGAACTTGTAAAAGCTTGTAACCCTAAAACGAATGGTGGCTGAAAATGCTTATTATCCGAGTCGAAATAAAGCTCCGGCATGTTCCGGGTTGAACACAAATACCTGATTTTCATTGATTGAGAAACGGGTTAGCCATTCTACCTGAAAAGTAAGTTCATTGCTTACTTTTCAAACAGACGGCTAAGGAAAAAAGATACCTGAGAGTTCGAACGATCTACAGAAGGTAGCGATCAAAAGCCACTTCTACCAGACGGTCAAACTCTCATACCTAAGACACCTGCACAGGCACAAACGAGATCACCCCTGCTGACTCCCGTTCGCCTCCATCAATCACAACTTCATCGAGACCAGTCTCAGAAGTTACTGCTGCCACGTCGGATCCACGATTTCTCATCATCGTACCGCAACGCAGTCCACCGAATCACTACTACCTAGCGAGACTTTATTCTCGTAATTGTTATCCGTCTGATAACAATATAACAGAATAAATCTAGCATTAATTTCATAATGGAAATATGAGCACTATCATGCTGGAATATTACTACTCTCTTTTCATAAAATTTCCATTTTCATCGTGAGAGTCATCATATAATATATGACCACTCCCACATATATATTTCTATATTTTGATTGAGCGAGATGTATCAATGGTGTCGCTAAGTCAACTCCCTGATGCGAGTGAGTGGTGCTAGGTGTAATATGAACCCATACACCTGCTAGCATCGATTTCATGTGAGTTATTATAAATCCCATTAACACTCCCACATATAATTCTATTTCATCGAGTGGGATGTATCTATGGTGACATGCGCGAGGTGCCATTCCACTTGCCACCAGCGGATGCTGGCCAGCAGTAATGTACACCAAGTACAACATGAGCACATGTAAGGTATACGTCTCAATTTTTGATCAGTTGGGGCATAATTTCGATCAAATTTAAACCAATTTTATATAGGATTGAAACTTCTGATTTTGAATAATGTATTTCTGTTAAAGATGTTCGATTCATTCGGACAATTATTAAAAAAATGTTTTGCTCTTGGATTATGGTTATATTTTAATGCTCTTGGATCATAAGATCCTACAATTATGAGAAATAATTATTAAAACTTATTTTATCGAAGCGCTCACAAAAAAAATATTAATGTTATTAATGACACATTTATAATATTAATTGCTAATGTTACATTGTACACAACTCAATATTAATGTTTCATTTTTTTTATAAAATATTCCACGGTCCGGCGGTAGGTGGTGGCTCTGAAAATTTTCGCTGGCATATTGAGCAGATCCCATCTTCTTCAGGCTCCCAATTTTCTATTGGGCATTGTGGACCTGAGTATGTTGTGTAATGGCTCATCAGCAAGGAGTCCACACACACACCGAACCAATACCAATGACCGTAGGCCATGCGCTTATGTCGCACCAATGCTCGTGCAGCAAGAATGCGTCGCGCATACCTGGATAGAGCTGAAAAAATATTAATATTTAGAATAAAAGAATTGACGATATTGTTGCTACAAATAATATACAAAAATAGCTTACTGCATCTTCATCGGGGTCACAATTTTCCCGATAGCAGAGCATACTCAAGTAGGCTGCATGATGACTCCCTAGCATGCTACTCACGCACTTGTCAAACCAATCTTTTTGAGCACTGTGCACAACCTCACGCTGCAGCAATGCTTGGGCCGTGAGCAAAAATGGTACACGATCACTGGGGCGTAGCTATAAACAAACAAAAAATGATAATGTTTTAGCACTGCAGAATGAATGCTACAATTTTGTGTACAAAATACTTACCCAATCCAAGAACACCATGATGAGAGGTACAATTTAGTCCGCGTTCAAAATTTGAGTGGTATAGAGAGCAGAGATAGACACGCAAAATTTATAAGGCCCCCAAACAGATTTGAGAGGGGCGAAAAAAATAACCGTCTGCATTAGCATGTGCAACGTCCGATCTCACAAATGCGTACAACATCTGCTAGTAGCATTGATTTCATTGCATGCATCATATAATTCAATTTTATCATAGCTGATCAAATATTTTCATTCTAAAAATGATTCAGCACAAATGACCCACTCGCTGTTGCACGCTGACGCTCACTCGATGAGTGCTGCACTTGCCTTCTCCGATGCCTTCGGCATCGGCCCAAACATCCTATGCCACTGATTTCACATGTTTGACATCATATAAAATATAAATACATCATCTCTAAGTTTAAACCAAGTGTGTGCTGATTGTAACGTAATCTCACTCTGCGTCGCTCAAGATTTTAAATTAATTTTTTTCCAATAATATCCCGATATGTAAATATAGCATCATGTTTCAAACACACTGGCTCGACTATCGAGTAATGTGCTAGCAGAAATGTAATGCTCCGTTGTCAATAATAATTAAGTCTTTGTTGTTAAATAATCATTTACATTATTTTCATATATATGGGCTAAGCCATAGTTAGCGTGATGGTAAAAAAAATTTCTTTTCTTAAATTATGTACTTTTGAAGAGTACATTGAAAAGTGAAAATCCTGAAAGTTTCAGCCCTCTAGGACAACCCTATTGAATTTTCAGGGCCTCAAAGTTGAATTTTCTTATTCTGCTGATAGTCTGCTTGCAATTCTGATTTTCTGGGGTTAATATGAAAAAATTGTTCAATCATGGTTTTTAATGTAAAATTTGATGTAGAATTCAAATTTGTACTTACAAATAATATTTACTACTTCTAGACCTATAGAAATGATATTTTCAGACAATAATCATGTAGGGGTACAAAAATAAATGTGTTCGTCTCCTTTAATTAGGCCCATACTGTAATATGTTCATCGATACATCAAAATACAACTTCTGATAAATTTTAGTTATCGGCAGACAAACAGAATTCATTATTGAGCTTAATATGAGTCAAGAAACATGGTTTTTCTCTAATTTTTCTTGTTTCTTGACTCATATTAAGCTCAATAATGAATTCTGTTTGTCTGCCGATAAGTAAAATTTATCAGAAGTTGTATTTTGATGTATCGATGAACATATTACAGTATGGGCCTAATTAAAGGAGACGAACACATTTATTTTTGTACCCCTACATGATTATTGTCTGAAAATATCATTTCTATAGGTCTAGAAGTAGTAAATATTATTTGTAAGTACAAATTTGAATTCTACATCAAATTTTACATTAAAAACCATGATTGAACAATTTTTTCATATTAACCCCAGAAAATCAGAATTGCAAGCAGAATATCAGCAGAATAAGAAAATTCAACTTTGAGGCCCTGAAAATTCAATAGGGTTGTCCTAGAACTGAAACTTCCTAGGGCTGAAACTTTCAGGATTTTCACTTTTCAATGTACTCTTCAAAAGTACATAATTTAAGAAAAGAAATTTTTTTTACCATCACGCTTACTATGGCTTAGCCCATATATATATATCATAGATACATCAAGAATTTTCCAGCCAACATAAAAATCTTTTTGATTCTTACCCCTATGTCGCAAAATAAATGATGCAGAATTTGTTATAAACAAAGGGTGATCAACATTCCTGAGGGAGAGACGAGCATTTTGATACCCCACTCGATTTTTAAGGGGGTAGTTTTTAGGGGATGATTATTTAGGGGTTGTAAAATAGGGGTGGTTTTAGTACCAAGTTAGCTCCACTACTACTAATAGTGTACGCTTATCCAATTATTGCCCCGCGAACGTGTACCACTGTCTACGTTCATATCACTTTGAAAGCTACGGTTCTCGTCCGATCACCGATTATAAACAAAGTTGAGCGCGGTTAGTACTTGGATGGGTGACCGCCTGGGAACCCCGCGTGACGTAGGTACACACATATCATTTTTTGCTTCCTCATAGAGGAAGTTCTGTGATAGGCTCGAAAACGAGATTTTGAACCAGACTTCGTAGGACAATTTGGTTTACATATTTGTAAACTAGATTGAATTCTCAACAAATGTCCGTATGTATGTATATGTGTGTGTGTGTGTGTGTGTGTGAGTGTGTGTGTATGTACGTATGTCCGAAGCAAAATCTCGAAAATGTTATGGTTGATTGTATAAATTTCAATTGCATTCATTGTCGTTTGTAGTAATAATGAGGCCAGAAAAAGGTTTTTGGCGATACACGGGAAAAAAAAATTTTTTTTTCGATTTTTTTCGATTATTTTTGTAAATTCGAGAAAAAATTGTTTTGCTTTTTGCTTCCTCATAGAGGAAGCTCTGTGATAGGCTCGAAAACGAGATTTTGAACCAGACTTCGTAGGACAATTTGGTTTACATATTTGTAAACTAGATTGAATTCTCAACAAATGTCCGTATGTATGTATGTGTGTGTGTGCTTCGGAGGCTGATGACGTAGCCCGGGTCTTCTTTTTGAGTGGTACCTGCTCCACCTCGGGCACGGGCTCGACCACACCGGGGGAAAAATCACGGATGAAATTTCCCCCAGTGGGGATCGAACCCACGCCCTAGACGACACTCTCAGATTCAGCAAGCAAGAGGCCTGAGCCCTTTACCAACTGAGCCATCGAGGCGTCCGAGGCGTCCTATGTGTGTGTGTGTGTGTGTTTTTTTTTTTTTTTTTTTGGATGTATTAATTATTTTATTTAGCAGAAAGTGAAAATAGAAGTTTACATTGGGTAAAATGTACATAGAAGTGAGAGTGTAACATTGATTTAGGGTACATAGTGTATGTACATACATCCACGTCGGTTTCCCTTTGTTCCATCCCCGCGGAAACCGCCGTTAGGCATTACTTCACGGGGATGGAGGGGTTGGCGTTATGCGCTTCATGGAGGCTTGGTTGAGGTGGCGTCTTCTTCCAGCAGCATCGTCCGGTCGTCACCTTCTGTCGCTTCCTCGTCTCTCAGTCTTGTTACGACTGAGCAGGCGAAGGAAGCAACAGCGAGCCAGTTCGGCTCGTTCGCGAGCATGAGCCTGGTGGTGTTTTCCGGCGTCATGACCTCGTGGAGCAGGGAGTGTAGTCTCGCTCTCTCCTCGCTGAACCTCGGGCAGTGGTAGAACACGTGCTCCGCGTTCTCGATGGATGAGGGGCAGACCGGGCATTGTGCGCTTTGATTGTGGTCGTAGCGTCGGCTATGGTGTTTAAAGAAGCCATGCCCGGTCAAGAGCTGTGTGAGGTGGTAGTTCAGCTCTCCGTGCCTCCTCTCGATCCACACTCTGATACTTGGGATCAGTCGGTGCGTCCATCGGGCCTTCGTCGACCGGTCCCATGCTTCCTGCCACTTGCTTAGCGTTGCCAAGCGTTCTTCGTCCTCTGCGTCCTCTCGGCGGCGGCCGTAGAGTCGCGCTCGCTCGTCCGCAAGAAGGGCCAGCGGAGGTATGCCGGCAAGGACATATGTGGCCTCGTAAGAGACATGCGGCCGGCCTCCGATCACACGCAGGCAGGCTCGTCGGTGGGCTGACTCCGCCTGTCGAATGTAGGCTCGCTTTTGTGCTGCTGTGCTCCAGACGGGGGCTCCATACAGGAGTATGGAGTCGACGACGTGAGCATACAGCTTGCGTCGGCTGCTTCTGGGCCCGCCAGAGTTGGGCATGATCTTCGTAAGGGCACCGATCACACCGGCTGCCTTCGCGCTGACTGTTCGGAGGTGGTGGTCGAACTTCAGCTTGGCGTCGATGTGCAGGCCCAGGTAGCGGATGGAGGGGGACGAGCGTATGCTGTGGTCGCCTACCGTGATGGTGATGGTTTCCCTTTTTCCTGCTTGTGATGAGCAGAGCCTCCGTCTTGTGGTCAGCCGTTTGTAGCTGAGAGCTGGAGCGCGTCTCGCACCTGTAGATCGCAGCGTTCAGATCGTGTTCGATCTGCCATAGTGCTTGGCGACGCCACCACTGCGATGTCGTCCGCGAAGCCGACGATACGAACATCGCCATCGAAGTTGAGTCGCAGGATCGCGTCGTACATAACGTTCCACAGGATCGGGCCCAGTACGATCCCTGTGGAACTCCTGCTGTGACTTCGTAGGACTCCGGGCCTTCGTCCGTGGTGAAGTCGAGCACTCTTGCCGAGAAGTAGCTGCGATTATTCTCAGCAAGTAATCGGGTACGAGCAAACGGCGTAGAGCGGCGAGGATGTTGTCCCACCGTGCCGAGTTGAACGCATTCCTCACGTCGAGTGTCACCACGGCGCAGTATTTTTTGGTGCCGCGGTACCATCTCTTGCCGGCGATGGCCTCACGGGCGGTGGAAATGACGTCTTCGATGGCATCTATCGTTGATCGCCCTTTCCGGAAGCCATACTGTCGCTCCGAGAGGCCTCCGGGTCTCTCTGTGAAAGCCTCCAGCCGGTCGCATATGATTCTCTCGAGAATCTTGCCCGCCGTGTCTAACATACACAGCGGACGATACGAGGACGGCTCGTCGGGAGGTTTGCCTGGCTTTGGGAGCAGGACGAGTCTCTGGCGCTTCCAGCCAGTTGGAAAAACGCCGGTCTCCAGACATGTCGTATACACCCGCAAGAAGATGTCGGGTCGTGCGGCGATGGCGATCTTGAGCGCCGAGTTGGGTATGCCATCCGGGCCGGGCGCAGAGCGCTCCTTGATCCTCGTGGGCTCCTCTGAGTTCGCCCAAGGTGACGGCCGGTATAAGCTCCTCCGCTCGACGCGGCAGCTGCAGGGCGGGCCCGCTCGGCACCCGCGGGAACAGAGCCGCCACCGCGCCGCGCACCAGGAGAGGGGAGCTGGGCTGCCTGGTCTGCGGGCATCGCAGGCGCGACATGGCAATCTTGTATGGTTTGCCCCAAACGTCGCTGTTGACCTCGTCGCAAAGCTGCCTCCAGCACCGACGCTTGCTGGTCTTGATCGCCACGCGCAGAAGATGCCTGGCGGAGGCGTAGTTCGCGCTGTGGGTTTCTTCGTCATGCCGGCCTCGCGATCTCTGGGAGAGTCTGCGAGCCCGCAGGCAGGAGCGCCGGAGATCAGCGATCTCGGCCGTCCACCAGTACACCGGCTCACGACGGCGGCGAGGGTTTGCCTTAGACATCGAGGCATCACATGCGCCGGTGATGACGGACATGAGGCTCGACGCCATATCCTCTGCGGTCCCGGGAGCGACCGACGCGCCGGACACGGCGGCAGAGAAACGGTCCGCATCGAGTGTACGGGCGTTCCATCTGCAGCTCCGGCGCGTCGAGGGCCTGGTGGAAGCCTCGGTGTCCTCGATCTCGAAGACGATGGCCTGGTGGTCGCTGTGCGTGTACCGCTCGCTCACCGTCCATGATTTTACGCGGGGCGCAAGAGTCTCGCTAACGAACGTCAGGTCGACGATCGAGCTGCCCTGCCTGCCGTTGAAAGTTGGCGCATCACCGGTGTTAAGCAGCACCGCATCGAGGAGAGCGAGCGAGTCGAGCAGGATGGACGCCCGTGGTCTAGTCTCCCTACATCCCCACTCCGTTGACCATGCGTTGAAGTCCCCTGCAATAACAAGGGGCCTTCTGTCACGGGCCTCCTCGGTGATGTTGGCAAGGAGGGCGGAAAATTCCATCTCAGAGAGTCTTGGTGGAGCGTAGACACTGAAAAAGAAAATTCCGCCGATTCGGGCCCACGCGAAGTAAGGATGTACTCGCGCTGGACGCTCCTGCACCGGAATTCCTCCATGCACCCAGATAGCTGCTTGGCCGTCGGCATCGGCGAGCCATGTATTGGGTGGAGCAAGGTTCTTGTATTGCTCACACAAGATGGCCACATCGATGCGCAGCTTGCTGATGGTATCGCAAAGCAGGTCCTGGGCAGCCTCGCAGTGATTGAGGTTGAGCTGGAGGATTCTCATCATCGGCGGTCCTGGGTGATCTTCCGGGCCAGGGGGCAGCTCGAGCTTGTGGACGCGTGACGATGGTCGTCAGCTCCTCGTTCCTGGCAGAGAACGCATGATGGTTGGCCTCTGCAGTCCTTTGCCTGATGGCCCTTTTGGCCGCATCGATGGCAGAGCCCCGTGCGGTCGGGACCCCTGCAGCGAGCGGCCATGTGGCCAGGGCTCCAGCAGCGGTAGCAGCGCGCAGCCTCCTCGCGAGCACGGATGCGGCAATTCACCCAGCCGATCCGCACGTGGCCGAGCTTCAGCGCTGCGGCAGCCAGGTCATCCGGGAGCGCGACCACAGCCACCTGTGTTCCTGCATATGCCTTCCGCAGAGACTTCACAGGGTCGCGCTTAGAAACCGGAACGCCCAGGAGAGCGTCCAGTGCCGCGGTAACCTCCTCCTTGGTGGCACACTCGTCCAAGTCCTTGATCTCGATCGTGGACGTGTGAAGCAGGGCACTGCCTGTAGCCGGAGTGCCGAGCACCCTGCCTAGCTCTTCGCCTAGGTCGGAGGCGTTCTCTACGCCTTTCTTCAGTTGCAGCACTAGGGCTCCAGCGGCGCTGCGTCTGATGTTATTTACGCTGCTGCCGACTTTCTGCTGCAACGTCGGGTCCGACTTGAGAGATCGCAGGATTCTGCATACTCGACGCATCCTTCGCCTTGATGACGATTGCGTCTGATCGGCGATGAGCTCTACGCTGCACTGGCCGTGGCTTCGGCTGTTGCCGGGCGTGGACCGCTCCAGGTGTCGCCGCCGTCTGCTTACGCTGGCGATGGCGTCGGCGGTCGACGAGTACAAACCCGTCTTGGTCTCTGACCTCGTTGTTGTTCTCGTCATGCTGCTTGGGTGCGGCTGTCACGGCGTGGCGCTTGGGTGTTGCGTGAGACGCCAGCGGTGACGTTGCAGGCCGCTTGCTGGTTGCACTGCCCGAGAATAGAAGCGAAGTGCAGACCGCCTTATCTACTGCGAGCGGGCGAGGCGGCTCTTGGCTCGCCAGTGACTTCTCGAGCGCTGAGAGGGCCATACCAAGTCTCAGCTGGTAGCTGATCACCTCCTTATGTAGATTAGACTTGCCTTGAATGAACTGGCCAAGACCACGTATAAGGCCGTCCAACCGCTCCAGCTTGTCATCCAAGGTCCCGGTCGCAAATTCCGCGGGTGACGGGAGCTTGAAATCTTTCTCCTTGCAATGCAAAGGAGCGACAATTATTTTCCCCGTGATCGCATTCATTGCGCAAGGAAACGTTCGCGGCGTCGGGAGTGGCCCAAGCTCCATCAGGCTCGGCTCGCCGGGCCCCTCGACCGACGTCTGCCCCTGCGGGCTCTGCAGCCCGTCGCTCACGGCTGTTGACATGCCACGAGTCGCACACGCCTTCGGTGTTCGCGCCACGGCGCGAGTCTGTAGCACTCACACTAACGCGCGGAGCTCACACCGACAGCTCAGTACGCGGGAAAGCACAGAGCGGGGTAAAAAACACCACTACAGCTGCACACACACAGCCACAGAACTTGCACACACATGCACCGACGCAGCGCGTCTAGCTGCACACTTTGCGCACACACAGACACTTCGGTACTACGTATGACCGCACTAGGAATTAAAAAACCAGGAGCGCGAGCAGCACACGTCCTGCTTGCTTTCCAGTCCAAGCACGAGTCTGTGTGTGTATGTGTATGTGTGTGTGTGTTTTTTTTTTTTTTTTTTTTTTTGTGGACGTGGGCAGAGTGAACTCTGCAGCCAGTGGCCCTTCGAAACGAGTACCCCACCGGGAACCGTCGTTAAACATTACTTCGGTGGGGACTCTATAGAGCTTCTCTGCTACATCTGTGTCTTTTCCGTACATCCCCCGTCCACCTTACGGTGATTAGGGGTTCGGGAACCAGAAGCATCGTCTTCTTCTTACAGCATCGTCCGGGTTGCTTTTACGCCTCTTGTGCCTCTTGTGCCTCTTGCTTCAGTCTAGACGACTGATTGCGCGAAAGACGCTACCGCCATCCAATTTCCTGCGGGTTCGAGCATGAGCCTGACGATGTTTTCAGGCTCGATTTCTTCTTGGAGATCTTGTTGGAGTCTCTCCCTCTCTTCGTGGAATCGCGGGCAGCGAAAGAACACATGCTCCGCGTCTTCTACTGTGACTGGGCAGGCCGGGCAGAGAGCGCTAAGGGTGTTGTCATAGCGCTGGCTATGGCTTCTGAAGTAGCCATGCCCGGACAGGAGTTGTGTGAGATGGTAGTCCACTTCTCCATGTCCCCTCTCGACCCATTCCGTGATGTTCGGGATTAGCCGGTGTGTCCATCGGCCCTTTGAGGCCCGGTCCCACCGGTCCTGCCACCTGTACAGCGTCTCTCTTCTTTCTTCCTCCTTGACATCCTCGGGGCGGCGCTGGTATATGCGCGCTCGCTCATCCGCTAGTAGCGCCAGCGGTGGTACGCCGGATATCACGTACGTCGCGTCGTAGGAGACGTGTGGTCGCCCGCTGATCACGCGCAGGCAGGCTCGTCGATGTACCGACTCTGCCTGGCGTATGTAGGCCTGCGTCTCCGTCGCGCATCTCCAGATGGGCGCTCCATACAGGAGAATCGAGTCGACGACGTGGGCATAGAGCACGCGTCGGCTACTTCTGGGCCCACCGATGTTGGGCATGATCTTCGCGAGGGCTCCAGCCACTCTTGCTGCCTTTTCGCTGACGATTCGGAGATGTTGGTCGAACCTCAGCCTGGAGTCGATGTGTAGGCCCAGGTAGCGGATGCAGGGGGACGACATTATGCTGCAGTCGCCCACTGTGATGGTGATGGTCTCCATTTTCTTCCTGCTACTGATGAGAAGGGCCTCGGTCTTGTGGTCGCCGTTTCTAGGCTGAGATCTTGAAGCGCGCCACGCACCTGCGCGATGGCAGAGTTCAGATCGTGTTCGATCTGCCACAAGTGCTTGGCCACGGCCACCAAGGCGATGTCGTCCGCGAAGCCTACGATCCTTACGTTGCCTCTGAAGTTGAGGCGCAGAACGGCGTCGTACATGACGTTCCACAGGATGGGCCCCAGACAGACCTTGCGGAACGCCTGCTGTGACTCTGTGGGTCTCTGGTCCGTCGTCCGTATCGCAATCAAGCAGCCTCGCTGAGAGATAGCTTCTGATTATTCTCAGCAGGTACTCAGGTACGCGCATTCGGCGTAGCGCGGCGTTGATGTTGTTCCACCGAGCCGAATTAAACGCGTTCCTCACGTCGAGGGTGACCACGGCGCAGTACTTCTTGGTGCCGCGGTTCCATCTCTTGCCCGCGATGGCCTCTCGGGCGGTGGCGATGACGTTCTCGATGGCGTTGATCGTCGATCGCCCCTTCCGAAAGCCGTACTGGTGATCTGAGAGGCCCCCAGGGCTCTCAGTAGTGGCTTCGAGGCGGTCACAGATGATTCTTTCGAGAATCTTGCCCGCTGTGTCCAGCATACACAGCGGCTATACGACGATGGTTCTTCGGGTGGCTTGCCTGGCTTTGGCAGCAGGACAAGCCTCTGTCTTTTCCAGCACGCGGGAAAGACACCGGTTCGCAGACACGCCGTGTACACCTGCAAGAAGATGTCAGGGTGCGTGGCAATGGCGATCTTGATAGCGGCGTTTGGTACTCCGTCCGGCCCAGGCGCAGTGTTATCCTTGATCCTCCTGCATGCTCCTCGGAGTTCTTCCATGGTGACGGCTGGTACAATTGCTCCTGCTTGGAGTGGTGGTGGCAGAGCTGGCTCGTCAGGCACACGAGGGAAGAGAGCAGCCACTATGCGGCGCACCATGGTCGGTGAGCTCGGTGAATTTGCTCTCGATCCTCTGAGACGGGACATGACTGTCTCGTATGGTTTGCCCCATACGTCCTCGTTGACCTCGTCGCACAGTTTGTTCCAGCATAGGCGCTTGCTGGTCTTGATAGCAGCGCGCAGGAGACGTCTGGCGGAGGTATAGCTCGCTCGGCAGGCGTCTTCATTTGGCCGGCCACGCGCTCTCTGGGCAAGCCTTCGCGCTCGCAGACATGAGCGCCGGAGGTCAGCGATCTCGCTTGTCCACCAGTATACTGCGCCACGACGACGTCGTCGACCTGCCTTGGTCATAGACGCGTCGCATGCACTGGTAATGGCAGCCATGAGTCTTGTTGCCATCTCTTCTGTAGGCCCGGGTGGAACCGCGGCACCGGCCATCATGGCCGTGAGGCACTCCGTGTCGAGGCTGCGCGCGTTCCACTTGCAGCTTTGGCGCGTCGCGGGTCCAGGCGGTCTGGCGATCTCTATCTCAAACACGATAGCCTGATGGTCGCTATGCGTGTAGAGCTCGCTTACGGCCCATGATGTAACTTGGGAAGCGAGTGTGTCGCTGGCGAAGGTGAGATCTACGACCGAGTAGCCCAGTGCACCGGTGAATGTTGGTGTATCTCCGGTATTCAGCAGTACAGCTTCGAGGGGGGCGAGCGCGTCCAGGAGAGTGGTGGCGCGCTGTCTCGTCGCTCGGCATCCCCACTCCGTTGACCAGGCGTTGAAGTCGCCAGCAATGATGAGCGGTCTCTTGCCCCGGGCTTCCTCGGTGATGTTGGTGAGAAGAGCGGAGAATTCTACATCAGCGAGTCTTGGTGGTGCGTAGACGCTGAAAAAGTAGATTCCGCTGATACGGGCCCAGGTGAAGAAAGGACGCGCTCTTGCCGGGTGCTCCTGCACCAGGCTACCTCCCTGCACCCAGATGGCGGCTTGGCTGTTGGCATCGGCGAGCCATGTATAGGGTGGATCGAGGTTCTTATACTGATCACAGACTATGGCCACGTTGATGCGCTGCTCACGGATGGCTTGGCTCAGGAGATCCTGAGCAGCCTTGCAGTGATTGAGGTTAAGCTGTATAATCCTCATCATCGGCGGGCTTGAGTGTTCTTCTGTGCAAGAGGGCAGTACGGCCTGTGGACGCATGGTCGTGGGCAACGCCTTGTTCTCGGCAGAGAACGCACATTGGGTTGTTCTTACAGTCCTTTATTTGGTGGCCTGCTTGTCCGCAGCGGAAACAGTGCCCGAGCGATCAGGTCCCTTACACGGGCTGAGACATGACCAGGGCTCCAGCAACGGTAGCAGCGCGGAGCATCCTCGACCACGGATGCGGCAGTTGACCCAGCCAATCCGTATGTGGCCGAGTTTCAGTGCCTTGGCGGCTAGGTCGTCCGGGAGCGCGGCGACAGCCGCCTGCGTACCAGCGTACGCTTTCCGTAGTGTCCTGACTACTTCCTCGTTGAGGCTTGGGGCGCCCAGCGATTGCTCAGCGCGTCGGCGATCTCCTCCTTGGTGGCACACTCATCGAGATCCCTGATCTCGATCATGGTAGTATGCTGTAGAGCGCTGGCAGTGGCCGCATCACCGAGGACTTGGTCCAATTGCGCGCCAAGAGTGGAGGCATTGTCCACGTTTTTCTTCAGTTGCAGCACCAGGGCCCCCGCAGCACTGCGTCTGATGTTTTGGACGCTGCTCCCGACTGATTGCTGCAACGTCGGGTTCGCCTTGAGAGTTCGCAGGATGTCGGCATACGAAGACGCATCCTTCGCCTTGATGACGATTGCGTCTGGTCGATGATGAACTCTTCGCTGCGCTGGCCGTGGCTTCGGCAGTTGCCAGGCGCGAACAGATCCAGATGTTGTTGTTGCCGTCTGATTGCGCTGGCGTTGACGACGATGGTCGACGAGTACAAATCCGTCTTGGTCTCCGACATCGTTGTTGTTCTCGTCAAGCCGCTTGGATGCGGCTGTCACGGCATGGCGCTTGGGTGTTGCGTGAGTCGCCAGCGGTGACGTTGCAGGCCGCTTACCAGTTGCATTGACCGGGAATATTGGAGAAGTACAGACCGCCTTCTCGGCAGAGGGAGGTCGAGGCGGTACTTGCTTCTGCTTCGTCTTCTTGAGCGCCGAGATGGCCCGCTCCAGGCTTAATGAGTATTTGATAACCTCCTTGTGGAGGTTATTTTTTCCAAAGATGAACGTATTAAGGCCCTCCACAAGTCCTTCTATACGAATCATTTTCCTTCGTAGCTCCCGGTCGCAAACTCTGCGGGGGTCGGGAGCGGGGCATCTTTTGCTAGCAGAGGGGCGCTGATGATTCTCCGTGTGTTGGCCGCCGCAATCACCGCAGAGGAGGTCATCGTCTTCGTCGGCATCGACGGCAGCGAGCCGCTCTCCAGCTGGCTCGTCTTTCCGACTTCGTCCGTCGACCCAGGCGCCTGCTGATCCTGCTGCCCGTCGCACATGGCTGCCGACTCGCCGCAAGCCCACACGACAGCACAGAGAACCGGCACCACGGAACGTAACGCGCACTCACACTAACGCGCGCGACTCACACCGATGGTACTAGGCGCGGGAAACACTGTGGTAATAACACTAGAAACTGACACACGATGCAATATAGCCTGCTACGGCTGCACACACACAGCGACGGGGCTGCACACACACATGCACCGACGCGGCGCGCCACAGCGAACGCGTAGCACTCACACACGCACCTTGATTCAGCGTGTATCTACACAAAAAAGATCGAGAATACCGGAGCACGAGCAGAACACGTCCTGCTTGATTCGCTCTTCAGACTCAACCGTCGTGTGTGTGTGTGTGTGTGTGTGTGTGTGTGTGTGTGTGTGTGTGTGTGTGTGTGTGTATGTACGTATGTCCGAAGCAAAATCTCGAAAATGTTATGGTTGATTGTATAAATTTCAATTGCATTCATTGTCGTTTGTAGTAATAATGAGGCCAGAAAAAAGGTTTTTGGCGATACACGGGGAAAAAAAAAATTTTTTTTCGATTTTTTGAATTTTTTTGTAAATTTAAAAAAAAAATTTTTTTTCATTTTTTCACGTATAATTGCCGGAATTATCTCAATTTTTGTTGTCATCATTAGATCAGAGCAGTCAAGTTTTAATTTAAGACCAAATAGATAAAGATTCACCGAATATCATGAAAACCGCTGCTAAATCATTGGCATAGTGTTTCCTCATTCTTTTTTAATTGTATTATAATAAATAATCCAAAACTTAATACTAGAAAGTTCAAGTTACGCACATTTATAAGGAACAAGGAAAGTATTTTAAAAAATTTTAAAAAATGCAGAAGTAACAAAAAAGATTTTTTTGTTGTATGTAAAATTTTCAGAAAAATAGTTTTTTTTTAACGAAATTCATTATACGGTTGAAGTTTAAGCCTAGACGAAGAAGGCGTAATTCTGTATTGCGCAATCACGAAAAAAGTAGATTTTTTGAAAGGTTAGAGACCGGATATATGAGGAAGCTACTTGCCAATACATTGGCAGCGGTTTTCATTTTTCACGTATAATTGCCGGAATTTTTCAATTGCATTCATTGTCGTTTGTAGTAATAATGAGGCTAGAAAAAGGTTTTTGGCAATACACGGGGAAAAAAAATTTTTTTTCGATTTTTGAATTTTTTTTGTAAATTAGAAAAAAAAATTTTTTTCATTTTTTCACGTATAATTGCCGGAATTATCTCAATTTTTGTTGTCATCATTAGATCAGAGCAGTCAAGTTTTAATTTAAGACCAAATAGATAAAGATTCACCGAATATCATGAAAACCGCTGCTAAATCATTGGCATAGTGTTTTTTTTTATGAGGAAGCTCTTTGCCAATGAATTGGCAGCGGTTTTTTTTCATACACGCTCGTGTAAATTTTTTTCATCGAATTTGTTACAGTCTCGATGTAGAGCTGCTGCACACTCTTCATTTTGAGTTTTTTTCACGCAATACACTGACCGCTCCTTTTCTTTGTGGCATGGCCACTGTTTCTTGGCCTTATGGATTCTATGCTAGTGTACGCTTATCCAATTATTGCCCCGCGAACGTGTACCACTGTCTACGTTCATATCACTTTAGACGGGCTCGGACCACCACAGCGTTCGGACGTGCGCAGCAAGTATAGGTTATGGCTTACTACCTTTTGATATTATCAAAGTTCTATTGATAACGTACATTAACAATAGTGCCTAAGTCATTAACGTGACATCATTTATTGCACCTAAGGTGCTAATAATAATCAATAAACAATTTCAAAGTGCAGTGTACATCATTGATCAACTGACACGCAAGCCACAGTGCAACAGTGTTCATAGTTTCCAGTGTACGTAAAGAAAAAAATGTGTGATGAAATAATACTATTTTATGCAGTTCGCTCACGACGATGTGTTGTGTGTAGTCGCAAACATTAGTAAAGCCCGGATAACCACGATGCCACCAAAAAGGAAAAACGAGACCTCCCCAAACTCGCTTCAAATCGAATCTAAGAACATAACACTCAAAGTGCCGAAAACTGCGGACGGTAAATTTAGCCAAAATAGCAAATCCTCCCAGTAGAGTATGGCGACCAAACCTACAAAATTCACGCCATAGAAACATTACATTAAAAAACACGAAGAACGAAATCAGTGAAGCAAAAAAACCCTCCACGAATAAGCCGGTCAGCACAAAAAATGGCGGCATTCCAATAGACAAGTCGTCACCGAACAAGCAATTCTCAGAAAGCCAACAACGAACCCAGCCCAACAAGACGGAAGTCACCATGGATAGCGGTGCAGAGAAGGAAGACATGCAACAGGAGATTCAAGCCACCAACGAGGATCCCCTCTTTACCAACCAACCTCAAATCAACAACATATAGCCGAGCGACTAAAACCTCGAAATCGGAGTCCAGCGTCCACAGCAGTAAATCATCATGCAAAAACTCTAAAGCCAAGCAACCTCCAATATATATAAAAAAATGTTCTGCTCAGGAACTACTAAATAAGTTCTACACAGAAAAATTGAAAATACAGTTTGCCATCAAAAATACATCCAAAGGCAACTGTATGCTGATCTCAGACGATAGCACATCTTTCACTTCTACAGTGACTACACTAAAGAACCTAAACATTGAATTTTTCACATTCACCCAGAAAGAAAACAAACCAAAATCCATACTCCTAAAAGGGCTTCATGAGAACACAGAATGCGAAGACGAACAAAACAACCTGGTTAAAAGAAACCTGAAAAATGTTGAATTCATCAAGATTGACATCTTCAAAGGCAAACCAAGAAACGGAAAAACTTTTCTAATTCAGTGTACAGCAGACAGTGATTTGAGAGCTGTCACCAATATCAATCACATAGAACACCAAATTGTCACATGGGAACCGCTGCACAAGTCGGAGCCACCCCAATGTAAACGCTGCCAATGGCCTGGACACATTGCTAGTAATTGTCGCATGGCTTTCAGATGTGTAAAATGCATCGAACCACATGAACCTGGCAAGTGTAAATTAACAGAGAAGCTAAATGACACAGTGCAATGCTAAAAAAATATCTCACACTAAAGGATCATACGCAGATGTCACAAAGATCTACACAGGCAGTAACACACATGTTCCAGCAGCAGCACAACATCCACTCAGCTACTCAACGCAGCAGCAGGCCAACAGCCACGACCCTTCACCAAAGCACAGAGACGGACCTCACAACCTCAATTCAAACAACATCATCTTCAATCAGTCAGCTACCAACAGCAACAACACAGAACAACAACCCATGTACACTGAGGCAATGGCACTTGTCAACAGCGATGAAAGGTTAAACATTCTTATTGAATCTAAATTCAATGGCATATTAAATAAGATGAATGGCAGGGATTGAAAAACTCGCAGTAGACGTGTCCAATGTCATAAAACCTGAATTCCAGACACTTAATTCCAAAATCGATGAAAATTCCCAAAAAATCCAATTCTTATATAAATCATTTAATATACCATGGACAGAGTAAACTCATTCACATCTACTAACCATAATTTAGCAGTAGACTGCATTAAAATCATAGCGTTAAACGTTAATTCAATCTTATCTCTATATAGGAGGAATAATTTGGGTATTTTCATCGATGAACACACACCAGACGTATTGGCTATATGCGAGACCAAACTGTCTAAGAAACACAAGTTGGTTTTTAACAACTACACAATATTCAGATCTGACAGAGATAATAAAGGAGGTGGAACAGCGATACTGGTCAATAGTTCCAGAATCAACTGCTCATTCGTACCTTTAGCCAGTAAGTTAGAAGTGCTTGAATGCACAATCATAAAAATTAACCTACTTAATAATAAATCTTTATTTATAATTGGAGCGTATGCATCCCCCACAGGCAATATAAGCATAAAAACCGACCTAGATAAACTGTTTGAAGAGTTAAAATTGAATAGGGTATCAAACGAGTACATTCTGATTGGTGATTTGAATGCGAAACATTTCAATTGGAACAACCCAGTTTCAAATAATAACAGCAGAGGCAGACAATTGAACCGATGGGTTGTGGATGCAGGTATGCTCTATGACACAAAAATTGTATACTCGCAAGTCCCTACCTTATACAAGGCGTGTAGCTTCATAGATGTTGCACTGATTAAAAATAGTTGCACACTAACAGACCAATATCTAATTACACAGGACTACGAAAGTGACCACAGAGCAGTTGAGTTATCATTAATACTTAATAATCAATTACTACCTCCCCAGATAAAGGATAGTCTCCCCAGATACCTTTATAAAAAGATAATATAAAAAAATTTAATCAATGCCTAGAAAAAAATAAAATCATTATCCCTGACAACAAAAATCTTAACAACGCTGAAATAGATTTCTACATAAATAAGCTACAAGCATCAATATTTGATGCAATACAAGCATCGACACCCACTTTTTCGACTAAAAATCATAATGATAGGATACTAAACAAAAAAATTGTACAACTCTACAAAGAGAAGCATAGCCTACAATCTAAAATACACAGAGTGTGTAATAAAAAAGACCCAATATCAGCTGAGCTTTACAAATCCCTAAAAAAAAATGAAAAGTGTCAAACAAAAACTTTACCATGAGTTTAGTAAAGAAGCAAATGATAACTGGGCAGACCTCATCAAAAGCATAAACTATAAGGAATCAGCTAATTTTTTCCCAAAACTTAACAAATTATTTAAAAGAAAAAACAATAATGATGAGATAAATAATCTAATTGTTAGAAACAATCATGCTAACTTATTAGACACATGTAAAATAGATAAAGATACTCTAATCACGAACGAAAATAACGATGTTACCATTACTGATCCTGTTTTAATAAACAATGTGATAGGTGAATTTTTTCATAAAATTAACTCCAAAGACACTGACTCTAAATCACCGCTAGAAACATTAATCACTAAAAAAGTTCACGAAAAACACGATGAACTAATGGTACTACCCCCTTTAACGACCTTTAATAATAATAATAGGGCTGTCAGCCCTACTCTCCCAGTGATACAGCCGAGCACCTATTTACTAATTTTCATATAGTGAAAAAAATACAGATAATGAGTAACAAAACTTCTGCCGGATGGGATGAAATCCCAAACGTAATTCTCAAAAGATTAAATGACCAGTATATTAGAAATTACACTTTAATATTCAACAACTGTCTGAATATTAGCTATTTCCCCGAAGCATGGAAAAAGGCGAAATTGATTGTGCTGAATAAAAAACCTGGACAGCCATTAGAGCTGACAACCTCAGGCCTATAAGCCTCCTCCCGGTAATTAGCAAAATTTTCGAAAGAATTTTAAAAACACACATAAATAAAGTCTGTACCGACAACAACATAATACCAGAACAAATTCGGATTCAAAGAGGGTCACTCTACGATCCATGCCATTCACAAATTAGTCTCCGATATAAGTTGGAACATGAACAAAAATGAAATGACAGGTGCAATCCTCGTTGACTTAAAAAAAGCTTTCGACTCGGTCTGGCTCGATGGCTAATATAAACTAATGAAGCTAAACTTAAACCCCCACCTTCTCAAATTAATTGTTAATATGCTAAAGAATAAATCATTCCAACTGATCAGTAGCGATAAAATAAATCGGAATAAAAAGTTTACGTTGACCAAAGGCCTTCAGCAAGGCACGGTCAACTCACCTCTTTTATTCAACATCTTCACAGCAAATCTTCTCAATCTATTCGATTTAAACAAAGGGAAAATTTCTGCTCTAGCGTTTGCGGATGACCTTATACTGTATACGTCTGATAAAAATCTAAGAATAATCCAACAAAACTTACAGGAAATATTCGATAAAATATGTAAATTTTACAACGAATGGAAGCTCAAAGTGAACGCTAGTAAGTGTGAAACTATTCTCATCCGTAAACCCATAAGGATGAAAGTGATACACGAGAAAGCACTGGAAGGAATTTGTGTTAATTGACCCCGTATCGTACACACATATTCCCCACAAGAGGGAAGTGAAGTACTTGGGCATAATCATAGACGATCTTTTTAAATTTAATTCCCATACTAAAAACCAACTAGAAAAAGCCAGAGCAACATTTATGAAGCTGCACAACCTATTTTACTCACCATATCTCAATAACAAAGCTAAAATAATTTGTTATTTATGTCTTATTAGACCAATACTCACATATGGATGTCCCATTTGGTTCAATTTGTCCGCCTCAGCGATAGAAAAATTCAGACTATTTGAATGCAAGGTTCTACGCGCTTGTCTTAATAAGTATAGAACTCCAAGTAGTAATTTTGTCAAAAGAGTTAGTAATCACGAGTTACTTACTCTAGCTCAAATCCCTAGAATAGACTCTTTCTTAGTTTACCTAATTAGAAATTACATTAAAAATGCTATTCACAATAACTCAAACAGTTTAATCTATGGTCCTTATTATTATAATGATTTGTACATCAAAAGCTCCTTAGGCAACGGGTATGTGCCCCCCGAAGCCTTCTATTATCTAGACAGAAATAATCACATTATTAATAAAGATTTTAAACATATATTCTACCATCTGAGTAGGAACCTCAACAAAAAAATAAACATAGAATCATTCGACGATAAAAACTTAGTTTATTGCAGACACTTAACAAAGTCTGATAGTTATTACTGGAAAATTTTAAATATGTTAAGTAAACCTGTATATATGTTTTTCTTGCTCATTATCTTTAAGAGTTAAATTTACGATTGTTAATATAATTTTATAATTAATAAGAAAAAAAAAGCTCTCACTATAACAGATTCTTAGTTTTTTAAACTTTCTAAGAGGCTTTATTACACTTTAATTACTGAACATACTATACTACATGCTATAGATTTTAAAAATTTATATTAAAATGGCGAGTGTCCCAAGGGTCCATTCATTTAAACTTGTATTCATTTAACAGTTATTTATGTATATAATTAAAACTTGTAAAACCACACATTATTTGATAAATAAAACATATATTTTTTAAAAAAAAATATCACTTTGAAAGCTACGGTTCTCGTCCGATCACCGAATATAAACAAAGTTGAGCGCGGTTAGTACTTGGATGGGTGACCGCCTGGGAACCCCGCGTGACGTAGGTACACACATATCATTTTTTTTCATACACACTCGTGTAAATTTTTTTTCATCGAATTTTTTACAGTATCGATGTAGAGCTGCTGCACACTCTTTATTTTGAGTTTTTTTCACGCAATACACTGACCGCTCCTTTTCTTTGTGGCATGGCCACTGCTTCTTGGCCTTATGGATTCTATGCTAGTGTACGCTTATCCAATTATTGCCCCGCGAACGTGTACCACTGTCTACGTTCATATCACTTTGAAAGCTACGGTTCTCGTCCGATCACCGAATATAAACAAAGTTGAGCGCGGTTAGTACTTGGATGGGTGACCGCCTGGGAACCCCGCGTGACGTAGGTACACACATATCATTTTTTTTTTCATACACACTCGTGTAAATTTTTTTCATCGAATTTTTTACAGTCTCGATGTAGAGCTGCTGCACACTCTTCATTTTGAGTTTTCTTCACGCAATACACTGACCGCTCCTTTTCTTTGTGGCATGGCCACTGCTTCTTGGCCTTATGGATTCTATGCTAGTGTACGCTTATCCAATTATTGCCCCGCGAACGGGTACCACCCGATCGGAAAAAGCCTGACTCAACCCTGATCTGATCATCTGGCCCGGTTCACAATAGCGATCCGGCCCGTAGTACGGGTGTAATCATATTCAAATCCGGCCCGGATCTTGCCCGGAGGATCATATGACGCACATTAGCTTTTGATTTTGAAAAACTGATATTTTGAGTTCTTACAATAACCTTAATGACAGAAAACGTAGTAGCTCATGAATTCTACTGCACAAAAAAATGTAAACAATGTAACAAGTAAACTCATAATAATGTAGAAAAAAAATAAATACTCACTGTATTCTAAACACCCTTTTATATATAAGCTTATACTTTACAAGTAAAGTTGCAATCAGTGTGTCCGCAGTATTCAGCTTTGTTAATAAGGTACTTTACATTACTTGACTGTACGATTTTGCATTTGCTCACGTTTAACTCACGAGATATTCTCGCGCGAAGATCGACAAATGAAGGTTATGTGCTTTGCTAATATACTGCTGTGAAGTCTCATCACAAAAAGCAGCTATACCAATTTTGACCAATAAATATGAGAATTAATTTAAAATAAAACAGATTTTTAATTACATACATTGGAACATGTAAAAACTATTTATAAAGAAATCTAAATAAAATCCACTATATTTTAGCAGAAATTTTATTTCAGACCATGTTCCGGGCAAGATCCGGGCCGGATTTGAACCTAATTACCCCCGTGAAATCTGCCTGACTTTGCCCAGATCCGGGTGCTCATATGCAGATCCGGGCCGGATCTTAGCATGAGAGGCTTTTTCCGATCGGGCACTGTCTACGTTCATATCACTTTGAAAGCTACGGTTCTCGTCCGATCACCGAATATAAACAAAGTTGAGCGCGGTTAGTACTTGGATGGGTGACCGCCTGGGAACCCCGCGTGACGTAGGTACACACATATCATTTTTTTTTCATACACACTCGTGTAAATTTTTTTCATCGAATTTTGAGAGTGGCTATTCAGGGGAAAGCTCGTGCACGAAATATTTTGGTGCACGAAAACTTTAATCGAGCGTCATGTAGTTGATCATTTTTCGTGTACGAAAAAAAATTTTCCGACTCCACTTCATCCACGAAATTTTCCGGAAAATTTTTCGTGCACGAAAAATTCGTCTTTTGAGTCATTCAAAAACCTACATTTCGTGCACCAAAAACATTATTTCGTTTATGCAATTTGTATGCTCATTCGTGCACTAAAAATAATTCGTGTACGAACACATTTCTTGGTGCACGAAAAATTATTCTTTTTTCAGTAGGTACGAATACTTATTCGTGCACCAAAAATTATTCGTGTACGAAAACAATTTTGGTGCACGAAAAACTATTTTTTTCAGTGGGTACGATACTTATTCGTGCACCAAAAATAATTCGTGTACGAAAACAATTTTTGGTGCACGAAAAACTATTCTTTTTCAGTAGGTACGAATACTTATTCGTGCACCAAAAATAATTCGTGTACGAAAACATTTTTTGGTGCACGAAAAATAATCGTGTTAGAACATATTTTTTTGGTCAACGAAAAAATCGAGGAGCGCGTGTCGCGCTCCGAATGGTAAGAATGACAGACATTCGATGGCGTGCATATGAGCAGCAGCATATTTATCTGTAATTGGATAGAAACGTTTCGAAGACGAGTTATCAACTGGATAATGACGTGAAGATGTTTTTTTCGAGCTCAGCAACGTAAGTACAGACCAGGGCGGGTCAACGTCTTTGACAAGTCAGGCCGGACACCGTTGCTTATGCTGTGAGCGATTACCTGCATGAGTCGATTGTTCCAATTTTGATGGAACAAGGCGCCAATCCGAATGCGACCGAGGAAGATGGGTCGACCCCTCTTCATATCATTTGCCAGGGTAAATTTAGCGATGAATCGTCGAGATACTTGAAGATATTTTTTAAAATCAGTAAAGAAGTCAATCGGTCGTTGCAGATCGAAGCCCGAGACAAGTGGAACCGCACACCTCTTCTACTGGCTGTTGGAGAGCCTCAAGCCGGATGTGGTCGATGTACTCTTGGCACTGGTACTGATTTATCTGGCTTGATTTTCCCTCTGAGCTTCACTTCGACGAGGGTTTCAACAAAGATACAGATCATTTACATTATTATTGTAGGGGTAAATTTAAATTTTTTTTCGCGACTGACATTCTCGCCGTCATCGAACGCCTCGAGAAACGAGGATACGAATTGGTTTGAGACGACGTCTCGACGATCATGAAATTGTTCGCTAAGCACAAAGTTTTCGAGAAATCGGCGGATCTACTTCAACGCCTGCCAAACGACGAAGAGTTGACGAATATATGGAAACATTTATCATCAAGCCGAATCTGTTGTTCTACGACCTGACCCGATTACGACCCGAAGAGCGCCAAAACTACTCACGTATACGGACTACTTCAACTTTTCGCGCTTGGACGAATGGTGGCGATTCCCCAAAATAACTCGCCAATTGAGTTTGACGTACATGTGCGAGATAATGTCCAAAGAATTTTGTCGACGATGGTTGCTGGAGCTTTTCTTTTACAAAGCTGGCGTGCCCATGCTTGCCGATTCTCTGCTACGAAATGATCATCGATAATTTGAAGAACGAAGATTTATGCCTTGCTTGGCGGCTACAGATCACAGCTTGTGAAGCGACTAGACTATTTGCATTGTTTTTTTTATGTCTAGTGAAATTTTATGTTGCAGATTTTCAATATAATTCAAATAATTTAAATAAATAAACTATAAAAAAGATTTTTTACATTTATTTGCTTTTTATTGTAACATTAATAATTTGCATGATACATTAGCGTACATAAGAGGTAAGTTATGTAATTATTATTTTTTTAATGTGCAACTTTCATGTGCAAGCAACTTAATAGCTAAATTATTTTTATTTATATAATACAATGCAATTAGAACAATAAAAATTTTTCTTTTCTTCATTAAAAGAAATGCAAGTTACGTGAAACTTACTTAGACAGGAATCGCATTGTAACATTAAATTTTTTTCTTCCTGCTCACAAATTTTACAGGTGAATATTCCCATTGATAACTTTTTTTCGATTAATATTTTGAAATGTTTGAATGCTGCTCTTGTAAAAAATTTTTTTAAAATGTCAACATCAAATATCTTTTTATCGTTAATCAAGAAATATCATGTAAATTTTCAATCTTAGCTCTTTCACATGATTCACTTGGATGGTATTAACGATCAATAACATTCAATGCGTCATGAAAGTCTAGGAAAGAATGAAGCAATGTTTTTTCCATTTCTTTTTTATTCTTCTGAAGAAATGGTTTCAAGTTTGATTCTATCTTCAATCCAATCGCATTTTCCTTCACTTTTTTTTTGGGTGCTCCTTTAGATTTAATTTGGCCTTTTTTGGGAATTTTGACAGAATCTGAAAATGATTTAAAAAATTTCATAATTTATAGTTGAGTAGAGTATTGAAGGCTTTTTTTTTTAGAGTTTGGCAAGGTTGCAAAATACCTTTAGGTGTAATATCATTAGGTGCATCATCGTTTCCAGAAGGAACAAGTAATGTTGTCATAAGCTGCTTGTCATCCTTATGGCGACACAAACTGCTAGGCAGCCTCATCTGGTGTGGAGTGCTGCTGCTCGCCATCCTCATCAGATGTTGAAAGCTTCTCGTCATCCTTATCTGGCGACAAAGACTGCTTGGCAGCCTTATCTGGTGTGGAGTGCTGCAGCTCGCCATCCTCATCAGATGTTGAAAGCTCCTCGTCATCCTTATCTGGCAACACAAACTGCTTGGCAGCCTCATCTGGTGTGGAGTGCTGCTGCTCGCCATCCTTATCAGATGTTGAAAGCTCCTCGTCATCCTTATCTGGCGACACAAGCTGCTTGGCAGCCTCATCTGGTGTGGAGTGCTGCTGCTCGTCATCCTCATCAGATGTTGAAAGCTGCTCGATATCCTTAAATGGTGACACAAGCTTCTTGTCAGCCTCATCTGGTGTCTTAAATTGATCCGCATCCTCATCTGGTAGTAAGCAGCTTATAACACAATCTTCTAAAATTTCTGCAATGGCATCCTGCCCTGATTTATTTACTGTAGGTGGAGATGATGTAGAACTAATGTCGGAACCATTGTCAGAAACATTTTCAGAACCATTGTGGTTCACCTACACAAATTAATTTTTTATAATTAGCAAAAACAATACAGAACGTATGTACAATTTATGCGAGTGGATTTTGCATGAAGACACTAGAAGTTATCATAATTTAGCTAGGGCGCGTGCATGCGAGCCGACTGAGTTGCTTCAAATGCCATTACATAGCAAAAAAAAAGTTGAATTGCCGTGTATTATTCGCGCGCGTCGACGTAATATTTGACATAGGTGCATCTTTGTGAGCGATTATTTAACGCTAAGAACACCACGCGCTTCTCTAGAAATTGACGAAGAAAACATAGCTCGAGTGTATGCTGTGTGCGTGCAACACGTCAAGATTTATTTGATATTCACATTTATATGTATATATAACGCGCACAAACACTTTATGACACGCACCTATTGATGTGGTGGTAGCTACGCGCGGTAAAAGACAACCGGCTAGAGGACCGATTGATTCCAAGAAACAAAACATTGAAATGCATGCCGGTTCGACTGAATTTGTTTTACTTTGAGTGATAACGTCGCAAATAGTTTAAAAATACTCGGTTATTTATTGAAACACTAAATGTGTCGACGACAAAAAAACCTTGCGCGTGATTTGAAGAGAAAGAAAGAAAAATACTTACTGTTATAGGGCGATGGTTATGGTTCAGATCGGCTTTTTTTACATACAAATTCGTCCCATCTTTCGATAAAAGCAAGTGAACAAAAAACGAACACTCAGTCTTTTTACTTGGCCTCTTATAGTTAGTCGTTGATTTAGTAACGAACTTTCCCGAATTTTCACATACATAAGTGACGGAATACAAAAGAAGATCTTGGTTAGTTTTTCGGTGAGGACACACTTTTTCGATGGAATTTGACGATGATATGCAAAGCTTAAATCCATATTGTTCTTGATAATTATTAATACGATCTTTTAACTCGCGTAGAGAGTAAAATTTTGTTGAAGCTTCAAACATTTTAGCACTAGAAAAACGTAAATGGATGATGTTTGCGCGTGCACAATTCAACGATCAATGACTGATTGTCTTTTGTATATTAACACGCTTATACGCCGCGGGCGGAAATGTAGGCGCTGCAACTATACTAGTCAATAAGAGTATTACTTGACAAGTTGCAGCGAGATATGTTATAGGCGACAGGGGTCACTGCTCTCGCTCCGACGCTATACCTCTCCCCACTGCCCAGCGCCCGCTCCAACGCCAAACAACGCCAACTGTCTCCCGCTGACCGTGGGCCGCTAGTACGCAGCACGCTTGATGTTCAACGAATCACGCCATTTCGTTGATGTGCGTTTGGCGCTTGTTCGTACGCATTGTGGTTATTTAGCTATTTAATATGGAAAAAAAGATAAGAAAAAAACCAAATATTCAGTGACTGGGGCGAGTTTGAAGAGTGCTTGATTCAATACCAAAACAGTGTAAAGCAATTATTTGTTAAGCGTAGTGGCTGGATAAAACGTTTGAAAGAAACTGATGAAGACGTGAATCAAAAGTGTGTGTACAGGTCGGTACAATTGGCGTGTAAATATGGTCCACAAATTCATCCATCGCAGGCCGAGTCGAAAAAAACAAGGTGATTTACAAAAAAAAGTGCACTAATATTTTATGATAATATAATGTAATAATTATACACGGAAATAGTTTGCTCCTTAAGTTTTATTTGTGTACGGCATACATAGAACTCGGACATATGTAGTATCTTTTTTACTCTCTCTCTCTCTCTCTCTCTCTCTCTCTCTCTCTCTCTTCTTGCTGTGCTCAGTATATCTAACCTCTGATCATGCAGTCTCTTTATATACACGTACACACGAACTTACAATAAAGTTAGATCCAATAGGAGCAAACTTTTTTCCATGTGGGTTATTAAAATTAATTATGATAGTAAATAGTTTATAATTAATTCTTTTGTTGTGTTGCAGCACTTTTAAATTCAATTGCAAAGCTTTTGTACACATCGTTTTGACGCAGGATCTACAAAGTCTATGTATAGAGGATTTGAATCTCACACACAACGGTCATTATGGTTCAGAGGTAGAGATAACAAATAATGTGTATATTTTTTTTGTTAATTATCCTTGAAATAATTACAAGATAATTTTGTGTTTTTTCAGAAATTTTTTGAATATTTACCTGAAAACCGAAGACTCGATGATGCAGAGGAGATAGAAGCGGTAAAACTACTAGGTTTAAAATGTCCTGTGAAAGAAGTTCAAAATTTTATGATGCAGAAAACAAGAAAAGTAGTGACATGTAAAGATCTTCAAAACCATCACCAAAAAATTAAAGAAAAAAATGACGATTCCTTGGAGAAAGCCCTAGAACTACTAAAAAATGATTATGGTAAATAAAAAAAAAATGTTTTTCATTGTTCACCCACAAAATGTGCCTCAAACATATTACTTAAAAAAACATTTCTCTTTGTGCGTAGGAGCGAATAGTCATCTTTTGACTACATTGGAGAAGCATCAAGGGAAAAACGTAAATGCATTCAAGGGACTCTACTTTTCAACCATGACCATGAGAAAATCGTTGGCGGCTTGGCCTGAGATTGTATTTTTAGATACAACATACAATCTTTTGGATCTGGGTGGTTCAGTAGCAATACTTGCAGTTACTGATGGCAATGGTATGACACACATAGTTGGTGTGGCATTTTTGATGAATGAAACTACCGAAACTCTTACTGGATTTCTGGAAGCATTTAAAAAAGATCATGGAGATGTTTGTAACTCAATTAAGAGTTTCATGACTGACAAGGACTTAACCGAAAGAAAGGTTCTAGAGTTGTTATTTCCTTGGGCTTCGTTGTACTTATGTGAATTTCACGTATTGAAGATATTTAAAAGAATGATAACAGTGACAAAAATGAAAATGACATTAGAGAGTTGTGAATTCTGCTTGAAAATGGCATCTCAAACGACAAAAAGTAATAGCAAAACAGAGTACGATTTCTACTATGGATTATTTTGTGAAAAAGCGTCACCCACTCTAATCTTTTACTTCAACCACAATTGGAATTCTATTATTAAGGAATGGACTAGATACAATATTAGCAAAGCAAATTACAACAACTACACAAATAATGTAGTTGAATCGATCAATTCACATATGAAAAGATTGATTAAAAAGTACAGATCATTATGTGGATTGATAAGAGACTTTTTTTCTTATTATAATAATCATAATGAAAACAAAAAGATTAAACTAGTAGATAAGATCATTAAACGTCCAAACCAGAGCTATGGAACAGGAACACCAGAGCAATTATATACCGACTTACTTACGATTAAAGGTAGTGGTATTGTCATTGAAGAGCTACTACGAAGCAAAAGGATAACTTACATTACAGAAAATAAAATTGAAAAAACGTGCCAAGTTCAGTCAAAATTTGATTTATTGAATGTAACAACTGTCAGTTGCACATGTATAATGTGGATTTCTATGCTCCTACCTTGCAGACATATATTTTCTGCCAGAAGATCATTCCAAATGCCATTATATGATCCAAATCTATGTGATAAACGGTGGACAAAAAAGTACGACCAAGAAAATCAAGCAGTATTGGGTAACATGGAAGATGTGTCTTTTAAAGCACCTGATTGTGTTATTCAAAATATAAAAACACCAACTAAATTGAATTTGCAAAATAGGCGTAAAAAAGCAAATGATATTGCAAAAACCCTCATTAACTTGGTGAGTGAAGCAACAGGCGACAGGTACGAAAGAAGACTAGAAACTTTAAAAAATATTGCTGATATTTGGAAAGCAGGTGAAGATGTAGTTATAGACAACTTGAAAGATCAGAACATGAATAATTTGACATCTAAAATTGAAGGCGTTGCAATAAGTGTACCTAAAAAAAGTAAAATCTATGGCAAGCCTAAAGGCGTTGGAAAATGTACAGTGTAAAGATAAATAATGTACATCAATTTATAATAAAGTATTTACTTCCGTATTTCCTTTCCAATTTTCGTATTCTATTATTTAATTATACATCAGAAAATAAGCCAGGTGAATTATTTTCAAAACAGCTCACGACTCTAACAATTCATGACTTAAAACGCCATAATTTTCTTTGTATGCTTCTATTCCTATTGTGCATGTACACAAATACACATTAATTATGTAAGTATATATAATAATAAAAAACGTCATAAAAAAAACTATTAGTGATAATAATTAAAAAAATGACGCGGACGACTACTATTCCCATACTACGCTGGCCCCATTTCTATCTCACGCGCAATGGAAAGGAGGTGATGCGCAGCTTCGCCTGCTGCACCCAGCTAGCCTTCAATCTCACCAAAACCAAGTACGACCTGATGCTTAGGCCCTTCAAGAAAGCCATGGCCAACATATAGGAGAGCGACCAGCAGCTGAATTGCAACATCGACTCGGTCGAGCAATTCGTGCAGCCGTTGTGCAACGAGATCAAGGCCGAGGAGGAGGTCAAAACTGTGAATTTGTACAACGCTCAGGTCGAGCAGGACATGAGGCTGAACGACTGGTGAGTCACCAAGGACGACAACAAGACCATCACTATTTTTACGACGACGTCGACCGAGCGGATGCAGGTTGAATATACCGCCAAGCCCCTGCCCAATGACAACCAGACGAGCGAATACTACGAGCAGATGTATTACGCCAAGATCGAGGCCCAATGTCGCGAGCAACTGAGCCGGGGCTTTGAGCGCTACAAGCTCACGTAAGGTCAAGCCTACGACAAGTTCTTCAAGGCAGTCACCTGGTTAGCCCGCTGCATGTAATTCGTTTTTTTTATATAATTCGTTTTTGTGCTGTCCGATGAAGCTCACCTTCGCCTGTAATCTCATCTCGAGCATCGGTGGCGATTTTCAATCGTCAGTTGCTTCATCGTACACTCACGCTAATAAATCGAACTTTACGTTGGAAAATCTGCCGTCCCGAGGGCAACGTCGACGCTGGTATCGGGGCCCTCGTCAAAGCCAATGGCGAGCTCAAGCGATCGGTGAGTGACGCCTAGGTCGAGTATAAGCTGGACACGCGGCCCGTGGCGGAGAGGACCCGCGAGGCCGCCCAACTGTTTCGCGACGTGTTACGTGTTCTCGAGGCGCGCAAGCGTCCCTGCGAGTGGTTGGCCTAGGAGGTGACTCGCTGCCTTGGCCTCGTGCTCGTCAAGATCCTCGCGGACGCCTGCCCTGGTAGATCCGCCAATCTGCTACCTCTGAAGAAGCTCAAACACACTGTGCTTGTGGACCCGTACGAGCTACTGTAGATCGTCAAGCGTCATCCTCTCCTGGAGATCCAGCAGAAGGGCAAGCCTTCGTTCAGCCTCGAGATCAAGGGTAACGGCCTGGTCGCCCGGATCATTCACGGATTGATCAAGGGCTTCAACGTGCGTCGAAAAGTCGATCAGCTGGTGACGAACAAGGCTTGCCTGCCACGACTCACCCGTATCTCAGGCCTTTCAATCTTTCGATTCTACTTCGGCTACCTTATGGTCTGGCTGATGCTGCTCGTCCAGGACTACATGCAGCGACTGCGCCGGACCATCGCCGGCTTCTTCTATCGCAAGCGCGAGAAGCGCCGCGTGCTCTACCTCTACAACGAGAGCCTCCGCGTCAACTTGGCTTTCTCAAGTTCGCTCGGTGCAGCGCGGCTCGCAGGGCCCGCACCAAATACCTTTACCTGGACACCAAACTCGTGGAGCGCTGCAAGCGTCTGTGCACCAAGCAACTGACCGAGTGAGGCTCCAAGCTGATCATCACCTGTGGCCTCTGCGGTGCGACTTACTGTCACGACTGCTGGCGAGACGTGGGGGAAAGGTGTCTGGTCTGTGCCGCGTCCAGCCCCGCCACGACATCGGGCGACGAGAAATATCCAAGAGAAGACGTAGATGACGAATTTTTTGATACACTACCCTTCGATTAATTCTGTCCACATTTTGTCAACATGGAACATGTATAAGCATACAAAATTCCGTGTTTCAGTGGACAAAATTAATTGAAGGGTAGTGTACACGAAAATTTTTCATTGTACAACCTTCAGAAACCAATTTCATGCACGAAATTATTATTTCGTGTATGAATGAAAATATTCGTACACGAATTATTTTTGGTGCACGAATAAGTATTCGTACCTACTGAAAAAAGAATAATTTTTCGTGCACCAAAAAATGTGTTCGTACACGAATTATTTTTAGTGCACGAATGAGCATACAAATTGCATAAACGAAATAATGTTTTTGGTGCACGAAATGTAGGTTTTTGAATGACTCAAAAGACGAATTTTTCGTGCACGAAAAATTTTCCGGAAAATTTCGTGGATGAAGTGGAGTCGGAAAATTTTTTTTCGTACACGAAAAATGATCAACTACATGACGCTCGATTAAAGTTTTCGTGCACCAAAATATTTCGTGCACGAGCTTTCCCCTGAATAGCCACTCTCTCGAATTTTTTACAGTATCGATGTAGAGCTGCTGCACACTTTTCATTTTGAGTTTTTTTCACGCAATGCACTGACCGCTCCTTTTCTTTGTGGCATGGCCACTGCTTCTTGGCCTTATGGATTCTATGCTAGTGTACGCTTATCCAATTATTGCCCCGCGAACGTGTACCACTGTCTACGTTCATATCACTTTGAAAGCTACGGTTCTCGTCCGATCACCGAATATAAACAACAGCCGGGTTTTCTACACTTAAAATCTTCTATTATTGTATACCTTAATTTAATTGACTATTACTGATATTTTATTTCCTTCATGATACGATTGTGACCGAGAATACTGTGCACTTGTTATCATTCTTTTAATTATTATGTATTCCTTTTATAATGTTTATTTCGACGTTCAAACGGTATTTTGACAATCGAAATGGACTTAAACGTTTATTTCCTATACTTCCTCTCGAACGTGAAATTAGCGAAAAATCTGCTGCGCCATGAGAAAGCTGAGGAAGGAACGCATAAAAACCATATTTTTATTAGTTCCTTCAGTTTAACCCATTAACGCCGGGAGGACGCGATTTTGACATTCAACTTTGCGCTTTTACCATGTCTCAATCGACACGAGAAAAATTATAAAAACCTCTATACTTTATGGTTTTGAGGGTGCTCTTTCTAATGGTGGTATTAAAAATTGCGTAAATTAGAATTTATAATAAAAAATTGCAAATTTACACAAAAAAACGTGTTTTTGAGGTAAAAAATTTTTTTCTTTTTAAATTTCAAACCACTTATCATTGTTAAATGGGGGTAAAATATATATAGAACGTGCCCTCGCGGTCTCTACTTTAAGAAACCATCATTAGTTTTGTCAAACAATATTTTTTTCTTAACAAAATGGCGGCTTGAATGAAAAAATCGACTTTTAAGTTTCACTATTTTTTATCTCGTAAACTATTGAGTTTAGAGAAAAAGTTTATAGAATAAAAAAGTCTTAAAATGCTTCAAGGAACATTCTCAAATTTTTTCAGAATTTTCCGAGATGATTTTTCAATTTCCGGGAAATGTGGGAAATCCGGTTTCCCAAAATCACTTCCAAAAATTCTGAAAAAATTTGAGGATGTTTCTTGATCAATTCCAAGACTTATTTGTCTGATAAAATGTTTTCCTAAACTCAATAGTTTTCGAGAAAAAAAATACCAATAATTTTTGCGATGTTAACAAAAAATATTTTTTTTCTCGAAAAATATTGAGTTAAGAGAAAAAGTTTATGAGACAAAAAAGTCTTAGAATTGATCAAGGAACATCCTCAAATTTTTTCAGAATTTTTGGAAGTGATTTTGGGAAACCGGATTTCCCACATTTCCCGGAAATTGAAAAATCATCTCGGAAAATTCTGAAAAAATTTGAGAATGTTCCTTGAAGCATTTTAAGACTTTTTTATTCTATAAACTTTTTCTCTAAACTCAATAGTTTACGAGATAAAAAATAGTGAAACTTAAAAGTCGATTTTTTCATTCAAGCCGCCATTTTGTTAAGAAAAAAATATTGTTTGACAAAACTAATGATGGTTTCTTAAAGTAGAGACCGCGAGGGCACGTTCTATATATTTTACCCCCATTTAACAATGATAAGTGGTTTGAAAATTGAAAAGAAAAAAATTTTTACCTCAAAAACGTTTTTTTGTGTAAATTTGCAATTTTTTATTATAAATTGTTAATTTTCGCAATTTTTAATACCACCATTAGAAAGAGCACCCTCAAAACCATATAGTATAGAGGTTTTCATAATTTTTCTCGTGTCGATTGAGACATGGTAAAAGCGCAAAGTTGAATATCAAAATCGCGTCCTCCAGGCGTTAATGGGTTAATTACATTGTCATTAGTGCGATCCGCGATTACAGCGAGCCGCGTGTCGCGCGTCTGGGCGGCCGGGCGCCGACTATGTTTGCTCGTATCTCTCATAGAAATTATGAATATTACACTTTGAAAACAACTGTTTTTTTTCATGTAAAAAGAATTCAGCTTTCTAGTGAAACAATAATGATAGCAAAAAAATGGCGCATTTTATGATATTTGAGTTTGAAAGTTTACTTTAATTTTCTGATGGGAAAATGGAAAATTCCGGAAAATTAGATCTCATTATCGGAAAGCTGAGCAAATTTTTCATTGAAATCACTGGTTGGTTTTTTTTCCAGGTTTGTTTAGGTACTTTTAGAGCGAGTTAGAAATTGAGCAATTTCGCTCAAAAACGCTGTTGCGCGATGCGCTAGAGTTGTGAAAATTGTGTATAATTTACTTTAATATTTGAAAGTGCGTACGTTTGTAACCACACATCTATTGAACAAAATGACACCACTATGACCATGATTGAATCATCGGTTCCAGCTTGATCCTACGGCACAGGGGTACCTGTCAGAACTGTGGGCTTGCTTTATCAACGATGGTTTTATGGTGACTGTGACCTTTATTTGCATATTCCAGAGTGAAAAACTTTGGAAAAAGATTGAAAAAAACAGAGTTTTCTCTGTATGATCCAAAAAAAATTTTTTTCTTCATTCCTCATGAATTTTTTAAAAATCCAGGTTTGATGTACCTTTCCCCCCTCAAACAAACTTTTTTATTTTCACTAGGATTTTGAAGCTCTTTACACGTTCAAAAAAAAAAAATGTTTGGTGTCGGATAGATTCTAAATTTTTATAGTCAAAGTTTTCTTCACGATCATGTAATACTTTATGTGTGAGTTTGTTATTTGAGTTGCTTATCAATTCGTACGGAACGTTACAGATTGTGTAATTGCCTGCCCCCTCGAAAATGTTATGCATTATATGGACTGCTTGGTTGTCAATTATGTGGAAATTTTTTACCTTATTAAAAATGCATGGCTCTTGTACATCTGTATTTGTAGGATCCTTATCGCGTTAATTATTATTACGTGTAATTCAATTTTGAACACTAATCATAAGTGAGAGTGCGTTTTCTGCAATAGTGTCCACAATTAAAATTTTTTTGAAATCTAGTCACAGTGTTCAATCCCAAATTATTTCCCAAAACTAGGGTTAACTGAAAATATATTTTTTACCGTTAATATTTAATTCTACACTATTTGTACTGAGGCTATTGAATTCACAAATATTACTTTGAAAAATTCCAGCATTCGAAAACTCTTCTCGATGTTAAGTAAATTGCACCGCTAAAAAAAACCGCTGCCAATTTATTGGCAAAGAGCTTCCTCATAAAAAATGATATTAATGAAACTGTTTGATTATTGAAGGAAAAATTCGTATTTTATTTTTTCATACTAAACTATAAAAAACGTATAGATGTTTAGAAGTATGTAGAAGATTCCTCTGTATAAGTTTTCTTTGTTCAAGTTCATGTTACCTGACTACTTTCAAAAGTTTTAATTGTATTAGATGGCAGCTTTTGCTCTACTCAGGAGCGAAAATACAAATTTGCGTTTTGAGTTCTAAATTTTTGTATATCCCATGAATCTCTACGATTTTGGTCTTATATTGAAGATTGGCTGCTCTGGTTGCACTATATTGATCAAAAAATATAAAATAATAATTCCTTCATTTTAACATGAAAAAACGAAAAAAAAACATGTTTTTTTCAAAAAACCGAGTTAACAACACGATAAAAAAAATCATAACTTTTGAACTATTAGGTGGATCATAAAATAAGTTTTTGACGCTTCATGCGACACACAAATCCTTCAAAACAAGCTGAAACGCTTCTCTATACGTATCTCCGTTCGAAGGTTACACTGGATAAGAAGACCAGACGCGCACACACACACACACACACACACTCATCCATACAGACAATTGTGTCAGAATAAATGTGTCAGAGTTGTCATAAATTTTTTATTAATTTTATCTATCTTTGCTCCGTGATTTTTTCAATAAGATTTAAATTGTCATCATTTGGAATTTAAAGAGCACAAGTTATTTATTTTATATAGAAAAATTGCTTTTTCCATATACGCGTTTCAGCACGGTTACTAGTTCGCAATCCATTTCTTATTTATAACGCGTTTTTAATTTTGACTTATAATTTTTTACCGATGTTAATGGCAAACTATATTAACTACTGAGTAAAGAAACATCCGGAGATGATATTCAAAGAACTCAGAGAGATTTTTTATGAGAAATGTACACGAACGAAAAATATGCCTCGACCTGGAGTCGAACCAGGACCTAAATTAATAAAAAATTAATGATAAATTAATAAAAAATTTATCATATGTAACTGGATGAAAAGTCTATATATATTTGAAATATAATAATATTTAACATCTTGATCATGTACACAAATAACGATCAATATTGCCAAGACCTCGATAGCTGAATTGGTACAGCATCCACCGGCTATAGGCGGGTAGGTCCTGGTTCGACTCCAGGTCGAGGCATATTTTTCGTTCGTGTATATTTCTCATAAAAAATCTCTCTGAGTTCTTTGAATATCATCTCCGGATGTTTCTTTACTCAGTAGTTAATATAGTTTGCCATTAACATCGGTAAAAAATTATAAGTCAAAATTAAAAACGCGTTATAAATAAGAAATGGATTGCGAACTAGTAACCGTGCTGAAACGCGTATATGGAAAAAGCAATTTTTCTATATAAAATAAATAACTTGTGCTCTTTAAATTCCAAATGATGACAATTTAAATCTTATTGTCAGAGTTGTCCTATGACTTCTATATCTAAACTTGATTTTGACGCTTATCACACAGCTTCCTCTATGAGGAAGCTATAAAAGAAACGTCTGCGCGTAATTAATATGCCTTCTGTATTCCTTCAATTTTCTCATTAAAAATGCAAGATCAGTTTGTGCGTAAAGCCATGGTTACGTGTCGTGCTTTGTCTCGTGCAACTGCGGCTCTCTAAAATTAGTAATATAATCCTTTGGTCTTCGGAAGCCGTATTTAGATGCCATGAAAATACAAATTCGTCATGATACAGCTCTAGACTAGTGGATTCTCTAAGCCTTCCTTAATGGTCATGTTTTCTCAATAAAAATGAAAGAAACGTCTGCGCGTGCGATATTCGGTTTATATGTTACCTTTGTTAACGGACCATAAATTCCAAAAATAAGTACTAGAATTGATCGTTTTTTCTGTTGTAGGCGAGATGTATTTGCAATAGAAAAATCATGGTGTCAAGTTACATCGATAGACGAATGAAATTAATATGCCTTATGTAATTCTTTTATTTTCTCATTGAAAATGAAAGATCAGATTGTGCGAGAAGCCATGGATTCGTGTCGTGCCTTCTCCCGTGCAACTGCGGCTCTCTAAAATTAGTAAAATGATTCTTCGGTCTTCGGGAGACGATATTTAAATGTCATAAAAATACAAATTCGTCTTGATACAGCTCTAGACTAGTGGATTCTCTAAGCCTTCCTTAATTGTCATGTTTTCTCAATGAAAACAAAAGAAACGTCTGTGCGTGCAATATTCGGTTCATATGTTACCTTTGCTAACGGGCCATAAATTCCAAAAATAAGTACTAGAATTGATCGTTTTTTCTGTTGTAGGCGAGATGTATTTGCAATAGAAAAATCATGGTGTCAAGTTACATTGGTTTTTTTTTTTTTTATATTTGAGTGTATTCATTTTGTGAGAAGTATTTACACTATCTGATTTATTTCATGAAATTTCTATTACATACAAACAAATTTTTTTTTTTTAAAGCTTGCGTCGTTTTCAAAATTTTCAGATATACAACATTTTGAAGTTATAAAGTTTTTAAAATTTACAATATTTTAAAATTTTGAAGTTTTTTTTTTTTTTTTTTTTGAATTTACAGCATATTTACAAATTAACAGGTAATAGGTGTCTTGAATGTTCTCCTCCTCTGGATCCTTCAGTTAGCCCAAGTCTCACACCCTTATTTTGCATCTGTCTAAATACCTGCAGATGGCCATACAGGCGTCTATACGTGGTTTGTCTATTATCTTTTCAATATTTAGCGGCGGAGGGAGATTAAGCTCCCGTAGCTCTCTCAACAATTGCGCTCTCTCGCTCTTAGGGTTCGGGGATACTTTAAAAAAATATCGATAGTACGGAGTATCGAATTATCGACCACGAAAAAAGTATCGACATCAAAGTATTCAATAGTTTTAGAAAGTATCGTTTGGTATCGATATATTGAATACTTTGATTAAATTTTTTTCATTGATGATACTTAAATGTATACTTTACTGACAAGTAATAAATAAATGTCAATCTTTAATCGAATATTTTAATCTTTATGTTGACATGTACATAATTACTTTTGATTGCAAGATATTTTAATCTTTATTTATCACGTGTACATAAATATCTTTCATTATAAGATAAATAACATGGTGATAATTTTATTATAAAATAAGTGACATAAATACTTTTTGTTATAAAGTAAATAACATGATGAGAATTATCATATTTTATAGTGAGAATAAAAAGAAATACTAAACTGTAATCTGAACTGTTATTATAAGTGTAAACTAAACTGTTAAATAAATTAAACTGTAATCCAATCTTCCAGCTCGCATGCATGTAGAAATACCATAATATTTAAATTTTCTGGATCTATACGGCTGCGGATTCGAGTTTTAATTAATCCTACTTGAGAAAACATCCTTTCTGATGGTACTGAAGTTGCCAAACCAGCAACTTTTTTTGTTGCTATTGGAGATAGAACTGGAAAATTTTCTGATTTTTTTTCCCAAAATTTTATTGGGTTATCTGGTCTGTCAAGTCTAAGTAACTTATAAAATTGTAATAGCTCGGGATGGAGATTGTTTTGGTCAGAGATCGAATGATCTTTAATATTTTTTTCATGTATTCTTTTCTCATCATCCAAATCCCAAGAACTGGGCAATCGTGCCTTTTTGGTTGGAGGAGATGAATCTTTTTGAGGTAAATTTTGATTTTCTGTGACATTTCCGATTCTTAATTCTGACTGGATACGACGTTGCACGCGTTCTACTGCCATTGCATTTTTGAAAGACTCTTTTTTAAATCTAGGATCGAAAAATGTTGCTTCTGCAAGCAATGGTATATATTCGAAATCCTTGAAACGTGTTTCAATAGAGGATAATATTTTATTTTTAAAATCATCTCCATAATCTGTAGTAGGGCTAATTTTTTGTATTCAACTGTACATACCGTTTATAATTGGTATGACAATTCCACAAGTGGGATATTGTCCACTTAATTCTTCTACAGGGTGTCCCAAAAGTATGGAAACCTCTGAATAGCGGCTAAAATAAGCGGGGAAAAAAATCGATAACCCTATATCCGACGTATTTTTTCACGGGGAATCCAATGGTGACCTCGGATTTGACCTTGAACATAACCTCAAAGCTGCAGTAACTCAAAAATCGATTTTTCAAATGGAAACCCCCATTTTTTATTGCAGATTTGAAAAGAGCGGAAAATTTCACGTCAAAATCTATATTTTGTATTTTTTTTCAAGGTCATTTTAAAGGCGTCACAGACACAAATAAAACTCCAATTTAACCTAAAATTAAGTTCGAGTAAGGGCTTTTTTCTAATTATACCGCCTCCAAAATGATCTTGAAAAAAATAATAAAATACATACTTTCACGTAAAATTTTCCGCTCTTTTCAATGGTGACCTTGAATTTGACCTTGAACATAACCTATACGCTACGGTGAACCAAAAATCGATTATTCGCACGGTGACCCTAATTTGAAAAATCGATTTTTGAGTTACTGCAGCTTTGAGGTTATGTTCAAGGTTAAATCCGAGGTCACCATTGGATTCCCCGTGAAAAAATACGTCGGATATAGGGTTATCGATTTTTTTTCCCACTTATTTTGGCCGCTTTTCAGAGGTTTCCATACTTTTGGGACACCCTGTATAACTTCAACAACCGGTGCAGTTAAGACTGCAATGTTACGCATAATGCCCAATTCTTCGCGATTCAAAATATCAATAGGCTTATGCACCTGCGACATGGCTGCATAAATATAATTTTCTAGTGTTAAGTATCTTTCTATCATCGCGTGTAAAGATGTCCATCTAATTTCGATGTCTATAATCAAGTGCAAAATATTATCCGTTTTGTTTTCATCTTGGGCTTGTTTTTTGCGCAGTGTATCTGAAGCTGGAGTGCTGCTACGAATTTTGTTTACGACGGAGCGCATTTTTTCAATTATTTGTAATACTGTACATTTCTTTTTTTCATTGTTGTCTGAAACTGTAGAGAGAGCTTTCAAAGTATCTGGAATCAGATGCGACACCTTGTGTGCAATACAAATCAAATATTTGTCGGCCCCTAAAAAATAATTCATATTTAGAGATAATGTATTTATTGAGGAAGTCAGAAAAAAATAAACTTACCCACTACTCCAATCGCAGCGTTTTTTATCGCCTGCTTTCCCTCGGTAATGATCATATTCATTTTATTAATGTCAATCTCAAATTCTTTAAAAGAGTTCATCATTGTAGCTTTCAAGTAATCGGCAGTATGTCGCTCTTCTAATGGAAATAAGCCAAGGGCTCTAGTTTTATATTCAGATGTCGAATCCAGATAAGAAATTGTTATTCCCATATAAGTTAGATTAGAAATATCACGCCAGCAGTCAATTGTCGAGCAGTAACAAATAGCAGAATTTAAATCTTTTATCAATCTTCCCTTTAGAAGATCATATTTATTTTTTAATTTACTGGAAATAGTCTTTACTGACGGTAATTGATAAAGCGGAGCTATAGTTTTTAGAAATACTTGAAATCCTTCTTTACTTGTGATTCTTATAGGCTCCATATCTTTAGATATCATGAACATCAGAGAGTTGGTAATTTTATCGTGCATTTGTCCGTCTTCTGAAAAATAAACAATTAATTTTAAAAAAATTGCTGCATATGTAAATATAGAATGTATATACATACCTTTATAAAGCTTGACTCGCTCGAAGCACTCACTTATTTTAGAGGTACTGGCAGCAATACTCTGAAAAAATAAATTTGGTAAAAATAAAAATGGTGAAATGTAATTAAAAATTTAATAAAACAGTTATAGAATAATAATACAATTTAGAGAGTGTCAAGGATAATTACTCACCAATTTTTTGTTGTTTGATTTTTCAGCTTTTTGTTCATTAATTTTTTTATATTCGAACAATAGAGGATGCATGCTACGCATATGAGAAATAATGTTGGAAGTATTTCTACTATATTTGAATGATTTATTGCAATGATTACATATCCAAGATTGTTTATCCGATTTCAAACATGCGTGATTCCATACGACACTAGCAGACTCTCCTTTTGAGATTGTTTTGGTCAGTTTTTGCTTCTGACAATCTTCCCCTCTATTTGTAAAATTATTTTGATTTTCTTCCATTGAAAGTATATCATCGCCACCATTGACATCATTGGCGTTTATATCTAATACTGATTCAAAAATTGCTGATATTTCTGATATTTCATCTTCTTGAATAACATCAATGACCTATATAAATCAGCGATTTTATTTTCTTCATTCGTGAGTTTTGTTGAACAAAACCGCAAGGCAAAAGCGTCATTATCTATAAATTCACCAATACAATCAATAAGATTTTTCATGATAAATTAGTGATGCGTGAAAAAATTTATAGACTTACGTTTTAATCTAATGTACGGGCGAAGTCTTAAACCAGAAATTTTCCACCGAGTTTTTGTAACCGTAGGCAATTCGTTGAAATCGTATTGAACAGAGTTGAACTGATTCGTATTAATTTCAAAATAAATGGAAAATCTTCGTTTATCGCCCATTGCAAAAGTCAATTGGTGGACTCCAAGAATTTACACTTCGAACGAGAGTTGTTTTCGAACTGGTTGCTGAAATGCTGACTGCTATCGAACTGGTACTGATTGATATACACAACGATTATGGAAGTCAATCGGTAGACTCCAAAAATTTACACATCGAACGAGAATTATTTTCGCACTAGTTGCTGGAATGCTGACTGCTATCGAACTCCTACAGATATACACAACGACACTATACACAACGACAACACAAAGATTTCTAGAAGCGACCTTCAATGTTTTGATGTTTCACTCGAGATGGCTAAGTTTAAAAATTGTTTTCTGGAACTCCTACTATTGTATAATTGACATCGTCGATCGAACGATATAGACTTTGTATAATTACATCAAACCTATTTGTTAAATAAGTATATGCGTAAGCGTCGTTTCGTTTTAGGCGAATGTACTCCTGAACGCGAAGGTTTTCAATGGTTACACGTCGACCACCAGGGCCATTTATGTCGAAATAAATCACAAATCTTCTTTGATCTGGTTCTTGATCCATCGAAGCAGTAATTTCACTTTATTTAGTTCACTTTATTATTTATTTACTTTAGAATTCACGACAGAAACTTCCCGAATCACGATACAAAAAGCCAAGCTTTGAGCTCTCTCGATCAGCAGCAGTCAGTAGGTCACGAGTCACAACCGGTCCCGCCAAGAAAGAACGATGCTATATGTTGAATGCGTTATGCGTGTGTGTCGCCGGCTGCGCAGCCGAGGAAGATACAGTGTCGTAGTTTGTATACTAACCGACTATAGTCGGTATACCTAAGTTGTACTGTATCAGACTAGTTTGAAGCACCACTCGGCGTAGCGGACTCGGTCGATACTAGAGTAAAAAAATATCGTAGTATCGATACATCGATACTTAGCTAGTCTTAAAGTATCGAGCGATACTACGCACAATACTTATAAGTATTGCGTCGATATAATAGTATCGAATAGTATCGCCGAACCCTACTTGCTCTCATGTTCTTCACATTCCCACATTACGTGATTAAGCGTCTGTTCCTCATTTCCGCAGGAACATCGCGGACTATCCACGATATTTTTCCTATGAAGAGATTCTGCGAGACTATGATGGTTAGAGCGCATGCGATTTATGGTGACAATGAGTGACCTCGGAAGGCGCGTCCGGCAAAACCAAGGCTGCTTGGTCAGCGAGTGCATGGCGTCAAAGTAGAATTTTCCTTTTGTGGATGAATCTGCAAGGTTCCTGCTCAATGTGCTGTCGTACGCCTGTTTTTTTAGCTAGGGAGGATGTATCCGTGTACGGAATGAGGAAGTCATCTCCGACAGGGCTAGCTGCACCAATTTTTGCCAGAACGTCGACGCGCTCATTGATGAAGCTGTCCGGGAATTTATATTTGAAAATGTCGTGCTTCTTTTTAATTTCAAATAGGAAGTGATTCGAGTTGATGTCAACCAGGGGAGAACCCAGGCTCTGTACGGCGCTCAGAGAATCGCAGAATATCAAAATATTGGAGTTGTTGAGTGATAGCGCATATGTCATAGCCTCGTTTAGGGCTACACACTCTGCTGTAAAAATTGATGCGGATTCAGGCAGGCTTATGATACTTTGCCAGTTTGTTGACGGGCAGCTGCAGGCCGCGCCCGTATGGGGAGCGTTTCTCATCTTACTACCGTCGGTAAAAATGGCTTCCGCCGCGTGACCTTCCCGAAACTCTTCCAAGATCCGGTCAGGAGAGGTTGCGTTTAAGATAGAAAGTCCGAGATTAAAGTCTATGGAGAGAGGTTGAATGGCTGAGAAGTAACTGTAGTTGTATGGATTAAAATGAGCGGCGGTGTGAATAGGGAAATTGGCGTTGTAAAAATCGATTATTTGTTTTGAGAGAGGTCTGTTGGGTTTTTGTACTGGTTATAGAAGTTAAGGGCGGTGATTGATGTTTTGAAACTACTATTACTTCAGATTTTTGAGAGATAACGGGAACATAAGAATGAAGAACGGTCACGCATGGACATGAGCTTTGTTTCAGCAAGCAGCACATTTGTAGGAGTACTAAGCCTGTATCCCATGGCCGCTCTAATGGCTGCGAATTGAATCTTCTCTAGCTTATATGCAAGTTTGGGGTTTTTGGGAAAATATATGAAAATTCCATACTCGACAATCGATCTAATGTGGAGGCCTCCTTTGTTCATCGCTTGGCTTCCCGGCCAGGGTCCACCTACACTAACAGCTCGTGTGAGTCTCTGCGCACCTGGCCCTATCTGCCTTTGCCAGTACCTTGCCCACATCAGTGGCAGAGGAAGGTTGCACGAAGAGAAGCCATCGAAGAACCTGAGCCAGTGGCCGTTCTAACGATCACGCCTCTACCACTCCAGCCCACGACGTCACCTAACCTCACTCAGCTGACTGTCACTACGCCACTGTCATCTGAAGAGAGGACGTGTCAGCGGCAGCATTAACCGATCAAGGTCATGGTACCTCCGGTCCGGCCGCCACATTAGGGAGTAACGATCACTAAGAAGACGGCCCAAAACGCGCTACCACGCCCAGCCAACGCTCTCGACGAATACGTCGCCGCTCATCCACGAAACCCCCAACTACCGAGACCGGCCATCTTTCTCTGCCTGGCTCAACGCGCACCCCAGCCAAAGGCCGAGCCACGATCTCCTCGTAACTCTCGCTACTCGCCATCAAGGAGGCCCTCAGCTAAAAGGGAAGCGGGGCTGAGAAGGTTGCAGGGAAGACGTTTCTAGGCGACTACAACAAACCATCAGTCCTTTTCAGGACCACCTAAGGTTTGGAACGTAGTCTCTCTAAGACCCTTGGTCATCAGAGCGTGATTCAGCGGACGGTCATAACTTGACCAATGCACTTCGACCACTAGCCACTTTAGGCATCTGTCCTTTGCAGGACTATTCATTCGGCAAAAGCCAACAACGTAACATTGTACAACAGTGCAAAATACTGCGAAAGCCACGGATCGCCCGAAGAAATAGGTGTGGGTCGATTGGTGCTGCCTGATGGACGTAGCTTTGCGTCCTCACAGCATCGTTACACGTCGGATCACCGTAGAGAAAAACCGAGTCGACAACACTGATATAGAGCCAGCATCGGCTGCTTCTAGGGCCCCTGGTATTGGACATCAGGCCGAATAGAGCGCCCGCCATCTGAGCACCTTTGTCACTGACAATTGCCAAGTGTATCGCAGTTTGGCATCGATGTGTACTCCAAGGTATCTGATGCAGGAAACCGACGTAATGTCGAAATCTCCGGCTCTAAGGGTGATGTTTCTGCAGTCTCAGCTGCCCTGATTGATAAATGCTTTGATTGTCTATCCATTGAGGTCTGCATCCTTGAAACATTTCAGTGCAATGTCTGCTGTCACATTGTCAATTTTTGCAACAAAATTTGTATTTGAGTTTTCTTCGCTTGTTTTATTTTTTCATTGTGCAGTTAGATTAGTTTTGGAACGTAAAGATAGGTTGAGTATGTGAAAACCTGAAGCAACTAGCTTATATAGAATCAATAGTTTCAATAAAACTGAAATTGACAAATTTTTTAAAAATCTAGACAGTCTGTCAGAGAATAAGTTTATTCATAGTAGTGGAATCAGTACTGGGCATCGTCCACCCAATATTCTTGCCCCATAAGGTTAAAAACAAGTGGGACATGACACATCAGGAGAGCGAGGCAAAAATACCAAGTTATTTATTGTGTCAGTGCTGTAGGGTATTTCCATCTACCTATGTTTGTTTTTGCCAGGAAAAGTAATTATTCTCTTTTAGAAAAAAATGCACCTGAAGAATCTATATAAGATATTAGCTCAAATGATTGGAGTAATAAAGTCTTATTCTTCAAATACTTAAAATCACTTGTAGCGCACTTGCACCCACACTTGAATGGTCGCATGACAACTAAAGATGATATACTACAACCTGCATCACTGGTAATAGATAATTACGACAGTCATCGCTCCTTGGAAATTATGAACTTGTTCAAGGCACATAACATTTACATACTGACACTTTCTCCACATACTTCCAATCGTACACAGCCTATGGACGTGACATTTTTTGGGACACTATAAAAGAAGTTTTATGAAGTGTGCGACCAATTCGTGCAGTCAAAAGATGAAACTCTATTAATTATGAAATAGCTAATTCTGAATCAGATGAAAACAAAAATTATGCCTCTTTAAGTTCGACAATAAAAAATCCAAAAAATGTGCTAGAAGTGAACAAGTTCATATATTTTACTGATAAATGTATGGCACCTGCAGCTTTTTCTGCCTGGAGCTCTCTTGGTTCTTGCTCTTCTCACAACTACACTTGTGACTACGAGGATGCCGCAACTCTTCAGTTTATCGCTCTCTTCGAGTTTATATTACAACTTCTCTTTTAATTATATTTTAAGTAAATAAATCTAGAGTTCAATATTGTAAATCGGAGATTCGCCTACGTCATTTGATTCACCTCTACAAGTATATTGAAAACATGTGATGGTATTAAAATGGTTGAAGTGCATAACTGTGATGAAGATGCAAATATGCCTTGGAGTAACGTTGAGTATAATGATGTTGCTAGTCATGGGAAAAATAATGATTTGTTAGCGGCGACGTAAACGCAGGCCAAGCACAGTCGTGCACGGCCCTGCATGTGCCCGAGAGTAGGGGTAAGCGGCCCGTGGACTCGCTCGCGCGGCGAGCCACAGGAGTTCGATCGAGTCACGTCTCGGAGACGCATTCCGGAGTCGTACCGAATAAAGACCCATCATTCAAATTGATTACTTGACGCTTCTTTTCTTCCGCCTTCCCGCCTCCACCATCCTCGACACACGCGCGGGCCATCGCCGGGACTCGGACGCCACGGAGCAACCCGGGAGCGCGCTAACATTTCAGAAGTGGGATTAGTAAGCCATTTGTGCAAAACGGAGCCAAACCGCCATTTTTACCGCGTGTCGTCTTTTCAGTCACTGCTTGCCGAACGTAGGGCAACGTACGCACCCGAAAGTGAACATTTTTTCTTCGTGTTCTTCTTGTGTGTGGCCAAGTGGTCAAGTGTAGTGAAACGTTCTGGAAATGATGAGCGCTGGCAACCGCAACGATCCAAGAAACGCACATCTCCGACGAAACGGAGCAAGAAGCATCTCAAACGGGCATCGGAGTTCGCCTACTCTATCAACGCTATCGAGTCTGTCATGGGACTCAAATGACCTGTACGAGCATGATAGGAGGATGGCATGGGAACTCAACGCCGAGGACAGACATCTTATCGATACGCTCGATACAAGGCCAAGGTATGCAACGCAAAACGCTCGTCGTCAACAATTCTCCGAACCAGCATCGATAGGGGAGGGTTGCCGGAAATGGAGTCGCCCGAGCCCGCCGTTTTCTCGGCTTGTGGTGACTTGTATCCGCCGTCAGAGGGCGCTTACGCTCAGTCGGGTCGAAATCTCAGCCGGCAAACGCAGTATGCGCAGTATCCGCCGTACGCGCCATACGCACCGAATGACGACGAAACGGCGTACCTAACCTGCAACACGACCATGAACAACGAGCGCGACAGGTTCAGACGATATGAACGGCGCGAAACGGAGCAGCAATACGCAGAGCAGCGCAGACTGGAGCAGCGCAGAACGGAGCAATATGCAGCCAGCACAAAACAAGACACGGTAAATGTCACCGACCTCGTGAAACTCCTGATGAGCTACGAAGAGCGACGCGATCAACGACTTCGTGAGCAGGAGGAAAAATACGAAAAACTCGCCACTCAAGTCATGCAGTCTCCCAACGTCAATTCCAGTGCGCCAACAGCGGCGACGACGGCCTATCACATCGTGCCGGATTTGAGCAAGGATATCCGCATATTCAATGGGAGGAGAGCAACGCAGCAGCGAGAGAGTGGTTGCGCGGTATCTCCAGCAGACGAGAACTGCACCATTGGCCGGACTCATACGCATACGAGACAGCTCGCTCGCATCTCCGGTGGGGCGCGTCACTGGCTCGCACGCAAGAAGAATGTGAATTCTTGGGCGACGTTCAAAGCGGCGTTCGTCAAAACATTTATCGGCGTCGACAGTTTGACAGACGCATGGACGCGTATGTCAGCGCGAGTGCAACAAAAAGGTGAAAAGATTAGTACTTATTTTCACGAAAAAATGAAACTGTGTGATGAAGTACACATGAAATTCGACGACGCTCGTGAACAGATTATTATCGGACTATGGTCGAAAGAATTGCGCAACGTCGTCGGATGACGATGAGTTGCTGCACGATTTGAAGGAAACAGCAACGAATCATCTCGCAGAGCTACGATAAAAGGAATTTGAAATTGGATACTTCGTCGAGAGCCACTTCACCCGAAGAAAAGTCGAACGTTAACGAAAGAAAAAAATCACCGACCAGAAACTACGACAAAGACTCGCGTAGCAGAAATTCAGCTAGAAAAGCACCGTCTCGCAACGAAAAAGGAGAGCCGAAGTGCTACTCTTGTAACCTCTACGGACACATTTCCAAGGACTGTCCTACCAAAATAAATGAAAGGAAATACCCACAGTCAACCTCATCAAAGTCTACACCGTCAGCTCAACCCAGAGAAGACCGAATGGTGGCAAAAATCGACAGCTCGACGGCTGACGCTGCACTGAAGTACTTCAAAGATGCAGAGCTTGACGGGCAGAACATCAGAGCTTTCATCGATCAAGGTAGTTCAGATTATATAATCAAGGCTTCGTCAGCACTTCAACTGGGACTACGGCTCATCAAGGACAACTTAAAACTACGTTGCTATGGTCCAAAGGAGCATCAAATCAACACCATAGGGTTTGTAAACTGTTCATTGAGCATCGATGGAGTCAAAGCTGATAAGGTACCAGTGCGAGTAGTGCCAGACGACTTCCAACCAATGCCATTGCTCGTTGGACGTTCCTACACAGAGCTACCCTTCATCAAGTTCAGCAAAGATAAGGACACTTTCAAATTTATGTATGACTTGGATCAACTATCTCAGGAGGAAACGACATTATACGACACCTTGCAAGTCAAGGAAAACAATCATCTTTTACCCAACTCAGTCAACTTTGTGTGCATAAATGATGCTGAACGAAATGTCTCATTGCCTGTGTTTAATTTCAGTGAAAAGCCGGTGATGCTGCCCAAGGGAGAAAATTTTCCAGACAGAGGAGAATTATGTGAAGCACCGCCTCTGTTATCAACTAAAAAGCAAACCATCACTGAAGCAGACATTGTCATTGGAGAGAATCAACCCATTGAGGAAAAGCGAGAATTGATCAAGCTCCTCAACGAATATCGGGACACCATTGCCATGTCAATCGAAGAGCTTGGGCATACAGGTCTAATTGAGATAGACATAAAGGAGCTCCCAGGGAGCAAACCAGTCAATCGTAAGCCATACCCAGCCAGCAACGCAGAGAGAGAACGTATCAAAGCCATTGTAAGTGAGTGGAAACGTCTAGGCATTGCAACGTGGTAGACTCGACTGAGTCAAAACCACGTGTGCGGATCGTCGCCATGCGACTTATATGCGCGTGGAGGGGGGTAGTGACGGACTCGCGCCAGCGGCCGGCCGCTCGACAAGGGACTTACGTTCCGACCGCCACAGCAAAAAGATCGAGAGTGAGCAGCGAGGGCATTCGAGTGTAACCTGCATTTTCAGAGATTGTAAGTTTCAATTGGAGTTTAATAAAAGTTTTCTGGTATGTGTAATTGTATGTGTCATCATCTCCTCTAAACCCTCTCACGCCTCTTCCCCGAGAGAACGAACCTCTCGCCCTTTGAGGAAGGAAAAAGGGGCCGAAATCCTAAAGAGTTTTTTTGTAGCGTACGCGCGGGGAGCTACGTTACATTTGGCATCCCTTGTGGGGAAAGTGAGAGGAATTTAGAGTGAAAGTGTGGAGTGAATGTGTTTTGTGACTTGTTTCGTGAGTAGAGTGATGAGTGAGTAGAATAGAATCGCGTAGAGGGCCGGTTCGCGTGTGTGCAAGAATGAGAGTGGATGAACAAGATGGCGGCGCGAGGCCGAATCCGTTGTGAACGTCGGAGTCATTCGCCGATTACAACCGGTATTCGTGTGAGTTGTGCCGAGTATGTGTGCGTATTAGTTTAGGTATTAGAGTAAGAGTAATTAGTAATTAGTGAGGATGAGAAGGAGGCCTGAGTCATTGCGTGTCGCAGCGAAGCTAGGTGGAATCGCGGGTGTCGATGTCGGACGGCTCGTTCGTGACGCGTAATGGAGTTTCGGTTCATCGCCATCGTGAATTTCGTGAGATCGTAAAGGGAATTCGATGCTCGGCGGATAAGCGACGGCGTTAACGAGGTTGACGAAGGCAGAAGAGTCGAGAAATAGTCGAGACAGCGTGATCTTCGCGGAACGGGGGACAGCCGTTGCTGGCGGATAAGCGTGATGCACGACGAGTTGGAGACGGTATTAGATAGATAGAAAAAAAATTAAAAAAAATTATAAAAAAATTATTAGATTAGGTATATAGATAGTCATAAGCCAGTGTGAATGTGATGTACGTACAACGCGTGTTCCGAGCCCTCGTAGCAATTAAAGAATAATTCAAAAACAAAAAGATCAAACGTTAAGGATATACAGTTTCCATAAAATTCAATCTTTTTCCAACGTACAAAAATTTAGTTTCGTGCCCAGTCAAAAAAAAAAAAAAAAAAAAAAAAAAAGAGTAGAATTCAATTCGCAGAATCGACGAGTTACGACGCGTATAGTTGGCGCGCCGAGAGAGAAGCGGCTCCGTTTGTGTGTCGCGCACGGCGTTGTGTAGTGCCTGACGAGCGAGTGCGAGTCGGTAGTAAATAAGTTTACATTTCTTAGAAACCAACTAATACATATAAAACATATATATACACCTATATTTATTCGCGCCGAGTTGTTCGAAGCAATGTCGAACATGGAGGAGTATGCGACGACAATGAAACAGCTTCTGCTGTCGCGTACGAATCGTGGTATTTTTCGTGACATAAAGAAATTAGATAATGACGCGCTTGTCGCCGAGTTAGTACAAAGCGGCTGTAACACGTACGGTTCGCGCCCGATTCTGGAAGAAAGGTTATTGCGTGCTAAGTTGCGAGAAGAACCTACATTGCGTCAGACAGTGCCTTGGTTCGAATTCGATATCGAAGGCGCTGAAGAGAGAGAGCCAGTTGCAATGCGCGAACCTTTGCCGAAACGTAAGCGAACATCAAAGCAAGTCGCGCCGGAAAAACAAGTCCATTTTTGCGACGAGCGCGATAGCGACGGAGATTCAGTAGCGCATCGCAAACGCATGGTAGTACAAGCAGAGGTACACGCGCTACCTCCGAACGGTAGGCAAGGCGGAGCAGCCGCGCAACAGTCGGTAGCAGTAGACAAAGAGCGTCAAGCAATACCGCGGCAGCCGCTGCAGTCGCGCGAGACGTTCGTTGCGCCAGATCAACGACTTACGATGGACGAAGCTGTTTACAAAATTGTACAAGACGGCAATTATCAGTATCGCGCATTTTCGCGTCGCACGCAAACTATGCCTATGCAGGCTTTAGTCGATGAACATGCACCACCGACAGCACCGACATTTTCGAAGCCACCAGTACCGTTGCCGCGACGCAGTCTGTGTATGTTCGAGCGACCGCGTCAGAGTGAATCGAACGTGGAGAACGAGACGCGACAGACTCCACGCGACAATAATAATGCACAGAGGCAGCCTCATCGGTCCGTTAGTCAAATCCAATATGAGACAGAAACGAATCGTGTCAGTAATACACCACAATATAGTGTCCCCCGTGTCGATGCGAATGGCCGCGATCCTCGCGGTAATGCAAGACGCAGCGCGGAGCAGACGCGATCAAGACAAGAGCCAAACTACGACGATATCCGAACGTATGAGTCAGAATTAGAACAGCCGTCGGGCAGTGAAATTGAGCACGAGTGGTGCACTCCGTTACTCTCCTCGACACGCAGGCAATCGCGCGTCGACTATGAAGCAGACGAGTCTGACAGCAGCGTGTATCGTACTCCAATGATGACGATGCCACGAACAAATATGCGCCGCGTTGATCGTGACGAGTTTAGTCAACCAAGAACGAACCTACCTGCGCCCGTGTCAAATACACCTGGGCACCTCCGAATTTTCGTCCACGTGCACCGGTCAATCGTGCCATCGAGCCAGATTTTAGCGACGAATCGGATGTCGAGCCGGGAAATTACAACGAGCCGCGTCGTAGTAGCGTCCGCGGTGACGCGACACCGCGCCGGAGCAGTGTTGCGACCGGAGTAGACTCCAGCTTGAAAGTCTGGAAATTAGTGCAAGGGTGGCGTTTGAAGTTCTCGGGCGAGGATAAGAATGAAGACGCCGAAGCATTTATAGATCGTGTGAATGATTATATACACGCGTCTCGGTTTCATCCGGATGATATTTTGACCGCTTTGCCGTGTTTGTTTGAGAAGCGAGCATCACAGTGGTATAGGACTGTCGTGACACGTTTGGATGGTTGGCCGACGTTCGAACGTCTATTTAAGAAACAATTCGTGCCAGAATACAATCAAGACGACTTGGAAGATGACTTGCGCTCGCGTACGCAAGGAAGAGGCGAAGACATAACGACCTTTTTGACGAACTTCCGATCACTGATTTTGCGATTTGAAAAACCTCCTAGTATGCAGCAACAAACTGAAATCGCGTGGAAGCGGTTGCGGCCCGAGTATCGTATCGCGATGCAATACCGAAAGTATTATACTCTCGACGAGCTCGAAGATTATGGCCGTATTTACGAGAGACAACGCAATTTGAACGCGAAATTCACCGAACCCCCACCGCCAGAAAAGATGCACGTCAAAGGTATAGCGTTTAAGTCGACAGCGGGTAGAAATAAAGTAGCCGCATTCGATAACAGCGACGCGAGCGGAGATTTTGATAAGGAACTCGGTGATGATAGTGTGCAGACCGACGCGGAGACAGACATGATCGCGTCGATGCAACGAATGCAGGTCGGATATCGAGCCAGCGATAGCAGACAGCCGAGAACATGGAATGACAGTTCGGAGCGTAAAGCGACGCCAACTCCCGCGCCTAATTTACCGGTAGCTAGTCAAGGTACTGCGTCAAAAGATTACATCGGTATATGTTTTTCGTGTCAAGCAGTAGGACATCATTCGTCGGATTGTCCATTGCGCAATTGTTTTGTCTGCAAAAAGCCGGGCCATATAGCTAGGAATTGTGAGTCGCGTTCACGATCTTCGACGCCGGTAAAAGAATTTTGCCAGGTGTGTCACGCGCCAGACACCACGTTCCCACGCTGCGAAAAATGTAAGCCTCTTTGGTTAAAGGTGCAGGAAAACTGTCAACCGGGGGAGCAGTAACCAGCGCACTGGCCTCTCCCGGTGAAACCAAGCGCATCAATGACGACGCGAGATTGCCTAGAAAGGTAACGTTTCGCGACAGAAGACGTGACGAGTCGATCGAAAGAATGAAAGAGAGATTTAAGCTAATTCGCGAGCCTCGAACGAAGTCAATTAGCGCGCTCGAAGACGATTTCGGTGAGGGATTGCGAGCGATGTACAGTAGTGACGAGGACCGGAGCGAAGACGACAAACCGTCGATTGCAGAATACGACACGGAGAGCGAACGCGCACTCGAAGTGCCAGCAGAAGTGCACACAGCCGAGTATATTGTCGACCTCAGCTGCTTACGTTTAGACAATCGCCGATATGTGACAGTAGCAATCGCGGAGAAATTATTCCCGGCATTAGTGGATTCGGGCGCAACTAAGAGCGTCGTGGGCGAGCGCGTATATCGATCGTGTTATAGATTCGTGAAGCCGACGAAAGCCAACATCCGCTACCCGAACGGTCAAGTGTCGCGTGCGTGTGGCGAAGTTGTACTGACATTTCGAGTCGACGGACATAATGCGAGTCTGAATTGCGTCGTAGTGCCGAAATTCTTTCAAGATGTAATCCTCGGTATGGATTTCGCGCTCGCGCTCGATCTAGACGTGAGACTCGGAAGAGGTTATTGGAGAGTACGAGAAGGTGAATGGTACCCATTCAACGGTCTCGGTCGCGAGGAGACATGCATTATAGCAGAGTGCGCAGCGTTGCAATCAATCGAGTCAGAGCAGTCGGAACAAATTACTGCAGTCGTCCAAAAGACGCTCGCGACACGAAATCAGACTTTCAGCGATATTGGTCTTATCGAACATCAGATTAAATTAAAAGACGATGTGCCAGTTAAATTAAAATTGCGACGGATGTCCCCGAAAATGTGGGAAACAGCTATGAACATCGTGGCAGAATGGTATCGCGACGGAGTAATCGAACGGTCATCGAGCGATTACTGCAGTGTCCCGGTGTTAGTAAAAAAGCAAAACTCAGATAAATACCGAATGTGTATAGACTATCGCGAGTTGAATAAAAAAACTATACACGACGCGTATCCGATGCCGAGTCTAGACAGCGTTTTAGATAAGTTGCGCCGCGCGCGCTACATTTCAAAGATAGATTTGAAGGCCGCGTACAATCAGATTCCGCTCGAAAAATCATGCCGGAAATATACTGCATTCGCCGTGCCGGGCTCTGGCTTATGGCAGTTTACTAAAATGCCTTTTGGACTTGTCAATAGTCCGATGACGTGGAATCGACTTGTAGATCACCTATTCGGCCCCGCTTACGAGCCATATGTCTTTTATTATCTAGACGACATAATCATAGTGACAGATACTTTTCAAGCTCATCTCGAGTGGGTGAGAGATGTATTATCGCGACTGGCGTCGGTGGGACTCGAGATCAATCCCGACAAGTGCGAATTTTGTTGTGAGCGAGTAAAATATCTCGGATATGTACTCGATCGCCACGGATTGCGTGTAGACCCGGACAAGGTCAAGCCGATTGTCGAGTATCCGAAGCCTGAAAATGTGAAAGAGTTGCGCCGATTTCTAGGTATAGTTGGGTGGTATGCGCGGTTTATTGAGGGAGATGCGGACATGAAACTGCCCCTCTTGCGACTGTTGCGACGAGATTATGTGTGGACTTGGGGGGAGGAACAACAACTCGCGTTCGAGCAATTGAAAAATGCGTTGACGTCTGCCCCAGTGCTCGCGCGTCCAGATTTTTCGAAACCCTTTATTATACAGTGCGATGCGAGCGGAACTGCGCTCGGCGCAGTCCTCGTTCAAGAAGACGAACAAGGCGAGCATCCCATTGTGTATTTGAGTCGTGTGTTGTCGGCGCCAGAGAGAAACTACAGCACTTCTGAAAAGGAATGCCTAGCTATACTGTGGGCCATTAAAAAACTCCGTCCCTATGTAGAAGGCTATGAGTTCACTGTGATAACCGATCACAGTGCTCTCACTTGGTTGAAAAGCTTAAAAGACCCGACAGGTAGACTCGCGAGATGGGCACTGCAGATGCAGCAGTGGCAGTTTCGTGTCATACATCGTAAAGGTTCAATGATGAAGGTGCCAGATGCATTATCGCGAATGCACGACGAGAATAGTGTCGCGTCAGAAGAGATTACGGAAGTGGCGGCCCTGTCGTTCGCGCATGAAGTGACAGATCAGTGGTATATTAAGATGCGTAACGAAGTCGTGAAACACCCGGATAAATATCGCAATTGGAGAGTCGATGGTGACAGACTTTATCGGTATCGTCGCGATCCTTTAATCGATCCGATAGTCAATCCGGAGGAGCATTGGCGGCTTGTTGTGCCAGCCGAATTTCGTGAGCAAGTCATGGTAGATGCACACTGCTGTCCGTCTAGTGGACACTTTGGCATCGAAAAGACTTATGACAGAGTATCGCGAGAATATTATTGGAAAGGTTACTATTATGATATTCTCGACTTCATACGCACTTGCGATGATTGTCAGAGACATAAGGGTGTCCAATCCAAGGCTCTCGGGCTAATGAGTAGTCGCGTCGTAGAACGACCTTGGGTAATCGTCGCGTCAGACTTAATGGAATTTCCTCGTAGCAAATCTGGGAACAAATATTTGATTGTTTTCCAAGATTTATTTACACGATGGATCGAAGTCAAGCCTCTGCGTAAAGCCGATGGCAAGAGTGTTGCGAGAGCTCTCGAGGAGTTAATTCTCTTCCGTTGGGAAACCCCGGAGTATTTTCTCTCGGACAACGGAAAGGAATTCGATAACAAGTTACTCGCGTCAGTTTTGCAGGAATACGGAGTCAAGCACGTGACAACCGCTCCATATCATCCTCAGAGTAATGCTGTAGAACGCAGTAATAAGACTTTGAAAACGATGATTTCGATCTTCGTGAAGAACGATCACCGAGACTGGGATCTGCACGTCCACGAGTTCAGACATGCGATGAACACAGCTGTGCAAGCGAGCACTAAGATGTCTCCAGCCTTCTTGAACTACGGCCGTCACCCAACTCCGGTCAAAAGTTTACGACGCGAGGTAGAGCCAGTTAAGACAGTCGAGAGAATCGATCCGCAACTTTGGGCCGATCGGTTAAAGCGTCTAGATCTCCTGCGAGATCTCGTGACTAGACACATAGACAGTGCCAGAGAAAAGCAGTCGCGCGAGTATAATAAAAAGCACAAAGATATTCGTTTCTTTGTCGGAGATCAAGTACTGCGTAAAACGCATTTCTTGTCAGACGCGAATAAGAATTTTGCGAAAAAGATAGCGCCAGATTACGATGGGCCTTACACTATAACAAGTGTATTGTCCGATAACACGTATGTCGTTCGCAAAAACGATGGCGACAACAGACGAAAGGCAAAAGTGGCAGTGAGCGACTTGAAGCGATACTTGCCTTCGCGACGGAAAACTTAATTTTTCTTTATCGTTTTGCAGGCTAATCATGGAGACAAATCGCGACAGTGAAGAAGTGGTCGTGACAGAGAGTAATGAAGAAAATAGCGAGTCATGGATCCAAGCGATAAACTCCACCGTACAACTGATCGACTCAATTAGTCCACCGCTATTATCCCTCGTGACGAGCGACGCCGACTCAACCATAGACGAGACGGAAGGACCAGCCAATAGAAAAGCCCAAGAATTGTGTAAACGGATGTCGGGTCGAGCAAGTCGCCAAGAAGACGAAGCTGACGAGCAGCGACAAGAATCTCTGATGGAAACGTCCGCCGACGGAAAATATCCCGAGAAAGACAAAGAGCACCCGACTGTAACAACAGCAAACAATGAGTCTCGCGTGAATAACAAAAGCACGACGATGGAAGTGATGGACGATGAGGTCGGAAAGACGAAGCGCTCGAAGCGTGATCTGCCGATCAAGAAAACCGGCGTACGGTTCGGCAACCTAAAGCCGATCCCTACGGATGAAGACCTGGATCCACCACCGTTCGCTTGTCTGAACTGCTGGAAATACAAGCACCGTTCCGATGAGTGCCGAGCGCCACGAGAACTACATTGCGACAACTGCGGACGCAAGGGCGAAACCACCTCAACTTGCCCGCGCTGCAGCTTCGAACACAAACGATTTATCCTCGAGCTGGAAGCTCGTCGAGCTAGAGAGCGCACTGAAAAAGAACGACGATCTAGCGCAAACGAACTGGAAGCTCGTCGCGCAAAAGAACGTGCCGAACAAGAGCGCCAATCGCGTGCAAGCATGCAGGGCTCGAATAAAGCCAGAGATCGCGCCGAGCAAGAGGCGCTGTATCGCGCCAAAGTTGAAGCTGCGCGTAGAGCCAACGCTATCGAAGATGAAGAAAGACGAAGGAGAGCAGCGGTAGCACAAACTGAAGAACTGCGCCGTGCTCAAGAAGCCGCTCGGACAGGAACACTCAGCAAGCTGAAACCAGCAATCGTGCCAGTAATCGCGCCAGTAGAGCCAGAGAGTTGGTCAGACAAAATCCTGTATGCTCTGCGCAGTACCGAAGGATTCGAGCCGAAGCTTCGCCAAGTGATTATCCAGCAGTTGATGGACGAGGAAAAGGCTGAGAAAACCAAGGCCGAAGAAATGGCCACCAGCGGAGGCGATGAGAGGAAGAAGGAAGATCCTTCGAAGAAATCGAGCCAGAACTAATGTTAATTTATTTCCGTCAAATTTCTCTTTATATATCGTTTTATATATCTTTATATCGTTTTTCAATTAGATTCTTAATTTTAAATAAATTCAATTTCTTTTTTTTTTGGGCATTAGCCACATTTGTGCTATAATTAACAAATTACGTCGATCATTTGTAAAAATTTCTTAATAACATGTTAATTTTTGATTTTGTGTGCCTCGCTGCTCTCGAAAGTCGAGCCAGGAAGTCGTGTCAGATCGTGTGACTTGAACTTTCGAGGGTCGAAGTACAGTCAAGGGGGGAGGACTGCAACGTGGTAGACTCGACTGAGTCAAAACCACGTGTGCGGATCGTCGCCATGCGACTTATATGCGCGTGGAGGGGGGTAGTGACGGACTCGCGCCAGCGGCCGGCCGCTCGACAAGGGACTTACGTTCCGACCGCCACAGCAAAAAGATCGAGAGTGAGCAGCGAGGGCATTCGAGTGTAACCTGCATTTTTAGAGATTGTAAGTTTCAATTGGAGTTTAATAAAAGTTTTCTGGTATGTGTAATTGTATGTGTCATCATCTCCTCTAAACCCTCTCACGCCTCTTCCCCGAGAGAACGAACCTCTCGCCCTTTGAGGAAGGAAAAAGGGGCCGAAATCCTAAAGAGCTTTTTTTTGTAGCGTACGCGCGGGGAGCTACGTTACAGCATATGCACTGAGACGGATTCACCGTATGCTAGTCCTGTGCTTATTTTCAAAAAAAAGAACGGCGAAGACAGGCTGGTAGTAGATTACAGGCTTCTCAATCAGCAAACAGAAAAACGAAGCTTTTCTCTGCCCAATATCGAGGATCATCTAGCTCAACTACGCAGCGAGAACAAGCTTTTCATCGTCTTGGACTTGGCACACGGCTACCTTCAAGTACCATTGGCTAAGGAAGCACAAGAGAAGACGGCATTTGTGACACCAGATGAAACTGGTCAGTTTACTAAAATGATATTTGGCCTTACTAATGCCCCATTTTATTTTTCCAAATTAATGAAGAAAACGCTAGAACCTGTTCGCAACGACGTAGTACTCCATTATCTCGACGACATCCTTATCGCCGCAAGCTCGTGGCAAACGCTTCTGCTGAGACTTCGGCACGTATTGGATTGTCTCCGACGTGCTCGCTTGACAATAAAGCTGTCGAAATGTGGATTCCTACAAGAAAAAATTACTTACCTTGGACTAGAACTATCAGCAAAAGGCATCTCTCCAGGCAGATTGAAAGTCGCGGCAATAGAAAACTACCCTACTCCAAAAAGTGTTCATCAGCTCAGACGATTTTTGGGTCTCGTAAGCTTCTTTCGTCGTTTCGTACCACGTTTCGCTTGGATTGCTCAACCTCTATAAATTTGTTGAAAGCAAACGTCAAATTCACATGGAAAACCGAAGAAGAAAATGCATTTCATCTGCTGAAGACCAAGCTCACAGAAAAACCTATATTGCAACTGTTCGACCCCAAAAGAGAGACCGAAGTGCATACAGACGCTTCTGCAGCTGGACTGGCAGGAATGTTACTGCAGCGAGGTGATGATGGAAACCTGCACCTAGTGTACGCTGTAAGTCGAAGTACTAGCCAAGCAGAGAAAAATTATCACTCTAGCAAGCTCGAGATGTTGTGCTTAATTTGGACGATAGAAAGGCTGCGCAATTGGCTCATTAATATAAAATTTGTTGTGTATACTGACTGCAGAGCGCTTATTTACATCAATGTAAAGAAGACGCAAAATCCACAGTTTTAGGTGGCAGAACGCGCTCAGTGAGTATGATTGCGAGATAAGGCACCGACCTGGCGAGAAGATGCAGCACGTAGACGCTTTAAGTCGTGCTTTTCCCCAAGACAAGTGCGAAGATCTAACAGTTTTTACAATTGCCAATAACACCGACGAAGTCCTACTCTACCAATTCTCCGACGAGACAGTGCAACACAAAATTGAAATTTTACGCAAGGATGCATCCGAACGAACGAAAAATGAAGTAGCAGAAGTACACGATTATGAGCTGTGCAACGGAATTTTATTTAAGTTAGTCGATGGACAAAGAAAATTTTTAATTCCAAAATCAATGAGAAAAGCCATGATCGTTCGCTTCCACGATCTTCACGGACACTTTGGACTAGATCGTACGCTCAGGAAAATTCAAGAATTTTATTTCTTTCCGGGAATGCGACGATATGCAAGGCAACACATCAAAGCTTGCATCCATTGCATTAGGAATAAAACTATGACAGGTAAAAAGCAAGGTATTCTACATCCAATTCCACCGGGTGAAAGACCTTTCCAAATTATACACATAGATCACATCGGACCACTAGTTACAAGCTCCAAAAGAAACAAGTATATTCTAGTATTGGTCGATAATTTTACTAAATACGTCATTCTTGAACCCTGCAGAGATACCAAAAGTGATCAAGTCATTAAGATATTGGAGAACTTCTGCATTCAACATGGAGCTCCAGACAGAATAATCTCAGATAGAGGCACGTGTTTTACTTCACGCAGCTTTGAAGATTTCTGTAAACGACATGGCATTCGACACACTTTAAACTCGCCTAGACACGCTCAGGCAAATGGGCAAGTGGAAAGAGTCAATAGAACACTTGTTCCTGTAATTCAAGCTATGAATGAAAAAGAAAATGACAAACACTGGGATTCTGAGATTAAGAAAGTAGAAATGTGTCTAAATACGACATTCAACAAAAGCACCAATAAAACACCTTTGAAGTATTGTATGGATATAAACATCGCTATAATGAAGGCCTTATGAGAACTCTCACTGTGCAGGAAGAAAGTTATACACCGCCAGAAGAGCTTCACGAAGGAGTACGAGAATTTATCGTTAAAGAACAGTCAAAATACAAGGAGAACTACGATAAGAAACGCTACAGTACGACATTTTATAATATAGGCGACATAGTGTACATGCAATCTAATCCAGTTGCTACAGGTGAAAGCACAAAGCTTCAACAAAAGTTCAAAGGTCCGTTTATTATTTACAAAATTCTCCCAGGTGACACGTATGGAATTACTGATCTCAACCCAGCTCAAAAAGGCAGTCGTTATGCATCCACTGCACATGTATCGCAACTCAAACAATGGAAACCATGTGTAGAAGATGACCCAGTAAGTGATAATTCGACCGATGAAGAAACAAATTCAGATGAGTCACTATCTTCCAATATTAAGAAAATATCAAACTCAGATGATCAGGATAAAAATTCAAGGCCAATGAGAAGAAAGAATTTACCTCAACGCTATCAAGATTTTATTTTGAATTAATGAAACTTTTTTATTATTTAAATTTGAAAACATGTTCATTAACATTTATTTTTTTTTATTTTTAGCATTTCAAATGTTTGTTTTTTTTCATGAATCAAAAAAAAAAAAGCTACCCCTTAACTCGAGGACGTGTTAAATGTAGGATGGCCGAGTGTTAGCGGCGACGTAAACGCAGGCCAAGCACAGTCGTGCACGGCCCTGCATGTGCCCGAGAGTAGGGGTAAGCGGCCCGTGGACTCGCTCGCGCGGCGAGCCACAGGAGTTCGATCGAGTCACGTCTCGGAGACGCATTCCGGAGTCGTACCGAATAAAGACCCATCATTCAAATTGATTACTTGACGCTTCTTTTCTTCCGCCTTCCCGCCTCCACCATCCTCGACACACGCGCGGGCCATCGCCGGGACTCAGACGCCACGGAGCAACCCGGGAGCGCGCTAACAGATTGTATTGCTAGCCATGGTATAAATTATGAAAGTATTTTAGATCATAATGAAAAGGTAAATTCAATTTAGATAAGGAACTCAACCAAAGGAATCCTGTAAACAAAGAGGAAAGTTGTTCTTCAGATTTTGGTTCTCACTTAATCAAGAACTAAATAATGATCAGAAAGTTAAAAGTATAATAAATAAAAAAAAGTGTTAGAGCTGGAATTTTAAAGATACTTACTTCTTCGCCCATCAGAAAAAAAATAGCAAATAAAAAAATGAATAAAATTAGGAATGAAACATTTCTTGAAATGAAGAAGGAGCAGTCAGATTCTAAAAACTTGAAAAAGAAAAATTAGAATCCGAAAAAAATTGAAAAAGCCATTATAGAAAAAAAAGCTCAAGTTAGAAAAAATTAAAAAGGAACAAAGGAAAAAGAAGAAATAAAGAAAGAAGAAAGGAAGCTCAGCTTCAAACAACTTTTCAAGCCAACGTCGAAAACAACTTCAGGCAGCACTTGAAAAGAAACGTCAAGCAGCTGAAAATAAGAAAAATAAAGAGAATCAAAAACGTAATGCTGCCTCAAAAAATTTTGTTTATGACAAGCCAATCGACTTTTCTAAAAATATCTTAACCCAATCGAACTGAGGCTATTTGTCAATTATTTTTTGACTTTACATTTTTTTATGTTTGAACATCCATTGTTGTTCTCCATGTGACTTTACTTCTGCAGATGTTTGACTTCTTTGGGTAGACCCACCATGATTGAAGCGCAGAGGTGTACTACTGGAGGTAGTAGCCAGCTCGTATGCCTTCAAGTTCGCCACACTCAGCTATTCAGCTGAGTTCTCGCATCGTTTTGTGTTTGGATTCATACTTACAAGGGGAGCTCTTCATTGCCGGGTGACCAAATGGCCTGAAAATTTTTTTTGTGGTCACGTGACACTCAATGATGAAACCCTCTATAGTTAGTTTGATCCAATGGGCCTGTAAACAACTCTTTTAAGCATGATGAATATTTTAATATTATTTAACCTTAATAAATACCATATAATAGCATATCAAGCTAAAACCATCAAGTCTAGCTGACTAAAAAAGTTTTGGTACTTTGATCTTTTTCAAGTCTTGAAAACTCGTTCAAAAAATATACACTCTAGCCCAATTGGTATACTGTGCAAGTCTCAAAGAGTGAACCAATTTAAGCTAAAATTAAAGTACTTCACTATAAGTTACTTAAATTAGCCAGTATTGAAATAAGTTCTTTCGAAACCATAATACAATTTTTCACCAAGTTGAAAAATTGGAAAACCAGTAAACTCAATTTGAGAACATACGAGGGATCAAAAAACATTATTTTTTTCATTTTTATGAATGTTTCAGAGAATAAAATCAATTAAACACAATAAAAGTTTATACTATATAAGAAGCGTACTAAGTCGATGATATATCTTGGAGTCAAGCTTCGCAAGTTGTTATTTGATATATTATTTGATTTTTTCAGCTGTAGATTAAATTTTTAACAGAAATAGTAGGACAAAAATATTCAACCAGTAATTGCAGCTCTACTACTTTTTATTTATCTCAGCTGTGAATGAAGAAAACGACTTACTTGGAACCGTCAGAAATTATTTATCTCACTTGTAACAAGCTCGTAAGAAAGTAACTAAAGAAAATATCATTTGAAATAATTCAAACTCACAAGTTTTTTCTCACTGGAACATTACTCTTTTAAGATCATTCTCGGAGCAGAGTATGTATATAAACACGTATATATACTTACTACGGACTGCATACAAAGGCAACTCGATCTTTTCCCGTCTACTGTTGAATCGTACTACCATCGCACTTGACTTCCAGTAATATCTTCCTTTTTTACTCTTAATTCGTTTTTTTTATCTCTCAAGCAGCATCCCAAGAAGCTAAGCCAAAGAACAGAAAGAGAAAGACTGAAACGAAAACGATCCACTTAATCGCCTTCTTTTCCGCAGCTACTCTTTCTCCTTTTTTCTTTCTCTCTGCCCCCTTGTTTGCTGCAAAGTGAGAGAAAGAGAGAGAGAGAGAGACAGAAAGCTAGCAAGGGCGAAAATCTGTGAATGTCTTCGCTTATATTCTCTATATCTTTTTTGCTGCTTTGGTACTTAGACCTCACGATCCCGCATACTTCTTGTTTTTTTTTCGTATTATACTGCTGCTTTCGTGCTACTACTTCTACTAGTACTACTACTACTACTACTATTGCAATTGCTGCTACCACCTTGACAGAGATTTTCAATTTTTTTTCTTCTAAATTACGACGTCATTTGAGAATGCCCTGGTAAGTGTGAAATTAAAATCTATAAAATTTATAGTCAACACAAGAAATTATCCAATGAATAAATTCATTGAATCAATTGGAATTATACATTTTTCATTTAGTTTACTCTAAAAATAATTACAAAAACAAAAACAATGCGTGAAATGTTTTAAATTTATAATTGATACTCTGAGTCATATATTCTAAAATTACGGCAAGTTTATCACAGCAGTCATTAGGCATTTTTTTATCCTACTTTTAATCTCAGGCTCTTTTGTTTTTCCTGTTTTCTTCCATTCTTTTTTTTTAACTTTGTCTTTGCTTGATGTGCATCAATTTCAAATTCTCCCTAGTCGACTGAGTTTTTCTTTCCTTTTTATTTTACGAAAGGCTATAGACAAAGAGATGGACTTGGTTTGAATGCAAATTGAAGATTCGATCCGACACAAGTTTGCTCTTTTCACTGTGTGTACGTGCAAGTATCTCTTCTTGCTTTTCTCTACGTGTTGCTTAAAATAAAATAAAGATTGAGATCGAAGAAAAGGAAGAGAGAGAAAGATAGTCAGAGACTTGGACTTAGACATAGTTAATTGGACCATGGGGTAGCTGTCTGGCATTAGTGCTAAAAACTGGAAAAAACCTATGAAAATATTTTTAATACAAAAAAAGCAAACCTAATACTTTAAATAAGATACTTGAAATTCGCAAAAAAAATTGCAAAACCCTCATAAACTATTCTTCGGAAAAAAGATATCTATTGATGTATGTGTAGTGTAAGGCGCCGGTACGCGTCAACGATATGTCGATTTGTAAACATGCACGTACGTAAATAAGAGAAAGTAATGTAATGGTTTTAGTTTGTAAGAATAAATGAAATAAAATTTTAGTTCAGAGCTTCTCGAGACTTCGACTCGAGAACACGGGAAATTAGCCGTCTCTCTATATTCTTCCCGACACCTGTCCGTCCCTCTCAAGGCAACATCATCGCCGAAGGCCGACTCTCAAGCTAGCTCTCAACACTATGCTGTGCTATAAAATGTACTAAACGTTTAGTTACTGATTATTTGACTGTAAAATGCTGGATTAATTCTTCTTTTAATGACACTGAAAACCAACACAATTTTAGCTTTGAAATCTCTTCCAAAATTCATTCTCGAAATTATTACCTATAATTATTTTTTTTTTATTAAATTCTTTAAATGAAAAATGCAAAAAAGGAAAAGATGTTACTTTTTTTACCAAGCTCCGTCGAAAAAACGTAAAGAATGATCGCAAATCGTCGGAAAATCGTACATCACATCGAGTGCTAAATGTTCAAAAGTGTTCACTCATCAACTTACGATGAATGAAAAAGATCCCAACAATGCTGTGGCGAGACACTCCAGCAGTACCAGTTCCAGTATAGTGCGATCGAGTGCAAGCTCAAGAGTGCAGGTGAACTCCTCGACAGCATCATTCGAACAATTAAACTTATGCAGCTTCCAAAGTAGAACAGAGAATTGAAGACCTTCGAGAAGTCAAAAAGCGTATTCGAAGCTCCATTTGCAGTGATTTTCTAGCCGACGATTAATTTCGTGTATGGTTGCTCGATTTGTACTGTATGATTTCTCCTTCAACTAATTTGACCAAGATATCTAACTGATCGATGCGCTGCGTGCAAAATTAGTTGGGACGCGCACTGCTCGAGAAACTCATGAAATAAAGTTATCAATTTGGACATTTGAAAACAGAGCCAATCGCGTTTGACGATTAGTCAACCGAGATTTCGCCCGTATATAGTCGAATAGCCTGAAAACGATTCGTCTGCTTTGACCTCGAAATCGAATAAGACCTCGTTAAATTGCAAACATACAAATATCTAAAATACCTTTAAAATGAAATCTCTTAAGAATTCGAAGTAAAATAAACTCCGTCCGCGCGACACCTTCGTCTCTTAGTTTCTCCTCTCATCTGCAGCAAACTTTTGACTCTCACCAGCTCGAAAGAAAGGACGATAAGATGGTGTATGTACGATACAGTTAAGACGACGCTGAAACATAACTCGTATCAAATGGAAGATACCAACAGTGGGAGTTAGAACGGCAGTACTTTGCTGCCAGTCAGAAAATGGAAAACTTTATATGTAGGCGCAAGAGCTTGGACGAAAAAAAAGAAAGAGAGAGAGAGAGAGAGAGAAAGAAAAAGAGACAGACGAAACAGTAACAGCGGCAGTCTTGCAAAGAGACCGCTACGACGGGGAAAGAGAAATAGAAAAAGAACTGGTGCTAGTATTTGTAATAGCGCGAGCAGTAGTAAATTCTGCCAAGAGTTTGTTAATTCGAAAGTTTTTATCAACACGGCCTCACTAAATTTGATGCGTCCGGCACACACAAGGGTCAAAGGTCGAGTGGAATCACCACATTGGGGCGACGTCAGTGGCATAGCAGCTGCAGCAACAGACTATACAAATCTTTTACATAATTGATTAAAGACTGACTAGTCAAAAGTCACTTGGACTTTCAGGCGATCCCTCCCGCTCTCGCTTTATCCACTTCTCTCTGTCCTTCGCGTCCCTTTCTCTCTCGCTCTCATTTAGCACTATTGCTCTCGCTGTACCGGTTACATTTGCATAGTTTCCTTTGAGAATTACCAAGCAATGACGTCGCTAGCGCACAACGGAAAGCCCAGAATTGACCGACCATTTTGTCTTGATTGATTGATGAATTGACCGTCGATAGCGTTCGTTAAGACATTTAAATTTACATCGATGTCTGGTATGTTTATCAAAAATTTTCACGTTTCAAAATATGGTTTTTGCTGAAAATATGAAGATTTAAAAATCATAAGACGCGTGAAGCAAATAGTAGTACATCTTAAGGAGCAAGCAAAAGAGGCGTATTATTCTGATCCTCTCAAAGATGGCTAATGTTAAGAAAAAAAACGGATTAAGTCGCCTGCCTTTCGCTCTTTAGCTGGCATATATCTAAATGTCTCCCTGTCTCTCTCCATATATATACCAACAGAGGTAACGTTGTCCCAAAGTAATCCGAAACTTTAAAGTCAAGCCACTCGGCAATTAAATGTGGCATTTAGCTATTGTCGCCCTGAAGGAATAAGTCGACTTCCTACCTAACTCGAGCGAACCTCGTGAAACTTTTGCCTGCTGCCCGAGAAGTGACTGAGAGTTTGCCAGCCAGACCCGGAGTATAAAAGGAATAATTATATGTATGAAAGTCAATTAAACTATATATACACCCAGACGTACCGATATATATTTGCAGGCGCTCGCGCGAGCTTGACCGTAGCGTGATTTTCCACCTTTATATACCCATCGTCGTGTCCGTGTAACGCTTTGCAGTGCGCCGAGCTTAATGGCGCAAACGAAACTTTGTGTGCACGAGCGCGCGCGCGCCTGGATGTATCGCGCAGATATTGTCCTTGTTGTCCCTTTGTCACTCATTCAGTTACGTATACTATACTTTTGTCACTATGTACACACGCGGTGTCGACTCCGCCATGGCCACGCACGCTGATGCAGCAGCACACACACCGGTAGTGTGAGAAAGTTTGACCGGACGATTTGTTTGTTGGTCCGGCCGTGCTTTGAGTTATGCTTGTTTAACGAGTTTGTGCTCAAAAGAAATTAAATAATCTGCGGTTGTTACGAGCTCGGCTGGCTGCAATCGGATGAGCGCCAAATAAAGTGCAAAAGATAAATCTACCGTTGAAACCAGAAATATTGTATGAAGAAATTCATTTTCATTCGATCGTTGCAACTTCTGCTTTTCATAAGTATGTTTTTCGATCCATGAGTTTATTTGAAACGCATTCGCAATCTGTGAGTATTATATTCTGGCTTTTATACTTTGCTTTTTTATTTTTTACAAACTTTCCATGGAATTACTTTTTTTAAATATTTGTAAATTATTAATTTATACTAAAAGTTAATAACAACAATTATCATATTAATGAAGTCATTAAAAATTGAGCCGCAACGAATAAAAGGGTTGCCTTTAACGTAATCATACGAAATTATAACATCATCGATTGAAATTACCATATTTTCAATTTTCACCTTGTAATAAGGTAGAGTACATCAAAACGCGATTAATCAAAATGATAGCGGTTCACACGTACGCAGCTGCATAGTGAAAAATGACGTCGTGTGCTCATTTACGAAATTATTGATGCGCACGAAGCTCGTATTGCGAGCTGCCTCTCTGTAAGTAATCCAGTAAATTTTGTTATTTTTCACTGTTTTAACAATACCGTTTTATCTGGTTCAAACGCTTCGAACGTAACCAATTTATTTGATTACTTGATTGTTTACATCTTACAGCAACGATTTTTGGCAATTGCAATATAGGTGTACGCTGATTGTCAGGATGAATCTGAAATATGGTTACCACTCGTTTCACTGTATTGTAGAAAACGAATAACTTATGCTCCCCATAAAAAAGTGTACATTTTCATTCAAAGTGAGATTTATGAATAAAAAAGTAAAACGAAAATAAAAGCAAGTGAGTAAACTGTCAATTTTATTATAACTATATAACGCTACAGGTATAAGTATAAAATCCTTAGCAGTATATGCAGCGAACACTCGAAGATAAACACATTGGAAATTCATTGCAATGTGGACCAATATGTACAACGTACACAAATATAGATATGTATGTAAAATATATCACGTTCATGTGCACCAATATAAAAGTTGAACAATAGCCAATGTCCATACGAGCGCAAATAGCAACTGTGTGTATTGCTTCCAGGTGAATCGATAGCGTACACTCGGTGTCAGTTGAAGCATGTAGCACGTTATATACTCACAATTAAATAAGTTTAAATGTTTGTTTTTTGTAAAAGATTGATTGATCTCGCAGAGTGTTGCACTAGACGTGGTCAATACTATGATTTACACTTCTATGTAACGATTCTCGGTCATTTACGCGATATCAACGATGATTTATTGATTTATAATTGTTTATAGCGGTTGGTTGCTAATATAGTAATTTTTATTGGAAATTAAACTTATCTAATTTAAGATCAATTTTTACAGCATCTTATGCATAAATAAGATTATTGTTTCATGTAATACAATTTAATTAATATTGGACACATTTAGTCTGTATTTAAAGACAAAGTTTAAATATTTCATACAGGATATGATGACCCTAAAACAATAAATAACGACCTGTATGGACATGGAAAGCACCTGTGCGGGCATGGAATGCATATAGAAAGGTTGAGATACACGATGTTGGTTGGCGCGCATGCGCACGGATAAACAGCGCTAAGCACGAGGAAAACTAAGTACGGGTAGGATATTTCTCGCGCGCATCGAAAGCATGACACTAGTCGGCTTTTGCCGCTCGACTTTATCGCATCCCCCATCCGTGCACGTGCACCGACCAGTTTGACCGAGCCGTAGAGATCCGCTCTCGAGTTTCTCAATAGTATTACCAGTGATGGTCAAATATTTGTGTTCGCAATTGGTTTATGTGTGATCAAATTATGTGTCAGTGATATGAAGCGGATGAAAAGTTGTGAACGCCCCGTCACTTTTGTAACTTTTTAGTGCTCGTTGCGAATCCTCACGGCGCGCAGTCTTGGCGCACAAAACTTGTGGAGATCAAGATATGATGAAAGTGTACGTTTTTCGCAAATTCTTTGGTTATCTTTTGAATTTTCACGTTAGCATATGAGATTTCAGCAGAAAAGCTAAAGTTTAGTTTAACGAAACTGCTTACTAACAAAATGAAAAAATTTCCGGTAAAATAAAATTTACATGCTCATTATTTTCGTATTATTTGTGAAAATTAAAAAAACTACATTAATTTTCAAATATTCACTTGGTTTCGCGAGTATGAAATATTTGCATTATTCTCTTTGTAGTCAAAGCGAGCTAGGATTGATTGCTTCTGGTCAATGTATATTTTTTATTAAAAATTACTGATTACAAACTAGACTATTGTACAACCCCTCAATTCTCAGCAATATCTGATACAATTTTCAATAACTTTTGTAAATGAATCTTTCAATATCATTTCCACTCTTTAAAAAATTCAAATATAATCATAGATTACGTCAACCACAACTGATAATAGAATAAATTCATTAATCATGACATAACTGCACTGAGCTTTCTTAACAAGACTGCAGGATCAATTGCGTTAAATTCACGAACTCGATAGAAAGTTAAAATCTCATACTCAGTTCCCAACTCGGAGTTTCTCTCGAGAATGTCGCGGTAGTGATTGTGCTTTTATTTGAACAAAAAATAACTCGATCGGTTATCAATGATTAGATAAAATTTAACTTGATTTCTCGATTCCATTTAAATTTTGCGGTTTCTCTCGCTGCGCCTCGTTAATGATATTCTTTGAGAAATATCAATCAGAAAAGTGTATCAGTACTACAGACTTCCTTTGATTTCTTATGATACATTATAAGAGTATCAACGTCGCATATTTATCGATTTTAATAAATGCACCCAGCCTGCTTATAGCAGACGACGAGGAAAGCGGGGGTGTGAAGCTCTTTGAGAATATGAAACCTTGGCTACGCTATTAAGTACGTTTGCGTTAAATGAGACAATTCAAAGCCCTGAATGAGCGTATAACTTTTATCGTGATATGCCGGTGGATTGAATATAGCTTCCCTGATACTTTTCCTCAATTTTTACTTTTACCAGCAAAGATGTAATTAATTAATTTTCAAACATTATTAAAATGAATTTCCTCCTATTAAAAGCTGTTTTTTCAATTCACAGTGCCTATTATTTTTTGATTGACGTCATACGTGTACCTGAACGATTGATTTGATTGCATGTTTTTCCAGTATCATTTTTCAAGTTCGTTTTACGAATATTTTTGGAATAACCAACTCCGTTATTCGTGAATATTACAATCTTTCTCGAATCATTTTTATCCATGCATTTGACTATTATGAAATTGAGAATATTGAGTAAAATGGTTCTTTTCATGTAGCCAGGTGTTATTTGAGATTAATTTTAAAATATTGTTGTAAAACTATCAAAAAAACGACCGTTCATTTATTGTCAAAGTATTTATTGAAAAAGTCTTTTTAATTTCACAGCTAAGATGTCGCTGAGAAATGAGATCTGTATAACATCGAAAATTCTTTTTTCTATAAAAAAAAAACTTTTTTTGAAATGAAAAATTTTTTTTTTACCTAGACTGGAGTAAAAGTCATTAATTTCATCAAAATTGTGCGCGTACGCAAATGAAAACACAAACAATTTCAAACTCTCAATTTATTCATGCTCAAATAGTCCAGTTGAATTTCCATAAAAATAACGATCTTGTCCGGTAGGCGCGAATATTTGGATAACTCAGCTACCCCCGGGGGGTTTATGCATTAAAAAAAAAAAAATAGGCTATATTTATATTCGAAATACCATTACGTGTGCCAGAACGCGAGAGAACAACAAGCTCGCACGCAGCAGCGGCACAGTGCGTTTCTCAAACTCAAATTACCCAACTAGTAAATTTACATACGCTTGCACAAGTCACCGTTTCATGTTTATCGAAGAAAGAGCCACGTCATCAGTGTCGCGTGGCGTTAATTTCACAGCGCCGCGGTAACACACGCTGCTGCTGCTGGTACCCTAAAGAAAGAGAGACAGGAGAGAGAGAGAGAGAGAGAGAGAGAGAGAGAGAGAGAGAGAGAGAGAGAGAGAGAGCGAGAGCTAGAGCGAGGCTTTTCCACTGTGGCAGCTACGAGCAGCTTTGCCGCGTGCAGCTTAAGCTCACTTCAGCTTACTTTACACCTGTCAACTCTTGTACTTATCAAAAAGACGTCGCGCGCTCGTGCGCGCACCTATCCCTTCCGAGTGTACTCTGTACCCTCGCGACTAGACGTATGTGTGTGTGTGTGTGATTGTAAGTGAGTGCAGTGTGGGTGTACGCGCGCGGCTGCATGCTTACACAGGGAATACAATTAATTGACGCGCGGCGCTTCGGAATAACACGAGCTTTTTTTTCGCAAACCATTCGCGCTCCGTAATTTTATACTCCGGATCGATCGTCGAGCGCCTTTTTTGCTGGAGAAAAAAAATTGTATCACGCGAGAAATGCTGGAGGAAAAAGCAAGAGAAAAAAAACGATGTAATATTTTCTGCAAGTTAAACGCGAGTCAAAAGATCGACATGCGCGTTTTATCGTCGGAAATTCATGCGGTTCAAGTATCATCCTTAATACCGCTCTGTGCACATACCTACCTACATGCACACACCTTTCGTGTATACCTGAACCGAAAGGATATAATTTGAATTTCAAATCCGAAAGGGCAATGTGCACGCATACATTTCCCATTTATACCCGCTCTCTTTCTCCCTTTCTCGCTCTTCTAAAACCACACAATTTTAAACTAGAATACCTACATCTTTTCTCGCTCTCTTTAACATTCCTTATGTATATATACGCACGCACCAACACACACACATATACGCGCGTATACACTTGCGATTGTATGTATAATACTCCTCGAATGTACTCGTATAAATGCGCATGGCTTCCCAGAAAACTGTCTCATATTCACATCGTGTCAAGGTTCAATTAGTCCCATGATTCGGCAACAGAATACAGATTTTATTATTAAATAACATCCGTTCTAGTTTATTTGTTATGAATTTTTGAACTGGATGTCATTTGACTTGAAAAATTGACGAGATTAAGATTAATCTTGGTTCACTGATTACACAAATTATTCTCTCAAAATACTACTTCGTGATTCTTTAGGAAACTTAGTTTATTGATTGATTTTCATTTTTCACGGTAGTCTGAAGGGCAAAATATTCTATAAATATGAGTTTACGGAAATTTTGTCATGATTATTAAGTATAACGTAAGGAAAATAACGGCTAACGGAGGTGTCGTCGTCTTGTCTTGTATATATAAATACATAGTGAGATGACAGCAGCGCTCCTAGCTCCCTGCGCTTCTCTCTCGCGCGCTTCGCGTTATATATTTTTCATATATACGTCATCACGTTCATTAAGGTGTGTGTAGAAGGAGAGAGAGAGTCTCGCTCCTCATTTATAAAAATTTGTTTTTATCTTTTTTTGCTCAGACGAACGTAGTTACAAGAAGCAATAGTATGAGAAGGCTTTAAGCGCAACGAGCTCGAAAAAAATAAGGAAGTATCCTGGCAACACGCGAAGACGAAGAAGAAGAAGAAAACGACGACGACGACGACGAAGAAGCAACAGCAGAGGCAGAGTAGCGAGTGGCAGCGGTGTCGTGGTGTGGCGCGGTGGTGGCGGCGCGACTCCTCGTGAGCGCATATTGCGTTAGTAATCAGAGATCCTAGCTCAGCGAATGCAACGCTTGACGACTCGACTCGAGCTCCTTCTTAGCCTTCACTGGTCTATACCATGTACAAATATATGTATATACGAGACAGTTGCTGCGCCACTGGAGCTTCGAGGATGAATCTCTCGCGGAGACTAGCGATGCTACTCCTGACGCTCTGCTTCGTGCAATTTCGACAGCGCGGTAAGTTATTCTTTTTCTTCTTTCACCTTTTTTCCTTTTATTTTTCAGTCTATACATGACACTCTCTTTGGCGCGCTCAATTTTGCCTCGTGGCGGGATTTCGAAACGCCAGCCGAGCAAAAGTAAAAATTTTCTCAAAGAAATGATCAAATTTGAATTAAAGCTTCAGATGCATGATCGTGTGAATGAAATAGATTTCACGCAAAATTATCGATAGTATGGAGAAATATTTAATACATGCAACATAATTAATCAACTTTAATCTTGTTATACTGTGAACTAGCGCATGAAAATGCAATTTGCGCTTCGGCCAAGGGGAATTGTGATAGAATGCGAATTATGATAGATAATATTGTCAAATTGCAAATTCTCTTGCATACGTATGACGAGTAAATAGTGTGCAACTATTATCAGGAAATTGTATTTTTTTATTCATATTTAGGGAGTTAGACAAATACAATCCCGTGCACAGCAAGTGTGTCCAAATATAGTTTCGTAAGATTTTTTTGAGAAGATAGATTAAAGTCTTCCGTTGAACGCTCTAAACGAAGGAAAGAATCTGCTTGATTTTTCAAAGAATTTTGTTCCATGTTTTGGTAATTATGCAGTGGCGAAATTTGATTAATCTCCTCGTAATTACGTCGAGTTGATAATTAAATTTCAAGTCATTTTTAACTTATCTCTAAAGGTCTTATCTGCATCAACGAAATCTCTCTTTTTCTCATTTTCCCCAGCGCATTGGCTGTTACAAGCAAACGCACTATATATAAGTAAGGGCGAGATAATAATCGATTTCATAACGAAGCGCCTTGAAATTTCTGCTGTTGCTATGATCGGGGTGTATATATTTTTGATTGATATTGAAAGCCAATAAATCAATTATAACATTTAAAAATTCTTTAATAACCAACGTGAATTTGCACACATGTTCCTGCCCTTATTAAAATTTACGACTTTCTTAATTTATCTACAGTCAGTCGTACCCCAATAGAGTTTTTCATTAAAACCCGAGTAAATTTATTAAAATTTTACGGGACATTTTTTTTCGACGGTAAAAAGTATAATTTATTTCCTCAAGAAACTTGCCGCCACGTTTATTTATGTCATGTCTTTGGTATGAATCTTTTCTTAAACAACTAACGAAGAAGTATACGAAAGTTTACCGGGCACCAGTGTGAAATTAAATATTCCAGCGTTGACACACTTGACGGTGACCTTTAACGCAGTGAATTTCTGTCCGTTCAATTTAAATTCGAATTACGTCGACGTCCTTGAATTGTATACGGGTAATACATCTGTGTACAATATACCTGCTCGAATTTGCTTTTGAAGTTATTGAAGTTTCTACGATTGTGTTGGTATGTGCGTGTGTGTATGTGCGTATATGTTGCACATGCTTCTGTGTGCAAATGATCGTATATAAATGAGATATAGGTTTACAAAGCTCGGCAGTGCCCTTTGACGCTGCTCACCTAGTGAGAAGCAGTGCTTTTAACGGTTCTAAAGGATCAGATTTGCCTCGATGGTATTCTAACATATGGTTAATGAGAGGGGCATCAATCCCTTGCGCTGAGCTTTAATAACAGCGTTTGAAATGACAAATGACACATTGACTCGAGTTACGAGGTTTAATAAGTATTTAAACGCCTTTCATGCCCGTCGAGGGGTTCTCGGCGGATTTTGTGGTTTAGGAAAAAATCAACTCCCCGGCTTTTCAACTAATTAGCCATTAACGCGAGAAACAGTTTGTCAAACGAAATGGCATAGAAATGCGCCAATTGAATGCCCGCAGAGTGTGCCATAAAATCCGAATTACTGCTAAAGATTAAAGTTTGAATTTCTCGAATGTACGAAAACCTGAATGATAATTTGATCGAGTTTACTTAAAAACTCATAAGTTGGCTACAGAAGTTGTCTTAGCCGGGTCGAAATTTAAATGCTTCTCTTGCTACTCCCATTCATTTCCACCTTTCCAAATGAAAAAGTCGGCGAACAAACCTCGGCGCGTCTACAGGAATGCTCACGCAAGTGCAATTTAACTACTCGGGTGTGCGTCAACGTGTGCAAATATATATGTACACACACGTACGCGCAAGCTCTTTTATACGTACAAAGCGAGAGAGAGAGAAAGAGAAGAAAGCGTGCATGCGCGTGCACGTGAAAGAGAAAGAGAGAGAGAGAGAGAGAAGAAAAACTGATGAAGATAAAATGGCATAATTATAGAGTCTATCGAGATCGCACGCGCTCGCGCGCACGAGTGTATTTTGTCTGGACACGCAATAGCGGTTGAGGCCAGTAGTTGCAGAGCGCCAAAGGGGAGTTCTGGTAAGTTAATAAAGAAAAGGGAAAGGAAGGCCGCGTGCGAGGGAATTGGCCGAGCGTAGTTAAAGCGCCACCGAGTAAAGAAAAGTAGAGGAAAAAAAAAGAGAGAGAAAACCAAGTCTCGGCTGAAAGAGATACATGAATGTGTCGTGATTTAGTCATAGAATAATACATGAAAGTAAAGATAAAAACCACAATGGCGCGCGGGCTTATAATACAAGAATTTGCCGCTTCCCCGCCCAGCCGCGCATTCTAGATGAATCGAGAGCATTTTTTACAGGCGTCGGGGAATCTTGACGAGCAATTTATTTTTATGCTCTTTATAAATATACATTCGGAATATAATGGATTGTCGGTTATACAAAGCTTATCTAACGGACGGAAAGGTTGGGTTTTTTCGAGAACTTACAATTCCTTGATTGATTTACAAAAAATCTCCCCGAAGCCAACATAAACGTAAAAAGATGAGCTATTTTTTTTGTTTCATACATGTATTTTTATACCAATATGAAGTTAACTTTCATGAAACAAAATCTAATATTTGAATATGAATTCAGAAATTTTAATCATAAGCTCTTTCACAGTTTTTTTCTACTGCTTCTCCTGTTTCCTTTTACTCTAGGGCCGAAGTTAGGATAATTATTTCCAAATCATTTTTTTCGGTTGAACTACTTTTATTCCTACTTTATTTGTACGTGTGTGTACGTGCACGGCCTTCGCTTTCCAATTTTTTTTTACTTTTCTCTCTCTCTTTCTCTCTCTCTCTCACTTTTTCTCCTCTCATAGGTATAAGGGGTGCACGCGAAACGCGATTCGCATTTGTTATAGTATAAAAGCGCGCGCGGGCGTTTGGAAGGGCAAACGACTGTGAATACACACATGCTATGTTTAAATTTGCTTCGTTTTCGGAAGAAAAAATACAAGCTAGGTTTGAAAAAAATCATTTTATAACTAGGAGCTTCCTTGCTGTGTCAGCTTTCAAGCTGATACATTTTTACGTCGTTCTGTTCGCAATGCTATAATGTCTCCAACGGGTTCAAGGAAAAATAATCTTCTTGAGATTGGCGCATTACAGCGCACGATCTTTCCAAAGAACGAAATCGATAAATATTACCTTTATTTGGAACATCTGAAAAATAAATCAGGATAGCTTAGATATTTACGTACACTTTATTTACTTACACACATACGTACATGTAGAGACTGCTCATGTATTTTCACATCATGGCTATGAATTTCGTTGCGACAAAATTGATAATATTTCTGAATCATAACAATAAATAAATTTAAAACGATAAATAAATAAAATTTTGATTCAAATTAAAGTTTTTGTAAATAGCTCGTCATCCCACTGCGAAACTCTTATTACATTATAAAATAAATTGTATCAACCTTGCTGTTGATAAACAAGCTTATTTTCATACTTCGCTCTTTCAAAAAGTAAAATTCATTTTATGCATCGAACCAAAGTCAAATAATGAAATTTCGTAGCCGAGCAATAAGTACGCCATAATATATTTTCATTTTGATTCGAATTCCTTTTTGCACTTGTTCGGCAGATTTACTCTCCCATCTCACATAAATCTGCATTTTGTTGCGACGAGTGAAGAATTCGTTTTTTTTCTCTCTCCTAATTTTACATGCTTCCGAAACGAGAAAGAAAAAGAGAGGCCGAAAGATACGGATCCAAATGTTTAAAACCAAATGACCTTAAACAAGTTGTTGAGAGAATATTTTTAAATTGCCTTGCTTGCTAATGCATCGCTTCTGCGTGTATACTCCCTCGAACGGGGAAAAATAACCTTGGTAAAAAAGCGTTCATTTAACTCGTGCCAGTGTATAACATTAATTCACAAACGCTATGCAATATACTCGTTGGAAAATTGTCATTCGGTTTGGTATACATTACGTCTTAGTGGAAGCAGTAGATAAATCCGTCTGCATAAAGGTTTTTTAATTATTTTCCACTTGATAAGTTATTACAGGTTTGTTAATACTCGTTGAAAATACAGAAACGTTATTTTTAATAAACTCATGTGGCTGTTTGGAAAAAAAGTAAATAAAAGTTACGAAGCTTAATACACTGTATGCTGCACTATTCTTGCGCGAGCTATTCATAAATCAAATATCTTTACTTGTAATCCTAAACCAATCAAATTTTCATGCAGCGCGTTCATAAATTCTTGCATATTATGTCAAAATGCATTGCTTATACACTCCGCAACAAAATTATCGCAACAAAAAATTTCATCGAAATTTTGTCGATTTTCAAATGCTTCTATCTTGGACTATATTTATCGTATCGACACGCTTTTTTTTTAATTTCTTGGAAATTTTGTCTTCTTTAAATCTAGATAGACTACGATAAGATTTGAGTAAATGTCCAGTTACCAGCAGTATTTGAGCGCGACACTAAAAATTACTGAAAAAAATTGACTGTTTGAACGTGTACCTGTACCACAGTAATTTTTTTATCGAAATCTTACATACACCATCGCAAAGTACTCTTTTCAACGAGTAATTTAAAAAAAAAAGACCTCTCTACGATTTTTTTAACGCCCTGTAGGTCGTTTTGAAGGTACCATTTAAAGTACGTAAAATCCCTGGTTTAGCTGAAATCAACACGATTTTCTGGGCATTTTGCGTACACAAATTGTACCTTCAAAACGACCTACAGGGCGTTAAAAAAATCGTAGAGAGGTCTTTTTTTTTTTAAATTACTCGTTGAAAAGAGTACTTTGCGATGGTGTATGTAAGATTTCGATAAAAAAATTACTGTGGTACAGGTACACGTTCAAACAGTCAATTTTTTTCAGTAATTTTTAGTGTCGCGCTCAAATACTGCTGGTAACTGGACATTTACTCAAATCTTATCGTAGTCTATCTAGATTTAAAGAAGACAAAATTTCCAAGAAATTAAAAAAAAAAGCGTGTCGATACGATAAATATAGTCCAAGATAGAAGCATTTGAAAATCGACAAAATTTCGATGAAATTTTTTGTTGCGATAATTTTGTTGCGGAGTGTATAACGCATTCCATGAGCACGCGCACAACAATAGTGAATCTCCCGGGAGAAAGAGCGCAAAATTTCTTGCTTGTCTGGTGATTAAATTAATACTATTATGTATCCGTGGAAGGCTTTAGAAAATTAGCTATTGTAATAGGAGAAAATGGCAATTTGTAATGTAAAATCTCAGACTGTTTGATAAAGCCATGACGGCGCGCGTCTCAAAACCGAGGAGCTTCGAAAAATTTTCGCTAACTCGCGATTTAGATGGATACACATTTTAATTTTCATAATTCCTGACCTAGCTCCTTTGCGACCGATCGATTAAAATTCAGCTCGAGACGAACAAAAGAAGGAATATGAAAAAGGAGCGATTATTGGAGGCAGCAAAGCGTAGTTTTTCTCCGCGAGCCGAGCGAGAGCTAATGATGATATCAGCGTTATATAATACTACTACACGCTCACTCACCACCTCTAACGCATCTATATCAGAGAGAGTTACCAGAAGCGCATATTATACGTATATAGCTGTACGTATGGAATAGGCAAGGTATATATATAAGAGACGCTTTCCTCTCGTTCTCGAAGGCGGGGTCTGCTCCGGTCTCGTCCAGATAATCAGAGACTACTTCTAGTCGAACAATTCAATTACTACTACACGCCCGATCGTAAGACGTGACTCGAGTGCAATTTCATCCTCTCATTGCAGCTTCTCCTGCAGGGGTCTCTCTCTTTCTCTCTCTCTCTCTCTCTCTCTCTCTCTCTCTCTCTCTCTCTCTCTCTCTCTCTCTCTGGCTCTGCAACTGCTGGACTACTTGCAAAGAATTAGCATTTTTCTCAACGACAACTATGTACGCGCTCCTTTATCAAATGTCCCGCGCTCGCTTGCTCGCTCGTTCGGCTTTTACATTTAATTACGGTCGAACAAACGGACCTTTTTTGGTATTTTAATCGACGTGGCAAGTGCAAAGGTAAATAAATAAAACGTAGCATGATGGAAAGCCCTTCATCGAGCGTATTTTCGGGGATATATTACGACGATAAAATAAAAATAAAAATTGGCTTCCGACTCGTTGAGCGCGCAACAATTTTTCACTCGATACGTGTGGAACACACTGTCGCGGTGATTTTGCGTCTTCACCCGTAAAGTTTTTAATGAACTTGTTGCAATCTCTCAAAAAGACTTATATAGGCGAGACAGAGAAAGATAGAGGGAGAGTGGGGGTAGAGGGAGAGAGAGAGAGAGAGAGAGAGTACGCGGCTTTCGCGCTAGAGCAATTAATTCGTCGAGTCACGCTAGCGAAGTTAGTCTCGTACGTACAATCTTAGCTTTGCTTCGTGTCTGTGTGCACGCGTGGGCGAATAGACCACCTGATTTAGTAAAATATATATATATATATATATGTATAGATGGGCGTATACCTATACAGCCGCATACAGATATACTGATGTATGCTCGCGTACACACATGCGCGCACACATACACAAAAGTTAGAAAGAGAGAAGTGCCTGTGGCACACGAGCAAAAGTTTGGCTCGTGGATCGAATTCTCCAAGGCGTTCACCCACATCTATACGGCGCTGCGATGTAAGCTCCAATTGAAGTGCCGAATATATGTATGCGCTATTCAAGCTCGCTATTATACATACGCACACGGAAATGCCTCACGACGCTACGCGATTTTAGCATCTCAAATGCGCGCGTGTGTGTGCATAGTCGAGAAAACACATGGTATCTCGACGGCAGAGGAAGGAAGGAAAACAAGAGGCTGTGTATGAAGTTCCCCGTGCATGCACAAACTTGTCTATGTTAGTATGTAATAAATATGGCTGAGTCTCTGTCAAATTTGATTAGAAAAACTTTGCGCGGGTGATGCGATATGATTAGGTATAATGTTCAGACAGCTCGAGTTATAAATAATCCATTAGTCATAAGTTATACATTTTCAATTTCTGCTAAAATCAAGAACTTGTCTGTATCTTGAACCCTTGAATACTTAAAACAATTGAAAGGCTTAAAAATTTTAATAAAATGTAGGTAAATTACTGGCATTAAAAACATGTTCACATTGTGTCTGCTGAAAAAGCCTTGGCTTACACAATTTGACAAGGAATCGCCTATATAAACGTGCGTAAGCACGCTTACTTTGCTCTTAAAACTTTATCAGTTTGTGTATGCAACGTATACTATTATATTGTATTGATAGTGAGTTAACAATATCTTTCCCCTGCGCTCGCACTTCATGAGACACACATAAACATACTTTCTATAGTTCTCCTTCACTCTCGCTCGCATAAACTTGAACGCATACTTTGTGTATGTAGCACTGTATGAACAGCTAAAAGTTTGATGAACGTTTTGATTCTACCGGGCAAGAGGCTTATCGTATCCGAACTGTGTAGTTGAAATAAGATTAAGTATTTAACCATCGCGGGAATATATATTTTTCGTACCCAAAACTGTGCACTTCGGCTCAAATTCAGCAAACTTTCTGAATTGTATCAGTAAAGCTCGTTCGATCCTATATAGTTACTTCAAATTGCCAATGGTATATCAAAAATTTTTCTCCTCGAGCGTCATATATTTTTTATTAGCAGTTTTACATGCGAGAGTCAAAAGTACCAGAGTCGTAAAAAAATTTATGAGACATTTAATTCAATGCTCGTTGAAATTTCACAATATCAATTTTTCTAAAGGCTTGGTCAAGAAGTTTATTATGTTGCGCACAAAGTATTACACGACGTAAACTTTTTACTATTACATTCGTAAATGTAACAGCGTTAATAGAGTTATAAATAGAAAAACTGACCCTTTTTCCACACATGACAACTTACGAATTCTTTGTCTTGGTTTCAGTTGGAGCGCTAAGGTTACTAGAAATAAACGTCCCATCGTACCTCAAAAAAGGCGAGTCTACACGATTGGAGTGCAGGTAAGAGGTCTCTCTCGCCCTCATAAGTATTTCTTTTTTACTTTTTAAGCGCTTTTCTCAGTGTCTTTTGTCACATTTAACCTCCTTGGCGTATTATGAAACAATTTTGTTTTTCATATGACCTAATTTTTTTATTGTTGACCTCGGGTAGTGAAATGAATATGTACTGAGTGAACAATTTCAAGAATCGTGTTTAATATGTCAGTAGGGTAATATTGAAAATGTACATTTTCAGTAATTACGTTATCCGGAAGAACCTTTTTATTTTACGAGTATGATTATGCAATTTATATCCATGTATATAAATGAATTTAGACTGAAACCATTCTGATTGCAGTTAACCCTTCTCAGAGCCATATGTCTTTAAATTATGTAATGAATGATAAAGAACGTATTTCAATAATTTCAATTTCAAACAAAGAATGCTACTCTCTTTTCATTGTTTTACTAACAAAGCCACGTGGACAAACACAATCGAATTGATTTTTAACATTGTTAGCCTGCAGTTTCGAGATATTAAAATGTTTTTTGACTTTTTCATTGTAAATGGTTTTAACTATGAACACAGTGAGGGCTAATTAAGACTTTTGTTTACAGTGCATTCTGTTTGTCATTTTGAGTATCTACCAATTATTTTTTTTTATTCTTTGTTAAAGTCAAAATACAATTAAATACCGTCGAATTTTTTTATGAAATCCTTTTAATTTTTTTCTCGAATATTATTTTATTCCCTGCTCTGCTGCTTTGAAAATTTTCAGCTTCTATAGGATAGAATTAATAAAATATAAATAACCATACGAAGTCTTCCTCTTTCAAACTGGTAATGGTATATAAATTTAATCAAACAATTCAATAAAGAATCTAGTTTGGTCATTTCCTACCCACGTGTATGAATTGAAACAAATACGTTGAGTTCAAGCAAAGATTTTTATATTGTAAAGTGGTTGAGTTCTCTACGCAGATTTTTATTTTTACTATCACTGCACAAGTTAGTGTGAGGCGTGCTTTTTCTTTTTCGATGTTCGTTTCGACCCACGCGAACCCCGATGCAAGCATAAGTGAACGAAAGAGGGGATTGCGCGTTTTTTTCATACCAAGCGTGAAATACGCTTTTCGTTGTTCCTGTGCCTGCGCTCTGATGCACAATTTACCCTTTCTCTCTTTCTCTATTCTCTTACACCATATTACAAACTGCAAGTAATATTAAAAGTTTTGAAACTTTTTTTATTCTACCTCTTACCAATCTTCACGTGAATATTTGGCAAGTTTTTAATTTAGGATAAACCTCGCGGCTCATATTAATTTTTCCAAATCAAAAATAATAGTAGATTACGAGACAAGGGAGGTCAAATGAGAATTGTCTCAGATCATATGCAAATCACATGTAACAAAGTTTTGCCTCGGTTGATAATTTAAGTGTGATCTGAGACATTTTTTTCCTCCGAAGAGTGATCCCTGAGAGTGAGACTTCAATTTTACATGGAAAAAACTTTAAGCCGTACGATGTAGTAAATAAGATATTCAAGTCATCGTGACCTAAAAATTTTTCAAAAAATTTCTTTCTAAGGCTCATTATTATTTGAGTCATGATAAAAGTTCTTTGCAATATTATTGAATAGAAAATGCAGAAAAAATTTCTCCATAGATTTAATTTTTAAGCCATTTTACCTCTTCGCATATGTTATCTGATACTTTTAATCAGGCCCAGGTCTTCTGTGCAATAGATTAAGAGCAAGATAAAGATCTCGTTGAATTCAACTTAAAGTGAGCCATACAGAAAGTGTTCGAGTGCTGTGAGTAAAAATAAAAGGATCCGCCGCAAAGAGTAGCAGTAGTAGTAGAAATAGTACCGCTATATACGCTGCGAAGTCAGCTTGCGAGCGCATGTACAGTATTGTATAAGGGTTATTCAAGAGAAAGGAGAGGGAGAAAGAGAATACAGTCGAGTTTTCAAGAGAGTCAGAATGCCGATGTAATGAAACTTCGCGAAGCGCAAGTTCGCGAAATATTTTAACGTGCTGCTAACCCTCTCGGAGCTCTCTTATTATCCGATGACAATTCGATGTTAATTACAATTACCAAAACGTAAACTGGCTGCGTATTCTTATTTGCGTTTCTCGACAGTGTCGCAATTAATTTAAAAAAAATTATCCTTCGCTGTTTAAAGTTGCCGAGGATAGAACTCGAAAAGATACACATTTTCAACCGCTTTTGTCAAGCACGCTTAACGAGTTTCACGCACAATTAGTGAGTCAAAAATTGGGCATATGAAAAGTCACTTGTACGAGGGTTCAAATGTTTGAAACAAGAGAGTGTGCTGTACTTGAAATTCTTGAATTGAGATGCCTAAAAAGTAAACTATGGTTAAATTGATAAGATTTACGCGGCATTCTAACTTTCAGTGTAAATTACTTCGTTGGAATCGGTGAATTTTTTTTTCTCTTTGTAAAGTATCAGAGAAGAATCTATTACTTTCAAGATCAAAGAAACTTCTCTGGATCAAAGTAAAAAGAAACAGTGTTATCTCTTTTTCGTATTTAAACGTATCTTCATTCGACTCGGTCGAAGAAACGGGACGATAATTGAAAGTATTTCAAAAAAATCACTAAATTGACAAAACAATCTTGTATTGAATATTTAGAACCAGCAGATATTAAAGATGATTAAAAAATATACATTCTGTTGCAATATTTTGGTATGAAGTCTTTACTATTTTATTGCCATAAATATGCCGCGTATATATAAAAAAAAACTAAATCTCCGTTTACATCAGTCCAGAAAATGTAACGACATTGTCCTTCGGGGAATTTCAAGCCTTACACGATGCACGCACGTCCAACTCGTTTATCTTTGCGTTATTTTTACGAGATTGAGCCCATTTATACGTTGAATAAGTGCCGCCGGAGAGAAGAATCATGCAAGGCATGTGTGTGCGTGCGGGCGTGCGAGCATCTTCAATGATACCGTGACTGACATGTACGAGCAGCTAGGTCTTTTTTACGCTTTACGAGCGCTACCCCTCTCGGCGCGCGCGACCGAGGGTGCACATCGATGTAGTCGAGCTTCGCTCGGGCACGGCCGCAAGTTTACAAGTTTTTAATTGAGACTTTGCGTATTCACGTGTTTTTGCTCTTCCGCAAAACTTCAAGCTTTTTTACCCTGCCTTCTTTTTTTTTTTTTTTTAATAACGCGCAAGCGGATGCAGGTCTCTTGCTCGCGCTGCTGCTAGTGGTTTTATGATCTTACTTTCAATGCTGCTCTGTGTGTGTGTGTGTGTGTGTGTGTGTGTGTGTGTGTGTGTGTGGGTGTGTCGATGTGTATAGGTGTGCACCGCAGCAGTATGCGGCAGCAAAAACGAGGAAAGCGACAAAGCTGATGCGCTTTCGATGATGCGCGCGCGCGAGATGGATGCTTTTGTACGTAAAAACGTTCAAAAGTAAAGCTGCACGCTAGCTTTGAAAAGTTTTTCTCCAAGCCTAGAGCTCGGTATTTTTCTTTTTTATTACGATTATTTTCATTTGTTTTTTTTCCATGTACCGACGTGTCTTTTTACTGGAAAAGACCGTTGCATTCGTACAAGTTTTACATTGAAATCGTAAATACCCGAGTGCAATATGTACATTTCAGCATTGTCTTTTCTTACATTTCTGACATTGTTTTGGGCATCTTTGTTGAAAACCATTAACTATACGAACATAAGCGTTATATTCGTAGGCAAAGATTAATTATAAAAGCAGTAAAAAAAAGAAAAAAAGTTTGACTTGTCAATTACGATATAATTCGTCGTTTCGAACAATTTATGGACCTTCCAAACTTTTCATATCGATACAACGTAATGTTTCTAAAAAAAATTTATCATCAATTTAATCCTTTACAATTTTTTTTTCTCGTTACTACTTGGATCAGTATATTCAGTCCCAAACGACACTTTTTAATTCTCTCTTTTATGTAATCAACATTGAAACATGAAAATTTTTTGAAAAGATTATTGAAAAATCGAAAAAAAATATGATTAAATTTTCCGATTGCAATTTATAGTTAACGAGACTTTTCTTCATAATCAAACATAAGTCACCGTACATTAGCGTTCTAGATGTGATTTGAATTTCATTTTTTTTAAAGTTACTTGATATTTTATGTCCGTAAAATGTTGACCAAACTTTATTAATTTTATAAGGTTAAACAAAATTTTACATTTAATTTATATACCACTTTTTATACCACAAAAATTTTAATATACCACTTTTTCAGAGTTTTGGTATAAAAAAGTGTTAGTATATTTACTTAAGCTCTTTCTTGTCAAGAAAAATCATATATATTTCTTTTTATCTAAAAGTGCGTGCAACGAATTCCGCAGTTACCGGCTCTGCGGAAGATTTAAAGATTTCATATCAGTATTATGCGAGGGGTCGAAGGACAATGCCATCCGCTTCAAAATGCAAGTATGCAAACCCAAGTGTGCGCGTGTGTGTGCGTGTGTGCATGTGCCAAACATGAGTACGCGAGTAAAACTTGCTGCTAATTAGCTGCGAGGGTAGAACAAATAGACCTTGCATTCGGCTTTGTATTTTGCGCGCGCGAACGCGCACATTTTCAATTCTACTCTCGAGAATTCGAAACTGCCTTCCACAGTACCAGTAATAAAAGCGGTAGTATTGGCAGTGTCAGTTTCAGTTGCAGTAATAGCGATGAAATCAATAGAGTCGTATAATAATAGAGGTTTCTTAAAAAATATGATTTTTCTACACAAATTCAAATGCACATGTGTTAATTGCCGTTGTGCCAGGAAGGGTTCCGGTTGACGGAAAGCGCCAATAACTGCTCAAGTATTCTAATTTAATTTATTTACTTTATTTACTACGCGCTGCTCTCATCTCGCCGATCGAGAGGCTCGACGATAATCACACAACATAACATACAAGTCAGCTATTTATAGCGACGAACAGTAACACATAAATGGGGCAAAATTCCTGAACTGTCCCAGCGACCCGGCCGAGCGGCCTTTTTAAGCAAAATCTCTCAATTTCTAACTTGCCGGGAAAGCCACTAAACATCCTTAAAAAAAATATGTGACATGGGTTTTCGATGGGAAATTACCTCAGCTTTCCGATGGTGAGGTCAAATTTTCCGAAATTTTCCATTTTCCCGAAAAAAAATGGAAAAATATATTTTAAAGTTGAATATCTCAAAAAACAACGTTTTTTTTCTCTTTTTTATGTTTCCAATCGAAAGAGGAGTTTTTTTTACGTCGAAAACACTATTTTTCAGCGTGTGCAACAACTGAAAATTTCGAGCTACAAGAGAGATTATAGTCGGCGCTCGACCGCCCGGCCGCGGCCAGCGCGCGCCGTAGCCGCTACGTTCGGGTTTTGTGCAAATAACAATTACCAATTTATCTCAAAAAATTTAATAATAATATGTTTTCGATGTATTTTTTTCTCAGCTTTCCAATGGCGCTATCCAATTTTCCGAAATATTCCATTTTCACCGGAAAAATCGAGAAATTCAATGTTTTTATGACTGACTCTCGATTTTTCCAATGAAAATGGACAATTTCGGAAAATTGGATAGCACCATTGGAAAGCTGAGAAAAAAATACATCGAAAACATATTATTATTAAATTTTTTGAGATAAATTGGTAATTGTTATTTGCACAAAACCCGAACGTAGCGGCTACGGCGCGCGCTGGCCGCGGCCGGGCGGTCGAGCGCCGACTATAATCTCTCTTGTAGCTCGAAATTTTCAGTTGTTGCACACGCTGAAAAATAGTGTTTTCGACGTAAAAAAAACTCCTCTTTCGATTGGAAACATAAAAAAGAGAAAAAAAACGTTGTTTTTTGAGATATTCAACTTTAAAATATATTTTTCCATTTTTTTTCGGGAAAATGGAAAATTTCGGAAAATTTGACCTCACCATCGGAAAGCTGAGGTAATTTCCCATCGAAAACCCATGTCACATATTTTTTTTAAGGATGTTTAGTGGCTTTCCCGGCAAGTTAGAAATTGAGAGATTTTGCTTAAAAAGGCCGCTCGGCCGGGTCGCTGGGACAGTTCAGGAATTTTGCCCCAAATACAATACGAACTAATTTGACGAAAACATAACATATATAACAAATGTTCGACTTATTGCATGAAGCTTTGTGATGATCTGTATGAGCAGTTGCGAAAACTGTGAAAGCCCCAGATTTCATAATTGAAAATGCTGTATTTTAACCAAACATGATGATTTACTGAGATTTACACGATATCTTTCTATAAAGTTTAATATCTATTCGAACTTTTTTACAAAAACGGTTTTAATTTTACAGTGGAAAATACAAAATCAAACCCGATACTATTTTTCCTGCGATTTTTCAAGAAGTGAAATTAAATATAGATAACTCTAGTAACCCGCTGAAGATATAATATTCATAACTTTGGAAAATTTATGAACCTACACGTATTGAAACGACGTTTAGCTTTTATCGAATGTTTTCAACGATTCTCTCGATGTCAAAAAATTAAAAAGCCTTTAGGTGTGCAATCGTGAGTTGGGAACAGCGAAGGAACGAATTTGCCAACTACTCGATGAGTCGCATCCGTCTCAAGGATCGTCTCGCACTCTCGAGAGTACGTTATTACATGACAAAGCATTGCGTTACGTCAGCACTGCGGATAGCGATCGGCTCGCGCTGACACATTTGAAATTCGCAGATACTCGGCACTCAACACCGAAATAGAATAAGTGTGGTTCCGAGATGTGTGAAAAATTATCCTGAATATGGCGCACATGTACAAAAGTGTTGTCGCAAAATATTTTATTTTGAAAAATAGTACGTGATCAGCGTGAGAATAGAAACCTGAAGTTCATCGCCTTCGCACTAGATCTTCGGAAATTGTTTGAAGTGTAAAAATAAAACATTATTTAATGTATATATTACGTATTTGATAACGTATAAACAAATGGCATTGATAAAGTTGACGTATTAATTAGCGTATTGACATTAAGGAAAATATTCAAATGTAAAAATAACTTAAAGTCAAGGTTATCATATACAGCATATAATAGGTAGGTCAAAATGTATTAAAAAATAAAAGTTCAAAGATAGTTTATTAAAGGAATAATATTAAAACCCAAATGAAAATGAACTTAAAATAATTTGGAACGTGTTAAACTTTTACGATGCCTTCAAATGTTGGCGATCGTAAGCAAGAATCACCTGATCACGTGCAAGGACACGTATGTTGGTAGAAAATGCTCAACATTTCATGGCTAGTTTTTCGCCAACGAAAAAGTTTCTTAGTCGCGTAAGGCCTGTTAGAACAGGACATATACTTTTTAGCCATTTAATGACCATTTTTTAACTAGGTAAAATTCATGCAATTACCATTCAAATACACTTTCAATAGTTAATTTTTTACGTTTGAATAACGTCAATTGAATAAAAAACTCGTTCATTCGAATTGAATAATGTCACATTTTTTACCAATAATGGTATCCATTTCCAAAACCTGCTTTGAGGTTCAAGCTTGCTGGCAGAGTGAAAGCAGAACCCTGTTTTTAAAGAGACGTGCTTTGAGTTATACAATTATTTTTACTTTATCACTTGCAGATTTACAAATAAAAGTACTCGCCATCTAGTGGTGGAAGCTGAAAGTGGTTTTATCATATTTAAAGTGGTTAAAAACTAGTCTAAATTTTTTGAATGTTGAAGAACATTTCTACTAGGATGAGTGAGGTGCATAAATAGAATTCAATGTTTTTTTTAGCAGTAATATTTAGTATTTTATTGTATCGCAGGTATTCCATATTTCGTAAGTGCGCTGATCCTACGCGAGTGGTACCGGTGAGGCTTGACAGATGCCGTAAAACGTTTGAAAATCAACTTTGTAAAGGCCACTTGAAGTTTATCTGACTATTGCACAACAGACGATCTATTGATTTGCAGATATTCAAAGCTATTCTAAAACTGTCTATGATTAAAGCCAGATATGTCACTGTTATCGATTCCTCGCTAACGTAAAAATGTTTGTCAATTGTTTCATGCAATAGTATAGCTTTTCAAAATCAAGCAAGTTGCACTCTTTTTATTCAACGGTCTTGTTTACTTTGTTTAAATCGAGAATACTGAAATAAATAAGGATAACTCAATCATACGTATGAAAGAAAACTTGCACGAACAATTATTTTCTACTGCTATATCGAACTTGGTTTACTTGGTGTTGAAGACAATAAAAACGTAGACTCAACTTTCTAAAAACATTTGAATGAGTTAAAATGTATCAAATTCGGGATGAATAGCATATGAAACAAATCGCATTTCTACCTTGACTATTTTTGTTGTAAATTGGAGGTTTATCACACCAATTCAAGAGTTATGTAACAGCTTATGGCTTTTGTAAAGACATTAAAACGAAAAAAAGGAACTATATTAAGGGATCTATTAAAAAAAAATTATTCTAAAAATATAATCGAACTTCACTCGATAAGCTCATTAAATAATTTAATTTTTACCGAAGAAGAGAAAATAGGATGCTAATATAGATCAGGAATAAAGTACTCTTTTTAACGAATTCATTTCCCCGCAGAGTTACGCGCGGCTGTAGTACATGTATATAGAAGCTCGCTGCAGTTCGTCTGTCCGGTGTGGAATTTATTTTTTCAAAGGTAACGTATACGCCAACGGCTTATTCATATAGAAAGAGAGAGAAAGAGAAAGAGAGAAAGAGCGAGAGAGTCGACACGAATGACATAGCCTTACATTTTATAGACTTTATATGCTCAACATCGCGTGTTAGAAACTCCAGACTCCTCACTAACTCGGCATTTTTATAGTTTTAGTGAAATTTTTACGTAACTTCTTGTAATACCTTTTTTCATGTATGTAAGCCGGGTTATTTTTGGGAAAAGGAATTCATATTTTTTGACAAAATGGATTAAACTTATTCTCTAATTAAATAGAATTAAGTATTGTCTTCGAAACCCAAAGTCGTAAAAAATTGTTGCCGTTATTTTATAAAAATATCCAACTGATGCTAATTATTTAATCTTGTAATTAAATGTATAAATGTATAAGTCTAGCAAGTGATGAACGTAAAATGATTCTCAGAATAGTCTTACGGAATCGTATCTTATGAGAAATTTAGCTTTTGAAGTTTTACAACCTTGATCAAATATCTCTTACTTTTTAATTATTATTAATAATTAATTAATTAAGATTATTTATATTATTTTCATAAAATTGAAATAATAGTGCAAATCAAAATTAAGACGAGGTGAATCGTATATGAGATAATATCATAATTAATAATTCAGGCAACTTCGCTTCTAAATGAGTTTGAGCTACGAGTTGCTGTTCTCGCTTAATGAAGTGACAAACAAAAGGAACAATGAGCTGTCGTGCAACAATACATTGACAGAAAAATCCAAACATGAAAACTGAGCTTATGAATTTTTTTATGCAGATATTTAATCATCTTCTTCCTGTACTTTGGATTGCATATTTATGAGTGCGAGTATGTAAGTACGCGTTTACAAATAATTGATCTGTTTTATATCGCGTTCGTGGAGTGTCAAAATTGGAAATTCATTCTCAGTAGTGACAATTGAAATTTAAGCAGTCAACGATATCAAAATGACACAGTAATGCACAAAAAGACTAAAAAAAAAAAAAAAACTGAAGCGTTGCAATATCGGAAAAAAAAATTTACACACGCAAGAAATTGGTATAGGAAACAGAGCTGCCGGGGTACCGAGGGGGTAGGCGCGGAGAGAGGCCAAATCCCACGAGGTACAAGCCGATCTGAGGTAAATGAGCCGCAGCGGATGCAAATCAATCCCGCAGGGCGCTCGCGCGTTGTGCCCTTCTCCGAATCGTACGCAGGCTCTTGGGGAAACTCTGTTGCACGCGGCGTCAAACCTCTCTTTCTCTCTCTCTCTCTCTCGCTCCAACTCTCTTTCTTTCTCGCTCTTTCGCTCGCGCACTTTGCAATATCGAAGAGTTAGCACTGTACGGCGTAGCTTATTTGTCCTGCTTTCGTCTCACTCGCACTTATATTTCGACGTATTACGTCAATGTGTAAGTGTGATGTCTGATATATATACCTCTCGATCTGCTAAAAGCAAGTGGTACAAACAAACGCGATGTCAGACGCAGCTGCTAGAAGTGTATATAACACACACCTACTAACAAACAGCTCGAACGCTTTGCCTTGATTTACGATACTCTAGTTTGAACAAAATCGGAGCTAATAATCGTTTGGACGATGCAATTTTTTATTCAATTGAGTTCTTCAATACTGGCCAAAAGCGTCGAGGGAAAATAAATATCCCCATACATATAGCGAGGGTTTTTAGCATTATACATTTCTAACGAATCGCTAGTCGCACTAAATCATTCATATTCTTAAATATTGGAAATAAACTTAGGCCGCGGGCGTTAAAAGACTTTTTAATAGCAATGCACTCGCTACGAGATTAATTAAACGGGTAATGGTAATATTGCATTTTTATATTATTGAATTGAAGTACATGCGCTAATTAATCTCGGGCTACAAGCACTGGAAAATATTTCGTTTGTAAAAACGAGCTAGTACGAACGATACTTGTTTTAATATCGAGCGTATCGAATTTTTTCTACATTAACTTCGTAATTTTACTTAGCTTTTTATATACGTACATATCCATGCGCACTTATGAAAAATTCATTCACTACTCAACACGAATTCCTCTTACATATTTCATTAAGCTGAAAAGTTATTTTTAAAGAGTGGAATTTTTTTTTGTTTTGTAATGATTTCAAAGAGAAATATAATAATTGCTATATTTGTCATTTAATAAGCATTTTTCGTTCATGTAAAGACGAAATGCCAACATTAAATTAAGTATGAAAGATTTGAGATTTTTTTCAAAAATTTCTAAAGAATCTTGTTTCAAAAATGTCTAAAGAATCTGAATACAAACAAAGCAATAATTTTCACAGTCTTCGAGTTTCTGTCTTGGATTTTAATTACACTATCAACCAGCTAGAGACTTGACAATAAGAAGTTCTTTCAAATAAGTTTAAGAATGAAATTAATTTTTTTGACAAGGTGGGAAAAATAACATGCATATGTCATTGTATTGTGAAAGATATCATTAACATACGTAAACTTTACAAGACAAAAAAGCCAATGTGCGCATATTAATCAAAATTTGTAAATATCATAATATTTCAAAAACAAAATAATTAAAATTGTTAACCTTGAAAAACAGTAAAATCAATTTCATAAATACATTTTTATATTTTCAGATACGACTTGGATTCGGATAAGTTTTATTCAGTAACGTGGTACAAAGACAATGAGCACATATTTAGCATCTCACGTAAAACTAATAAAAAGCAAGTCTTCCTTACGGATGGAGTGAGAATAGACGTAAGTACATATAAAATAATTGTATCAAAACATCAATTTTTGTTGGTGTATTTTTCCTCCCGATAAACTTGGAAGTGAAAGAAAAAAAATCGAAACTTCATCTATAGCGAAGCAGAGTCCTTTGCGACCCATTCACTAGATAAAGTCGTCGTCGTCGTTGCCTTATCGCGGAACAAAAAATCAACAAAATCCACCGTGAGAGCTTTTTCTCGTTTGCAGTCCTAGAGTCAAAAGCCGTAACGGTGCTATGGATTTTCTGAATATCAAAGATTTGTGATTTTTTTCAACTTAAATTTGGACATCTTGCAGTAGTACGTGTCAATGGACAGTCAGACTTAAGAAAACGAAAATTTATATGAAAGGAAGTGTCACTAAGTTTTCAAAAAATGTTTTCAATTCCCAAACTTGCATTACTGTTCAACGGTGTACATTCGTTACTTTCAATTATTCAAGCAAAAGATTTTTCTTTCAATCGTCAAATAGTTTTAGCAGCTTATAAAGTTAGAGTCCGATTCTAGCGTTTGGTGACAAGAGTATTTTTTTGATTCATCTAGTGGCTTACGGATTTATTACGTACCTTCACTAGTCATTCACGTAGCTAATTTTTAATTTTTCACTTTTTTGTTACTTTTTTCATTTATGCATATGTGATTTCGTTTGAGAGTCATGTTTTTTGCTTCTGAAAAAATCTCTTTATTTACTTTTGCAAATGGTCGGTAGCAAAATTTTATACGCTATATTTGCATTAGGTATAGCACGTAAAAGTGCCAACGTATAAATACGAATATAAATTTAGGTGTGCATGTTAAGTTGAATATTTATTGCTTCATGAGTAAGAGAGAGAGAGAGAGAGAGAGAGAGAGAGAGAGAGAGAGAAGGGGAAAGGCGGGCAAGCAAAAACGAAAAGGAAGCCAAAGGCTCGAGCTTTGAAATGAGTTTCCCTTCGATTCGCCTTCCATCGTTTCAGACTAGCTGAAAAATATTGCTAGGCGCACGCGCGCCCGTGTATCGCAGCCTCTTTTCTTTTTTACTGTTTACTACGTGATTGAAATGATTGTTATAGGTCAAAAATGTATGTGGCGCCTACGCACGAGTTCATAATACAGAGAGGAAGGAAAAAATGGCCAATACTCGTGCGCTAGTTGTGCCCCACGATGCGATCGCTCTCTGAAAATCAGTATACGAGTTCTAATTGGGCGATAAATGGAAATTTTTTTTCCGCCCTCGCCTCGCGACTGTCGTTAATATATCTTATAAATCGTGTGCAATTAAAACAAAAGATGCCGACGCCACAGAAAGAAAAAAAAATTTCCTCGCAAAGCGACTACGACGAGAGAGAGCGATAAAGAAGCGGACGAAAAAATGTACTAACCAGCTGGGCGTGCCTCTGCAAATATTGTAGGTAACAACCTTTAGGGTCGAGGTATTTGCATGCATCTTTGCTCGCTCGCTCGCTTTGCGCGCGCGGTAGCTTAATTGCACGATCATAAACGTTTCTCGCTGAGCCGCGTGGCAAATGATTAATGTTTATGTGGCTAGGCGAGGAGGTGTGACTTAACACGACCATTCGACTGATCGATTCGAAGCAGTGGTACGCGTCGCTATATACAGCTTTTGTGTGCACGTTTATACAAGGGGGAAGGTGGAGTGTAGGCGGTAGTAGGAGCGAGCACCAAGACAAACGTATGACCGCACGAAACTTCTGCGAATTCGTGTATATGTCTGCATGCATGTACCCTTAATTGTATATCTTGTTGGATCCCTTGAAATCCCTTCAATATTATATGCTATATATATATTTGTTTGTGTGGTCCAGCGTCGCTCGAATTGCCCATGGACCCCTGACTCTCGCTTAGGCTAATTGAATATCTGACATTTCGTGCGCAGTTTCTGAAACTTTGTTGTATAACATTTTCAACCACTGTTTTATTATTTCGTTCGATCTGTAAGGGTATGCATGACAAGTTACTATTGCCACTATTCTGAAAAAACGCCTTTTCAGAGATTTCTGTAATATATTTTAATAAAAAGCATATTTTGTTTTCAATATTTAACGGATTTGATTATTACTCAGACTTCAAAATCCACTTAAACTATGAATATAAATCAAAATCGATCTTCCTCGATAATTCGTATGTTTAGTAAATTGCAATCCGAGAATCATTTTCCTATAAGCAAGTAAGAAAATTTTGCATATTAATATCAATCAAAACTTTGAAGCCAAGACTTCATAATGCACAGGCAAATCCCCTAGCTTGTTAGAACAATAGCTGAGCATACACCCCACACTCACACGGTTGCTTAGAGTTCCCAATATGGACGTTACATAGAATAGCATCGAGAGCATTGTGGAACTAAAGGATACACCATAGAACGTGTATATAACATTTAGCAATAACGGCGAAGGCGCCCCCTCGTGCGCCTTGCACGTCCGATAAAAGCAACTAAATTGCATATGCGTTTATTATACCAGTGCGCTCTGAGATAGCAGCGTGAAGAAAATAAGACGCGTGAGAAGCACAGCATCGTCCCGTTGGCGCGCGAAATCGCAAATTACTTAGGTATGTATTATTCATCAAGTCGAATCGATTGACTTTTGTGCTCGCCTATTACCTTTAGGCAAGCAAGAAGTGTGCACGAGCCGAGACAGAGAGAGAAAGAGAGAGAGCGAGAGAGGTAGAAGTGGGCGAGGTAAGGACGAACTAGCAAGAATCATATCAGAGAGTATCAAGCTCTTTGTGATTTCCTCGGTGGGTTTCACGAGTGCGCACACAGCATTAGGAGGGTCGTGCCATTACAGTTAAGACGCCTCGAGAGAGACGCGCCGACGCGCCGGAATAGCTCGATTTGTAATTCTATACGCCAAAGCGAACTTTTCCCTCGACTCTTTCCATCTCGCTTTTTGTACGCGAGCACACCTTTTTTCATATTATTTTCGTTTTTTTTCGTATTCTCTCTCTCTCTCTCTCTCTCTCTCTCTCTCTCTCTCTCTCTGGTACTCTTTCCCTCGATTTTACTAATGAAGGAGGTAGCGCTGTTCGCGCACATTTAATGTCCACGAAGCGAATTGCATTACACTCCTACAATTGGATTTTAAGATGATAATAATGGTAATGCTTTTTGTTGGTTAATGAAATTTCGCTCGCGCTGATAACAATAAATGTTTGCTGGGTCTTTCTTTTTTTGTGTTTTTACTCATGTTTCAGCAGGGTAAATTATTGAATGCATTATTTTCTGTGTATTTTTGAATGTACTTCTTTTATATCGACACGAAAAATTCATTAAATTTTGTGCCGTGATGAGAAAAGTGTTCGAAAATGCTTCGTTAAAATGAATTTGTTTCATCTTTCTAACAGTGGGTGCGTACAAAGACAGGCTTCTAAATAGAAGCGAAATCTTTCTAAGACATCAGAGGAAATCAAGTGGATTTTTCAAAAGTACTGGTACTAGCGGTAGTAGTAGTGATGGTGGTAGAAGTAAAAGTAGTAGTTGAAGTAGGACTAGTACTCTGACTCCGATAAGTGAAGAGGGCAAAAAGGTAAAAAAGAAGAAAAAAGAAGAAAGGGAAGAACATAGTAGTTCACGCGTACAGCAGCAGCGGCAAAAGCGCGTGTATATAAGAAAAGAAGAAAAAGTTAACAGAGAAAAATAGAAGAATGAAACAGTTTTTCTAGCGATAAAAATCATCTGGACTTTTGCGCGTACACTTCTTTCGCGTTTTTTCCTCTCCCCGTCTTAACCGTATATATACTATATACATGTTGAGTACCTTTTTACTACCGAGCGAGCTTCTATCCGCCCGCAGAAAGTGTTAAGGCGATGTAGTATTTATAAGAATTGCTGTAGAACTTTTTCACTTATTTTTATTATGACATTTTTTTCTCGATTTCATTCGGGGTTTTGGCCTTCGCTTAAGCTATGTATCTCTTGCAGCTATTTCGTTTAAATGCGAAATTTTATAATAACGGTAATACTTAATGAATACAGACATTTTTTTATTCGCAAAAAACTGACTATCCGCAATTTAGAACAGCTTTTTTGCGCGTAATTTAATAGCTTTCACATGTTGCACATGCTCACATCTTTCACACTGAGTACATGTATCTTTACTTCCCTGAGAAAATATAAAAATAATATCTAGAGTTAAGGGAGTAATGAAAAAAGTTTTTCTTTTATCATCTCAAACAGAATAAACAATTAACAAAGTAATTGAAAACTTTACCCACGTCCAAAACCTATTTTCTTAAAATTTTAACAGTTTCTTTGTAATTGATTATATTGTTGGATAGAGTATGAGTGATACATTTTTATAATGAGTACTGCAACAAGTTTGAAGTAAAACAATTATATGCAATATCATATGAACCTGATGATTCAGTTAAATGCCAACTAGGCACAATGTATAAAATATACCCGTGAATCTGTAATTAGCGAATTTAGACTAGCCTATTACGCCAAAATTCCCCGTTGCGGAAACGTTCCCCACTCGAAACTATCAGGAATAGAATTTACGACAGTCGCGACAAAAAAAGAGGATCGCGACGTAAAAACAATACTCACACGGTAGAGAGAATCCTAAAAATCTTCGTAGATCCGTTGATGTTTTTAATGAAGGAAGCAAAAGAGATAAAACTAGCTGAGAACGCGAACCAGCTACCTCTGCACAGCTCCAATGACAGCGAAACGACTAGGTATCGCAAAACAAGATAAAATTTAACACGCAAATTATACCGAAAAGACTCATGGAAATGGCTATGTTTGAGTAAGAAAGCAACGTTTTCCAATTTTAAAAAATAACGTAAAAAAATAGATAGGCAAAGAAAAATACTTTTCAACGTTATTTTTCGAACTTTGAGTTTTTTTGAGTATTTAATCCTCAATTATTCACAGCTCTTGATCGCTTGGATGACACCAGCGCTCGACAAGTGCATTAATGCACCAAATCTCGTCGGTGCTATAGCTGCGCATAAAATATAAACTGAGATAGAAAGTACACTAAATTCGTGCTATTTCGACCGATGTGTATCATGTCGGCCGTGCCGTGCGCGCGCGAGACAAAAAGTGTGTGCGCTTTCCATCTCTGTCTATCTCTATGCATACACACGCACAAGCACAAAAGCCGAGAATAGCTTTGATCTTTTTCACTTCTAATTATTTCCTCTGGGTATGAAATAATTACATTTTCCATTAAGTAAATCTCAAAGTTATGCCTTATAATTTTCTTTCTTCCTCCCGCTCTCTCGCTCTATCTGCTGCTGCTCTCTTCCGCCCCTAGTCGCTTTCTCTCGATTTCACAGTTTCCCAGATGTGTCGAGCTGCTGCGCTGCCTCTTGTGTCTCTATCCGCGAAAAAGCTTATCAGTTGTGACATACTTGATGTTCGCGAGCTTATACATGTATTATGGCATGTATATACGTATATTTGGAGTATACAACAAGCAGTTTTAAAGCTTGCCAAGTACTTGCCTCAACTCGGCTGCGCACGAGTAGTTTCGCTGCCAACGCTCGACGTAAGTTTTAATTAAGCGCGAGCACTTTCTGCTGGATACAAAGTATCCCTTACCAGTCAATCGGTTGCCATTGTCTTGCTCATCGTTTAAGAATACTTGAGGTCATAATTAATATACTTACTCGCGAGTAAACATCAAGCTTCCATGTTCAATAATTGCAATAATTGCATTAAAGCATTTATAATGATTTTAAATTCTAGCTGTTGTTTAAACAATTATGAATGGATTTAAAACAATGATTCTTTCACTGAAGGTAAAGATATTTTATCTTATTATATTTCTATCATTTTATTATATTCTCGTTGAATAATTTTTATTCTACGCGTGTACTTTCTAGTATAAAAGAGAAGCGCCCTTTTACCTCATTGATATACACGGGCGTCACTGAACATTTTTTAACGTTCTGAACGGCACAATCATTACGGAATTTATTTCATTGCTCTCGCGCGCGAGAAATGACAATTGAAATCAATCATTCGCCGAGAAAATAACCCATCGTTCGTTATGGCGATGAATCTATGACAGTTGCGCAGCGTATATATACACGCGCACATGCACATCGTATAACGTATCTATAGATAGCAGGGGCTTACAAGCTAACGCGTGTAATGATAGTGGTTAACCGCAGCACAGGAACGCGCTCGCCTATACGGAGGATGCCGATCGAGCGCCAATTAGTCCATCATCCAGTGTGTGCGTGTGTGTGTATGGACGTTCCGTGTGTAATACGTTCCCATACACAAAGTCCGAGGTCGCTTCGTTCTTTGGGATAAATTACGAAATAAATTGAGCAATTCAATTGAGATTCATGGAGGCCAGGAGGGCTTATATAAGCCACCGTGCGTCCGGCTCGCTATCCTTCATCTTGGGCAAAAAATATTAGCAAATTAATACGCCAGCTTTCGGAGGCTCTCATGCTCAGCTAAGATCGATCAAACCTTCCTTCCGCTCGAGCCACACAGCGAGTGTACAAGCAAACGAGAGAATAATAATCCACCAGCCCCGGCTCCGGCAGAGCTAGCCTCGAGACTCGTTTTTTTCTCGATTCTCTCTGTGTGCTACTCTGAATGAGGAAGCTTTTCTCAAAATAGCGGAAGTCGTTGCATTTTCGCCGGCTTGATCGTCCGACCCTTAGGACCGGGGATATATACACGTATATAAGTGGGCTCTATCTCTCCTTCTCTCTGGACACAATGGTCGGATTCCGCTTCTCTTTCTCTCTCCCTGCCTCCCTCCCACCTCTCTCCTCTCTTTCGTTCTCTTCTGCTTACGGCTTCTGGCCTAAAAGCGGAACTCGAGCATATATCTGCATAATTTCTCTACCACGCACGTGATAGCATAAAAAGATTTTCTCGCAAACTACGTGACGTAGCCAGTGGGTCCGGCTGGCTGGCTTAAAACCACTGCTTTAAATTTGTCAGGGATGATAATTTAGTTGACGAGGAGAACAATTTTTCCCGCGGATTTATCGCTAAATTATATCATTGGCTTTATCGCAAACTTTTTATTTAGCGTGACCCGACCCGATTTATTTGAGCAAGTTGAAATTGAAATTTCCAAAGATTGGAGCTTTGATTACTCATTTTTTGCCACATTTACTTTTAAACCAATTGGACGTTGGTGCAGTATTTTTGTAATAGTTCCGCAAATGACGAGCAATCAAATGCGCTTAGTTCTTGGTAGAGCAAATCTCGTTTGATAACTTTAATCTGTACAGTAAAAATATTTTTTTTTCAAAGTTATAAGCAGTCACTGCTAACTCCCGATTCAAAATTTTCCGGAATAAATTTAAATAATGATCTATATTTTTACGATTTATACCTGTGTGTATTTTAAACTACGAGAGCGTTTGTTGAAATACAAACGAACCCAATTGTTTTAACGAATTTCAGCAGGTTTTTCTCAAAAACAATTTTTAGTCATTAAGTTTAAATGTATTCAATAATTTACACAGATAATCAAGGAAATTAATCAGAAAGCAACGAAGAGAACAATTAGGCGAGAAAAAGGTATCCATGAACAAGCGCCGCATTAGTCATTCGAGCGCATGGTGCATACCTATTCAATTTATCTTAGAATTATAGTTTTGAGCTTGCGAAAACTTAATAATTACTTCAATTATATCAACACGAGCAATTAAAGATAGTGCAATTGTACATTGTATAATGTAGTACAATGGGAAAATAAAATACATCAGAGTGCGCAGCATACCTCGTTCCTCTCGGAACTAGACCAGCATGGTCCGTTATGTTGAAATATGATTTGTTCCATATTCATAGGTGCACAGCAGGCACGCACACACATACACACAGACGAGGCAATCGGCCGCTTGCAAACACGCGTACGCACAAACAACTCGTAGATGAGGCAGATAAACTGAATTTCCTAGATCGGATTCGAACTTTGCTTGATATTTCGATCATGCAATTTGTCTCTCCATTTCATAACTTTGAACCTTCGGGCGACATCCATTTTCATAGATCGGTCGATTTTCTTCTTTTTTTTTGTTGCTGCTCTTTCGTGCCTTTTTCTCATCTTTCTATCTCTTCGCTCTCAACAAACAAACAACATCCACCCCGAGCCCTCATTCTCTATTCTCTTTCTCTCTCTCTCTCTCTCTCTCTCTCTCTCTCTCTCTCTCTCTCTCTGTTTCTCCCTCTCTCGCTTAGACTACTACTAGAGGAAGAGGAAAGCTCTAGTCGATGTCCCCTGACGCTCAAAGTTTTCCGTATAGAGCCCAGCACTCACATATACTGCTTATTTCAAGGAATCCTAGAGAGAGATAAACTCTGGGCAAAGGATTAACGATCGAGAGAAAGAGAGAGAGGGGGGGAGCGAGAGCGAGAAAGAGGCAACAAACATATAGCAGCTCTGGCCCTGTCATCCACGTATACAGGAGGGTATACAAGTGTGGGTTCGTGAGGGTTTGTGTGTGTGTTGTATGTAACGTGCCGTACAGCAGCAGCAAAAGTCGCGTGCGCCGACGCGCAAACGCGCGTATTGTTATTTATGGCGTTGTCCGGAGCTAATGTTAAGTAATGATCGTGGGCCGCGCGAGCGAGCGCGAACATGCCAGCGTGAAAAAAAAACGCAGCCAACAACGAGTTGGCGCGCTCGATGCCCCGAGAGACCGCCGCGCCGTTGCATGTGTATGACTTGCGGTATGTATGCCTCCAGCTCGTACGCAGCGCATACGTCACTGGGCAAGATGGTTATATACCTATCTCACGTGCCATTCGCGACGCCGTACGCGCGCGAGCTTGTTTTTTTTTACCCGAAATTTCGACGTCAATTTTTCCCACCGAGCACCCGTAGGACGCGGGTGGACATTTATTTTCTTTTCAAGAAAATATTTGACTTATATTCGGTTGACTTAATGATAAAAATCAATTCCCGCGATTGCAGCTGTTTTTTGAACGTGACGACGGTGGTGGTCGGATCGCATTATAAAAGTATCGAATTTACACGAAAAAAATTGCGTTGTTAGAAAACGACGAGCTGGTTGTCTGGCATAAAGGCAGAAAGACGAGAGATAGAAAAAAAAAAGCTGATGATTTAACTCAATTTTTCAAATACTTTTATGTGACGTGAAGGAAACAAGCTACGCGGCCAAGACACACGAAAATAACTTTTGAGCGAGTTAGTTTCGAAAGTTTAGAAGGGGAAAAATTTATCGGCAAAATTCGCTTATACAGAGGATAAAATTAAAGTTTGACGGTACTGAGGCAGCAGCGCGAGAAAAAAGTAAAAAAAAAACGAGAGAGAAGCTTGTCTCGCGCACGTAACGCTGACCGAGGCTGTTAACCTATACGTTCGTGTCGAGTGGCCAAGACAGCGTATCAAATCCCATAGAAATTTACGCGCTCCGGCTAGTCTCGTAAATTGTTGATACGACGACGACTACGAAAGCGACGATGTATTTCTTATACTTGTCAAATGAATGTTAACGTTGACAAAAGCCTCCGTTTGTTGAGCTGACTATTCAAAGATCTCTTTGCTTTTTTTCATGTTGCAGCAACACAGATCGAACAACCAAGTTCTACAGCTGCAGAGTGTTGACCTTAATTCCACAGGATATTATATGTGTGAGGTGAACGCCGACAATCCACCTTTCAAAGCCGTGAAAGGGGAAGCTTACATGGAAATTATAGGTATGACAAATCAGTACGCAGATTTAAAGCGAGACTCTATGGCCTACGGTGTTGAATTTCTTCGTGAATATATTTTGAATGCAGCTGCTAAGAACGGGGCTTTTCATTCCACCGAACAATTCGACTGTATCGCGATAAAAGATTTACACCTCGATCTCGGCGGAAGTACAATCGAGGAGTGGTATATAATATCGGATAAGTTGATAGCCGACGTCCGGCGATTACATTTTTTGCGCTCAGCCACGAGTACTCTGCCATTGAAAATCAACGCGACGAGAATACATTTTTCTCTACGCTTGTAACACTTCTTTTTACTCTTATATATTTTTGTGTCTGACTCTCTGTCTGTTTCGCAGACCCACCGCGAGAAGATCCGAAGATTACCGGTGAAGAGGAGATTTACGCCAGCGGCGATATTCTCGCGCTAAATTGTACTAGCGCTTTTTCTCATCCAGCAGCTCGTTTGCAGTGGTTCATCAACGATTCTCCAGTAAGCTGCTTGCTTGTGTATATACCGAGCTCTCCCATCTTCCTTCTCAACTTTTTTTTTTTGCTTTGTTATTTTACTGGTCCTATTAGAATTTTATTTTGTTACTGCGGGATTTTCCTTCTGAGTAATTATTTACATGATGACGCAGATGGAGAGGCTCAAAATCTTTTTGAGACATGAACTCGCCGGAGCGGCGAGGAAAATATTTTCTCACTTGTCTCTTGCATAATCTTATTATCCTATAGATATAGATATACATTTAAGAGCCGCATGATTTAATGGTATTGAAACCGTCGTTACCAAGACGACGAATAGAGGTAAGGCCGGCACGGGCTCGAGAATATGAATGATTCGATATTTCAAGTGTCGTCTACGTCTGTCTGGTACTCGGTGTCAAACACATCACTAGCCTCTTGATCTCCGTCTCGTACAATACTTTCCAGCGCCGGAGATCTCCCTTTTTGAGCTCATAGTTTTTGCATCTGCGCATAAAAGTTGCTGCACGGTGCAGTTATCGCGCCGTAGTCGGATTAATGCAAATCTTCGATTTAATAAATTGTAAAGTTGCTTACGATAGGCGATGCATTGTCCTCTAACTCGTGTGAGCTTGAATTTCAAAACTTTTGAAGATTTGCACTTAATTTCGCGTTCGTGTGGTTCGCGTTTGCATCGATAACGTCTGAGCATGAAAAAAAACCGACTAAATGCACGAGTAATAACTGCTTTTTCTTTCAAATCGAATTTCAAAGAGGAATTTCGTGTTTTGCCTTTATCCACTTCAAGTCTACCCTCTGTATCGATCGGAAAATTCCAACCCTTTCTTCAATATTAACTTTTGACTGTTCTTGATTTTAGATCGAACCCGATTCCGAAGTACTACATACAACATCGCACGGTCTGCACAGTACTCTATCGAATTTGAGATTGGAGTTGAACCCAGTTCACGTTAGCGAGGGCAAAATTCAAGTCAAGTGAGTATACGCATTGTATAATAATTCATTGTTCTTTGCAAGCTAATTTTTACCTCATTACTTGTAAACTTTGAGCTTGTTACAACGTCGATTAGAAAGAAAAACTTGAAAATTGTTTCAGATGTCAATCGACGGTTCGAAGTTCGTTGTTGGTGAAGAAAAAGCCCTACTACGACGTCCGATCGACGGTGATTTACGGTAAATATTATGTCGAGGGCGATTAAGCTTCTCTTTATCGATTAAGTATATCAGGAGCTTATGTAAATTAACCGAAGCATAAAAGTAGGTTCTCTCGCTTCGCAAGGATTTATCCGCTCTATTCTCCCTCTCTCTCATACGTCTGTCTATTGTGCGCGATAACAGAGTTATGCATAGGTGCAAATTCATTAAAGATGCAGATGCAAATCAAGCATCTACGTTCTCTGATGAAGCTGTAGCTTGCTCGCCTATGCGGACTTGCTAATACTATTTGATTAATATACCAAAATAGCTGACATAGTGCGCTTAAATAAATGTATCATTACATAATATATATGTGCTATATACTATAGGGATCGAGTTACGTTGAAATTATTATGATGATTTTGTTCTCTCGTCTCTGCAGCCAATCCAATATACAATTTTGCTAGAGAAAATACTGTTTTAGAGTTGGCTGTGCGCGCGCACGGATGATGAAAATTATTCGTAGAGCAAACAAAATTGCTCTACATTCTTTCCTTTTTTTTTCTACTTTCATCGCGCGGCTTATTCTATTCTCTGCGCCGCGTGGAGAAAATAACTCAATGCTGCTCTCGTGTGTACACCGAGTAAAGTCTTTTTCTCGGTACACACGGCTCATTTGCATAATATAACTGCAAGCGAGCGCAAGTAGCGTGGCGCAAACAAGTTGAATTTCGAAAAGGCGTGCTGGGGTGTGTGTGGTGTGTGTGTGTGTGTGTGTGTGTGTGTGTGTGTGTGTATGCGTGTGCCAGGAAGAACGCGAAAATCACGCGGCTATTTGCCTCTCTTTAAATGGCGAAGCGCTAATACGTTCCGTTCGGATTTGTTCGCGTTTGCTTTATTTTTGCGACTCGTGCGCACACGTCCACGAGCAGCGAAGCAGCAGCAGCAGCAGCCGGCAAAACCAGAAGTAATAATACGCATGTATATAGCACATGGCAGTACGCAGGGCACAGGCAGTATCAAAACGAGCTTAATTACACGATGAGAAATGGACGATGGAAAAAGCGATTAGTTTTGCCAGTAGCACTTAGCTAATGCCAATTGGAGTCTCTACTCGCTCGTTGGCACGGCGCGCGGCGCTCCGGCCTTGCTGCTCGTGGCTCGGGCTTCCTTCTTTCCCATGCGCCACGCCGTTGCTACTGCTGCAGTCCAGGTAAAACGATCACTGACCTTCTGTGCCGTGTGCTTGGCTCTGCTCCGCTCTGGTTTGCTCCGAGCGATGGAGAAACACAGAGGGTCGAGAGCGAGAGAACGAGATTAGCCGGCGGAAACAGGAAAAGCCGCCGAGAAGTAACTTGAAAAGAGAGAGGAGAGAGAGAGAGAGAGAGAGAAGAGAGAGAGAAATCAAGAGAGAGAGAGGAATAGCTTTTAACGACCTTCGATTTTCTTGTTAGACTAAATCGTTCATGGAACGCCTCTTGCATTTACCCTTTCCCTTGCGCGCGCCAACTCCAGCTCGCAGGCTCGTTATTCTCCTTCTTCTATACCGTTTATGGCCTTACCTACACATGCGTATCTTATATATATATAATGTAATGTGCGTGTTACGTCTGTACGCGTTTGAAAGCAATGCTCAACTGCTTTATTATTTTCTGCTTTTTTTCCGTAATTTTGATTTTCTAAATTGAAGTTGAAATCGGTTTTTCGATTGTACGGCTGATTCGTGGATATTGCCGCTACGATGCAACTCGGGTAAAATGAGTTTGTTCCTTCTTGATGTTTCAGTACGAGGCTTCGCGGACGTGACGATACCGTCGGCCGCACTGTTGATCTGTAATCTACTGTTACATCCACTGTTGAGAAAGTAGCTGTTCGTCGTTTCTTCCTTGGGACCATCGTGATCTTCGTCGGTGGCGTCATCGTTAATGCAGCATCAAATCTTCTTCGAGGTACGTGAAGAGACAATCATCCTTGCGACTTTTTGACTCGGCTTCGCTGCAATGAAAAAAAAACGTCACAGGTACTGGACGATACCGATTATACGATAATATGGTCAAGTGTTAATTATTTTTTATTTCTCAAATGTATATTGTACAGTTCACGTCTATATGGCTAAATACGATTATTAGCGCTGTTTTGAGTGTGGGGATAGATGCAAAAATGTATAAATTCATGACGTTATATTATGTAAAATACCCCGTACGCACGTGTACGATGTATTATAATGACGGTTTGAATGGGTGCGCGAGATTCTTGGATATATATCTATGTAAAGTTACGAGGAGAAAATATGTGACAGGCTGTGCCTGAAATATCCTTTCAAGCTGTTGTTTTAGTCTCAATGCTGATAGCGCATTCGGTTTTTTAAATGAACTTTTCGATTATCTTGATTGCGAGTAGTTCGCAAATGAGATAATATGATAAGTAAAATTAAATTAAAATTAAAATTAAAAAATTGTTGAAAACTCAACCAGATTTATTTAATCTTCCATGATATAAATTCCCATACAATATTAGTACTTCCATTCAGCGCATTTGCAATAAATTTATTCCGTTATTGCTATAAGTTAGATGTGTGTGACATATGTAACTACAAGAGTCTCTCCGTTAGAAAATAATTATACATACCGATTTTTGATTATGAAAAGTAGCACCCGGCTTTAATAATAGTTTTTCAACGCGGTTCATTCTTTCCATCCGCTCAATACAACGACTGACCGCGAATTTCTAATCGTAGCTTTTCTTCCTCATTTCGCGTTTTAATTTCGAGTATTTTTCAAAACATTTTTTAAAACTCAAAACCTAGCTTTGCTGCATAAACTTGATATGTGCGCACACATATACAATCAAGTTTTTCATACATAAAGTCAACTTTCAGCAATATGTGTACGTGCAAACATGCGCATGTCAGCCCTAAGGCGTAAGTTTACTAATTATAAGTTTTAATTGCAGAATACGATTGGCAAATATACACGCTATGTGCATCGGAGACCCAATAAATCTCGAGATTAATAATTCTTCTTTGTACGATTAAATGCGAATCCTTGTCAAATTCTGTCGCGCGAGACAAATTTCATATTTTCATTATTCTTTGTGTGCCATAGAAGAAATATTTGGTTTTTTCCATTTGCGGAATGAAAAATGTGTGGAAACACGCGCGGCGTGTAACATAATCGGCACATACAGGTGAGCATCGAAAAAAAAGCAGAACAAACAAAAAGAAACAAAGCTTACGGTTTGGATAACTGGAGCATCTCTCGTGTACGCACACACATGTCCGTATGAATCGCGATGATGTACGCGTGTAAGCCTCTTGCGAATAATAAGGCTTATGTATATCAAGGGAAGAGGAGCCAATCTCACGTGTGCGAAACTTCCGACAACAAAGGCTGAAAAATAAAGAGCGCGAGCGAAGTAAAAAAGCAGTGGCTGGGTGAATACACCGGGTTATACGGTACCCCGGAGAGGCAAAAGAAAAAACTTGCACCAGAGAGAAAGAGAGAGAGAAAAAGACACGCAGAGTTGCTGCTTACCTTGAGTAAAGGCGAAAAATCAACGGAGTAGACTACGGAGAGACTCTCGCGCGTGCCATTCAGCAGTAGAAAGTATTTTCCAACCGGACATTAAAACGAAAGAAAGCCTCGAGTCTATCGATGTCCAGAAAAAGAACATACGAAATTTTTTTAAAAAAGAAAAATGGGATGTTGCTAATTGAGTATACGTAAATATAAATATTTAGAGATATGTAAGTTAATATTCACTACAGCTGCAGTGGCAATATAGAGTAAGATGAGTTTGAGTAGTTACGGAAATGTAAAAAATTTTAAATGTATCGAAGGTGCACAGTCATTTGTTTCAATGCATTCTGAGTGAATGAGCAAACTTGTGTACATATGAAATCGACAAAGATAAATGATTGAATTTCATAATGACCCCTGTTCAAAATTAAAAAATACAAATGAAAGTTATTTAATTGATAATAATTTTATACGTGCGTCATGACGTACAAAGTATTTATTTCCGAGGTAATTATCGGTTCGTTTTAAAATCTAAAATCTAACTTTTGTAATATAAAAATAGCTGTAAAAATAAATATATTTAATACGCGCAATGAGATGAAATGTGGATTTTAAACAACTGATATATTATGAAGAATATGTGAAACAAAGTTTCCATTTCATGAATTATGTACGTTATTAAGATATTGTTTCCACGATACACGAATAAATGTTGTATGGCCTAATGTGTATATAACGCGATTGAATAATAAATTATATTAAAATTGATAATTTAATGAGCGACTATTATTTCTTGTTGTTTATACCTCTCTGAAAAACCTTCACCGATTTTAATTAATTTATAAATCCTTTATTTTCAAACGTTGATTTTAACTATGCAACCATTTCAGCACTCGTTCAATCGTAAACTGGAAAAATCAATTTCAGTGGAACATATATGTTCATTTGCCAAAATTCACACTTGATTCCACGTGTATCTCCAATAATTGAACATACTTCATAAACTCTACAACTTCCAGTTAAAATTCTTGGGTAAGCATTAAATAAATTAGGGTATTTTTTAATATTTTTTTTTTAAAGATATTGATTATGTGTTTACAAAAGGATATTCGCTGCACTTTTATGATAATTTTTTTAAAATAAAGCTGAAAGTATATTTTTTAATAAAATCACTCATTCGCTGAGAGGAAGTTACATTTCTCGGGGTTCATATTTTAATAAAAGCGAATTAACATATATTTCAAATTAAAACTGCGTATATTGATATTACGCTCTGCAACATTAATATCCAATCGACATTTCGACTTTTTACAAGTGAGAGGATCATATCATCTTACTTTTTTACAATCGACCTTTTTGCTCTCGCACTGGGGAATAATTGGTTTCGCCATCGAGTCACTCAAGTCTTGCGAGCAGTAAGTAACGCGCTATACATAAATTGTCATCAGGTTGAATTTTATGGAAAAATCTCCCTTTTTTGCCTTGCAAACGAAGCTTGCCCCCAGCACTTTTTCTCTTTCCCAGGCAGCGCCGCATGTTTGGGATAGGTGAGGAAAAAGGAGTGCCGACGAGAGCTAGAATATTATTGCAGATATTGAAATTGTCGATGATGAATAAAATTAAAGCTAGCGGCACAGGCTACCGTCATAAAATGCAAATGATTTTTTGAACTGAAAACAATTTTTCCATTCCAACGAGCTCGTTTTATTAGAACAATATAAAAAAATATGAATTATTGTAGAAGGAAATTTTATTACTGTTAGGAAATTCATGTGGCTGAAAAAAAAATAGAACGTCTAGGATCTTTCAATAGCGAGAGAAAATCAAGTTATAAATGTGCTGGAAATTATGGCTTAGAGAAAAATTTTTTTTCATTATAAAATGTAAATACATAAAAGTGGAATATCCTTCTTGGTCTATTCTCTTGGCTATAATTTGGTTACGTAACATACGTAGCATATGTAACTTGTAGAAGCACATTTATGACCATTAAAGTTGGTACAAGAAATTTAATCGAGCTTATGAATAAAATAAATTTTGCAAGATAGCGGTCTGCCCTCGTTGTTAGTTTAACTCTGGAATTACCTCAAATCTTCAAATCCAACTGAGTGTCGAAAAATCTCTTCTAAAAGTCTGCGGCTTATTAGACATTCATACGGGTTTAAATCAAGTTTTGAGAAAGTAAATTATTCATTGTGCTGATGTTCTTTCGAGCTCGAGACACCAAATCAGGACAATAGTCTCTCGTGACTTGTTCACGTAAATCATTCAACGACCGTACATGCATCATCGAAGCTTAATCATTGTCCGTATGCATGAAGCCATAAATTCAAACAAACGAACGAACGATTGCACGTGTTAATTCATCGATTTACTCGAACTTGGTAATGACCGCCACACGGATTTGTGAGCATTCAAAATTTCCATTCGATTCTGGTTCGTCAACGAGGAGTTTCTTGAAGCATCCGCGAGATCGATAGAATGCGGATCAGCTCGTAAACTCGGCCCGCAGGATCGTAAACGCATAGTTTAATCAATCACATAAACCACGATATACATAAATTCTGTCTTGTTATCGGTCTGTGACCGAAGATTAGTTGCCGACAGCGGCTAAGTTATGTAAGATAGATTTTCGAGAAAGTACGCGTACAGTAGCGAACGTACTGCTGCGCCAACCTATAAACATTGCGCCCGCGCGTACGAGTGCAAAAGGTTTACTGGACGCACATGCGGTCGCTTTATTTTGCTCGGCACATGTACCTATATGTATACATGCACATTTGTTCTCGCCTCGAAACGTATACAGAAGAAACAGCTCGAGGGTGCGAGAGAAGGAGAAAGAGAGAGAGAGAGAATAGAAGGCATGACCTGTTAATTGCTTGGCATTTAATTACCATAGAAGTTAGCTTGAATATATTTGTGTATATATATATATATGCGCGCAAGCTCGAGACGCTAGACGCTAAATTAAACAGTGCCCAGGCGCGTTCTCGACTCTGTTTCTCGCGCTCCATGTGCTACAAGCACGCACATACTTGCGCACATATACTTATACGTATGCGTTCATATCTCATCCGGGGATTTTCACACCGCACGAAAAAAGACCGAAGCTGCTACTACTGCCGTCACTGCCACTGCTGCTACTGCTGCCGCTGCTGTTGCTGCTTCTCGCAAGAGCATTTTTAATTGTGCGCATGCCCTTTTGATATAGAGGTAGGCTCTGAGTGAGTGCGAGAAAAAGCTCCGCTACATATACACGTGTATGCACATGCAAACACACATGCGATTGTGTGTTGCGTGTATGTGTCACCCTAGTTTCTTTCATTGCGAACCATAGCCAATTCTTTTGTCTCGAGGGCACTGAGATTCGCAAGAGCGAGAGAGAACGAAAGAGAGAGAGAGAGAGAGAGTCAGGCGTGCTCTCGCGCTGCACATAAGAGGGCTTGAATATCGTCTTCATACAGCCAGCTTCTCGCTGGCCCCTTCTGTAGTACACCAGGCTTGTCTCTCTTTTTCTCTCCCTCTCTCTCTCTTTTTCTCTTGCTCGCGCTCGCTCTCTTCTTGAAAGCAATGAGACACTTGCTCCTTTTTCGTTTTTCTTTTATTCTTTATTTAGTTTTTTGCCATTTCTCCGAGCTGTACACTGTTATTGCCAAGCTGCGAAGCAGCCTCCACACTCACTCTCTCTCTCTCTCTCTCTCTCTCTCTCTCTCTCTCTCTCTCTCTCTCTCTCTCTCTCTCTCTCTCTCTCTCTGTATGTACTAGTGCTCGACTCGACGTCGACTCGTAGTCGTCCTACTGCTATACTCTTCTAACTTGAGACCTTTTCAGTTAAAGCTAAGTAAATGCTACGTGTTTTCACGGTTTTCTTCACGTTTCACTCCGCATTGGTATACTCATTTAACGCCAAGCTACTTGCGCGCGCCTTCGCGCACCCAGGCTCGCCCGAGCACGCTACAAACCTCTCAAAAGCAAAATCTCGTGACGTCTATGAGTTATTCATGCAACGAGAGAGAGAGAGAGAGAGAGCGGACGCGCGCAGCTTTTGCAAAAAACCTTCGGCTCGGTGTGCATCAGCGCAGCATCAGTAGCACCTGCGCGCGGCCGATCGATTGTACGCGTTGCACGTTTTAAAAATTTAAAGGCTTTGTTCATCGAGTCTCGGGGCGAGATAACGAACAGTACTAGCTTGATATAATTAACGCGCAAGGAGAAAAGCTCGAAAGCTTGAAAAAATAATCGAAACGTGGTTGCGAGCATTTCTTTTTTATGTAGAAAAATCTCCTTTTTATCCTTATACTGCGCCGTTGCTTCATAAGTAATTGAAGTAAAATCATCAACAGCAGTTTGCTCAATCCATTAGCTGCGAGCGAGCATTTAATTTAAAAAAGATTTTTAAAATTCCTTCATAATTCAAAGCGTCTGTCTCGCTCTCTTTCTCTCTCTTTCTTGCTCGAACTTGCGCGCCGAGAATTCGTTTCGCTGCGACTTATCTCTGTAAGAACGATTTTGAGCGCGGAATTTCTTTTTCCCTAATCTCGCGAGAAATTTGCGTGGCAAGATCGGGATTTGCAAAGCCACGCGACGATTGACGCCGAAGGGTACGTACGTGCGTGCCTCACGCGTACACGAGTATTATATATACGCGCGCTTGCGCATGCTACGAAAGCGACGTATACATTGTCGCTCGCGTGCTACAGAGCTGCCGGCTTATAGCTACATGTACACGTACATAACGTCGTATACGTATTATAACGCGTGCTCAGCTGTGTCTATAATTTTGCCCCCCCAGTCGTTATAATATTATGTTATACATTTTTGCCAACGATCAAACTAAACGTCAGGAAGTTTTGGATATACTCGAAACGAACACTTCCGATTATATCGAGCATCGAGAGCTTCGCATATTATATATGTTGTATGTATAACGCTGAGGGGTCGGCATGTTATCCAAGAAATAAACATACGCACCCAGTTCGCGATCACGACGTGCTTAGAAACAATGTATTTATCAAAAAACAAATTCGTTCGAACGCAGATTGATACGCACGTGAAATGCGCGGGCGAGGGCAACTTTTTTTTACTATTTTTCATCGCGGACGCATACGAACAGGCCACTACTGCTGCGCTCGTGCTTCTGCGCCCGATCGGAAAAAGTTATTCAGCTTTATACTCGAGACTATAACGGCTAGTCAATCAAGTAGTTTAATCGAAAAATCCGGGCGCGTTCGATCGTAAAATGCCCATTGAATAAAAGTGTACGGTATCGCGTGGTACTTGATTTGTCTGGTACTCAAAAACATTTCATGTAGCAGCATCGCTCGAAGCGAATCGGCCGTGATCGTAATATTTTCCGCGTGCGTCCGACGATCGCACAATGAGCCTCTCTCTTGGCTCTCGAGTCGGGCCGGAGAAGGAAATGTACATTTTACCGAGATTGAGTCGTAAGATATTCTAATTCGCATCTATTATTCGTGAAAACACTCGGCTATAATTTTCATTTATCATGGCTGGACGATTCTTCGACCCTAATGAAAGCTTTCAATGTCAGACTCGCATGATTGAGTACGCAGTGCTACTCTTGTACGTATGAAATATACAAAGACTCGATAATTTTCGACACTCTTCAGACGACAGTCCAATCCATAGCCGCATAAAAGATGGATGAAATAAACAAAAAAAGTACGTGGGGAGGAGCGGTTGGTGTCCCGAGCATAATGCACGCGTGCGCGCACTTACATACGTAGTGTAATACGCGCGGGGCTATTGTGTTGAGCCGATCATCCCCGTCACGAGCAGAGATATATATATGCCAATGCGTATAGTAGCATAGCCGCGCCATTGAGCATAACGCGGCGCATACAGGCGCCTGTTATTATGTCTGCTTGTACACGCGTGAACGTTTTGGAATCATCAATGCGTAACTCCATGTCCGTGTGTACGAATACTCGATACGCGGTTGATTTGCTTTTTTTTCTTCGTTTTTTCTTGTGATACAATTCATCGAGTTAACGCGTTCGAGAGTGCTCATGGTCGGGCGTTGGCTGATCGCGCGGAAAAAAGTGTGCACCGAAGTGGAGTATACTTTTATGGTGGAGAAAAATACGTGCATTTGATTAAATTATTAAACAAGGCAACTCCGTACATTTATGTGCTTGCGAGTACCCACGAGCGCTCGAAGCTCGCAGCGCATTAACCGATCAATCTTTAGCTAGCTCATCTTCGTTTGTTCTCATCTTTCCGAATAATATGCTTAAAATTTCACCTGGTACTACGGCTTGAGGCGCGCTATGTTTTCTCGTGAAAGCGCACGTGGCTATGTATATATTCATGCGCATGCCGCACGTACAAGCGCGCGAGATATACGTACATACACACGCATACACGCAACGCGTATATTACGTAGCATATCGCTACTCAGTAGTGTATAAATGTTATGTGGACTTCTCGGGCGTTAGATTTATGGCACAAATTCGCGGTTAATACAGGCGGCGGCTTTGCAACGACAAGCTATGAGCTTTGCTCTTTGTAGCCCTTGAGTAGTCGAGGGGCTAGGTACCGTACACGCACGCCACGTTTACACACACACACACACACATAGAGCTCGCTCATCGTCGCTCATGGTATTTCTCTTTAGAATTTGTAAGTAGATATAAACTAGGAATATATGCACGAGGTAAATTTACCGTGAACAGACATCAATATTTAACTGGATTAAAATAATTAGCAATCCTTTGGAGCGCCCAATTTCTGCTTGAAGCAATGAGTGCGGAGAAATAGATCGTGAGTTTAATTATGTTAATCATCATCGTTTCCTTGTTTTCGAGTCACACAAAACACTCTCGACTATGCGCGCGACCGTATTTTTCTTCTTCGGCTCTTTCTTTCTTTTCTCGTGCCACTGTCAGTTCATACTCTCGCGCTTATAACGCGCGAGCTTTACAAAAAGAAATATGGAACGGACTTTTTTGTATTTTATTTATAGGTGCACGCGCAACCCTCTTCTCTCCCCCCGTTTTTTTCCTTCGAGACTTCGGAACACGACGCGTACTCGACATTACAGCCGGAGCCGGTATGCAGTATAGCTCGGCTCTGCAGTAGTAGCTGTTGTTTCCAAGAGACTCCGCAAGATACAATGCTCTGCTCGCGCCTACATGTGTGCGCAGACACGTCTAAGAATCCGCGAGATATTCGACCATATACTGCAAAACTTCCAAGAGCGCGGCGGGCGCGCGTGTATAGGATAGCTGCGTGTAGAGAGACTGTAGTCCCGAGTTAGCTGAGCCGCGAACGTAGGATGATTGATGATAACTTATAAATTATCGCAAATGTGCTCGCAAGCGCGCGCCTCATGAATCAACGGGAGACCTTCTTACTCCTTATACTCCCGCGGCTTTAATGCCACACATTCGGCCGAGGGGTGAAATTTTTGCGGATCGTATTATACGCGTGGGATATCGGTGTATAGAGCCTTACTTTTTTTGTTCGCGCGGTCGGGTACGTGTACGTAGGACATTTTTTCCTGCAAACTCGATCAAAGATAACAGGAAAAATACGGAATGGCGTCTATATGCGCGCCTGTGTGCGGGGTGTATCAATTACCCCTAATTAAAATTGAATAGGGATCATAATTAGGTACCGAATATAACGTAATTCTTGGTTATTTATAATGAGCATAATTTTTCGTTTAACGATCATGAAAGTTGCCACGTAACAATACAACTATTTATGTGCACACATATCAGTTATATGTGGTTAACTCGTAGGCACAGAGCCGAGAGTCTTTTCAAACATATTCGCGGTATGCAAAACAATGCGCGTGGGGACGTAAAAAGACCGACTGTTACATACCGCTGCGCCTGAGCAGTATAACTACGCGAGGCTGCGCTCATAACGTGCGGCAGCATGCACATAGTACACAGCATATATATTCGAGCGGGAGACAGAGAGAAAGAATGAACTCACAATTGAAGCCTTTATGTGACTCGGTGGCGGCGGCATACGTCGATTCGTAATCTTTGTTCCGTGGACGAGCAATGGAAAAAGTGTCAGGTAACTTTTCCATTTTCCTATCCTGCCCATTTCTGTCTCTCTCTCTCTCTCTATGTGCACTACCAAGGCCGCGCTGGTCACGCTGTTATTTTTTTGTTTCCGACATTCATTTCTGCGTGGCACATATAGTTATACAGATGCAACGAGCGCCACACGCATTCGTTTTATCGAACGCAAAACTTTCGTGTTGTTGTGTAGCATTTTTTTCATTGGCCAAATGGGAAGAACGATAGCCCCGAGTTCATCGCGTAAATAGGCTATTGGTAATCAAGAACAAGGAAAAACGAAAAATTCAGAACAACGAATTGAGACTGCCGAGTGAGAAATACGAAGCAGGTCCAAGAAAATGACAAATCATCGAATGATGATTGAGAATTGGAGTGACACATTTAGATCGATTCAGCTAGTGCTCGTTAAAAATGATCAAAGTTGTCGTATGCGTGCAAGTGTTTATGCGTTTACTCGGCAAAGGGCGACGGCGATGACGACGATCGCAAGCTTCGATGTCATCGTTACACTGAGCGCGTTTATGCAACTGCAGCCGTCACCCGTGTAGAGCTCCTTTGTGTATGCATAATGCAAGAGCGTCGTGCAGGAAATACCTTTGCATGTCTGGGCGCCGCAAACGTGTGCATACTCCGCGACGACGCACACACGACTATACGAACTACGACGGCGACGACGACGACGACGACGACTACAACGACGACTGCGAGCAGCAACAGCAACGCAATAATCGATGTCAGCAGAGCTAGATCGTCGTACCAAATGGAGAATGCGTCCCTTAATTGTTAATGCCCGTGTGCGCGCCGCGCCGGTGATGTAAGCAAATGCACGAGTTATATCGCGCGCGCATTGTTGAATAAATTAATTATACGATTCGCTTCAAGTTTCATTCGATCGTATAAAGTTTATAACCGACGCTCGTGTCTCCGTGCTGCAGTGTGTTCTGCTGTGCCGCACGGACAAAACGAAAACGATTTCCAACTGATGTTTTTTGGTGTTTCGATGCGTGTGTAGGCTGTTTACTTTTTTTGCTCGCAAACAATACAACAATTGCCAACGCTTTTTTCCCGCGCTCTACGTGTATACATATGCAGTGTATAGCAATCTATTCTTTTAAAAACAGTATTGTGCGCCCGGAGCTTTTTTTTCTACTGCTATTTGCCGACTTTTTACATTTTACTTCTCAAAAGCAAGCGAGCGTGCGAGCCAGTTACACAGGAGTATTTTGTTTCTTCCACACTCGTGGCTTCTCTCGTTGCTTTTTTTCCTCCCCTTTTTATAACAGGTGTTACAAAGATTATCAAAACCTTTTGTCCTTACACCAGAACTGTAAACGAAGGTTCAAGTGCTGTAACGCAGACTGCGATTCAGCTAAACTCTTCCGACTAGATTTGAACGCCGTCCAAACGTGCCATCAATTTTTTTTCAATTTAAAATGGCCGCTGGCTATTGTAGTTTTAATAGCTCGGTACCATCATAAATTAGCTTATTTACTTGGAACACGCCGTGAAACGAGAAAATATCGTTCAGATGATCGATGCCTTGCATAACAGCATATTCGACGTTACCGTAGTCAAAGGGTTAGACAATTTTGCGGAGTTACAAGTAGAAACATAGACGAGGGCTCGTGTAGAGACCTTCGTTAAGAATGCGCAGGGGCTGCGAGGGAGAGAGAGCCGAGAGGCGAGTGAGGTACTGCAACAGCGGGAATAGATGTATCGAAGTCGGCGGAACGCGCAACAATGCGCATGGCGGCGGCGGCGGCGGCGGTAGTGCAAGCTCGAGGAAATTCATTTCGGTTAAGATGCGACCGCACGATAACTAGCCAGTTTCGCGCAACTTTGGCCTGCTTCGCATATATCTACGTGCACACACAGATAGACGTACATACATAGCGTACGTATGGCTTGTATTGGTGTGCAGGTTAACATGTACAGCGAGCACAATAAGCTACGGTATAACTTTGATTATTGACTATATACAAATAGCTTTGGAACCTTATTGCCTTTCCTCCTCTCGCTCTCTCTCTCATTTGTTGTTGTGTTTACCTTCGGTCAAGTTGCATCCGGCGAGGATACAGCCAATCCATTGGTGCAAGATTTGTCTAAGAAATGCCCCCCACCCCCCCTTTGCTTCCCCACCGAGCCACGCGCGCGCGCGCGCGCATAGAATGTATACGTGTATAATACAAGCGGTGCACATAGGCACCCAGTTCATTTGGTTAAACTCGGGATTTCCGCGCGATAAGCTGCTTTACTCGAGCGTTCATTACCTTAATTAATTTTCTGCTGCTCGCGCGAGGTAAACATTTTGCGGGTCTGTAAATAATTTCGATGTTCTTAAAATCTCATTCGGTGCTGAATTTTTGTCCGAAAGAGGATTACGCACGGTCGAATATATAAGCTCGTGTACTTTTGCCTCTGTTTATTTTTCGTTATGTACGATTGCGCCGCGGCGAAGTATATGCCGCAAGACTCGGGGCCGCATGAGCCATGCCGTTGTTATCGAGGCGGTTGTATCTTATAGCCGCGCGCACGGTGCTTGCGGGAACCACACGATGATGCAGGTGCAGATACCTGCTCGTTGTTCAACTTGTCGCTCAAAGATATACTAATTGAGGCGCGATTGCTATTCGTTGGTCTTTTCGACGAAATTCGCGATTGAGACATCTTTCTCGACTTCCTACCAGGTAAAACACATGGAATTTAGTGAAAAAAGACATCAAGGGGGAGCGGATACGACCGCATAAAAATATCGAAGACTATTGAGTTTCTTGCGTTATAACTTTAAAAGCATCTCCGCGCGTGAGCGTGTGTGTGCGCGTCTGTGAACGCGCGCACGTATACACAATTCGCAAGTCCAGCTATAGCGTAAAGTCGTTCTCGTCGTAGTCGTAGCAGGTGACAATCGAATCGATACCTCGACTGTGTACACGTGACTGGAATGAAGTTTTTAGTCTAAGCGCAGCGGCTCTCCATACACGTATACAGCGGCGGCGCTCATATACGACGGCTTCTGTACACGAGCTCGAAAAAAATTTCAATATTGTACGGAAGCTGCAACGCTTTTTCTTTTCGTTTTTTTGTATATTTTAATAAACAAACAGCGATGTAAAAATACCCCCGGAATATTTAATTTCATGGCTTTTATGCCGTGACAAGTATAATATGTGCTCGGGTGAGCTTGTGTCAATATATATTCGTAATTTGGCTTCAGCCACTTACGAGGAGCGAAGATTACTCGAGCGAATAATACAGCGATGAATTAAAGTCGGGTCTTTAACTTGTCTTGTGTTATCCCAGCACGTTGTATAAAAATATTTATCGAGCTGCGGAACGAAGCCTCTTAAATGTAAATCAATGTGTACCTGCGCGTTAAATGCCTCTAATGCAAGTCTGGTGTCGTGGCCATATACAGCGGCTCGTCGCGGATATATATACCCGTACGCGCATTCGCGTCATATGATTGCCACTGGTATTTAACGAAAATCGAACATAAATAATCAATTAGCATAACGCGCCGACAAAGCGAATTGATGCACCGATTAAAACGGGACTCAATGACGAGTGAAGCAATAAAACGTTCGAGCTTTTGCTGGCACGATTTTCAAGCATTTATAATGATTTATGACAATTTATTATAATGTATCGTAACGCATTTGGGTCGAGGAAATGAATATTTCAATACCATGAACTCCAATGGAAAGGGTCAAGTATGATGTTTTTTTTTGTACCGCGTAAAAAAGTAATAGGGAAAATAATTTTGATGGATTCTTCGGGGTGATTCAATGTGCACGGATCAGGAGGTGCATATTTTCCATTGCAAAAAATCAATTTTCCCTTTTCTGTAGAATAGACAAAAAAATACAATGTGCACATAGCGCGTGTAAAAAGTAGAAGTAGAAATGTATATTTCTGTGAAATGAATATCTGTAACCGAAAAAGAATCGTTACTCCCCGTGTGTCATATATGTATAGGCGTTCGTATCGGCTGTTGGTTGGCTATGAGAATCGCTCTTTTCTCTCTCTTTCTCTCCTCTTTGCCTCTTCTCCATTCTTCCTGTTAACTGTACGTACGTATAACGGGTGTATATATATAAAGAAGGCAGTTACAGGAAAAAATGACGTTTCGAAGCTCGGCTACATCCTAATTGAATCCAAACGACTGTGCGAGGGCGAACACATCGATGGCCATGAGAGGGGATGCGATACGGCTTTTGTCTCGTCATCGACGCTTTTTTACATCGTTTCGTCAGGCCGATATGTGCAGCTAGGAGCAGCAGCAGCTTCTGACGCAATGAAATAGAAAAAAGTTGCTCGAGTGAGAGGTTCGAGCTAAAGTCTAGACTCATCGACACATTAATAGAAGGATTGAATTTTCGTCGAGTATTATTTTTTGCGGAATACGGCTTAGATCGAAACCTGTCTCGGTAAAAATGTGAAATAGTCGACCGAAGAATTTCATTATAATCCCGACGATTGGTAACTTCGGACCATAAAAAAATTCAATCAATTGCATTATTTATCAGTAAAATGATCGACATTTGGCAGAAGAAAAAAAAACAATAGGTCCAGGTAACAAAAATTAATTGCTTCGTAATAAATCAGGAATTATGTAATTCGAGTTTATATTGCGCAAAGTTCCATAACTCATGACAGTTTGTAGCTTTAGAAAAAAATGCGAAACACTTAGACATTAAATATTCCACTGGGCGAACTATTAATGCGAGCCTAAGCTCGCGTGCCTACCTGTATTCGAGCGAAATCTCTTTATTCGCCCTGAGAAGCGCAGTGGCGCTTTATGTTCTATGTATTGTATGACGTACACTTGCAAATTTAGCTATATGGCAAATACAGATGTGATGCGTGCGTGAAAGAATCGCGTGTACATACGCGGCGGCGGGGGGCGCGCAGGCAGTCGAGCTAGGCAAAATAAAGAAAAAGGCGCGCAGCCAAGAAAATAGCATAAAGAAATATGTTTTGTAAGTGTCGGGGCTAAAATATGAAATACGCATTTAGGTTGCCTCGCGCGCGAGCTGCCGCGTGCGTTGCACAGGCGCTTGAAGGCTCACCGAATTGAGGCATGATCAAATAATAACTTGTCAAACAAATTTATGTTGGCTCACCGAGCGCGTGATTCTGCGCATATTACACACTCGCGATTATGCCATTCAAATGTATGTATACGCCCCTGCACATACATACCACGTGCTAATGATTTCTTTCCATTTATCCACGAAACACTCGACTCCTCGCTTATATAGTTAGTGGTATTTGAAGGAATATATTATACTTTAAATGGCGTTAAGGTCATATTGATTATACGCGCATTGCCTATATACTTTGAAACTTCCATTGGCTCTAATATTCCATTGAGAGCATCGATAAACGGTGATTTTATTTGCTTTCAGCGTTGAAAAAAAAGAGTACGACTCAAATAAGACAAAAAATTTAATTACTTCCCCCCGCGTTGTATCAGTCTGCCTTTCTCTCTCTCTGTCTCTTGGCACTCCTCATTTGCCGCCCGATAAGGGAATCCGTAATTGCGCGCGTGGAGAGCGAGCGTATTGTAAATTATCTGTGCAAGCTCGGCAGTCGGGCGGCGTATATATCCAAATGGAGGATTTAGCGAAACTTAGGCCGGCGAGTGTACCACGTATACACATAGCTCGCCCTGCACACAGACAATTTGCCTTATTATATAATATGAGCTCGAGTCCGCGAGAGAGAGAGAGAGAGAGAGAGAGGGAGAGAGAAGAGAATAAACAGAGCACTGGGCGCTACGCGCGAGGGATATAGCGTAGCCACGCGCGCTCGCACACACAGTAGCGCAGCCATTCAGTCGGTGCAATCATCTTGAATTCATCCTCGTCGATATCAGTCTGGTGTGAAAGCTCGAGTGCCATTCGCGCTGATTGGATTATATGTATACCGAGAGTTTGGCGCGTCCAGATTACGCGCTTCGCTTATCTTTCAATCTACTGTTAAGGCAAATTCGATAACGTTCCGATACAGGCACAATGCGCTGCAAATGTGTCTTTCTCTTTCCATATAAAGATATATACGTATATATCCGTGCCCATCTATATAGCATGTATGTATGAATTATATTTATCAATACGCGCGCGGCCACACGCAAACGCATGGGCGTCTGAATACCTTCGAGGCAAGATGAGATTATCGTGCTGCTCGAGAGAGGCATCCATCATTCGAGAAATTATACGCAGATTGTAATAATGATACAAGTATTATACGGTTTCGAGAGGATATGTATCCTTCTGTGTGAGTGTAAGGACGTTTAGCTGTTCCTTGAAATCCTTAAAACGCCACAGCATACTGCAGCGTTGAACAAATGAACTAAACTCATATAGCAAATATGGGTTCTTCTGCATAAAAATCGTGTTATTTATCTACGTTTCATGACTTATGAGTACGCTAAAAAAGCTGCCTGAGAAAATATTGAGTTGAGTTTAATAAAACGATCGCTATGTAACATGGTATCTGTACAACATACGAGGATTCTAATCAATTTGATTATATTCCATATACTTGATAATATTGGTTCTATTATATAAAATTTCTTGTTAAAATATTTTATATAAAATTCAGTACCAGTTACTTGATTTTACAATACATCTGTTTTAAAAAATTTAAAGTTTTTTATCAGTGTATGGGAGTAAAAAATACTGTCATGATTCTACTTATAAAATCAAACTTTATCGCTCAATCCTTATCTCATCCCACGGTACAATTGTAAAAAGGTTTGACAGAGTGCATCGAATTAAAATTTCAAGAAAATCCTGGAAATTGCAGGAATTTCTTGATATATTTTTGACCAAAATTTATTTATAGTGGTATCCTTAGCTTATCGGCCAACAAATGTTGTTTACAATATTGTTATGAAGCTATGAGTGATTAAGCAATAAGTTGAATAAGTTGACAGAATAAAATTTAAAACTCGAAGTTGACTGCTTATACAAGAATTAAATTTTTGCAAATACCGAAAAAGAGTATACATTCTCAATTTGCGAATTCGTGAAATTGCAAATACTGAGTAGTGCGAATAGCAGGGAATACTATACACAATTGAACCATTTATTTCCTCAGTTATCGAGTAAAAACTAAAATAATTTTTCGTCTCTGATTTGAGAAAAAAACGTAAATCTGCATTTTATGTGAATGAGTTGCGTACAAATATATCAGTTTGAAAAGTCCAATATACGTATATAAATTTTACTTAGTAAGGTGAACTTGCCTTGAGTTTGCGAGAGAGATTGAATCGATGCGGTCGCACAATTCTCTCCCACATGTATACACATACATACAAGGTGAAACGAGCCAAGTTTATTGAGATGTCACTTGTGGCTAGCGCGTCGATATTTATGTTTGTATCGTGTGCATATGTATGTATCAAGTTTGTTGGTATTTTTACTTATTTTTCTCTTTTTTAAGAGCAAATTATTTATATGATACGCAAACCAGTTTGAAGAAAATACATTCCTGAGCTCAGTTCATCCATTCGAAAATGATGCAATCATCGATGGATTGATTAGTCCTTATGAACTCTTTGTAATTATTATTATTTTTTTAAGAACAATCAATAATCTAATTGAAAATTGAAATAAAAATAAAAGTTTCTTATAAAATCACGCTTACTTATGAGTCGGTTGATTCATACACTTTTCATTGACCTGCACTGTGTCATACCACGTATCTTTAACTTATTCTGCTCTTAGTCTGATATGATGGAATTTCCCTCTTTCTCGTTCATTTTCAAGCTCTCAAGTTGGTCCACACACATATAGTATCCAGCTTGACGCTCGCCATAGACTTGTGAAACTTTGACTAGGCGGATGTAGACGTTCGAGGCCCAAAGCGCACTCTCACGTCACGTGCTATAAGCTCGTGCATACGTCCTTTATCGGTCGTGTGCATGTTTCGGCCTCTTGACAATGGCACTTTTCGAAATACAGCCAAGCCAGAGCCAAGAGAGAGAGAGAGAGACTCAATAGCACAGCAACAGCAGCAGCAGCAGCACTCACGCTAATGCATCGGTCAAACTTTCAGGTTCGCCATGGCTGAGATATATACACAGAGAAAGAGGCCGAGCGAGAGATAGAGCGAGAGAGATCAAGAGAATAAAAGAAAGAGTGTACTCGCGAAGCTTTACCCGAAACGTAGACAATCCACGTGACTTTGCAAATCGAGAGATTCGGTCGAAAAAATCGTATCTTTTTCTGCTCCATTGTGCTACATGTGTTTCGCCTTCGGGCTTGCAATGGAAATTCGACAAGACACAAGTTGTCTGGAGAATTCAAGAATGTCACACTCGATTAAAAAAAAAAACAAGCTCCCACGTGAAAAGGTCGCGGTGCACAGTCACAAGTTTGCTTAAAAAGTGACTTGAGAGAGAAAGAAAGAGAGTCAAAGGAGAATAAGTAGTAATACGTGGGCAAATGCACAAGCGCGCACGAGTGTGTATGAGTTTATGCAGCTCGGAGAGGAAAAAAGATAAATGTATTGAAAAATAAACGAAAGCGAAGGAGGCGGAGGTGTGCAAAAAGAATGGACTGTCGGCTCTCTGCCTCTGGTGCACACTGCACACACACTCACTTATGCAGCCACAACAACACCTGCAGACACACCCACACACTGGCTGGCTGGCTGGCTGACTGTGTGTATACGCAGGAACTCGAAGCGTGCGCGCCACTACGTATCAGTACGTGACGTCAGCTCATGCAAATTTTTTTGTTCCACCGTCGAGACATTCCAGCGCTTTTATTGCCGACCAGATCTCGGCACGGATATATGTATATATACCTGTGTATGGGCTATACATACGTGCGTCTACGTATATATCTTGGGCTTGTGCAGACAAAGAGCACGCGCTCGCAATCGCGATGCAAGCATGCGCGAGGCATTTTTTTTTCTCTTTTACTTTACTCGCGTCTGCTCACTCACTCGCTCGAGATCGCTCTCCTTCTTTTCAAGTGCATATGCTCGTCATATATATATATAGCTCACCAATACAGCCCACACGCATAAAGCTAGAAACGACAGTACGTGAACGTTTTATTATCAATGATTTCGGAATTATTGCTGCGCTCGCCCGATCGCAGATCTTCCGCAGACGCAGCTCTTCCTGTTCCCGTACCCATGCATAATCTTGGAAGAAAAAAAATGTCGAAAGGGAAGCGAGAATTTCACGACTCCGTCACGTTAATGCATACGCTCGAATATTAGCCCCACACGCACACATGTTTGCGGCGCACGTGTCGGATGTACGGAGAAGGCTAAGGAGCTCGACGGCGACAAAGCTTTAAATCTCACACGCAGGCCCTTGGGAGAAATATTTTTCCAAGTTATGCGAAGTCTATGTGTGCGTGTGCTTTGTTTTAGTAAATATCTATACACGGTGCGAACGAGGAGCCGAGATACATAGATATAGGATACGTAACTCGTAAGCGATATAGTGATCGATGATATCGAACGTCCGATGAATACATGCATATCGAATTAGTTGAGCGAATTAACGCTTGAGATCATACAGTTGCATACACATGTATTGACTTGTATGCACTATGTATATGCACACTCCTGTGTAAACGCACACCCCTTTGAACAGAGACAAGCTGGTCAGATTTGCGAATTATTCATCCCAATGTTTGATAATACGATTAATTTTCTTATAACTCAGACGAGATAGATAATCGATAAAGCACAACCTTATTGCTTTGCTACGAAAGAGAAACAGTGAGAGAGAGAGAGAGAGAGAGAGAAAGAGAGACCTCACGAGCAAAGGGTAAATGAAAGGGAGATTCTCGTTTTCGAGAAATTGACGTGGATGGATGTGCGGTTAATTCTTGGCCCCTAGTCTTGAGAGCAGCAGAAATTGAAGCTCATGAATAATATAGAGAATCTTGAGTATTTTACCGAGAGTTTTTTACCTACGCTGAACGCGCACAGGAGGCGATGCATGCGAGGGCGTTATGAGTGGCTGGTATTCATTCAATTGAAGTGAGTACAAGTGGAATCTACTCAACTGGTGATTTATTTATCGAGTATTTAGTAGGCTTTAAATAAAAAACAACAGTTTTAAATATTGTTTTTTTTTAGCGATTTGACAGGTGCTTTATATTATGTTATATTTTATATTATATATTTCGATACTTATAACAAAGTTAAAAATCATCAGTATGCTTTAGTTTTATTTATCCTGGAAACTTTAACATTTGCAAAACCATTAATTTGTTCATTTCAGCTACGTATGTTTTTTTACAAGAAGCCGTTCATAAAATCGTCACCTCATCATCGCAATTTGTGGAGTTCAAGCTTTAAACGCAGGTTGAGAAAAATATTTTCTCTCCTCAGCCAGTGATTAAGTCGTTGCATCCCATAATATACGAGCGAGTAATTTAAAAGAGTTGAAAAAACTTCCTAACTTCGGTTATGAGCGCCAGAGTCGACTTATGCTCGCGAAAACGAAAGGGGAGGAAAAAAGCAGCAGCAGCAGCAGCAGCAGCGGCATAGCATCGTAGCGCGGGTGTTACAGGCGCGCGTACGTGGACGATTAATCGAGTGCTTGCGCTGTCGCCGTTCAACTTATACATATATGGCTCTAAAGCGCCGTGCGCACACTCGGGTGTTGATCTGATTACGCCCGGGCACTGGCATTGCTAAGATAGAGAGAGAGAGAGTTCGAGCGCGAAAAAAAGGAAATAAAGAAAAGGAGAGAAGTAACGCGCGGGTTAAAGAAAGAGAAAGCTGCGAACGCGCCCCGCTATACTGCGAAGGCGTGTATACATGCGCCCGCGCTCGCACATACACACGCGTCCGATCGATCGAGTCTACTTTTCTCTCGCTGCAACCAGAGTAATCGCATTTTTTTTAAATATATGCCTTTTACGTTGCTATGTATTAACGCAGTATTATACCATTTACATGAACTCTGACATTTTTCGTTATGGCTTTAATAGCGGGATTTTCGTTCTTTAAATCTTTATGGAATTGAATATAAAAGGCAGCCTCATAATGAAAATTAGAAAGAAAGAGCTAATTGCGAGGAGAAAAAAATGCACACTCTTATCGGATTAAATATGATACCTATGAAGTAGTCCTTAATATGAACTAATTGAAAATATTTCGATAGCCCATTATGATTTTAGCGTTTGAAATTAATTAGAATAAAATAAAAATATAATAGACTTCGCCAGTCGTTTTAACTCATAATGTACAAAATATAATTGAGCCATACTCACTCACATGATTAAATTCTAGAGATCAATGAGATTCACGCTTATATATAGGGGGGTGTTTGCAAATTAGCATCAGCCATATTTCACGCAGGATATATTTTATTCATACGATAATAATGAATTGCTTGGCAGGCCCGAACGAGTATTATATTGTAAACTACATAGGCGCAGTAAACGATGACGATTCTCTCGAGACGTGGCGCGGCCAACCGACTGTATTTGCGAGGTAGAGCAGCGGCAGCAGCACATTCGTAGCCACGAACGCTCGAGAACAATCTAATGTTAATTATTGCGCGAGACAGTAATTTTGTTTGCGCCATATAGATGGTAACGATGCATATTGTCGATGTTGATATAAGCGAGGGAGAATTCGGATAAAGATGACTAATGCGACTTTGTGTTGCCGCAGTGCATATCTCTCTCGCTGCGGCTTGATAATTCCGAAGGGGGTGCGGATGTATACGCTCATCGTCGCTACGTTTCTTAAAACAATAATATTTTAAAATTGTCGGTATATAACTGAGTATTATCGAAAAATACGCAGTTAACGAGGCTCGAGTGGAAAGAGAAGCGAGCCGAGTCAGCCCAGCTGTGTCACAGCAGCAGCAGCAGCAGCGCACGATTTCAACGGGGTGAAATCGATCGAACAGTCGCTGAATGGATATTGTCAGTCATTTCCTCGACGTTATTATACGTTAGCAAAGGACTCGACGGGCCTATGCCGCTGTAGTAGCGGAGTCGCGCAAGTATACGATTTTATCGCTGCATATCGTCATCGATATATATCTATATTTACGTGTCTGTCAGGTAGCTGCAGAGGGTAAACAAACGACAAGCTGATCGTGATTCGATGCTTCACTCTCTCTCAATGACACTTTCACCCTCTCATGCGTGACTAGATAGATCATTTCCTGCTAAGAGCGCAGCGGCGTTTACAATCAGCAGTGGAAGGACATATTCGTTGCTTCGACCTGTACGAGTGTACGCCTGCTACAGTGGGGCTGCTCTATTGATCGCGCGAAAAAAGCTCTCGGTATCGCATAGAGCCGCTTTATTATTTTGGATTAATTTCCTCCTGCAGGCGTTAAGTCTCAGGCTCTTGCTCGTTTGGATTTATTTACTCTCTAATTCACACATGCGCATACAATTTATATATGAACTGTCTCGCTCTCTCCTCGACAATAATTCTACTTGCCTACCTACCCACGCGCGCGTTCTCACATACTCGCTTGGCTCTTCACATATGCTACCACCACTGGCGAGATTCTGACCTTTGCCCTAGAGGAATATATACACCGTCTAATGGTCAGCTAATTGTCCGAATGTAAATAAATAACCTTTTTTTTCAGACGGCTCTTGCCCCCTATCTGGAACTAACTTCATAACTTGCTCCGTGTACCACCCGACTCTCTGTCTCTCTTTCTTTCTCTCTCTCTGTCGCGCTATAGATATATACATTCCCTCGTATAGTCAGTTTTTTTTTCTCGGCTCGGCACGCAGCTCGACTCATTTCAGTCGCTACTCTATATTCTTGCAGCCGCAGGGTGTACAAGCGCGTGGCTACATATTTCTTTGAATGAATATATACGAGACTTGTCCCTGGCTTACTGCTACAACTGCCGCTGCCGCTGCCTGTTGTTATATTCTATTTAAGCGGCGAAAAAAGGTCCATTGAATAAACCATAGATATATAGCTGACGGGGTAATTCATGAGACGCGAACTTCATTTGATCATTTATCACTCGAAATTTATTCGTTGAATCAGCTTTTTCAATTTACTCATTTGCGAATTGTTAAATTTAGCTATTTTTTTCGCACCAAGTGTAAGCATGAAGCAGGTGTAGTAGCTCGTGCACCAACGGTATAAATGTGCATATTTATATGGACGAGCGTCTATGCACGATAAGCTAAGCAAAGCATTAACAATTCGAACTTGATTTAGCAGTGAAGCGCATATTAGCCGCGAGAATAACCAAATCGACGTGCGATCCCTGGAGAGCTAGCTCGTAGCTGCTCTGCACGACGCGCAGAGAGAACAGCAGCAGCAGCGGCGGCGGTGGCGGCAGCATCGCTTGTCGTTTCGAAACGACGCGTAGTTCTGAATTTCCATAATAATTGTCGCAGCCAGCCAGTACTGTTGGTACAGCTTTCTCGCGCTCCCTATCACGAGCTTGCGCATGTATGTGCTGTACAGCAGTGCGGAAGAGCCAGTGAGGGAGAGAGAGAGAGAGAGAGAGAAAGAGCTACGGACACATACACATGCGGAGGCAGGTCGAGTATCGAAATTAAGGTCAAATGATTAGCAAAGCTCACGCGCGCGCGCAAATTCTCCGATCTCGCTCGACTACTCCACTGCGTAAATTTTCATTCAATTGTATACACCGTAGTCGTGAATTATTGCTCTCGACAAACGTACGATTCTCCACTAATAATGATATGAGGTATTTGAAATTATTTTAATAATTGCGACCAGAATTTTTTGATATTTTCTCTTCGTTTAAAAATGTATTCATGAAATTATACTCTCACGAAAAAAGTGAATGGCACGAGCAGTTTATAAGCGTTCAGATTGGCTGTAGAGTGCTACTGCGGAATTTATCGTTTTTTTGTCTATTGTATGCTGCGCGTTTCGATTTAGTTCCCTATGTTAGGCCTAAGCGACTATCGAACAAAACATGTAGAAATAAAAGGTGCGCCAAGCACACCATAGAGTGGCTAGTTAAAACTAAAAGGTAAAACAAGTCAAATGTTCATATGTATATTGAGCTGGAAACAATTAAATCATTTCATATTGAAAAGATTTTTTATATTTATGGATTATATGAAGCTTCCACGGTTGTATTTTCCGAAAAAGCCTATAGATTTTTGAATGATACTATCGATACGGTGTTAAAGCATGTATCGGTGCACATTTTAAATTTTTGACAATATGGCTCCACGTGAAGAACAGTCGGAGCTGTGGCAGTGCTAGCAACAACCCGCATAACACACTAGGTAGAGAATTTAGATCACGCACTTACTATCCGAGGCTTCTCTAGGGTTTTCAACATGCAAGGCAAGACGCGTATCGGCACTGTAATATTTCTTCGATTTGGCCCGAGGGAGTGGGTGAGTGTAAAAGGAGAGACCGAGGTGAACACGGAAAAAAGGTAAGAGAGGCCAGAGGGTGAGATGGTAATCGTCTGGCACACAAGACTATTTGAACATACATATATATACAGTATGTACATTATCTGCACAGAAAAAGAAAAGGAGGGATAGAAGAGAGAGAGAGAGAGAGAGAAAGAAAGAGCGAGAAAAGAAATTGTGCGGTGTATATAGGCATACACGGTGAATCGACTAGGCGCTAGATATATCCTATAGTACGTACGGGCAAAGCTAGTAGTTGCACTTGTATCATTTGAAAAATTTACGGAAACTGCGTTCTTTCTGACATTATGTACTGCGCTCGTTCGCGACAGTAAAACGAGAAAAAAGAAGCAGTGCAATCTCATTCAATTTCAGAGTAAAATGTATATTATATCATCATATTTTTATACTTCTTTTACTTTTTTTTCTCTTTTTTTCCGACCCCATAATCTGCTGGCAAAAATGTATTCGCAATGGGAATAAAATTTTGAACTCTTGTTCATGCATATTAAACGATAATCAATTTTAATGTTATATTGCATCGGGATTACTCATCAACTTTAATAATTTATCAGTCATGAATGCAAGCAATAATGTTTAACGTGAAATCAGTAACTCGAATAAATATCGAGTTTGTGCACTAAACAAGCCGTACAACGAATAATTGAACTCGATAAAATTTGACAATCGTAGTCAATTGTTTCACCGCCTTCGCCAGAGAAATTCATCGGCGCAATTACAATCGAAATTTAGACCCTCAAAGTATCTTCTTCGATGCTACGAAAGCAATCAAGTGCTGCTTGCTGTCTGGCCAAATTCGCAGCCGATATCTCGATCAGTATTTTCGATTATCATCCTTTTTCCGCGCATATAATGCTCGAATTCCACTGTATCGATTCGAAAAGACCGAGCTTCGACGAAACACTAGTTACGCTAGGCAACAACGATAGCCCACCAACTCGAGCAACAAGCTGAACGCGTGCATAGGCGCAATAGATAAAGCCGCATTCGCTGCATATGAACTAGCTAGGATGCATACCCACACACACACACACACGTCGGAACGTTATATATCAGCTATTGTAAAACACGCTATATAATATAACGTCAAAAGCATCTTATTAACTCGCGCGGCAGCTGACTGTGTGTGTGTGTGTACGTGCAGCATACGTATGTATGTGCGAGCTTGCGGCATGGCGTTTATACCTGTACGGGCCGCTTAGCGCGTGATGATTGATGGTACCGTGACCAATGATCGACTGCAGGCGCGTCAACGACTAACATGCACGCACGCACTACTCGCGTGCCGATGCGATGATGCCGATGGTGCTGTGCAACGCTCCTCCCCAGCTAAGCAACCTCTTTTTCAAAAGCGACGCATAATATGATAAATATAAAACTTCGAGGCAATTTCGAGTGAGTACGGCGATTGACTTTTTGCAAACTTCACTTTAGCTGGTCTCCCGCGTAATTGCTATTTTTCCATCGTAACCAGCCGTCATAAATCATCCATTGTTATTTACACCTTTTTTCCTTTACCACGTACAAGATAATACGTACGTACGTACGTATGTAATAAAAAAATTGCAAAAGTATACAAAGAGCTGGGTATGTAAATATATGTTGCACTGCAGTCGTTGAATGGGTAGACGCACTCGTTAGTGCAGAAAGTCGACATTGCTTTCCAAACGTTTTATATGTATGTGCGTATTTATGTATGTATGTTCACGTGTATGTGTGTGTGTGTGGGTACACGAGACCGATTGATTAATTAAACGCTACGACGGCGACGAGGCAGGGTAAAATTGTTAACGTGCCAGCTAAGCCACGGTGGCTGCTGAAAACTCTTGCTTGGCTGCCTCGCTAAACTCGGCAGTCATCTATAAGTGACGACTAACGATGCGGCCTCGTTCGTTGCGCTTAACCAGCGCGAGCGCGAGGGTGAGCGAGAGAGAGAGAGAAAGAGGGTATACACCTTAATACATGCATACTTTTACTATGCAAATACGCGCGCTGCAGTACAGCCGCCCAACACTCGAGAGTTTGTGTACGTGGATTTATATCGAAGAAGAAAAAATAACGGTTGCGGATATATGTATGCGAGAGGTTTTCCAATGTAAGCAGATCGTTCTTTCTTCCTCGACTTTCTGCTTTCGACATTGTGCTTGCGTTCAATTTACCAAGAAAAGTTTTTTTTTATGTTTTTGTAACAATCAATACATTGGTGCATTAAGTCGATTAAAAAGAATATTTCATTGATTTATGATTGAATCAATCTAGCGATTGATATGAACTGTATTTACCGACGACTTTCTGAAAATAACAAATAAAATTAGAACGCTATTGTGAACAAAAACATTTCCAACTGTTATTCAATAACTACAGATGTTTTTGTGATGCTGACTCAATAAATTAAAATTTTACAATACACCTTGATAAAAACTACCGCTGACTGTTTTTTCTGCAACGACATTACTACTACATCGTGGCTGTTGCTTTTACATTATGTACGTTACCGACGATGAACCGGCTGAAACCACAAAATGATTAATTATTACGCAGGACTCTAACCGTATTAGAAACTCACACCCGCGTGCGGCAAAGACTAAATTGTTAAACTATCTCGGCTGTAATTTTTGCCTCTCTGCGCTATTCCGACTGAAAATGAAAACTCATTTCGGGCCGCAGCTGAAATCGAAATAAAGTTTCCATCACTTAATGATATACGCAAACATAGGGTGCATTTTCCGCGTGATGTAAAATGATCGATGGTGCAGGGGGCGGGGGGCTAGTCATGCCGACCAGATATAATTTTACATACTCACAAATCAAAGTAAAACAAAGTCCGAGAAAGCGCGCTGCGAGCTGCGTCGGTATAGGAGCTCGCGCTACTATCTGCGCGCTGAGAGGTAAATGACTACACGCGGAGTTAGTTTTATGATTGTTTGGCGTAACTTTGCACTATACCCCACTCGCGTAAATATAAATCCACCGAGTGCAGCCCACACATACATACATGCATGCGTATACGAACGTACGTATACATAAGCGCGCAGTGGAGAGCAGCATATCGAGGCGGCCAGGATATGCACTGCTACTCTACGTATGTGGTCATGCGCTGGCGCTCTCGTTGCTTTATATGTATATGGAAATTCAAATGTGACAACAGGGAGCAATTTCGCGTAAACATACAAATGCCTGGCCGCCTCCGCTGCTGCTGCTGCCCACTGCGCTGTGCGCTACGAACTGCTGCGCGTGGGACAATTAATTTTACTCGAAGCTCTCGCAGCACGAGAGCATGCGGCTAGGTATATACGCGAGCTCATCGTATACACGACTGCTGATGCTGCCCTTCGCTACGCCCTTTTGCCAATGAAGAGTTATACGAAGCAAGCTCAAAGTTGTCTCGATGCGCCTACGTGCTGTTTGTCCAAACGCACCCAAAGCCTTAACTGCTTCAACTCGTTTTTCATTAAAAGAGAGTGATAATTTTCTCAAGATGAAATTTAATAAAGTGGAAAGATCGCCGTCAATTTATTGGCAAGTAACTTCTTTCATAGCGTCGTATGGATTTTTTTAATCTAGCCTTTGAAGATTAAGCCATTTGAAATTATAAAAACGTGTCTGATTAATCGCTGAATTAAATTTTGTGGTTTTATTTTTTTAAATCAATGGAATATGCAACTTTGACTGCTATATAAACTATGATTAAAAATGATTTTTTTCTTTTTAAAATATTATTTTTATGCAATTTTTTTACAATTAATTCTTACTTAGAATTTTTTATAATGTGGACAATACATACTTTTTAGTCGTGTATTGACTTTTCAATTATTAGTTATTGAAGTAGCTAAAAATTGCGTAATATTTTACGCAAGGACAAAAAAACTAAGGAAGCAATTCAAATTTTTATAAATGCAAAAAAAAATATTGAAAAAATGTGAAGTAAATCATAACTGAGTTTGTACTTATGAACGAGTAAATGCCGTACATATACGAGTCGAAGATAACGATGCTCTTACGTGATCATGTATGCGTGAAAAGTCTGGGGATCAAGAAAGGATAAGAAGCTTGCGCATAATACTCGTATATAAATACGGGAGGTAGTTTGAAAATCTTAAAAGCCGATGGATAAGCACGTGCAGCATGAGGCAAATAACACCAGCACAAAAAAATACGCGTTAGTTTAACTACGAAGCTCTCACTGTAGAGGCTGAAATTTTAACGTAAAAATTGATGGCTCAATTTTTGTATATTTAAAAGACGAATCAAATTTGGCGAAGGTTGACTCTGAAATTTTTTGTTAAACAAATAAAATTTTTAGCGTCGTTTTTATTTTAGTATAAAATGTAACGATATTAGTAACATAATTCGGTTTTTCTGGATGCTATTAAAACATCAAAAACTTATATTCAACTCATTAGAAGAGTAGAAGTTGAAGTTGTGGATTGAGCAACGAAATAGAAACAGACTGAAAAAATTAAAAGTAATCTTGTAGCATTTTATTACTGAACAAAATAAGCTTATTGCTTATGCGAGTTTGTGCGCGTATCCGTTCATATCTATATAGCTTTAAAAATTAATAAATGTATATTACTTAATAGCCGAGGCCAAATAAAATACGACTTTCCCATAACGCACTCGGCCATACTGGAATATCCTTCATTATTTACTCTCATGGCATTTACTTCCCCAAAGGCGTTGGTTGCAGCAGCGGCAGCGGTAACGACGGTTTATTGAAAATCATCTCCCTCTTGGCGTGTACATAGCCCCACACATATAGCCGAGTACAAATATATAAAAATACACACAAACGCGCAGGTTAATCAAAAATGACTGCATCTTTGCCCTTTTGTAGAGGGCCAGTAGCGTGCATAATGCTTGCCTACGAGTATTATAGATTATTCCCTCTTTCTCTCGCTTTCCCGTTCCCGTTTCCTCCTCTTTTTTTTGTACCAGTACCAGCTGACAGCATAGCTCGCGCGCGCGCCTCTACTCGATGAGAAGACATCGCTCCAGTAGCTTTTATCTTTAATGGCTCTGTTTCGAGCTTCTCTCTCTCTCTCTCTCTCTCTCCATATAGCTATGCCGCTCGCGCGCGCACTGCTATTACAATACCTATATCGTTTATTTAACATCTCGCGAACAAAATGAGCAAAGCTGTAAAACTACGTAGCGGTGGCGGCGGCTATATGTGCGCATACAATTAGAGAGACCGCGCTCGCAACGGCCCGAGCGTATAACGCCTATATTTGAAGACCAAATAATTTGCACTCGATTATTACCGACGAGATAGAGAACTGCTGCCATTACACGCCAAGTGCGTGTATATACTTACACGTTTTCGCAATTGTCTGTATGTTTGTTGTGCGCCGAAGTTGTGTCTGCCGTTGATCCAGCTTACGGACTTCTCTCACTGTGTGTGCATGAAGTACGTGCACACACGTGAAACAACAACTTAAGCGCACCGTGCACGTGTAACAATTACATCGCCGCGTCTCTCTGTGTATACGGAGATGGAAGTCGAAGAAAGCTTAGGCATTATGATATATATAAGCATTTTAGGTGCGCCCAACAATACGGCGCGTTTACTCGAGCATATACTTTGCCTTTGACGCATTATTGTAAGAGAGTACTCGAACTAAAAGTCAATTGGCGATCGCGTATTGCAGATGCTCATCTAACTTTTAGTTTAGGATATCAGCGTACTGTAATGCAATTTATTACCATATAATACGTGCTAACTTTACGAATTTTATATTTTACACATATAATAGTCTTGTCTGGAGCTAAATTAGAACGGAATTTATTTATAAACAGATTGATATACGCCTAATGTGATTTTTATAATGCACGGGACTTGGAAATATTCCGCTGACGTTTGAAATATTAATTTTCATACAACGATCGATATTAAATGAAAAACTTTCAATTACCTGGAAGGAAACGGTCGAAGCGAACTTGAGCTTTTTGCCACAAAGCTGCAGATTTAATTTCCTGCAATTACACTTGGTATTAAAATATTCCCATATTTGTTCGTTGTATGCACGTGTGTGCTCTCGTATTAGCCTACTTACGAAATATTATTAACTCATCAGAGATGAGTGCAGCACAGACTTTTTTCATAATTTTTCCGCATTTTCGTATAATAATGTCCTCCATTGTAAATATAATTAATTCAATTTCTGGACAATTTCAACACGCGCAGATTTTTTTCCCAGGTGCGCGCGCGTACGCCACGGCACGAAATTGGTATTCCATTCGAAACACACACACACACACACACACACACACACCACACACAGACACAGAGGTATGCGAGAGCACGCGGTAAGTGCGCGTGTGAGGAAGAGGAAAAATCAGCACAACTGAATTCCCTCGAGTTTTTAAGCGTTAAATTTTTGTTTATAAATATGTATGTAGGAGTGTCTGAGCTCTGATTAAATAGCGACGTTGGCTCTGTGTGCGTTTGTACGACTGTTTAATACGCATAATAATATATGTATATGCGAATATTTAAATGCACATTTATGCGTCCAGCTAATTATTTCACGGATTCGTTCTAATAAATGAGTTAAATTTCAGCGAGAGATGCTCGTCGTCGGCAGGCTCCTCGATTGCTCGGGCACAATTTTTTACGCAAAATCACATTCAATTGCGTGCTTTATATATTTAATTAAAGTATAATATTTTCGGTAAAACAATTTTCAGCGTAGCTTGAATTCGTGAAAAGTCGATTAATCGTTTATTCACCTAGTTCTGAGAAATCGCCGTTACACATTTTGATCTAAAATTACTGAACTAATTCGATTTAGTATACGAAAACATAAGAAATAAATCCCGACGTTTATCTGTAAAATGCCACATCGTTAAAGAGCTCATATTAGGACATATTTCTTCCCGACACTTTCCTCGGCAGCATTGATTTTCTCTTTAACTAAACGCTGCTGCTCGGGAGCTCGAGTGAGTTCGGCAGATGCCCTGGTTAACTGGAAGAGCCTGTCATGCACGTGCGCACCTCGCCACGTCGTTCTTTGAGCTCTCCGAACTACTGGTCAGGATTATGTCAGAATGATGCGATCGCAAAAGGGCGCAGTGCGTGTTTATCCGATGCCTCCTCGCAAGCATACGTCGAAAAGCATCCTTTCAGACATCGACAGGACTATTAATTTGCAAGCTGGCCAGCAGCGATCAAAATTAGGAGTCAAGTTGATTAGCGACGGAGAGTTCATTAAAGTTAAAGGGAATCCCGAGAAGTAATAGGTAGTTTAGAGACCTGAAGCTATAATCAGTACTGATTGGTCATTCGCATAGCACAATGACACTTGTGTAAGTGCTGTGAGAACACAGGTGGCCTGCTCAAAGACGTTCTGTGACTCAACCTTAAGTGAAGATGTTCAGAAATAGATACAGTGGCAGCTTATACGCTTCATCATGAGATTAAGATACATATGCTTCGTACTTTAAAGTAAAATCACCACGTTTCTCTGTAGCATTTGTATACTCAGTGTAGTCAACATTTTCGAAGTGTCTGTTCAGGGGAACATTCGTACACGAAATCCTAGAGATTTTTGAGTTTCGTGTACGAAAATCATACTTTTCTAGAGATTACTAGGGTTATTTGGAGTTTCGCATACGAAAATAAAAAATGTCGTGTACGAATTTTTCCCTGAATGGCCAACCCCATCATTTTTTATCTAAATTGTTTTCAAATTTGAAATAAATCTAATTGAGATCGGCCCTTCGTGAGAAAGCGGCAAAATGCGTCCTTCTGTAACCGGAATTTGAGTCAGTTTTTACTCACTTCGAATATTATATTGCTACTTAAAGCCTTCACCACTATATGGCAAGTACCTTTATATGTAAATTCGCAAGTGAAAAAGTCGAAATAATTGTATAAATCAAACCATGATTTTACGACTAGTTATTCTCAACATAATATCGTAGTCAAAAAAAAATATGGTGAAAAAATATTGAGATCTAATAAATATATTGATTAATGTTATTGGTAACATATGCGTGATAGTTAGATTTATTTCAAAGTACAAGTATAAACGTTAATATTATTGAAATCAAATTAACAAAGTCATTTTAATTTACGCTTTACAATGTAACAATGTACAATGCTTTGAAATGTAGAAAATTGAAAGTAACTATTTGAAGTATGTATGTTAAATGGGAATTTGCACGAATGTTTCAAGTCAAAAAATGGTAAAAAAGCGCGTAGCATCATATGCCATATAAAAAAAAACGTTACACATTTGGCTAGTATGTGTCAAGTTCTGATGGTCTTTTTATGTCCAAGAAACTTTTACGTTGGCAAAAAACTAGTGATAACATGTTTAGCATTTCTATCAGGAATTTTATCTACAGCTTTGACTGAGCTCAATGGAAGCTTTGTTAAAGTAGTTTCAAGTAAAATATATCTTTTAATTGATTCAAATGTGATTACAATTTTCACAAACATTCTTTGAAAAAGTTAAATTTATGGTGAAAAAATACTTTTCTAAATAGCTCAAACTTTATAATAACAACAATCGATACAAACAGCCTCGGTTATAAGTAAGCTCTTTATATCAAAGAATTGTCGATTACTTACATCAGACTCTTATCAATCGTAATAATATTAATTTTCCGAAGTAAAAATTATCAGAAAAGTATGATGAAATTTATTATCTTTGATCACGTTCCATACATAATGACACTTGGCTCGTGACAGGGACGCGTACATAACAAGGTGTAAAAGGGAAGTAACGAGATATACGGGAAAGATTAATCGAACTAAATCCTGAATAATTATTACGATTTAGGGTGTAGGTCGCGCGCTTGATTGCAACTTACACGATGAGACATGCACCGCTGTGCCAGTGTCGCACACACACACACACACACACACACATATTCACCCACATGCACATGTACACACATGCAAAAGGAAATAGAGAGTTCGATATACCCGTGTCCCTTTCTCCTTTCTCGCTCGGATTCTATCAGGCACTTTTCGCGTGTGTGCAACATACGACCACCAGTTGCACCGATATGCACACACATTCGTGCACTGCTTCACCCGGACTAGTTCATGTCACTGCAGCAGAGAACGCTTTGGCTATTTTTTCGAGACCCCCGCAATAAATTACCGCTCATTGGCCTCGAGATCGTGTGACAGTGACTAGATTTTTTGAACATTGCTTACTCTCCATGTTATTGGATCAATTGCCTTATCGTTGCAATTACTCGCATGAATTGGCAAAGTTTGAAAATACGTTTACTCGGGAGTGTAGAAAGAAAAGAAGGAAATCGCCAAGTCGAGCGTTTTAAGATTTAGGAGGCGATTACGCAGGGCAAAAGCATGTGTATTATACATTTACGTCACTCGTTGATAGGACAATGGTCTCTGTTACAAGAAGCACAATCGAAAGATCAAGCCTCGTATTATATGTCCGCTTCTGTTATTCGCGGCGCGGAGAATATATAGTCACGCCATATCCGGAAACAACGTAGAAAGTTTTCTCTTTCTCTCTGTGGGTAAACCTCGCCCTCATAACTGGCTACAAGGTTTTGGCCTTGTATATGCACGTATGTACGTATCAACGATATGTACATGTGCGTGCATATGTGTGTGTGTACATATAACTAACCTTCAAGAGACTTATTGAGAATTTATCGTACTTGTGAACGGAATTTCATGTTTATACTTCTTCTATCTTCACTTATTTTTTCATCTCTCATTTTTTATATTCTTTATATGTTGTAAGCTAAAAAAGTATTTTTTCGTCAGAACGATTCTTCATGCTGCATGCGTTTCTTGTAAATTTGTTTTGCGTAGCTAATAATTTTTTAATAATTAAAATGTACAAACGTTATAATTCCAACTCACGTACATTAATTATAAATTTTTACACAATTCGACAAAAGATACTCACGTTTTTTAAAATTTTTTTTTTATTTGAATTTATTTACGCATTTTTGTAAAAAATTCAGAGAATCGATCAATGAATCGAATAATAGCTATTTCATATCGATTCCTTTGTAGGCTAGAAGGCAAGTATAGGAGTACGCTGTACTATTTGTTATATTTGAATATTTTATAATTGACGTTATTAAATATGTTACATTTCACGGACATTCTATGAATAATTTAAAAATGAATTACACTCTTGAACATTTTCAATTGAAAATCTTGAGGACCTCAAAACACAATATGAAACCTATCAAAAGTCGTTAATCAAAGTATATTTATAAGATGTTAAAAGAATCTCACACGGCCAAGTCGTTTGAAAACTTTATTTAGAATTTTCGCTCCTTTGAGAAGCCAAAGGCAATCGAAAAGTTTCCCCCACTACGGGCAACTTTATTCCGTGATTTAGTAATAAGAGTACAAGAGTAAGAGAAATGTTTTAAGCGAGCTCGAGAATCGAACTTCTGAAATTGTTCTAGCCGGAGAGCTACGGCTCAAGTGCCAGTTTGCCTCAAAGCAAAACGAGTTAACAAAATTCCCGCATAAAACACAATGACTTCGTCTTGATAACTTACGGTCTAATCGTTACAATGCAAAATTAGCTAATCCTATAAAAAATTTAACTTTGGAGAATTACGAAATTTTCGTAATTAAAAATTTTCAATCGAATCCAAGTATTTTTTTTATTCGTCCATTCGACGCGCTCGCGCGCCGTAAATATTTTACAACTCTGCGTGCACTATCAATCGAATTTTGCGAAATTACGCACACGATGAGTACGTATATGGAAAAACACATTACGATAGATAGAGAAATTGCTAAGTGCATGAAAATCTCTTCTTTTATTTTACAGCCGTGCGTTTGCGGGGGATTGTGCATTTTTTTACGCGAAGCGTGAAATCACTTTTTGGTTCTTTCTCATTGCACCACGCTTCGTTGCACAGTTTGCCTCTTTACACATTTCAGTTGGCGAGTTATATGGAAAGTTTTTATTTCTACCTTTTTCTCTGCCGCTCGCTCGTTCTCTCGTGTTAACGTTTTCGCCCCCTCCCCCCTACCAAACTACTCGCTTCTTCTCGAAATAATCTAACTTCATTTATCGGATGAAAATAACTCACTTCGGTTTTTTGGGTGCGAGCGAAAGAGAGAGAGGAAGAGGTAAATCTCCGTTATAATTTAGCGACAGGCAGATTAAATAACCGAAATAAAAATCTGAGTAGCAGCACACGCTCGATCATGCAGCGCGCGCCAACAAGTACTCACGCGTAAACGCAAAATTCAAGCAATCCTCGAGGTTAATTTTCAAGCGAGGATCATTTTAGATCTAAGTTCTCGACCTTTCATCAGGCCATCTGCGCAGCTGTAGTGCACCAAGCTAAGGCTAAACCATCGTAATACTGTACTTGCAGGCGCGTTTATTGCGGACCTAATAGCCCTCTCATTCGCGATCGTATAACGGATTTGAGGGAGAAAGAGAAGCAGAGAATACGAGAGCTCGTACGAGAGCCATTGAAGTTGCTAGGTTCCTGCAACGAGAGAGAGAGCGAGTGAGCTAGCAAGCCAAGTGAAAGGGAGTACCGTGGGGTGGAATTTTCACTGTCGTGAATCGTGAGTGTATTACACGTGTATAACACAGTCATTGAAAAAAGTGAAAATACTCTCCCGAGTATTAAAGAAACTTTTAGATGCTAAATTCCCAATAAAATCGTCGCCGATGAATTTCATAATGAAATTGACCGATCGTAAAATGAGCTTCACATTATTGACATTGGCCACAACACGAGTACGTCGGATCGACCATTCCAATCGTAATAATTCTCAAATTATTTGAAACAATCGATTGTAAGTGTGTATATCATAAAAATAGCATGCCCGAGCACAATCAATCACCACTTCAAAGCAGAAGCTGTACGACAGCGATATTATTATAGCTTGACGTAAAATTGCGTATCCGTATGTGCATAACCCGAGAGAGAAGTTAATCGGGTCAACTATAGTATCGAAACTGCTATTCATAAAATTTCGCCTATGCACGCTTGGCTCGTCCATCTCAGCGTTATCTTAACGACGCTTATATAGAGTTCACTTAAGAAACTTTAGCTCTGTATATATATAATACGTAAGCGCGGCGGCTCTGTGTGAGCGAGGAGATGTTTGTCCGATAGCGCAGAACTCGGCGCAAAATGTACTTGTTGTCGGGGGGGCTTCGATGCATGCTTGAATTTGACTCTGGAAAAATAAACTTCAAAATGAAAAAGAATCCATCGCGTTAAGCAAAGGCGATCGCTTAAAATTTCATCAATGAGCTCTTCTCGATATATGGTATCAATATTTTTAACTCATTTCGCTTTGAAGTTGAAGAAAAATATATATCGCGAGCGTTTTAAATAATATGCATGAGAGGCGAAGAGAATCGAGGCTATTAAAGGAAAAAATATTACCTAAGCTTTCTCTTTCTTGCTCTCTTTCTCCTTAACCTTTTAAAAACTTTTTATGCCCTTCACTTTAAACTTTTTCACCGTCTTTGCATTCCAAAGTATGTATCAGCTTTGAAGAACTCTATTCAAAAGTTTTTTTATTACTTTAAAAGATTTATAAAAACAAAATATTTGTTAAATAAACTGATAAAATCATTGCATTGATGACCAATATAATTGTCAAGTGTAATTTTCATTTTTATCGAAATATGACGTGAAATATTGTTATGACAACATGACGTTTCCATTTTTGTATCGATACATAACCTTTTTACTTTTTTTGTTGAACGCAAGCCAATACATGTAACTAGTGTGCGATCGAACAAATAAATTCACCTTTTTACTCGGAAACATAACAAAAAAGCTGATTTTCACAATGAGCTTTTGCAAGATGGATGTGAAGAACAGAAAAAGAGCAATGTTGCAGAGCTTAGAGTAACAGGCCACACCTTTGTAAAATTATTTTGAACTTAATCATTCGTCTTACTTGAAATTTTAATGAAAATAATCTGTCATTTGTTACAACGCAGAATCAATAACTCATTTGGATTTTTTATCCGGATATTATAAGGACCTAATTCAGTAGTATAAATAGGAAAATAGTCAGCCCACGGGTGTGCTCATACGTACATTCAATCGTCGCGAAGTGTTTTCTAATGCATGAGCTTGAGTATACGTTTTGGTGGTTTTTAGCCGGAGAAAAAATTTTAAAGAGTACTCTTCCGTAGAGAAAATGTGAATTACATAACTTTCATGTTGAAAGTCCCCTTCTTTCCAGTCGACGCTCTTTACTCAATTTATTTTTTCCGCCGGTACTCGTTTTTTTGTATACTAAGCTAACCTGTTCCTTTCGCAACTTTTTCTTTCTCACAAAAGAAATTGTTTTCAAGCGACAAAGTAGGTCCTTGTGAACAATAACTTTAAAAAATTGTTCATCTTTCTTTTTTCAAGAGACAAAAATTTAATTTCGACGACTGTTCGACAGGATAAAAACAAGAGACAATGATCTCAAGATTCATGACTTGAAACGGATTTTAAAAACGATAAAAATGGCGCTAATATATTTCTCTCACTAGCATGTATTACTAGGAAATCATTAAAAAATCAGTTCTTATTTTAAAATACCTTGGGGGCATTCGAACAATTCAAGGCGAGCAAGAGTAAATTCAATCGTTTTGCCTCGATGAATAATGCAAATAGAAGCCGCTGGTAATTTTGTGGATCAAAGTAGCAGACTAGCAGAAACTAGCAACGCCGTTCCCGCTGCTCTGAATGTACCTTGCTGTCCTGCATTGCATTTGTCGAGTCTCTCTCTCTCTCTCCATCTCTCTTGCAGTCTCTCGCTTTCTAACATCCATATTCTTGATTGCTTGTGACCACTCTTGTTTTACAGACTATATAATTTGCTTTTGATGGTATGTCTTGGCGTTAAACATGTAAATATGTGCATTACAAAATATTTAACCATAACCAGATTTATAAATTATTATCATAAATTGATTACCAATTCAAACGTATTTCGTTCTATCTAACGTACTTGTTCATTCATGTAATATTTAGATATTAACAACCACCCAGTTTAAATCTTATATAGACTGTTGAAGTAAGAATACTAAAAAATACAACCTAGAAAACGGTCGTAGCTTCCTCGACAAGCAACGCGGCTTATACCATTCACTAGACCTGCCACCATACCATTCCAGTACATAAGATCTAATTAGATAAAGTTCTGGCAGCGAAATTTTCACTTTTTTGTTTTGACTGACAGATGTTCTACAAACGGTTTGGTGGTTACGATGATCGAAAATATATTCATTCTTATGACGATATTGTACTGCAAACTACAAAAATAGACTACCTAGACAAAAATCTACTAGACTGACGATTAATTATTTCTTCAGCGAATTACGTATCAATCTATTATAATATTAAGAACACTTTCCCAGGAAGCATAACGATTAAAATTAAAAATCATCATATAATAAAATCAAGCTACGACAATCAAATGGATACTTTGCGCACGTCATCATTGACATTGCGTTTGACTGCTCACTCCTCGCTTCCACACTACTCCCGCTATATACTTGGAAAAAAGATAGTGAGTGCTCAATTTAACTCTAGGGTAAAAACTAATTGTCAGGGATGGTAGTATGGCATTAAGTTGAACTGACTCGAGAAATTACGTAAAATACTCGATAGTATCGGTAAGCATCTGATGTCAGATCGAATTTTTATTTTGCAACTGTATAACCCTAAAGATGTTTACAAATATAAATAGCAATAGTAGCATCGCATTATGTAGACTGTAGAGCCATCAGTTATTGGTAATGGGGAAAAACGTGATTATACCGAAGTAAGGGCCATGCCTTTGTCTGGTCGTATACTATTGTTATAATTGATACGTATGTGGAACATAGGTGGCACTCTTTACACTATATTTATATTGTATATTTGAAGAGCTAAAATTTTAATTAATAAATTCTTCTTTGTTATATTTAATTAGTTTGACTGTCAACTATTAAATTTTATTTGTTATATTAAACAAAAAATTACATTCACTTTTGCACATAGATGCTTTCATATATAGCATATTAAAAAGCTAAATCTCGTCAACCTTATTGCTACTGAAAAATGTATTGATTAAACCGATTGAATTTCATTTGCTAATGTAACAAACAACTTTTTCAGACGTGGGCCGTTGATTTTTTAACCTTTTTTTTTTTTTGGAACACTCTAATAAATATAGCTACAGCTACAGCAAACGATAAGTTCCAAAGTCATTTGTTTTCCGTTCGCACCCTCCTATCTCCTCTCTCTCTCTCTCTCTCTCTCCCTCTCTCTCTCTCTCTCTCTCATTCTCTTAGGCTGTCTCTTTCTGTCTCTCTCAGTCTCATACAGTCGACGGAACTTCGACCCGCGGGCGACGTCCATTTTCGTTGACCGTACGTTCCTACAAATAACACAACATCCTGCTGAGAGTTCCCCAGGCGCTCAAAGTTTCAGACGTCGCCGATGCCACAGGCTGTTTCAAGGTATGTATTCAGGAAAGTATGTGTACGTCTCACTTTCTCTAGGTATACGCGCATCGAGCTTGTGTGTATGTGTGGATATATGCGCGAGAGCGAGACAAACTATAACGATCTCAGTGTCTGGCCACGGAAAGCTATCTTCGTCTCATCTAGCGTATGGCAAAAATAATTATTTATGATGAAAGAAACCTTACAAGGCTCTAAAATTTCTCACTACGTTACGAAGTTCTACGCCTGCAGTAAAAGCAAACATTTGCAATAGTTTTTTTTTTAAATGTAGGTAAAAAATATTAATGCTAATTGCTTTTTCATCTACTACTTCTTTTTAAAACAATGAATGAATGAATAAGGCTTCGTCAAAAAATTTTGGTAAGCATTTTAGTTTCTACTATTTCAATTATCAAAAAAGTAAGCCAAAATTTTCCGGATACGGCGTTGTAACTTGAAATAAATATATTATGATAAAATTCTAGGTACATATAATAATATTTTTGAATATAATTATATGATTTAGACGATTTTTTAATGAAACTTTTGTGAAAAACATGGTATAAAATATTATTTATTACGCCGGTTTACTTTAATCTGAAATTGACCACTCTTTGTATTCAGTTCATTAAAAAATAAAAAGTAAAAACAAATTACCATTAAATTAGGCTTATGGCCGCTGAAACAAAGGAAATAAATTGTCTCGAGCTAAAATCTTCTCTTTATTACTCTTCGATTAACTTTGTAACCTTTTGATGAAGTCGTATAATGACGTACTTTTCGTCATTATTCAATTTTTATCATCTTCTTGCTTACCATTATTTCAGAGGGGAGTGAATTCCTCTCATTCACTCATCCGCCGAGATTGCCTTGATGGATTACAATCTAAGATGAAAGTCACAAAAATAAAACCATAAAATGGATTAATGGTAAGAACTTAAATTGAAATTTCGTTGAGATTCCTTGCCTAAAATATATATTAAATATAATTTTTGATCACAAAACGTTGCGGAAAAAATGTATCGTTTGATTCTGTCAGTGCATAATTTTCGATTATAGAAAGTCTTGCTAGACTCAAATGAAACACTTAAAAGAATTAATCGCACAAACGGAGAGATTTTTTCTTTTACGAAACGCGAGCTTACTCTCGGTACAAGTACGCTCAATTCATTGAGTTATGAGTTTACAAAATCAAAACGGATGAATTAAACATAATGAAAGACATGTATTCTCCGCGTTCATAAATATTCAGCTTGCTTCGAAGCTTTCTGCATTCATAGAGCTTACGAGGCGAGCTGCCCGCGCGCCTCTCTCTTTTTCTCTCAGGCGAGCTTTATACGGACTCGCTGTACATACGTAGCGTGTGATATATACGTTTATAGTGCCGAGTGAAGCAAAAATTACGCAACTCGATCTCCTCTCAATATCCTGCAACTTAAACTTTTCCACTTATTCTCGGGGCTCGCTTCGGAATGTCCCGCGAGAGACGGCGCGACGGCCTGTGCTAGCCCTGCCACTACCTCCACCACCACCGCCGCCACTGCCACCGCTACTACCTCTGCCAGTACCGCCCTCCCAACCCGTCGAGCTACTGCTGGAGAAATGAAAACCATAATTTATAACTGCTTCGCACTTTCTCAACATAGCGCGTCTAATTGCGACTTAAATTAGATGACTCATCGCGCAACCCGCCCGAGCATTTGCACTTTATGACTTTGCTTCTCTCTTTCTCTTTGTAGATATACCTATAGGTGCATATACACACGTACACCTGTAAAACTGGGTACGCGGAAATAAATATACACATGCATGCTGGGGCTCGTTGCGAGAGTTTTTTTATGAACCACGTGGTTTTACGAGAAAACCGAAAAAAAGAGAGAAGTAAAATATCCCCATTCCACCAATCTCTCTCATAGCTGCTTGCGGCAACTTAGAGCTGCGACACGGTAGCGGCTTTTTATACGTACGGACATAGATTTTTTTTATAATATATATCCTATAATCGCAAGATTATTAAAACATGTATAAAAAGTATAATCAGTGAACAGGTACGTTTATTTTTATGTAATATCTGACGATTTCGAGTTTTCTTCGCCAGAATGAAAAATGATTTACGCAACTACGTTTAGTAACAAAAATATGTTACGAAAATCAAATAAATTAGTAATATAATTTAAAACGCCTCGAAAGGCTTAACGTGAACTTGGTATCTACTCTTTGTTTACCACAACTAAATATGTTTACTTTTGAAAAATGAACAATTATTAATAAATTTCGTTGAAATACATACATTTGCTATATTATACTGCAGAATTTATAGGTAGATGCGTGGATGCAGATACCCGCGAGCACATTGACAAAAGGCACAACGGGCACAGGCGCGTAGCAGCAGCAGCAGCAGCAACGATGACCTAAATTATTTGGTGCAAATCATTTGCCGCCTATTGACGGACTTGGGACTGCTCCATCCCGCTGTGCGCTCATATACCCGTGCACCGTGCACGGCAATACATAACTTTGCGTCATTCGCATGTGCACGTAGCTATACGTAGCGCGCGCGCGTGGCTACACAATGACGACACAGCGCACATACTGATTGATCGCTTTATTAAAGATTCAGACGAGTCCATGGAAGCATGGTGCAACTCGGCTATGGGGATAGAGCATGCAGTGCGTATAGGGAACGTTCAACAGACACACATACGTACGCATAGAAATGACGTTTGATCATCGAGGCATTCTCTAATCAATGACATTTAAGTCATTTATGTTCGATATATTGTGGAAATATACGTAACTCTTTGACGAATTTTAATCAAGTGTTCAAATTTACGGAATATTCAAATTGATTTTTAAAATATCAGCGGTTCCGAAAGAAAGCGTTAAAGTTGAGTATCGCCTCGTGGGTAATTTTGAGTATTTTCAATATCAGCCAAGTAGTGGATCATAAGAGATAAAGCAGGGTTCCGTCTCTATTTCATACTCGCGGATAAAAGTAAGTGTGGAAACATGATAGAAGAAGAAAAGAGAGAGAAAGAGCTAGCAGGGAAAGTAGCTAAGTTAAAACGATAGATAAAAAGAGGGGAAGAAAGGAGCGAATTAAAGTACGTAATAAACGAGCAGAGATAAAGAAAATTCGCGAGAGAGAAAGAGAGAGAGGGAGCAAGAGCTAGCGAGTGGTTACTTTCTCTAGCTCGCAACTGCGCGAATATAGCTAATGCCAAATAAAATCGTCTTCCATGGATAAAACGAGCCAAGTAAGAAAGAAAGAAAGAAGCTCGATAGTAGCAGCAGCAGCTCTAGTAGTAGTGTGTGTTTGTGAGAGAGAGCGCAAGCGAACGCATGTATATATATATATATGCTAGTATAAACTGAAAAAGGCTGCATCCCCAGCAACTCGCAGAAATTGCTCCTATAACGACAATCGATTTTCTCGTTAAGCTAAATCATTGGCATATAGATATATATATATGTGTGTAGTGCAGCTTCGCGAGCTCGCTTGCTCTTGAGTTCTCTATTTTCGAAGCCATTCCAGCAATTTCAGACCTCTATATGATCGCGTTCTCATTTATCGCGTGGCTCACTTTAGTGGGATTGTGTTTGGTTAAATGATATTAACCGACGTTGCCGGCCGATGGCGCGCACACGCCGAGGCGCGAGCGAGCTTGTAATTATGCTCGAGCTGCAAAATTTCTGTGCTTATTTTTTTTTTTGCCAGCATTTCAAGAAACGAAGCTCATAAAATTGCCCTTCGATTTCTCGAATCAGTGCCACGTGGATGCTTCGGCATACAGTTGCAGTTGCTATAAGACTACGACGGGCAATTACGTATACCATGGCGTTAATCTAGCGGCACGAATAAAGCTCGATCCTCTTTTCTTTGTGTCGATGCGAGTCGCGATCGCACACATGCGCACATCCACGCGTACAGAATCGTTCTTGAACTGTACTCAAGAACATTAAATTCGATAGCGATCGTATTGACTCGTATGTGCGCTAGAGAGAACAGAAGCTGCGAGCGAAATTAAGACGACGACTCTTCGATCGCGCATATAGACTATATAATATAAGGCCCACAAGTCTGGTTTATTCGCGGCAAAGTCTAACCGTTTATCACTTTGGTAGACGCGCCTATTTTGGAAGAACTTCAAACCGACGCGTCGAGCGCGTTCTGCTCATTAATTTCCAACTAAAAGCTTTTGTACATGAGCACGCGCTCGCTCGCGCATATACACACCCACACAAGTCCACACACTCGAACGAGGATGAATATTTTATTATTTTTCGGAGTTGAAGTAGAATGAATTGTCGCGATCTTCTCAAAAGTAGACGTCGCTCTGATTCGAGCTTGCGGCAAAGGATTTACCATACGTATCACGAGACGCGCGCGCGTATCCCGCACGTACACATTGAATCATACTTTAAAATAATGAAAATGGAAAATCGTTAAGTAAGAAAGGTGTGCGCAGAGAGTTTTGCATTGGCAATATATAAAGATATATACGTATCTATACGTATACTCAGTCTGTACCTCGTGTGCCACTACTAAGAGACAGAGTGGGTGCGCGCGTGTATGTGTGTATCATCTCTAGCGAGTAATTGGGTCGAGAGCTCCTAGCTTTGCAGTGCGTGAGGCAGCAGCTACAGTCGCTCAGCTAGCAGCAGCAGCAGCAGCAGGAGGAGAAACTGCCACTGCTGTGATAGCACAAGGGGGAGAAAAACAAAACGATACTGAAGTAGCTGCATGCGCACACGTACATAAGAGTAAAAGAGAGGGAGAAAAATACAGAGAGAAGAGAGAAAGAATGAGAAAGAAAGAAAGATACAACTGCCACAAGAGGAAGAGAGGAAAGGGTGAAACACACAGCGGGAAAAAGGGGAAAAAGAAACCTAAGGACTTTTTGTTTAAAACGAAAAAGGAAAATTGCAAGCTCTCACGCGTATACAATTCGAAATAAGCGTCGCCGGCTTTTCCGCCGGAGCGTCTCTCTCTCTGCCACCGTGCCGAGCCGAGAGAGATACAAATGATCCGAATGAACGAATGAAAAAACAATTTATTAGCTCTCTCGCGGGTTTCGTCGCAGAAAAAAAGACCTTACACTCGCGCGCGCTTGATGTTGCATAAATTAAAAAATGATTTTCTGGCTTCCGACAAGGATTTAACGTCTGTATCTGCGCGTTTTTCAAATGAACACGAGTACCTTTTTTTAATAAGGTAAGTAAGGAGTAAGTTTTTACGTAAGGATTCATAAAAAAATCCACGATAATTTACATAAAAATCATAAATTTCTAAGAATTTTATATATTTTATGCGTACGACGAACAAGGAATGAATGAGAATTGTTGACAATGTACAGTCGGGAAGCTCGAAAAATTGATCCGCTTATCCTGCAAATGTATCTCTCACGTGATTCACACTGCAGTCGCCCCAAAAACGAGTGTTATAATAGGTAACATTATCCAATGATCGGTAATTCTTCCGAGCCGATAAGCAGTCGGGATATAGCGCGCACATTTAGTTGAGTAAATACAACGACGCGTTCTCGCGCTCAATTGCAGCCTCGATCGCTGCGCACACATATAGGCATGTGTATGCTCTCTCTCACACTCCCTTTGGCATGGCGATCAATGAGAGAGAGAGCAACCGAGAAAGACGATTAATGCTAATGGTACCCAAGTGCAGGATAACAACTGCAGCAGCCTCGTTTGCGATCGCGCTCGATTCTATACATGTATCATATAATATTATAGATATAATACGTAATGCATAGTGTTGGGCTCTGGCACTGCGGCGTCTTTGGCTCTCCGCTCTCTCTCGGTAACGCGCGGGAGGGATCTTGCCGCTACGTATAGGACGCAGAAGGTGTATATTTCATGCCTACGAACGAATGGTTGCACCTTGCAGCAGCTGCAGATGCGCTGCCTGCCGCCCGTACACTTTAACAATCAATATTAACAACATCTCGCGCGCTTATAAGCCTTTCGATGGGGTCAAAGCCGTGAGTGTATGTGTGTGTGTGTGTACATAACGCAGTAGCGATCGCTTCGACGTAAACTTTTATTTATAGTTATCGATTCTTGAGCTGACCCGCTAATGTCGCGAACATTACCCTCCCCCTCCAATCGCTTCTTATGTACGCAAACTCATTTGGTAAATTTTAACGATTCTCGCGTGCATTCGTACACTTACGATAGCTGATTTTCATCATTTAACGATGTCATTTTCCGCACCTACCCCATTAGCGGCCGTGGCATTCGTTTTTCCGTCGAATGCGAAATAAGTCGCGGCGATCCTAAAAGCACTGAAAATGGTGCACATCGCACAGCTCGTGTAGACGCGAGCATATATTTTATTCGTATATGTATTTGTGGCATTTGCATGCGCGCGCGGCCGGCCCACGAGTGGACAAACCGAAATGGAGTCTCTTTACTTTTCAACCGAATTTATCGCTGTTCGGGCATTCCCGCAGCAGCAGCAGCAGCAGCTGTACTGTGTATTGCGAGAGAAGAAGCGAACTCGCGCACAACTGCGCACAACTTTGGAAAAAATCTTGCCGCGGTAAAAGCGCGCTTTTTTACGAGTACTTTTTCTCCGCGTGTACTTTTTTTCCTCTCTCTTGCTCGCTCTCTCATTCTCTCATTTTATAATGTAACACTCTGGTATATGCTCTCTCTCTCTCTTTTTGTGCGTTGCAGTGCTGCGCAACGCTCCTATATCGCTTGAAAACCACATTGCAATTGTCGGGCTGAGAGTTGCCTTTCTACGCAGCACGCGCGAACGATAGAATCACTACAGTCGGCCGTGGCTTATGGAGCAGCTTTCCGCTGGAAAACTAGTAGAAAATTCACGCACTGAAAATAGACTAGGGGGTGGAGAAGGGGGCGAAAAAAATGAGCGCAAAAAGAAAGGCGAGAATGAGATGAAAAAAAAAAAAGTAAAAGAGGGGTGGACAAAGCACGCGAGTGCGCACAAGCGCGTGGACGCAGCATTAGGTGATTAACCGACATTTAGTTATTGTGCGATAAAAACTTTCCGCTCTACGCACGCGTTTTTAGAATAAAAAAGAGAGTAGTGGAAAGGGAGGGAAAAAATTTTTTTACACATTTTTTCCCTGGCGTCCCTTTCAAATTTTCCGGGACTTTTTATTTTTGTTCCTTTCATTTAAATTGAAACTTTGAATTTATTCGAAATGCAGCTATATACGTATACGCGTGTAGGTACGATCGCGCTCGCGAGGGTCTTCAAAGAGCCTCGGCGCTCTGCAGCACAATGGACATACGTTTTATACGGGAAAACTTATACATGCAAAATACTCATCGCGCGCGCACAATCTGATACCGGAATAAATTTTTCATCTCTCGCGCTTGACTTTTTTAATCGAGATAAATTGAATTTTCGCGAGCTCGAAGCTTTCGCATGGCTGCAGCAGACCGCGTTTACTACGCGCGCGCGCGCTTCACTCGACCATATGCAAGTAGTGTACGAGAGTAGCCTCAATGAGCCGGTATCATTCTCGAGTCAGCGTACGCAGCGAGAGAAGGCAAGGGAGGGGGAGAAAAAATTTTCCTCGCCTACGGGTATTTTTTTGCGACCTCGACAATCTCGCCCAAGAGCTGATATCAACATTACTATGTGCATATTATAGTTCATTCTTTTTTTTTGCGCGTGGAGCTTTTTCTCTCTTTCTCCGGCTCTCGCAAGCTTCTAGCTGTAATACAGCTCGGGCGAGAGTTAGCGCTCACAGAAAGAGTCAGAGGTGGCCGTGCTCCGGCAACATTAAATCGCGTGTTATTGCACGCGCGGCACATGTATGAAAATCGTAGCTCTATATATATAGAAGTTCAGAGAGTTGCATGGCAGTTATATGATATGTATATAGCGCGCGGCGCGGACGCGAAATATATAAGAAAAAGATACCGACGTGGCCGCACACGGAAGAGCGAGAGAAAGCGCGAAAAAAGTGACGAGAGGAGTAGTCTTTTTTAATATCACGGCGTCTCGTCCCCTTTTGAAAGATCGTCAGTGGTCTTGGGTGAATATATGCTACGGCGGTGAACGAGAGAGAGAGGAGAGAGAGGCTGAAACGCGGCGTCGCTCGCTAGTGGTGGTGGCGGCGGCGCGCGATGAAATAGTCGCGCAAGCAGTAAAGTGCGCAAGATAAGCGGGGCCGCAAGGTATGTTTATCGAAGAGAGCTCACGACCCCTCATAGCCGAGCTTATTACCTTCTTTGGTCAAGTTTCTTTCTCTTTCCCGCTTATTCAGGCCATAGGTATATATGCGCGGTGCCGACACAGACGCCACCATCACCACCACCACCGACGACGCCACTATACGACCACCGAGCGTACACAGCAGCAGCAGCAATAGCTCGTTTACTTTTTTTTGCGCCTTTTTTTTTTCTTATTTTCATTTTCATAACGGATTTTATCTTCTCTCGCTTTATGAAAATTATTTCAGCTTTCGATCTCGAGAAGCCACAGCTCCGCGCGCAGCTGCAGCGTGTATATTTATATAGGATGAATTTTTCTATTCCATCCGTTTCTCTTGTCTGCTTAACTATCCAATAAGCTCCGAATATTCTCGAGGCTGCATCTACTATTCACCATCTAAGATTTGCCGGCGAATGCGAAATTTTGATCTATCCTTGGCCAATGAGATTTTGATATTCGGTTTAGAAAACAAAAGGAGTAGAAATTTTCGCTTTAATCAATTCGAGTGGGACCATGCATAGCTCGACGCCTGTCTCGTCCGAAATTAGCTCGTTATGTTGACGCTTATTTACAACGCGCGCGAGTAAATTACGCGTATATTAATACGACGAGAGCGAGCGCGGCATTCCCACGTTAATATAATGCCCGATGTATGGACGTGTATAGATTAATACACGCGAATACGCGAATGAATATTCAAAACAAATACATAGATATATAGGGGGAGGGGTATAGGGGAGAGTCAGCACATTCGAGTGTACATATTTAATACCCATCGCCCGGTGAAGTAGCCTCGGATCCTGAAAATGAAAGCAGCCTCCCGTTTACCCGCGCACACATACGTCGACATGTGTATACGCACTGTACAGTTGAAGTGTGTACGGGGGTATATATATTTTCGCCTATACAGCCATGTATTATAGAGACATCGACTAGTACACACGCGAGGCTGTGGTCACGTTATTATAGCGCCATTCAACGTTACTTCTACCGCAGGATAGCCGCGCGCCACCTCCCCCGCTCACGCAGCTTGTCACTGCGTTAGCTGGCTGGCTCTCTGCGCGATATAATGATCAGCCTCTCTCTCTCTCTCTTTGTCTCGCGTACTCGCACACATATTATATGTAGGTACACGCGTGTACGATTCATTTAAATGCGTGTTGTACTTTGATAAGAATTTCTATGGGCTTTTCTCGCTTGCGCATGACGCGTCGAATGAATGGCTCGACGCGCAATCCTTCAATCATCCTCGCGCGCTGAGAGCAACACAAAAAAATCATCACGCTGCGCCTGTAATGAATATTATGATTATGCTCTGCTTTTTATATCATCATTATTTTATTTCATCGTCCAGAGCGCTACGCCACCGTTGGAAGTTTCTTGTTGTAGCGCTACGCGGGGTTGTCTGCGCGTCGTCGTGTCTGTGCATTATCCTCGTAGCGCAACCCTATTATTCACACAATAAAGCAACGATTCTTTTGTCTTTTCTCGTGCTGTGTCACACATAAAACGTGTATAGATATACGATGTATAGACCGGTATATATTACGCGAGAAAAGAATTTTGGCACAAGTATAGCCGTGGCGAAGAGGCCACTCCAAATGTATATACAGTTGGCCACGCCGAGGTAATAGCGCTGACAGTATATACCGCTCCACTCGACTATTTCTTAGCCATCGAAGAATATACTATTGTCTTTTCATCCCGACAGTCTTCTTCTTCTTCTGCTCTTCATTTTTTTTCTGAACCATGGACTGATTCTTTGAAATTTGTCTCTGCAGTTTCGTCGAATTCCTATATATATAAATTATTTTTAAGGGTGAATATTTTTTATTCAAAGCTGACAATAAGCTAGATGACAAAAGTTCACTCTCACTTAAACTACACCGCATTATATCGTCACTCCGCGTACCTAGGGACTCGTCGCAGTGAACAATGAAAAACCGCTTGACTCTTTTATTCTTGCGCTATACATTATGACCTAAATAGCTAACACATCGCGCCGGTTTTTAATAAAAATACGATTATCCGTCTAAAAAGCTTGAATGAGATTAGGTTGATAATGCATTATGGCCTCGGTTAATGAAATTACACGGACAGAGAGAGTTCGGAGGAGTATATTACAGCAGCGATGCGTGGGCAGCACGAAATGAATGGTTCTTTGATAGGTAACAATTTTGATTAAACGTTATTATCGTCACAAACTTGCGAAAGCCATAAATACTGGCATATCGATCGTTGACAAATTTTCGCATTAGAGCTTACCTATTACCAATTTGATAAAGCTCGGCAAATTTGAACGATTAATGGGATTTTATCGATGCGAAGCTCTCTCTCTCTCTCTCTCTCTCTCTCTCTCTCTCTCTCTCTCTCTCTCTCTCTCTCTCTCTCTCTCTCTCTCTCTCTCTCTCTCTCTCTCTCTCTCTCTCTCTCTCTCTCTCTCTCTCTCTCTCTCTTTAGCAGGAAAACGAGAAAACGTAATTAACGAAACACGAGTGCACGGGCGAGCTCGGTTTTTAATGAAATCAAAATGACAATTCAGCTACCTGCGTACACCCCTTGGCCGCGTAAAATGTGAGCGCGTGCAATAGTATACATTTTATATATATGTTTTCGCAATGAGCAGCCCCGTGGCTGCGTTTGCATGGACGGGGGTTAATACACACAACCATTGTGCGATAATTTAACGATTTATATTTCGCTCAGTGCACTCTCGAAGCGGTGCGAACTTCATTTAGCCACTCTCTCTCCTCCCCTCTTTTACTCCCTTTCTCTGCTCTTTTGCCACACAGGCACATGTTGCAGAGTGCGTAGCACATGTAAATATACTCATATACTTGTAGGTTTCGCTCACCAACCCCTCTACTTAAATAACGTATTAGTATATTATTAATTTCGGAATATTTATTATAATAAAAAGAAAAAACAAATTATCTGGCTTATTGAAATCCTATCCTTTTCTCTTCTTTCTTAAAGAAGTGATGGCCCAATTGTATAATTGCAATAAACTTGTGATTGGTCTAAGGAAACTGTGTGGTGGTGTCATCTCTACACTGTGTGCAAGTTTAATAACGTGATCATTGAGTCACCCGCAGTTTACGCGTGCAAAGAGCGTTTAGAGTCTATGATAAAAATCAATCATTTAAATCTTCATAATTTTTTCATTAAAAGAAAGTTACACAGTCGCGTGACACGCGTTTTACAATGCCCTCATATGATAAAATAAAGTGTGACATTTCATCTGACTGCTCGTTCACCACCTCAACGTCAGTGAATAAAGGTGTAATGATAGTTGAACGCCCGAGGTTCAGATAATAGACAATCATATTGGCAGAATTTTGATTGCAATTTTTGAAAAACATATGTATGAGTATCAGTACATATTTACAATTGTCAATCATCATTTCTTGTCGCATTTGTCTTAACCTTTATGACCTGCATGTACTGTTTTTTTGTGTCTACTCAAAGTGCTTTGATTTCCAAAATTTTTATCGCAATTGTCGCATGCGTAATCTTTGCAACTTTCGTGGACTGTTTTTGTGTGGAAGAGCAAAGAATGTTTATATCCAAATTTTTTCTCACACAAGTCGCACGCGAAATCTTTACTATCTTCGTGTACTGTCCTTTGATGGCAGAGCAAATTCCGTTTTTGTGTAAATGCCTTCTCGCACTTGTCACACCCGTAATCTTTGCGACCTTCATGGACTGCCTTTTGGTGGTCAAGCAAATGCCGTTTTTGTCCAAATTTTTTCTCACATTGGTCACATGCATAATCTTTACGACCATCGTGGACTAACATTTGGTGTTTCAACAAATCAAACTTACTTCCAAATTTCTTCTTGCAATTATCGCACGTGAAATCTTTGCGACCTTCGTGGACTAACCTTTGGTGTTTCAACAAATCAAACTTACTTCCAAATTTCTTCTTGCAACTATCGCACGTGAAATCTTTGCGACCTTCGTGGACTAACCTTTGGTGTTTCGACAAATCTGACTTACTTCCAAATTTTTTTTCGCAATTTTCGCATGCGAAATCTTTACGACCTTCGTGAACGACCCTTTGGTGCTTTAACAAATCTTGTTTTTGTCCAAATTTTTTTTTGCAATTATCGCAAGTGAAATCTTTGCGACCTTCGTGTACTACCTTTTGATGAAAAAGCAAATTCGATTTTCGTGTAAACTTTTTATCACACTTGTTGCATCCATAATCTTCGCGACCTTCGTGGACATCTTTTTGGTGCTTGAGCAAATTTGATTTCCATGCAAATTTCTTATCGCATTTCTTACATGGAAAATTTCTGCGACCTTCATGGAATGTTCTTTGATGATAGAGAAAATTCGATTTTGTTCCAAATACCTTCTCGCAATTGTCACATGCAAAATCTTTGCGACCTTCATGTACTATCCTTTGGTGGACTAGCATATACGGTTTACGTCCAAATTTCTTTTCGCACTTGTCACATGTGTAATCTTTGCGACCCTCGTGAACTGTCTGTTGGTGCTTAAACAAATCTGATTTTTGTCCAAATTTCTTCTCACACTTGCCGCATGTAAAATCTTTGCGACCTTCGTGTACTGTCCGTTGGTGGACTAGCATATTCTGTTTACGTCCAAATTTCTTCTCGCACTTGTCACAGTAATTTTTGTTGACTTTGGAAGTGACAATTTTTCGACTTTTGTGTACTGTCTTTAGATGAAAGCAAATGGTATTTTTTCCAAATTTCTCTTCGCATTTGTCGCATATGTAATCGTTATGACCATCATGTACTGTCTTTGTGCAAAAGCAAACTATGTTTGTATCGAATCTCTTCGCGCACAACTCGCATAAGTAATTTTTAAAACTTCGTGGAATATTTTTTTGTGCTTCAGTAAAGTTGATTTATTTTCAAATTTTTTTCCACTTGTTGCACGTGAAATCTTTACGGTTTTTGTGTACCGATAATTGGTGTCTACTCAAATGACTTCGGAACTCAAATTTATTTTCGCATTTGTCACACGCGAAATCTTTTTGTTCATGGTGAATTGTGTCTCGGTGTGTTAACATACTTGATTCTAGTGTAAATGCCTCAAGTTGTTTGTCGTCTGAAACGACAATGTCGTTTTCAGCTAAATTATCTTTCGAGCTGACTTCTTCGATTTTCTTCTTCCTTTGATCCATTTTGATGCCTAAATTAAACGATGAATCAGTCTATTTGGTGCTCCTAAAATTATTGAGTGAGTAAAATTTATCTTTTGGTATTGTTGATTGTTTCATCAGGAAAGACAACATTCAAACTAATTTGGTTTTATTGTAAACATGATCAGTATGCCGAGGAACGATGTCAAAATTGTTTATGATTATATTGTTTACAAATAATTTATCGATTTATCTTGCAAATAAACTCCCGGGCAACATTGAGTCAACGCAAAAAACATGGAGTAAATAAATCCTTCTACACATGTATAATAAAAAATTTTGTTATTCATTCCAAAATTTTCCAGCCACTCGCCACGGCGTGATTAGTGTGTCTCATAACCCTTTACTGCGTGTTGATACTTAGTCGTTGTTGATGAATTAGTCGCGTGAATAACTATTAATTGGCAAGTAGTGGTTGTCCCCCAAAAAGAAATTTCTCTTGCCCCAAGTGTGCTGTCCCGAAAGTTTTATAAAATTTAAGGACACTGTTTTACTAAAAAAAATAACTTCGTCAGTACAAAAAAAAATTGATTGAACATTTGATTTTGGTAAGGATTTTTTACTGTCTTACCGATAGGAAGCATATGCTTGAAAGAACAAATTAAAATCGAAGACGTGATTATAATTTAGGTATGCACGGAACGCAATAAAAAATTTTTTCACTGTCACAGCAAAATGAAACATAACATAAGAGTTTGAAAAATTTTATTGTTCTTTAGGAAAGACATGAAATTTTATGTGAACGCTTTTTACAAATACGTATTCTTGTGATTACAAGAGTCTTCATTGCGTCAAAATGTCTTCAGACAATTCTTTCGATCTTAGAGTTTTTGGAGATTATCGAATGTCTTTCTCCAAATGATTTGTGACAAATCTCACGAGGATTTTGCTATAACTATGTACCATCATTTTGTGACATTTGACATGATTCTCGTATTCAAATGATTCGTAAAAAATGTTACATTCGAAAGGTTGGCTACGAATATGTACTCTATTGATCTGACCTTTGAGATGATGTTTCCGTCGAAATGATTTTCGGTAAATCTCACATTCGAAGGGTTTTTGACGATCATGTACTGTATTTATGTGAGTTTTGAGGGCATCCGTGCGGCCATATGTCTTGTAACAAATATCACATACGAAGGATTTTTTACAATTATGTACTACTTTTATGTGTTTATTGAGGTCACCTTTGCATTCAAATGTTTTGTGACAAATATTACACTCAGTGGATTTGCTATGCATTCTATTTATGTGAGATTTAAGATACCTTTTTTGTCCAAATGATTTGTGGCAAATGTCACACTCGATGGATTCGCCGTAATTATGTATTGCACTTAAATGGATTTTATTGCTACTTTTGTATGGAAACGACTTGTGACTTATCTCACATTCATATAAGCTAATGCTCTTGTGTGCCATATTAATTTGAGTATTCAAATTCACTTGTCCTTCATGAAATTTTCTACTCATTTTACACTCATACGGCTCTTGTTGTTGGAGCTATGGAATTATTTTGGGCAGGATTGCAAATAATTATTGAGAGGCACTATTTATTAAAGAAGGCCCTCTGACACTTGTGTTTGAGATGTTTTTTTAACTATTGTAACGTCCTAACGTTTTTTCAAATTTCGATTGGGAACTTACTCGACAATTATTATCATAATCGAATTCTTGTTTTATCGAAATCATTAGACCTTCATCATTTAAATAATTAGTTTGTTTATCATTTTCTTTCTTCAGAATAAGTGTGTAATTTTGATTCGCAGAGTTGTATTTGGTTTCCGATAAAGACAATTCAGGTTTAACATCTTTACATTCCAAATCAATAAAAATTCATTCATTAAACTTTTTTTGTGGCGCCATAACCTCATTCACGTGATTAGCCTAAAATTGAAATTTTGTAATAGTTTTGGATGGTTAAAAAACAGAACATAATTTAAATCATTGAACTCACTGATGATTTACAAAACATGAATGTTGCACAATTTTTGGCTTTGCAAGAGTCCACCGAATCAAAAATATAATCTTTGCCTGCATGAGGCCACACTTTGTTTGGCTCCTCCTTAACCCTGAAGAACAACTAAGATTGATGGAGCGATCCTTTGAAAAATATCATTACATAGACAAAAAAAAGTAATACCTAACTGTATCTTTTCTGATTTCCATCACTTGATTGATTGTATGTAATCACTATGAATTTTACGCTTATTCTTCGAAAATATTTGAGGTTATATTCCTTGAGTAGTCAAAGCTGTAATGGAGTTCACCTGTACGCTTTTACTGATGCCATTTGTAAGCTCTTGCTTATTGCAGAAATTAAGTTCTTTGCTCGCGACTGAACACACTACTTTTACTTAATCGAGGAGTTCCCGCGATTGTGATAGGTCTTTGGCTATTCTTTCTTCCTCTATCGAAATTGTAATAAAAATGTCACTCATTCAGGCGCTAAATTTTCTTACATATACGTGGTATGCATCAGCATAAGATCTTTTAGCTAGGAAATATTAACGTACTTATAAATATTGGTGTAATATATATGATTGTTGATGCTCATGAATACAACAAACGTAACACAATGTGGTGGACAATTATGCCCTCATTAGTTCACTCTAGTTCTATCAGTGAAAATATGCGTGAGATTGTGAAAATGTCGAAATTCAATGAAAAAAAAAAAAATTATTTTTGGCTTGAAATTAGCTCATATAACATTTCGATCTATAACACGAAGACGAGTTCAAGGTAAGCCCGACGAGGGCAGAACGAGAAAAAAAGCGACAGCCCGACAGCCCCTATAATTCGTCTTTATCCCAGGTTAAACACAAACCACGGCTGCCGCTGCAGAGCCCGTGCGGGCAAAAGGAGTATAGTCGGGGGCCGAAAGACACGCTTTCATCCCCGTTCAAGAGTGTTGGCGCGTGCACACACGCGTTGATCCTTCTCCCATTCCGTTTCTCTCGCTCTCTCTCTCTCTCATTCTTCTTTCTCTCTCTCTTTTTTTGTTCACAGCCCATTTCTCTTCGCTTCGGTCGGCTTGTCTGTCTCGTTACGTTTTTTCCTTTATACCGTTAAAGGCTATATACGCGCCGCTGCAACTAGGTACATATATATATCGCGTTCGTATCGACGACGATGCCGGAGTAGCAGAGAGAGAGAGAGAGAGAGAGCTTGCAGCGTACGCGGCAATGCCAATGAAGACAGAATTACGTGCAGCGGCGGCGGCTTCTTATCTTGCCCAAGTGAGCTTGCACAATTTAGTGCGTATTTGTAAGCGACTGCTCTCGACGGGAGGGGGTAGAAGAGAAGAGCGCAGCGGAAGCTCGTGTGTAATTGTCTGTTTTTAGTTGCTCGTATTTGATTTTTTTGTTGTTGCCACCATTCGATTTTGTTTCCTCGGGAAAATTTAGCTCGAGCGCGAAATTAGCCAACAACAAGTTCTTAATCCATTGATTTATAACGCGCGCAATTCGCTTTTTGTCCTGGATTTCGCGCGCAACCTCGTTTTCAGCTGCAGGTATACACGACCGTGTACACGCGTGTATACAACACATCGAGGCAAAGCCAAGAGGCCAAATGGAAATTCGGTCTTTTACTTTTTGCGTTCAATAGCGACGATAGCGAAAAATAACGATGTTTTGTGGGGATCGAGCTGATTGCCCTTATTCCGACTTTATTACGGCTTTAGTATGTTAATCTAATTTAAAATTTAGTATTGCAAGATGTTAAATCGACGATTCGAAGCTTAGCAATAATTTAACCATTCAACGAATTGAAATAGACTATACAGCCCCCCTGTCACTCGCGATCGAATTGCATCATTTCCATAAGATAGATATTCACTTTATCGTTAAATTTTCCCGATGAAAGTAAAATGTCACTTTCGTAGAAAAAACGATTGACCAAGTTGCGCGTTGTTCGGCTTTTGTGGGAATCGGCTCTCTCTCTTTGAGCGCACACATTTTTTCCGCAATAGATATCGGTTTTCAAAATGTCATTTAAATCAAATCGATCGAATTAAGCTACCTCGCCGATACAAATGTAGTTTTGTACGTCACCGTACCACGAATTGGCCACCGAACTCGGTAAAATTATTTGATTGGGACAATGATAGTGGAATTCTTCGACCACTCGATAACTCATATCAAAATTTGATTGACTCGTGATGATTTTTGAAAAACTATTAAGAATTCGATCGAACGCGTTTTTATGCAAACACATCTATGGGCTGCAACCACATCGCATTGGCCCATGGAAAATAGACTCAAGTTGTTTTCGTCGACAAACCGCACGGATACGTATTCCTCGATGTTTTGTAAATCATGTTTCTATCTCGTGGTATTAACAGATTTGCGATGTAACTGCACCGTTACACGAGTTTTGCGAATGACAGCCAGAGCCGCGTTCTCGCCTAGTATAGCTCCCCTCCTCGTGCACAGCTGAGTATATTATACTGCTGAGGCACGCCAACTTTATGCATCGCGTGAATGGCGAGTATGTTGATGCACGTGTACGGCGCAAATCACACACATTTACACATACAAACGCGCAGGCGTTGAACAATGTTCGAAGCTCGAGGCCCTTTTATGAATGCCAAACGCATCACGATTATGAATGCGCAGGCAGCCTTTGACGTGTGTCGTTATGCGCATCGCGAAACGCGTTTCAAGATCAACCCTTCAGACGTTGCGATTCGCGCAAGATACGTAGTTCGAGCACTCGGATTGATTCGATGTAAATTATTTATCCGATCTTAATTATAACTGAATTTTCCAATAAACCGTCGTTCTTGCTTGGTGATTTACTCTCTCTCTCTTCTCTCTCTCTCTCTCTCTCTCTCTCTCTCTCTTCTCTCTCCTCTCTCTTCTCTCTCTCTCTCTCTCTCTCTCTCTCTCTCTCTCTCTCTCTCGAGATGGAATGAAATATTCCCGACAAAGCTGCTGCTGTTGCTGCTCTCGGCTCGTACAGCACACGTTTATATATAATATACAATATACGAAAATGTATTCAGAGAGGTCAAGGGGTCGTGTCGCGTTGTTTTGCCGCGCTGCAGCAAACGTGTAGACAAGATTTTTTTCTTCTTACAAGCGCCATGGTATGCTGGTCTGTGTACGTGCGTGTGTATATATCCTCGAGAGTTTCATGTTGTCAGCGTACGGCATGATGTCGGAGGATTCGCCGGAGAGAATTTATGACCCGGACTTGTGGTCGAGCATAGCTTAGGCCCCCGACTATACGACACACTGTATAGGCACATATACATGTACGCGTGTGTGTGTGTGTGTACGCGAGCGACTTTATAGGTGTCGCAGGGCTTAAGGATGCACAATGTAAAACGAGCCTATGAGGTTTTCCATCCAGTGATAAATGTACAATGAAATTGATACATTTTACCCGAGTTTCGAATTTTGGCCTTGTTTACTATATTTTCTTTGCTTTAGCGAGCATGAATTTGATTAAAATAGCAGCCCCACAATGATAAAGCAAATATCAGCAGTCGCTGCGGATGCACACTTTACAAAGTCAGTCGGCTAATTCAAAGAGAGCATAACTGAAATGCGCATGTAAGCCGCCGCCGGAGAGCATCGAGTATAAATTAAGTTAAATATTTCAATGAAATTTACTAATTCATACACATACACACACACAAACGCATAACTGGATACATAGTTAAGTATCAAAAAGTAGGCTACGATATACGTACCTATACAAGCTCGGGCTCGGCACGGCGTAACTGTGTGCAGTTCCGCTGAAGTGCATTTATAGAGGCGCGTGCGAGCGTATAGACACGGTATGTATATATGTGCTATACCCCTTCTCGCAGCCGCCGCTCATGTAGTCAAATAATATGCGCTCGAGGCTCCGTCTATGGGTGTGTGTGTGTGTGTATGCGTGTGCATATATAAGCGCATGTTTTCGTTATCTAAGTGTCGCGTGTCACGAGCATTTAACCCCCGTGCAAACCCCCCTCGAAAATGCGTGTAATACACCGCACACACGAATTCGCGCGCTACATATATATGTATATACATAGCATTCGTTGTGTACGTATAGTTGCGGATTTACATCCACATCCAGACAAGCCTGATGCACGAGCGCGTGTACGTTTCATCGCGGAAGGATCTGCGCCTCCCACCTCCTTTCTCACTGTTCTGCCCTTCATCTTGTTTGTATATTCAAATAGAAAATATGCATATACGAGGATGGCAGAGAAAAAAAAGTAGAAGAAAAAAAGGAAAAAGAAGCGAAGCAAAACGGGAAAAGAAGCTTGAACTATGGAAAAGCATAAAAGCACTGTGTGCGAGCGACTATACGGCGTGCGTATACACATTCCCCGACGCGACGACCGTATCATTGTATATCTTTCAGTCTCTTTGCGCCTGTTATATATTTTCCGTCATTTTTTCTCTCTCTCTCTCTTTTCCCTTTTTTTTAGCCTTACGCTCTTACCCTTCCGCCAAGCCAAGATCTTCTACTCCACACATCATTTTACGCGTCACCTCGTAATGGTTAGATATAACGCGCGGCGCAGCCCGCCTTTCGCACCTTGAGATCTGATATCCTGGGCTGTGTGGTATGCGCTGCGGCTGCTATGTGCGCGTGTGCATGCGAGAAAGCCCGCGAGTCGCTCTATATTACTTTATATCTACACCTACACATTTTTTGTTATACTTTGTCGCCTGCGTATCGTTTCTATACAGTTAGGATATTCGAGCGCTCGCTTTTTTTCACCTCTCAGCCACGGTGTAAAGAGCAAGAGATCAACTTGAGACATTACTCTATGCATATAGTAATCGAGAGTCATGCTTATATCATTTTTATCAAGAAATAAGAAAAGACTCGATACAGATTTTATCTGACCTAGAATTAATTTTATTTTATAGTAAAAATGAACTTTTTAAAAACAAATTTTATATTATAACTCAATATAACTTCTTCATTGATCAAAAATATTATTTCTCGGAATTGTTTAAACCATCGTTTGCACGCAGATACCCTGGTAAAAATACTCAAAATATCATGGTCATAATTCTCCGTGTTTTTTAGACCGTTTAAGATTGATTGTATGGAATTCGTACAAATTATTCCAATGTTACTTTTCTTTGTTCAAAATAATGTTTTCACTTATACAATTATGTTCATTTAACCACTTTCAGATTCACAGATGAGGGTACTCGCCATCTAGTGGCAGAGACACGAAGTAAAATTATCGTACTTGTAGTGGGGGACTTTTTTCAGTAATTTTTAGTTTTGCGCTCAAATACTACTGGTAACTCGATATTGACTCGAATCTAATCATAGTATATATGGATTTAAAGAGGACAAAATTTTCAAGAAATCAAAAAAAAAATTCGTGTCGATACTATAAATATGGCACATGATAGAAGCATTTGAAAATTGACAAAATTTCGTTGAAATTTTTTGTTGCGATAATTTTGTTGAGTAGTGTATTTTAAATGATAATTTTTTTATGATTGAGCTATCATTGACTTTGAGAGTTTCTACCAGAGGGTACGTATTATTCAAATCTGAGCTTATTTAAAACATTTCGTCCAAATGGATGAAAAAAAACTCTCTATATGATATTCTCCAGCTTGACCGAAGTTGCGGACAAGTGCGTTTCTCTCATGGTACCGATAAATCGCACAAAAGGCCGCACATTACGAGACGCCAAACGGGAACAAAAAAAAGTTTAAAAACAATACTTCAACGTAATAAAGCGAATGGGGAAAAAATATCATACGCAGTGTTGAGTGGCCGTCAAAGCTAGCGTATTTAATGTATATATAGCGCGCGATATATCCGTGACGCGTGACTGTACTCTGCACATTGTTCTCTAAATACGCAAATAATCCTCCTTGCGCGCGTTAGGCGCATCTATGTATGTATGCGCGATGTATGCGATTTTAAATGGAAAAAAATTTCGTTTAACTTTCGTCACTCTCTCTCTCTCTTCGCTTCATATTGTTTTGACGCTCGGCGGCGGCTATGTCGTGCGTATGCGCGATCGCTCGCCATGCAGCTTTACATGCCAATGAACTTATATAGGACACATATACGTTTGTATAATCCATTTGAAGTTACTGAAAGCATATAACTATTGCTTTGTACCAACTTGTTGGTTCTCCTCTTTTTTTTTTATTATTTCGAATTTTCAACGAATCGAAAGCTAAGCTCTTCGCTATCGTAAGAGTATTATCCATGCAAGTTGCAGCTTCCATGCTTAAAACGTCGATACATTTATACGCCTGTACATAGAAAAAAAATGACGTAAAATATGAACGCTTGACGCAGTTGCACATCGGCTCGTCGCGCCTGAGACTTTTTTTTCGAGCCGCGATCGTTGACCCGAACTTTTCTTAATTTAAATTTATAGAAAAGGTCGTAAAGCGCGGCTGCGGCGTTGAAATTGCGTAAGCAGCACTCGGCGCGTGCACACAAATGAAAAGGTACATTTCAATATTGTAGTTGTTGTTGCACCCTACCGCCACAATTGCGCGCAGCTTGACCCGTTGCGCTGCGCTGCGTGCGTAAAATATAAATTTACGCAGGCTATTACGACGGGGCAAACAAATTAATATTTCGTTTTGTGTCGGCCGCTGAGGGTGGAGAGTTGCACGCGGGCTTCGCTGAGCTCGCGCTACAAGCAGCTCGGCGGGCCCAATGTAGGTATATACCAGCTGAACCATAATAAAACGATAAATGAGAAAATAGCGATGCTCATGAAACGGCTCACTACGTGATACGTATAAATATACACGCCGTAGCGGCCCTCGCTCTTCCACTCTTTCTCTCTCTCTTTCTCGCCCTCGCTGTACATGGGACTGCGCGAAAACTTTTTGCAGGACACAAAATTTATCACCGACCTGGATTTTCAGCGCTGCACACGGGCTCGCGCGCTCGACACACCGCGTGCAGTATTATACTTCTCTCTCTCTCTCTCTCTCTCGCTCCCTCGTCTACCCTTTGATTTAATTATCTTGGCTCGTACGTCACGTTGTTCGCGGCCGAGTCAAATCAAACTTTTGCGAATTTATAAGCATTTTTTTTTGCTTTTGCTTCCCTTGTGTAGCGCGTGTTCACAGATTATGTATATCATTCATTTATGCGCGCCGAGCAGCGCCCTGCGCGCATTATACTTGAGAAATCGCATTAATTCACGTACTCGAAGCGCTGAATTTACGTGACGCTTAATAATGCCCAACTGGATTATTACGGCAGCAGCGAGCGTAGGGATTTTTTCGCAAAATGTTTTTCAAATTACTCCTGCAGCACACGATGGTATACATAGTGCAGGGCGCTAGCCGAGGCGATTTCTTTTTTCGTGCGTTGGCTGATACAAAAGATCCCGGAATCAGCAAGAGCTGCAATTATGTAACCATCAAAGTACAGCCATCATACTGATATATATATATATATCTATATGTACGGGGGGCCGTCAGAAATATTTCCGAGCACGTAAAAATTCGCTTTTTGCCGAGCTCGCAGAAGACGCGGAAGAAGAACTGTCATTGGCTCGGGGGAAAATCGTGTTGAGTTATAATGAAAAGTGGAAAGAAAATAGCTGAGGAGAGCACGCGAGACAGACGACTACGACGAGAACGAAGATGAAAGGTATGCGGAACGAGAAAAAGATAAAAAAAACGAAAGAGAGAAAGAGTGGGGATCGCAAAAAAAGGAAAACGAGAGCGCGCGCTCGTGGGAGAGAGGTGATGAGAGGGTAGAAGAAATAAAAAAAAGAGAAAGAAGAAGGACGAGAGAAAGAGAGAGAGAGAGAACGAAAAAGTTGGCGAAACGCCGTGGCGCCTGGGAGGACGTGCCACGAATCAAATAGGCAATTGCCATAACTATTACTGTTGCCTCTATTTTCATTCCGTTGTTATTTTCTATTTCAGCGTCCTTTACGTCTTGTAAAACTGCGCTTACTCGGCGCTCCTTATCTCTCTCTCTCTCTCTCTCTCTCTCTCTCTCTCTCTCTCTCTCTCTCTGCCACGGCTGTCACGGCGCTCTTTTTTTTACGCATCTTTTCATTCCAATTCCCGTGGGGCATTTAGCTTCCGCGCACAGTATTATACATGCCATATAAAGTACATCAGTATAAATATTCCTATGGTTTACAATAAATACTGCCAGCCACACTCTCGGGTGAAGTTGATCCCTCGGAAGGCCTCGGAAGCTGGAAAAAATCGAGCTTGACAAAAGGACATTCGCTTCAACTTGGTCTATGTGCGTGCAGATCTCTGCTGCTCTACTGCTTCTATACGCTGTAAGCTGCCGAGTCGTCGGCAAAGTTTCAGTTTTCCATTTTCAATTTGAGTGTCAACCCGGGCTATATACACACAGTACTGAGTAAGAAAGAAAATTACGAAGTGCCCAGATAGTGCGCGCGCGGCCCGCGCTCGCCCCCGAGTGTAACGACACAAGAGGGTGTTGTGAGTTGCAAAAAAAAAAAAAAAAAATTTTGCAATTCAAAGATTATCAAGCTCCGAGAGGCGACGTTGGTGCTGCTGCTGCTGCACGTGTACCATCCCTTAGGTAATAATATTCATTCTATGCAAGTATAAAAGTGATTTGCATAGAAGAACAGTTAATTCTTCGAGTATATATGCGCAGCAACAAAAGGGTATATAAATATAAAATACAAGTGCTATCGAAAAAAATAATAGCATCGAGATCGGTGCGAGCGCAAGGAATCGTGCTCGAGACTCGATTCGAGACTCGAGCGGTCGAGAAAATCCGCGCTCGAGAAACAAAGCTCGGCATTATACACATTTTAGCGTTTATATACAGTCATATTTTTATGACCCGGCAGCGGTGCATCGCGATAAGTTGATACAATTCATAACTCATTGCTTATCTCGATCTCAATGGTACTCGCGGGTCGCGCGTTGCAGTCCGCTCGTCGCAGGGCTATTACAAGGAGACATGGATTACGTCGAGTGGACGTTTTCTTGCGAGGATACCGTACGATTCCGATTGTAATATGTCAGATGCGCGCCTGCCTGGCCGCACGCACTTGGCTCGTGACGAGCAAAGTTTCAAATGTTCGCGCATATACTCATTCATACACAGAACGAACTTGGCTCTTGCATATACGCACTCATTATAATGGTCTGAGCAAATAGAAACAACGATAAAACTTGAAAGTGAAGGAAGTCGAGGCTCTAGGCAAAAGAGGGTCGTATAAACGCAAATGGGCGCATGTTTATACGTGCAAATATTGCGCGCGCACGTGTAAGCGAGTAGTATAGAGGAGTATACATAGGCCGAGCTCTGAGCGCGTTATATTATATAGCCCCACGCACGCAACGATACACATAAACTACTCGTTAACATAAATATTTGCTACGAATTAGCGGCCGATTTAATTGCGCGCCTCGCGTTTTGCGCGAGAAGAGAGAGAGAAAAGGCGAATCGACAATGACTTTTTCCAATTGGTCAATTATGCAACGCTGCGCTTTTAACCGGACTCTCTCTCTCTCTCTGTCGTTATTTTCGGGCATTGTCCGGGCTCGGGCGCGCATTGTTGTAATCAGCCTATATATGCTGCTGCATTATATACATATAGCGGCCGCCACGTCGAGCGTGAATATGCGTGAGCGCATATTTTCTTTTTGTGATGATCCATTCATATAGCGATCGACGCCCGATCATTTCTCATGTGGAAGCGAAAACAATGTGTCATTGATTGTTGGTGTGCGCGCGCGCGCGCCTGCAGCACGCGGACAATACATTCCGCACACCAATAAACGCCAAGGTATAATACGCGCGCGATAACAGAATCATTTTGTCGGTGCTAAAATCATCGCTCATTTTTCGATCTGCAATTGTTCTTACGCGCTTTAATCATTACTCACGCGTATATCTAGCGTTCCCAATACAATTTGTAACGTAAAATTCCATACCATAGGCGTCGCCAAACTTTTTCTTAATTTTTCTGGCTCTTCGCGTTCCCTCGGAAAATCGGGACGCGCGCCGTAATGCGTCTGGAGAGGTGCGCGAGGTGTGCCGCGTTATACGTACGCTATATGCTGCGATGCTTTGCATATTCGTGTAATATTAAGAGCAGCCGATGTGCATACGCATTGCGGCGCGACAGCGAGACACTTGTCAATCAATCAACAAAATGACTAAACCGCACACGCGCTTACTCTCGGCGTGCGTATGCTGCTGCTGCTGCTGCTGCTGCTCGCGACTCGTGGTGCGTCGGTGCGTTTGCAGACGGGCGGGCGGGTGCGGCCCGATATATGCACGCGCACACATTCGCCTACATTTATTATTTAACGTTTGTTTAGCCAACTGCATTATATCGCAGGCGCGTATTATGCAGACTGTGCGAGGGGGGGCTCGTTTCGCATTCAAAATATTCTCTGCCGGATGGCATTTGCAGCGAGAGCGGAGAGAGAGAGAGAGAAAGAGAGATGTCCTGCGCGCAATATGCTGTAAACACAGTCTGGCGTGTGGCACAAATAAGCAGCGTGTTTACACGAGCCGTGTGTATGTCACCGAAGCTGTTGAGTTACAGTTAAACACCGAATCGTATATTGATATATCCTGCAGGCATAAATAGTCGTGATAACCACGAATGAAGATACATTAATTTCGTAAGGTTGTCTGGACCGAAAGTACTGCGTAATTTTTTATCCGCACGCATGGGAACGCGACCCCGCGCTATGTACAGCTCGCGAAACAATAATAATGCTTTTTTCATTCGCAAATGTTTTTACGACAGAGTTCGGAGGACATAAATCACACAATATCTTACATTGATATATTACATCGCTGACACTCGATAATGCTAACTGTTGCAGTCGAGTCTCTCTCGTTGACCCACATGTAATATGAATTTGTAGAATGTATATCCGCAAGCAAGTAAACTTTCCGAGCAACTTTGGACTTCAATATACGGAGGAAAAAATATCTATATAGGTTCAAGGAGGTGGTGCGCGTGCGCATAAAACGGGAAAACGCGAGCTCTTCGCGAGGAAAAAAAAATTACATACACGCGACTATACGAAGAAGTCCGGAGAGTAAAAAGTTTAAAAGATCCATTCGCGCGCCGACTACTCCCGAAGGACGCGGCGGCCATCGGCGAGGAAGAAAAAAGGAGCATTGCAAAAGAATACGCTGCTGCTACCGCTGCTACAGTACTGCCGCATCCCCTCGCGGGACAAGATGAAAAACCGAAGAAAAAGTATAGCGTCAACAGGCAGAGGGCAGATTTTTCTGCTGGCCTTTTCGTGCGCGTCACGCAGCGCCGCTGCAACAGCGGCAGTAAATTTCTTGCCTGACCACGTGGAAATATAATTGTTAAAGCAATTCAAACTTTCCGCTTGAACCATGGGGTTGCTGATTACTCGGATTTTTGTCGCATGCCGTATGTTGTTTTTCCTTTGTTTAATTCTTTCGTTTATACTCGGAAATCTTGGCGAAAATGCTTTATTCGTGTTTGCGGCAAGCATTTAAAATCATTGACTATGTATTATTTTTTCTTCCTTTCTATATTGAATGTAGAGATTGTAAAAGCTCGATCAAATTTTTTCGCTCTGTGTTATTAATACTGATACTACAGATATATAGCAATTATAAAAATCATGATCTAGACGTATTCGTTCGGTATTGTCACGTAGGCAGTGTCGTGTTATGGAGCACGCCAATCGCACCATGGCGTGGGGACGGTAAATTTTTGTATGAATACTGCAATTTTTCATAATATCATTCGATGTTAATGTTAGAAGGCCAAAAACATTCTCCGAAGAAATCGTCGCTAGATTTGAATTATAAACTGGTTCAAATATTGTAAGAACAATACATACATAAATAAATCAGTAACTTAATTATAAACAATATAACTATTAACAATTTCGACATCGTCTCTCGAGCACTGATCGTGTTTTTAGTAAGATCGAATAAGTTTAAGATTCAAGCTTAACACCAAAAGATAACTTTTACTCATTCAATTTCCGTGATACTAAATAGAAGGATCCATCGTTTGATTCAGGCACCAAAATGAATAAAAGTGAGAAAAAATCCGAGGAAGTTGTTCCTAAAGATAATTTAAGTGAACGCGACATTGTTGTTTCAGACGACAAACAAAACGTTTGTGATATTTGCCATGAGGTATTTACACTAGAATCAAGTATGTTAACACACCGAGACACAATTCAAAATGAACAAAAAGATTTCGCGTGTGACAAATGCGAAAATAAATTTGAGTTCCGAAGTCATTTGAGTAGACACCAATTATCGGTACACAAAAACCGTAAAGATTTCACGTGCAACAAGTGGGAAAAAAAATTTGAAAATAAATCAACTTTACTGAAGCACAAAAAAATATTCCACGAAGTTTTTAAAAATTACTTATGCGAGTTGTGCGCGAAGAGATTCGATACAAAACATAGTTTGCTTTTGCACATAAAGACAGTACATGATGGTCATAACGATTACATATGCGACAAATGCGAAGAGAAATTTGAAAACAAATACCATTTGCTCTTTCATCTAAAGACAGTACACAAAAGTCGAAAAATTGTCACTTCCAAAGTCAACAAAAATTACTTATGTGACAAGTGCGAGAAGAAATTTGGACGTAAACAGAATATGCTAGTCCACCAACGGACAGTACACGAAGGTCGCAAAGATTTTACATGCGGCAAGTGTGAGAAGAAATTTGGACAAAAATCAGATTTGTTTAAGCACCAACAGATAGTCCACGAGGGTCACAAAGATTACACATGTGACAAGTGCGAAAAGAAATTTGGACAAAAAGTTCATTTGCTAACCCACCAAAAGATAGTACACGAAGGTCAAAAAATTGTCACCTCCAAAGTCAAAAAAGATTATTTGTGTGACATATGCAATAAGAAATTTGGACAAAAAATTGATTTGTTTCGACACCGAAACACATTACACGAAGGTCGCAAAAATTTTGCATGTGACATGTGTGAGAAGAAATTTGGACAAAAAGTTCATTTGTCAACCCACCAAAAGACAGTACACGAAGGTCAGGCAGATTACGTATGCGATTATTGTGATAAGAAATTCGGACAGAAACCGAATTTGCTCAGACACCAAAAAACAATCCACGAAAATCGGAAAGATTACGCATGTGACAAATGTGATAAGAAATTTGGAGAAAAAAGCAATTTGAGAAGACATCATAAGACAATACACGAAGATCGCAAAGATTACGCATGCGACAAGTGCAAAAAAAAATTCGGACTAAAAGGTCAGTTGCTGTTCCACCAAAGAACAATACACGAAGGTCGGAAAGATTTCGCATGTGACAGGTGCGAGAAGAAATTTGGGCTTCAAAAAAATTTGATCATGCACCAAAAAGTAGTCCACGAGGGTCGTAAAGATTACGCTTGCAACCAGTGCGAGAGAAAATTTGGAAAACAAGGTACTTTGACGACACATCAAACATTAGTTCACGAAGGTCGCAAAGATTTTGAATGCGACAGGTGTGAAAAAAAATTTGGACTAAAATCTGATTTGTTTCGGCACCAAATGTTAGTACACGAGGGTCGTAAAGATTTCGCATGCGACAAATGTGAGAGAAAATTCGGACAAAAATATCATTTGCTCTGTCATCGAAAGAGAGTACACGAAGATCGGAAAGATTTCGGATGTGACAAATGCGAGAAGATATTTGGACAAAAAACGCATTTGCTCCGACACCAAAGGATAGCCCATGAAGGTCAGAAAGATTTCGTATGTGACAAATGCGAGAAGAAATTTGGACAAAAACAACATTTGCTCTTCCACCTAAAGACAGTACATCAAGTTCGCAAAGATTTCGCATGCGAGAAATGCGAGATAAAATTTGGAAAAAACTGCAATTGCTCAGGCTAAAGGAAAATACACGATGTTTGCAAAGATTATGTATGACGCATTTGCGAGAAGAAATGACGACTGACAGTTGTAAATAAATATGTATAGGTACTAGCAGTTCAGATTATTTTCTACAATTTCAATAAAATTTTAGCCGATATGATTGTATCTTACGTGAACTTTATATATGATTTTTGATAAACCTTGCGTAATATTGCGAACCTGAATTAATTAAACTCACGGACAGACTAATTATTTTTACTAAAAGAAAAGTGATCCGTGATAAAAATGCGTTCTTAACGAAAAACCTATAATTTGGAAACCAATAATAGTTCAATTTAAACCAAAAAATCTTTTCTACATTTCTTTAAAATTAGTAAAAGATCTGATAATTATTTTTTTCATTTTCTTAGTACTTTTATCAATCAAAATTTTTATATTGAAGTTCTCAAAATTACATGAGCAGCAATTGAAAGTTTGCTCAGAGACGGCTCTTTTTCTAATCCACCTCTGATCGTGGGTATTCCTCGTGAACGCATTCGTGCATTGGAACACTAACTCGGTATGTCGTTAATAGGCTGCCGCATGGCCCAAGGTGTGTCACTTATCGCCTACTACTTTCTTTTATTAATTGCACTTTCTTTTCGTGGATGTCGTTGAAATGAGTACTATTTGGCAACTTCCTCTTTTTGGCTGTTACCCCGATGGAGAAAAAATTGTTCAAGAAAAAGTAAAAGTAGTAACTTAAACTATCTTATTAAATTGTAAAATTTAATAAAATGTAAAAAAATTTAAAATTACTAACGATTTCGGACAGCCAATGACTAAAAATGCAGCATAAAATTACATTTTTTACACCTTCTTACACTTCTGTACACTTTTTTACATTTTCTTACATGTGCTATCCACACGTGATCGCTCGACTGCAGCAAGTGATTTTCGTGAAAAAAATTATTGATTTTTATGAATAAATTAAGACAAATTATGAAGGATATGTATATAAACCAAATTCAGTCATCTCAGTACTCCTCAGTACATTTATGATGATGTTATAAGGGTTTCTGCTGAATTAGAGTGAGTTCACTTTTTTCATGAAAATCACTTGCTGCGGTCAATTCGATCACATGCAGGCTTAACCGGAATTTCAAACTCATAAGAAAAATTGAAACATTTAAAATTATTATTACAGAATTTTATGTTTTTTTACACTTTTTATTACATTTCACAACATTATTATGTACTTTATTTTAAAAAAAATTTCCGCTGGGGATAGTTACTTATTTTAACATTTGTACTTATCAGGCAATGAGTTTTTAAAACAACAGATTATATACACAAGTTTTAACATTTGCACTTTTAGATAGTTACATAAATTTTTGTATATACCATTGTTGAATATCAATGGTATCATTTTAAAGATTGGTATACGAGGCCCTTATTTTGTCGAGAAATTGTTTCACTCGAAAATAGGTACTCACGCGAGGATTAATCAATTTTTCGTACTTTATATTCTGTAAATGTACTGTAAATGTTACGTTCAGTATCCCCATAGTGGTGTAAGTGAGAAAATCAATACATATAATCTGTCACTGTCTGACCGTCTATAAATATGTATGATTTGTGAGAACTAATAATTTTATTCGTATTTGAAACCAACACTTGGATGAATTACTTTTTGTGAAAGTACAAGTGTAACATTTTCCAGAAAATAAAGTGCAAATAAAAATAGAACGAGTGTAAAGTTGAATTCGTCAGAGGAAGCCGCGACAGCGTCGCAGTGCTGCAGTTACAAAGTACTAAAATCTGTCTCGGCACCGCCGCGCGTTGGAAAACGAAACTTGCCTCTGAGAAGTATACGGTGTGGCCCTCTGCGCTTGAGGTTACTCTAAAAGCAATCTTGGCTCACCAGATTAGCTTAGCCGAGAAATAATAAGCGGTTGCTTCGAGAGTTCAACTGCTGCAGTTGCACCTATATACACGTATATATATATATAGGGGGCTAACTAACGCACCGTTTCCCCGTATACACCACACGCTATATCCATTGAATACCGGTCTGTAGTACTCGAGGCGCGCGCACACGAGTTCCAATGAAATTTTTACTACGGAAAAACGTTGAAATTAAGCTCGAGGTTTTCATAATGTACAAACTGTAAGCCCGCCCGCGTTTCGCGACGTATTTCATCTCGTGCGCTCGATATTATTGCGCTGCCGCCCGAGCGATCAAATATTTGAGAATTGAAAAGGAGAAAAACTAATAATAGGCTTTTTTCCAATTTTCTTATATGGCAATTCGATTGGAATACAGTATATTATAAGCACGAGCGAACGAGTTCGAGCGCGTGCGTGCGAAGAAATAAAAAAAGCTAACGGTCTATCGTAAATGTTTGAGAGTTAGCCTTGCCTTTCCTGACTTCCCAAGCGATGAGGAGGCATGGCTGGGCAAGAGAGAGAAGAGAGAGAGAGAGTACAAATAGCACGCCACAGCCAAAACAATCGGTCTATGCTTCTCTCTTTCTCTCTATACACCCAAGCAAGTAACCCAACAGCAACACGCACATACACACACACACACACTCACACGAGCGCAATGCAGCTTTTGAAATCGTAATACACCTCGTGTACGCGCTTGGCTTTCGCAAGGAGTCGCGCAATACGTCTGTATATGTGTACCTCTGAACTCTGTAGCGTGTCGAGGATATCTATAGATATGCACGCGTACAGCGCACTTCAATGTAAGCGCGCGCGCGCCTTCCCCAAGCCTATTCTCGACAATATACTCTAGGTCAAATATTTACATTACAATACGTTTACATAGCTGGCCCCACCTGACTTTCTGCACGCTCGAATATTTTTCGCCCAAAACTGTATAATTGTTGAATACAGTTGAATTTCAAGATGAGACTTGAGCTTTGTTTAGAGTCCACTGCAAGTGGCAGAGCAGCTTCGTAACAATGAACAGAGTTATGAATTATTCAATTATTCGAAATTTGGCAAATAATTTTAGTGGACTTCGAACAAATTGAGGAAACGTTTCGATTTTACATGGCTATCCCGAAAATCAGATTTTCAATTCCATCTTGTAAAACTTTCAACTGAATGATTAGCTCTAAAAAGCTCTATCGCAATCTTCTTTATGATGTTCTAATATTGGCCACCATAAAGTTTTTTAGATAAATATTCAGTAGAGATTTCTAAACATTGGATTGAAAATTTGATTTTTTGGCTGACGTCGACATCCCCTTGAGCGATAAACTACTTCAAAATTAGTCGAAATATAACTCAGTGGAAAAAGCATGTGCTTATTCTCACTTCGTATAAATATTAATTCCACTTTATATTTAACACGTTTACAATATGTAGAATAAATGTTTATCAAGTTGGCAAAGATCTAAATAACGCAGCAAGCTGGGAAATGAAGGGAAAAAAGAAAAACTCAGTCCTGTGCCCCTACTCGACGAATCCGATGTATTTTAATTTGCCCCGCGTACGAGCTCGACTCTGCGCGTATTACACGCATACCTCTGACACGCGCAAAACGAAAAATATGCCTCCTCTCCCCAATGTGCGTACATCCATACCCATATGAACTTATGCTGCTGCTCGCTGGCTGCGATGTGAATGAAAAAAAATGACTTGAGTGTATTTTACACACACGTCTGCGTACATATATAGGTTTAGCTGCACGCGAAAAAACAGTCAGAAGTGGGAGAGTAGGACTGCGTCAAGGGATGGGCTCTTCGGACGGAGCGAGGAGCTTTTTGATCTGTCGCTTCCCTGAGGAGCAAACGACGAAGTTTTAGACCCGAAGTAAAAAGTAAATTACATTTATTCGTATTTTTTATTTTGTGTTTTGCAAGAACTTATGAAAAATCTTGTATGATTGAAAAAAAAATTGAAATAAGGTATACAAGTTAAGCATTTTATCAGCAATCAAATTTTATTTTAAAAAATGTATAAACTTTGTAAAAGAAATTGATTTAGCAAATTAAAGAAATATTTCTTCGTTTTAAGATTTTACAGTTATCCCCTAATTCCCATAAAAAAACGTTTTGGAACCTTTCGGAACGCTTTCTTGTAAGCGTTCAGGAAGCAAAAAATATCAATGACAAATAGACTGAAAAATGCTTCCTTGCAAAATTCCTGAAAGATTCGTAAAAACCTACAGGAATCTTTCGTGATAACTTCTTTAAAGAGTACTAGTAACATTTCAGAAATCTTTTGAGATCAATTTACGAAAAGAATACTCGGAAAACTTGAGAAAAAAGAAAATGGTCCACAATAAATCTCCGACCAAAAGATTCTGGA